>JAIXND010000762.1:7636775-7742127 GCA_023646645.1 Varanus salvator macromaculatus
AGAGAGAGAGAGAGAGAGAGAGAGAGAGAGAGAGAGAGAGAGAGAGATTGTGTGTGTGTGTGTCACACATGTCAGCTTACCTACACAGGTCAACTTGGCCAATGGAGGATCCAAGCAACCAGGCATTATGACTAATCGCTAACAGAACAGGATCTAGTACCTGGCATCCGTTGACGATGGACTGGAAGCCTGACCCGCACAATCTGTTGACTGTTAGTGCAGGAACTGGGATTGGTATTCCTACACGCAAACCGACATGTCTTGCAACGTAGGGAGCATCTGCAGAGCTCTGCAAAGAAAGGACGGACAAGCTACTCAGTCAACTCTGCTGAAAGCAAGGTAGCCATGTAACACCAAGGCTGCAATCCTGTGCACACCTGGAAGTGAGTAAAAATGCACAGGATTGGGCTGCACAGATGCTATCTTTTACACTTACTTGAGATCAAGCTCTGTTGAACTGACGGACACCAACTTCTGTTTAAACATGAACAGGATCAGGCTGCATGGAAATCGGAAGGACTTTTAAAAGTCAAGGATGACTATACAAAGGGCTACTGCAAGGTTTAATGCAGATCATGTCCCACTGGCTAATTTCCAGTGCACCTACTGCCTGCTGGGATATTTGCCAAAAACACAGTACTGGCTGGACTGTCCGTCTACTGCAGTGACCTTTTTACATTCTTAAGGTAGATCATGCGCACAAGACAATGTAGTTTGCTACTTATGTCTCAGAGAGCTCAGGTATGGTTTCTAAATTTATTTATTAGATGGATATTCCACATTTTTTCTTTCAAGGAACTCAAAGCAGCTTACCCACCCACCCCCCTCAATTTTATCCTCACAGCAACAACCCTGTGAAGTAGTTGGGCCAAAAGTCCATGGCTGGCCCAAAGTCACCCAGTGGCTCCATGGCTGAGCAGGGACTAGAACCCAGGTTGCCTGAGTCCCTGTCCTGTGCTCTTAACGACTACGCCACTCTGGCTCTCATTTGTATATTTTCAGATGTTGCAACACTGAGCTACCCTTAAGTGTTGATTCCTCTAAAAGTACAGGCACCCCAACAGAATACTGTTATCCATAAACCACTTGATATAGGATTTTGGTGTATCAAGTTTACCTGAGCCAGCCAAAGCCATCTCCTTTTAATTAACCCTTTCCAGTCTAAGAGGCAGAAGGTGACAATGTGCCACTCCTCAGACTGGAAACACATGTCTGTTAGTCACAAAGAAACTTAATAAAACAGAAATATGGTTCTCTATGTCATGAGCCACACTTCCTCCCTCCAGCAGTCACCACCCTCGAGCCATTTCTTAGGAAAACTTCATGTATTTATTCTACATAAAATTCATCCAGCCAAGTCTCTGAGCATGCACAAAGTGATTTGTTGAATCCAGTCTAGCAATCACTTCTCAAAACTCTCCTTTTGAGCTTGTTTATCTCCAAACCCTTGGGGAGTGGCACTTTGAAACCAAGCATATCTCCTTTCTATCCATTCTCAACCAATTGAGCTTCCTGCTTTTGTCGTCACCTGGCCACGGGAGCCAGATCCAAAGGGAGGTATGTGAGGGGAAGTCACATGGAGATGGGTAGAGACCTGTTCTCCCCTGCAGAGGAAGGCAGGACGCGCTCCAACGGAGCAAAGCTCAGGGAACCCAGGTTCCATTTGGATGCCAGGAAGCACTTCCTGACAGTTAGGACCCCGAGGGCGTGGAATGGGCTTCCACGGGAGGTCGCTGAGGCCCCATCGGTCCGGGTGTTCAAGGATAGGCTGGACGTCCACATGGTGGGCATGTCGTGAGCGGAGCTGGCTGGTGCCGGAGGTCAGACTAGATGGCCCAGGAGACCCCTTCTGACTCGCTCTGCTTCTATGTTTCTATGTCTCCGTTTGAGGTGTCACTGGACTCCTTGGCCACTCCCTCCTCCTGTATCTCCTTCGATCTTCCCAGGGTCAGTATTTGCCTCTGCCCCCTTTTTGCCATTGAGCTAATCGCCAGCGTCTCCACCCCTGTGGCATCCTAGAAACTTCAGCAAAGTCCTGTTCTTCAATCCCATTGAAATATCATCTTCTGAATGAGAATCTAGATCCTGTGACCACCCAAAGATGCTGTAAGCACTTTAACTCTCCAGGTGCTCCCTACATTGTAAGCACCACTCACATCACTTATGTAACCACTTAAGTTCCCTTTAGTCTCATCTTCCATTCTTTAAATGAATCTCTCTCTCATTTTGGACCTGAATTCTGAGAGTGAGTTTCTGCTGATTTCCAGAGAGGCTTCTCTCTTCTCCCCAACCTGGTTCCATGGTTCAGCTAACACATTTGCTCCAGAGGAAGTAGGAGGGAAGCAGGGTGCCTGCCCATATTTAGGGGCTTTCAGCTGGTCAGTGCCTGATCCCAAAAAAGATCCCAACTAGCACATAGCTCCGGGTTTTCCTACCCAGAGGAAAATGGAGGATCTCGAAGCATCCAAGTAATCAACTGAGCCCTTCACAAAACAGGTGTGGCATGGCAAAGCATCACACATGGCTTCTAGGACACAGGGCTTGGGGGAGCATAATTCAGTGCATGGAGAAACAAAAATGATACAGGGGTCTTCCCATATGATTTCAGAAGTATTTTTAAAGCCATAAACCAACCAAGTAAGAGTAAAGCAAGGTCTGAAAAACAAGTAAGAAAATAGTTTTCCTCTGAATCCAAATAGATGTCTGAAAGGAGGACACAAAGGTGAGCTGGTCCCCCCTCAGTCATGATGAAAGCCAGTTTTATGGAGGAATGTAGATCATAGCGAACACCACTTGACATCTTGCAATAAATGGTTATTTATAGGTGGGGTAAAAGACTTTAACATTTGTCTTTAGTTCATACTATTCAGGCAAGACCTTCAGTGTTCACTTTATGAAGACTACGTGCGTATTTGGCTTGTTACTGCACGCAGAAAATAGATATAAATTATAAAGGAACAAGAACACATTTTGTAATGCTTAAGATTGTATCTACCCTGCTCCTTCTCCCAGTAAAGTGAGTGGAGGCAAATTTAATGTCACAAAAACTCCGAAGGAAACTGTTGGGCATTGACATGCTGCAGCTGCAAATGTACCAAGTTTATTTCTGGCTCTTCTGGAATGAGGCAACCGTGCAAATGTAGAAACAGAAAGCAGACGACTGTGCGTGTAACCAGTGGATGGGCCAAGGGAAACGTCTAGATTCTACCAACCTGCATGACGTTGCCCACAACCACACTGTCGATAATTTCAGGAGACACTTTGCCAGCAGACAAGGCCGAGCGTGCCGCTACCTCCATGATGTCTGTGGCGGTGAAGTCCTTGAGCGAGCCTCCGAAAGCCCCAAACGGGGTCCTCTTGGCAGAAACAATGAACACACCTAGAATGCAAACGGTGGAACACAAATAGTCAGGCCACTGACCCATTTTGCTCTGCACTGCAGGGGTTCGGATAGGAGCCATTCCCAGTCTAGTTAGGGATGCCTGGGGCTGCCCCAGGACCTTCTGCATGCACAGGCACAACCCCAGAACTCTGTGCAGAAACCACCCCAGCTGCAATGCCTTCCTCCACCCCAACCAGACTGCACTGCAAACACCTCCCCGCCCCCGCCCCCGGATTACAGACAAGCAAACCACCACCCACCCACAAAAGTACATATATACGTGTATATAAATGTACACATCTATATTCCTGATCTACAACCCGCTTCTCCTCTCCGTGAAGTTTCAGAAATTCCTAGACTGGGGAAGCAAATCTATTCCCATTGATCACAGTGGCCAATCTCTCTAAAGGTTAGAATGATTGAGATTTTCCAGAAAATTTTGAGCTAGATTCATTGTCCATTTAAATGAGGTTAATTTGCATGCAATTTTATATGATCTAATTTAATAGATTTTATGTCACATATATTTGTTCTGAACTGTCCAGAGAGCTTCAGCTACTGCAAATTTTTAAAAAGAGTTTATATATATATATAATTTATATAATATATATATATATTAGCAGAGCTAAAAGTACCCTGTATAAAATTTTGTCCCATTTACAACAAGCTTTTGCCCTGAAATAATTGAAGGAGAAAAATTAAACTATACTAAATGTTGAGTTAAGTTGGAATGTAATTTAAATGATACATTATGTAGAAATTTATGTTGGTATATGCTGGGGGTGCGGAAATCCTTTTAGCCTGAAAGCTTCATTTTAATTTTGGAGAAGTTCTCAGGGATGGGTGGATCTGAAGGATCTGACATATCAAACCTTGTAGAATGGAGAAAAATAAGTATAAAAGATTGTAAACCACCAAATATTGGGGATGAGATATGTGCCTTCTGGGACAAAACCAGAGGGGCATATTTGACCTCCGGGATCTGCCTCCAGCCTAGATCTGAGGTTCTGCATTCCACATGTGTTAACTTTTTGATAAATAGCAAGTATTTGCGTTAACCTGAGAAGTAGGCAGGCAGGACGAACCCAGTTTATGGAGGCTGCCCACCCAGCCCATGGTGCCTTCCAGGATTTCTCCAGGGGGTGGAGCTTGGATTCCAAGCCCCACCCTCAGAAGAACCCATGCTCTTATCTCCAGTGTATGATATCTCTGCTGTCTGGCTAGTTCAGTGGGAATACCTAGCTAACCAAGCCCAGTAAAACTGGAAGACACGGAGCTGTAACTGCAGACTCCTTCCCTGAGACATTTCCCCCAGAAATATTTAACTCCATAATATCCTAAAACCAAGCTTAACACCAAGGAGGGAGAACAGCTCTGTTCCTTCACAGAAAGGGTGACTACCCCAGTGGAAGGCTTTAAAAAGAGATTAGACAAATCCATGGAGAATAAGGCTATCAATGGCCGTTGGCCGTTACGGTTAAAGATTACCTCCAGTATCTGGGGCAATAGCAATACCTCTCAATCCTAGTTGCTAGGAACACAAGTGGAAGAGTGTCAGCGCTCTCATGTCCGGCTCATGGGCTTCTCACGGGCACTTGGTTGGCTGCTGATCTAGCATTGCACCATTTGGGGGTGGAAAAATCCACCCAGGAAGACCATTAATTCTTTCTTGGCTCTTCCTGAGATGGCCAAAGTCTTTCGATATGGCTCCTCAGAAGGCAAAGCCAGACGCCTCTCTCAGACTTTGGACCCACAATAAGCAACTTATTATTATTATTATTATTAACCTTTAGCAGCAGGCTGATTTTCAAGTGGACTTGGCATAGTCTGCGGCTTGGCAGATGAATAATGTAGGTGGTAGGGAAAGGCACCAACCCCTTCTCTGCTTCTGCCCAACAAGCAGTTGTGCAACGCAAAGAATCCAGGAAGAAATCTGACAGCCAATTGTTAGCAGCCTCGCAAGACTACAATCCCCACATTTCCTGCAGGTAAACTAGGTTTACTGTATGGTGGGGGATCTTTGTTTATTTTGAAGAAGAGAGGAACCAGGGCCCTGAACTTGCCTAGAATTCATATTTTCTGCTGCTGTGAGGAAGATGGACCAAGGTTCAATGAAATTCAAATTTTACAGCCGGTGAGTTTCATGCAAAGGTATCAGTTTGCTGTTTTGCCCTGGAACTCCCTGCATACCTGCAGAATCTGCTCCAGAGAGCTGAGAAACGGTTCTGGAGACTTTTGGATGGTGAGGAGGGGGACAGGCAGGAGGAAAGAGGCAGAGATTACTGTTCTGCTAGTGGATATCTGCTAACATACTGCTGGAATACATTCTGAGGAGTATTCTCATTCTCATACAAAGAATCAATCAATACACAACAAAAGTGCAGTCTCTGGCCCCTGAGCAAGCATCCCAGGGACCACTGCATGGCTCAAATAGCCCCTTCCAGGCCCCAGACAGTGCTCCAACCTTGGGAGAGGGTGACTGGGAGCTGTCCCATGTCTCCTCACACCTATCCCATACAGAACTGTGTTGCTGCCTCTCCGAGCCCAGAAGAGCTGCCTTGGAGATGGGCAAAAATGGGGATTCCGGTAGACGGGGAAGGAAGCAGACCAGAGAGGCCAAGACGCACATTATTCTGCATTTCCTCCTCCACCTTCCTACCCCTCCAAAGCATCCTCACGTAGCCAGGCTGAAAAGTACATCTGGTGACAATACTGGAGCCTGGAGAAAGGGGAGGCAACAATCCTTCTGACTGCTGGGCCCAGGCTGGTAGAGCACAGGAATCTCAGAAGCATCCAATTTCAGGGACTTTGAGCAGTGAGAGGTACAGCCTGTAGGATTCAACTGGTGCAGAACAGAGCAGCTAAGCTGCTAATTAGGACTGGCAGACCAGATCACATAATGCCAGTCCTTTATCATCTTTGTGGGCTACCAGTTGAAGTCCGGGCCTGATTTAAGGTGTTAATGTTGATGTATAAAGACCTAAACAATTTAGCACCTGGATAGCTGAAGGAACATCTCCAGCCTGGACCTTAAGATCATCTGTCAAAGTTGTTCTCCAGGAGCCTGTTTGAAAGAGGCTAGAAGACTGGCTACTAGGGGAAGAGCCTTCTCAGTGGTAGCACCCTGACTGTGGAACCCACTCCCCAGAGGTGAACATGGCACCAACACAGCACCAGGTCGAAACCTGGCCAGTATTTTAATGGTTAGTATGATTTTATTTTATATTTTACATTGCAATTTTATTCAAGTGCTGTTGCAAATTTTGTTGTTCTGTTACTGTTGTTTTATATTTTTTGTGTAAGCCATCCTGAGATCATGACTGGTTATAGGACAGGTTATCAATGTTTTAAATAAATAAATAAAAATAGGATCTCCTGCATTCCAGTCCAGTGGTCTAGATCTGAATCAGGGTTTGTCAGTTCGCATTCCCAGCCACTACCCCACACCAACAATGTTCTTTACTGTGCTTACCTTAGAAAACTGATTAAGATAATACAGGCAAAGTGCTACATTACAGTATTATGCTTACCTTGGCGGCCATTTCCTTGGTATCAAGGTGGGATACAAATAAATTAAAAATGATCATTGCTAAATCATTTCCCATCTGAGAAACTGTTACAGCCTTTGAGTTCTAGTGATCTGTAATCTAAATGTTAGCATCAGGTTAACATTAACTGGGTTTTTGGATGGAAGGTTTTTTTTGGTGTGTTTCATGTTGTTATTTTTGGCAAAGAGTAATTCAGAATGGTTCACTTAGCCCGACTATACTAACTCCACCTTATTTAGGTGTAGGATGAAGAAATCTGTATTTTACAAGCTACCACACCTCTTTGCTAGTAACAGAAGAGTTACTACAAGCATACCTTGGAGATATTGCAGGTTTGGTTCCAGACCACCACAATAAAGTACATATTGCAATAAAGTGAGTCACATGAACTTTTTGGTTTCCCAGTGTATATCAAAATTAACAACTTGGCTAACTTTGGCACAAGAGGCCTAGTTTTCAGCCTATCTTACTTTTTGAGATGCCTTCTTCATCAAGCTTAATCATTTCTAGCTTTTGATTCAAACATTCAGAAGCCACTTTAGGGTTTCAGCTGCGTTGTATCTCAGGGAATACATAGGCCCGAGGAAAGGGAGACATCCTGTCACATACCTGTAAGTTGCTAAATGATCTCCTCCGAGACTGCTCTTCTCCAGGCTGAAAAGACCCAGTTCCCTCAATCTCTCCTCATATGCCATCCCTCCCAACCCGGCTACCATTCTTGTGTTCCTGCGCTGAAACAATTCTAACCTAGCTATGTCTCTCCCATAGTGTGGAGCCCAAACTGGACACAGTACTCCAGTTGTGGTTGCGCCAGAGTTGTGTACAGCAGTATTGACACTTTTCTAGATCTGGAAGCCATGCTTCTGCCTATTCATCCACGTGGCATTGGCCTTCTTACTTGCTGCATCACACTGCTGGCTCATGTTCAGCCTGCTGTCAACCAGTACCCTGAGGTCCCTTTCACAAGTGCTGCTCTCCAGCCACTTGTCCCCCATCTAATAGGACACACCTATTTCTGTGTCCCAAGTGCAAGACTTACCCACACTGAATGCCACCCTGTTGTCCCTCAACCACTTCCACAGCTGTCCAGATCCTTCTGGATCGGGATCACCTGATCCTCATTTGTGGCCACCGCCCCCCTTTGGTATCATCTGCAAATTTAGTCAGCAGACTGGTTATCCCTTCTTCCAAGTCATTCATAAAAAGGTTGAACAGAATCAGTCCCAGAACTAAGCCCTGGGGGGCTCCACTTGTCACCAGCTGATGATTCCCCACTGACAGCCACCCTCTGCTTGCAGTCTGTCAACCATGCCTTAATCCATGGGACAGTGCACTGATCCATCCCAAAGCAAAATTTCTCAACCAGGATATCATGCAGCACTTTGTTAAAGGCCTTGCTGAGATCCAGGTAAACCACATCCACTGTGTCCCCTCCATCTAGCCACCTTGAGAGCTTGCCATAGAATTCCATAAAGTTCATCTGGCAGGATTTACTCTTAGCTACTTTTATGCATAGTGTATAGTCTAGGTCTAAGCCTAGTCCTCACAAGACCATAACGTTTACTTGGGGACTCTGGCCAGTGGCTAACTCTCTGCCTAGCATACCTCACAGGGTCGTAGTGAAAGCAGTGGGGGAGAATTGGTTAAGCTGCTCCCATTCCTTGTGGGGAAAAAAGCAGGATATAACAGCTACATGAAATTAGAAATTCTCAATATGCTTTGGGGATGAACACTAGTTTGGGCAGTTTTAAAGGGGTCTGGGCAGATTCATGGAGGAGAAAGCCACCAATGGCTGCTAGTCTTCATGGCCATGTGCTACCTCCAGTATCAGAGACAGTGGGCCTATGTACTCCAGCGGGGAACATAGGCGGGAGGGTACTGTCACTCGTGTCCTGCCTCGTGTCCTGCCCCTGGGCCACCTCGTCTCGTCCCTGGACCCGTCCCTCTTCTGACGTTCATACGTGTGCACCGTGCGTGTAAGTGCGCAGGAAACGCGTTTACCACGCTGCGCCCACAACTGCGAAGGAGAAAGGACGCGGAGGGCACGTTTCCAAGATCCAGTGCAAGAAAACGAGCGCGGCGCAGGAGGAGGCATTCGAAACGAAGACCCGCATCGGAGCCTTACCTCTGAGCAGGGCCATGGCTGCTGCGGGGCTGGCTCTTCCTCGCCGTCTCTCGAGAGGGTCAGGCTGAAGGTCTCTTTATATTTCCCCGGTGTGGCAATCGGGCTTTCCCCTCCCTCGTCCCTGCCCTTTCCCCTACTTCTCCTTCTGGGCCAGCCTTCCAGCCCGCAGAAGCGCGCTCCGCTGAAACCAGAGGACGACAGAGAGGAAGGAGGATGCTGGAAGGCGAGCGCTGCAGGATCCGGCCCGCGCTCGGGCACGGCGAGCGCGTGCAAGCGGGGGCGCCCAGAGGCGGGTGAGGGGCGCCTGGCGGGGAGTCGCAAGAGATGCCGGAGGGGGCGGGGTCGTGGAAAGGAACATTTCCCCCCTGCCTTGGGAATTTGGTTGCTCTACTGCCTCTGCTGGGAACAAAACCAAACGCTGCCTATGAAGAGGTCCAGAGAACGGGGAATAGTGACGAGGCCTAGGGTGCAATGCTGTCCATTTTTAGATTGAAAAAAAGTCCTACAGATTACAGAATTCAGTCTAATCATGCACAGGATTGCACCCATGTGTTGCAGTCCTATTAGCCATTGGGGCATTCTGGGAACTGTAGCCTTCTTTTCCAGTTTAAGCATGTATAGGATTGTAGCATATGCTGCAATCTTATTAGCCATTGGGGCATTCTGGGAGCTGTAGCCTTCTTTTCCAGTCTAAGCATGTATAGAATTGTAGCATATGCTACAATCCTATTAGCCATTGGGGCATTCTGGGAGCTTT
Source organism: Varanus salvator macromaculatus (assembly GCA_023646645.1). Classification (NCBI taxonomy): domain Eukaryota; kingdom Metazoa; phylum Chordata; class Lepidosauria; order Squamata; family Varanidae; genus Varanus; species Varanus salvator. Next base: position 7,646,588 of record JAIXND010000762.1, read on the forward strand.
AGCATTTTTCCCAGTCTAAACAGGCACAGTTTTGCATCCATTTGCTGCTAATAGCCACTCACTTGGGAGTAAGCCCCTCTGAACACAGCGGGCCTTACTTCTGAGTAGAGATGCTTAAAATTATGATTTTTACGGGGAAACAGGGCCGGTGAACCAGGTTTTGGGGGAGTGGGGGAAACTTTATGATGTTACTTTCCTGGCGTGGGTATTTTTTTTCACTTCCTCGTTGAGGTGCGTGGAATCTGCGTCTGCGGACGTCGCGCTGGGCCGGAGAAGCGAGTAAAGCGGGGCGCGCGTTGAGCTTGGCACATTCCCCCCAGTCATCTCCGTGGCAATGCGGCCTACTCGCAGCTGCAGCGCCTTCCGGGACAGTGCAAGCGCTTCCAAGTCCAATCAAAGAAAATCGGGATGCTTAGCTAGTCTCGGTTCTCCTTCCTGCAATTCTGAACACAGTGGCGAAGGCGAGGAAGAAAGCAAATTGGAACATGGTGTGGCATCTTCAAGTTTGTAAGGAATTACGTGGAGCCGGTTAGGAAAGAAAAACAGCCCTTCCTTAAATTAAAACATATTCAATAAAAGGTCTCTAAATTATTTTCAAACTTGTTTTCACTTATCAGACCTTTTTTCCATTTAATATCACAAGTCCACTTATAATTAATAGCTATATTTTTATTTTCCTTATGAATGTGATTAATTCATTTTTATCGGTTTAACTGGATGGTATAATTACTGATTGTATTTATCATTATTTATTATTATCTATTGTACTATTGATTGTACTTTTTTGTTGTGGATTTTATGTTGTGGATTTTATGTTTTGTAAGCCGTCTTGAGACATTTAGTGAAAGATGGGATAAAAATGTTTTTCTTTAAATAAAATTAAATATTCCATACTAATTTATACCAGTTAGCTGAGAACCACCACAAGAGTCAATGTATTTCTGGAGGGGAAGTGGGACCACCTGAATGAACAAATGATCTTACATTAAGTAACTAGAGTAGTTGGTCCTGGTAGAGGTAGCACTGATATTAATGTATTGTTTAATTATGTTAACCAGGAATGTTGTTTGGTTAGGTATATATTTAAAAAAAGAACAGAAAGATAGAAAGAAAACAGGTAAGAATAATAGCAAAGAACTGGAAAATAAAGGTGAATATCATACAGATGATTAGAGATAGTCCAGCTATTCAAAGCTCAGCAGCTGATAAAACATAATGAACTCCCAGGAAGAAATTAACACATTAGGCATTTTTCATTCAATAACAAGGATTAAAAAGAAACTAACCTATATGAGGTATTGAATATGTACTAATAAAAGGGAAGGGTATTAAACCTTTGGCTGATTCAGTGCAATTTGGATGGAAGGGGGCATTCCTGAAAAAGTGGAAAGTTAGAGCTAGAAGCAAAGCAGCAGCAGCAGCAGCAAAGGACAGAAGGAAAAAATATTATACCTGGTGGAGTAGTGCACTAATTGTTATATATATGGGGGGTTGTATCTTGTTGGGTTTTTTATATTTTATAATGTACTTTGTATTTTATTATCAATATTAATATTTTTAAAAAACTAACCAAATTGGTATGGTGCAGTTCTATACCTATGTAATATAGCTATATAAAGAACAGTTCTTGCTGATAGGCTGCACAGTGGTAAGGAGTCCAATCCCCATATATATTTGGCCTAGAATATTCTGCTAGTGTCCCTGTACACTGGATAAACATTTTGTATTAGTCATCTTAATTTAATTTAATTTAATTTAAATCCTGACTCCATTTATCAGGCAGAATTGCTAAAAATGAACTGAAATAGTTTTAAATAAAGAACCAAAAATGTCAATGGAAACATGATTTTTTAAAACCTATGTTGTATTTTTAGGGTAGACAACTTCAGAAATTGGGGACCACTGAAAGGTTCTGGAGGAAGTATGGAAGGACAGCATGAGAGCATGTGCTTTTCATGCAGAAGCTTGCAAGTTCAACCCCTGGTTTCTCCAGTTGTAATGACCAGGTACAAGATGATGAGAAAGGCAGTTGGGAGAGACCCTAGAGATCAGCTGCCAGTTGGAGTAGACAATACCTGGGCTAGATGGATAGTTATGAGCTCATGGATAGATTCTTAAATTACTTCTATTAAATGAGTATCTCTCATGCTTCTGTCCATAACAATGCATTAAATGCTAAGTGGCAAACATCTGGCAGAAAACGTAAGAGCTGCAAATTTTATATCCAGTGGTTTGAACCCCAATATATGCTTCTCCTTAACAGCCCAGATCAACAATACTTAGTACTAGACAGATATTTTGGAGGCAGCATGAACCCCTCCCTATCTGTAGGACTAAGCCCTTATCCAGTGCATTTTAAGTTTTCTGTATTTTATCAAAATAAGTTGCATATTGTCAGAAATGGGTGGAGCAAGCTCAATATATAAGTAGAGGGTGTGGGATTTCTTAGATAGAGAAAGCACATTTGATACAGTGGTAATTCCCAGCACTTTTTTCCATGAACAGAAATATGAGTCCTGTACCCAAGACCCTTTTCTCTTCCCTTGACCATGATACCCAGTCTCACCTTTTATTTTTAAAAAGCTGCTGTTGCCTGCAGCTCTTTCCCCCCTCTCAGTTCCAGTGTGGGGAGAAGTGCATGTCTGCATGCAATGCTTCAAGAAGATTCTTCATCTCACAGGGCAACTCAGTAGTGGAGAGGGGACTACAGATAGATCAGGAGAATTCATTTTCCTGATCTGACGTTGTGAATGTTTAAATGTTCCCATTTGGAAAGCACTCCCCTGTGCTGCAATTACTGGTCTATGATGAATAGCCCACTGCGCAATCCGAGTTCTGCGGAACTGAATGAAGGAATTTGTGCTGACAAAGGCATCTGAGACCAAGAAAATAACTAGTCCCATTGCTGCTGATAAAGAAAACAAGATTAGGGAACAAAATAGTGGAACAGCCATAGATCTGAAAACAACCCATTTGTACCATGCTGTGAAGCAGTATCATGTAACGGGTGACTGTTGGACTAGAACAGAGGGTTAAAATCCCAACTGAGCCCTGAAGCCGCAGGATATCTCTCAGCCACTGAGTCCCTTTCCAGTCATATTCTCATGGGATTGTTGTAGGGAGAGTCATAAGCATGAACTCATTAAAGGAATAAGTGGACTAAAATCTTTACCCCTTTCCTTATCTCCCATTCCAATTAATACTTTAGCTTCATTTCTTATCCCACTGGGCAAAAGTGGATTTCTATTATTGGTGTGAGGATATTAAAGTTTCCAATTAGCTTTCAATCACCTGGACATTGAACCCTTGGACCTTTATTGAAGAATAGGAGAATCTTAGCAAGACACATCATCTTGCTGAGGTGTTCCACAAATTAACCCCCACCCACTACATCAGTCACTTTTTGATAAAGTAGAGAATGCTAGTATTCCCTTAAATAGGATGAAACGTCAGGTCAGGACTAGCACTGAGGGTAGGCATGGGCAGGCACTTGCTGTGGGGCATTCAAGTACTGCAGTTTGTTTACTCACCTGCCTCTCACCTAACCCAGGCAAGGGGGTGATGAGGAAAAGGATGCCCAGGAGATGCCACTGCCTACTTGCCCACTGGACTTCTTGTCTGTCGAGGCAGCAAGCAGTAGCTGTGATGAGAGAGGAGCAATGCCAGCTGGTGACCATGGTGGGGAGAAGGTGGACTCCTTGAAGGTGGGGGACGATGGAAGGTGTGCTGTTCACAAGGCCTCAAAAACCTGGAGGCTGCATTGTTTCTAGTCCTCATGGTGACAGATTTTAATCTCATGGACAGAAGAGGTGCTGTGGTGTTATAACCGCATGCTTCCAATTCCTTGCAGCCATAGGAAGTAGTGGTGTACATCTTACATTATTTTTTCTCCTAACAGAATTTGTGGTTGATCGCATGAGCTGTTTAACCTGAACAAAATCCTAGCTCCTCATTTCCATAAACATGTTCTCTACTTCTAGGATGATAAACTGCCCTGATTACACTTGGCGTGTTGTCAGATGCAGCCATAAAACAAATCAGAGTGAATTATTTTACTGGTGCATGGTTGCTATAATTACATTTGCTCAACAGAGATGTTGCTTCAGAAACCCTAAAACTCTTTCACTTAAAAGCATACATTTAACTAGAGGTTCTGGCTTTAAGCCTCATACAAGTACAACCTTGTGCATTTATATGTAAAAGTCTCACTGAAGTCAATGAGGCTTCGCCCTAGTCACCCTACTTTTTACCTAATAAATTAGATTGCTCCATTTCTCAAAAGCCAGTCTATTTTTTTTTCCTAATGTGGAATTGTTAAAGGAAAGTAATGTGCAATTGATTGTGAGCCACTCAGGCAGATTATACATGAAAGTAATGCAATATTTTTGTCCCAACTCACATTTCCCCATTAAACCATGTCAAATTCAGGCTGGAGTGCTAATATAGATGTGCATATATGACTAAATATGCAGTTATTTAAGTATGCAACAGCATGCAGATGAGAACATTAAGTAAAAACACTTTTTGGAAGCTTGTTACATGTATGGAACAGATGCACTGAAGACTGGGCAAAAGCAGAGAGGTATTGCAGTATTTTTTCCACTTCACCCTTTTTTTTCAAAATTGGAGTTTGGATTTAAAGACAATCAGATCTAGATGAAACCATCAACTAACCTATAGTGGTTTATTTACATATTTATGGAGTACAGTGGTACCTTGGCTCACAAACTTGATCCATTCCAGGACTCTGGTTGTGACCCAAGTTGGTCGTGCGCCAAGTTAAATTTCCCCATAAGGTCCAATGTAAATTAGTTCAATCCATTCTGTAACTACCGTATTTTTCGCTCTATAAGACGCACCTGACCATAAGACGCACCTAGTTTTTAGAGGAGGAAAACAAGAAAAAAAATATTCTGAATCAAATGGTTTACTGAACTATTTAATAAACTATGGGATGTGTTGGGATCTCTTAATCCCAGTTGCTTTACTCTCATGTGCCTCTAGCATACTGTGTGCATGACCCCCCCATCCCCCACAGACTGTGCATGTAACTGTTAGGGGATGAAAACAACTTGTATAGAATCCATCTCTGCAGTCCCTTCAATGCCACATGTATTTCCTGTAGGTCTGAATAAACTGTAAATATTCTTTTGAATATTTTTAAGAAAACTAAGATCATGGCATCCGGTCCTCTCACTTCCTGGCAAATAGATGGGGAAGAAATGGAGGTAGTGACAGATTTTATTTTCCTGGGCTCCAAGATCACCGCAGATGGGGACTGCAGCCAAGAAATTAAAAGATGCTTGCTCCTGGGGAGGAAAGCTATGGCAAATCTAGACAGCATACTAAAAAGCAGAGATATCACCCTGCCAACAAAAGTGTGTATAGTCAAGGCTATGGTTTTCCCAGTTGCAATGTATGGCTGTGAAAGCTGGACCATAAGGAAGGCCGAGCACAAAAGGATTGAGGCCTTTGAGTTGTGGTGCTGGAGGAGACTCCTGTGAGTCCCTTGGACCGCAAGGCGATCAAATTGGTCAGTCCTGGAGGAGATCAACCCTGACTGCTCTTTAGAAGGCCAGATAGTGAAGATGAAACTCAAATACTTTGGCCACCTAATGAGAAGGAAGGACTCCCTGGAGAAGAGCCTAATGCTGGGAACAACAGATGGCAAAAGAAGAAGGGGACGGCAGAGGATGAGGTGGCTGGATGGAGTCACAGAGGCGGTTGGTGTGAGCTTGAGTGGACTCAGGGGGATGGTGGAGGACAGGAGGGCCTGGAGGAATGTTGTCCATGGGGTCGCGATGGGTCGGACACGACTTTGCGACTAACAACAAAATTCTTTTGATTGCACACCCCCAGCATACCTGCTCTCTCTGGTTTTTCTTGCCTCTATCTTAGACAGAGAAGGTGAACAATGAGGAGAGACCTAAATTCAATCCTCCAACTTTTCTCTCTCTCTTTTTTTCATATTTAAAAGTGATGCTTAAGAAACTCGGGCTGCATCTACGCATCCTTTTGAGTTGAGAGAAATGTTCACTCAGTGGTCTCTTGTGTGTCATTTCTTCCTCTGGACCAAGGGCATGAAAATCTAACATTTGCACAGTTGCAGAGATCACTATAATAATTGTGTTTCTTGTATCCTCAATTGGAAAGGGAACTTTATATCCACATTGTTTTTGTTAAGCATTTAGAAGTCCCAGTTAATTATCCATGAGGTATTAAAAGGCCCAACCCTTGAAAGACAAAGCTGAATTGTGGGGAACTTCCATTCCATTCCCAAAAGGTATTTCAAGCTCACTACACTTCTGCTGTTGAATCTTTTTTTTTTTTTTCCCAGAACAAAGGAGTGATGGGTGTTTTCATGGGGATTAACCCTTTTTTTTTCAGAGAGGAGGAAAATGTCCCACTTTCCACTTTTTCACACCATGCATAAAGTCTGATAGGGGAGCTGCTCCAATCCCTTGATTGTTTTAGTTGCCCTTCTTTGCACTTTTTCCAACAATGTCATTTTTCAGGTGTGGTGGCCAGCACTGTACACAATACTTTAAGTATGGTCATATTAAAGATTTGTGTAAGAGGAATATGATCTTGGAAATTTGATTTTCAGTTCCTTTCCTAATTATGGCATTTCCTCCTAACATTTGACATTTTCATCAAGCTGTCCCCCACATTCTCAAGACCCTTTCTGTCAGCACTAGTTCAGATTCCATCAGCTTAAACTTGAAGATGAGATTCTTTCCCCCCAGCATGCTAACTTTACACTTGCTTACACTGAAAGCATTTGCCGTTCTGATGCCCTTTTTCCCAGCTCAGAGAGGTCCCACTGGAATTCCTCACAATCCCTTTTAATTTTAGTATCATCAGCAAACTTGGCTACTTTATTGCTCACTTCTAATTCCAGATCATTTATGAACAGGTTGAAAAGCACTGATCCTAATGCAGAATCTTGTGAGAATACCATGCATTCTCAATGTTGGCTTTCAATTCTGTAATCAGTTACTGATCCATAGGACAACATGTGTGTGCACACACAGCCCTTATTGCATCACTGCCAGGTTTTCTCAAGAGTGTTGATGGATTTTATCAAAAGGCTTTTGGAAGAAACAATGTCTATTTGACTGCTCAGTCCATGTGTCCAGCTCTTTACATTGTCAATTGCTTCTCTCACATCTCAAAGAGAACGCTGCTTCAGTGTATACTGTTTCTTAACCTGTTAAACTTTAATAAAAGGATTGTGCTTCTAAAGCAAAGCCTCATCTGTGCCTGCCCCCTGTGGTGTGGGGGGAGGTGGGGGATTGGCGCGGGATGGCAATGCGGGATGACAGTGCGGTTGGTGGAGGCTTTAGAAGGATCGTGCTTCTAAAGCGTCATCTGCGCCTGCCGCGGCAGTGGCGTGGGGGGGCGGAGGTGCGGATCGGTGCGGGATGGCAGTGCGAGCGGCGGAGGCTTTAGCAGGATTGGCGTGGGGGGGAGGAGCGGATCTGCGCGGGATGACAGTGCGAGCGGCGGAGGCTTTAGCAGGATTGGCATGGGGGGGAGGAGCAGATCGGACAGCGCGAGCGAGCGGCGGAGGCTTTAGCAGGATTGGCGTGGGGGGGAGGTGGGGAGCTTCCCGGTGGGGGTGATCAGTTCGCGGTGGAGCAGGGCACGCCGAGCACATGCCGGCCTGGTGGTGCCCGCGGGCGGGCGGGCAGCGTCCCGGGTGTCAGGCACATTCGCTCTATAAGACGCACAGACATTTCCCCTTAGTTTTGAGGGGGGAAAAAGTGCGTCTTATAGAGCGAAAAATACGGTATTTTTTTTAATCAGAAAAAATGTGAAGCAAAGTGACAAAGAACAACAAAGATTACGGCCATCTCCCCTCTCCCCACCCTGAGCATGAGTGCAGCCATCTCCCTGCCCCCCCCCCCCCAGCACGACTGCAATCGCGCCCGTCATCCCTGCACACACCCGTTATCCCGGCACACTGGAGGTGGGGGAGATGGGCACAAACGCGGGCATGCTGGGGAGGGAGAGACGGGTGCGACCGAGCTGCGGGGGGGAGACGGCCGGGATTGCAGTTGTGCTCCTGCAGGAAAGATGAGTGCGATCTCGGCCATCTCCCCCCGCCCCCAGCACGATCATGGCCGCCACCCAATTTTTATGACATTTTTGTTCGCGACCCAATTTGGTCGTGAACCGAGGCGTTTGTGAGCTGAGGTACCATTGTATTGCTGGGTAATAGTACATAATGGAGGTCAGACTAGATGGCCCAGGAGGCCCCTTCTGACTCGCTCTGTTTCTATGTTTCTTGATTAGTGGCATGGACCATTTGAAATGCTACCCACATGTGGCTCAAAGGATGGAAACTGGCAAGTTTTAAATGCTTTGAAGAGCTTTGTTCATGCAAGTTTCCTCTGACTTATGAACAAATACATTGCTCTATTCTACTTTTATTATTGTAATATTCCTCTATATTGTTTTTACATTGGTTTTTATATCGTATATAATTTGATGTTAACAACTTAGGAAGTGATCCCCTAGACTCCCAATGTTGTCTGGGGGGCTATAGGATTATCGGAACCCAACCATGAGGTCCTGTGATCTCTGAGCTGGGATGTCAAAGGCTGAGCTCTTGGCCTGGAGCTCCGTGCAGCCTGTGTGCAAAGAACGGTACTGGATGCCTCTCCAGGGAGATGGCTGGAGGAAAGGGGGTGTCCTCCTCCCCATGTCCTTTGGAGTCTTAGGGTTAGTCTCAGTTTATGCATCTGAACTGGAGCTAATTGCTTGGTGCCCTAAGAGATCTTAGAATAACAAATGTTATAGAAGCAGTTCCAATAAATAAGAGAGACTTCCTGAGACTATCTGTATCTGTGGCTGTATGTATCTGTACGGCTAACTTAAAGCTGCAAGAAAGCAGCTGTGAGGCGCCATGCATCACCAACAAGTAATACGACTGCATGTGTTCAGGCTAAGGCGGGCAGGCTGTACGATTAAAAGGATTTTTCTAAACACACTGGACTTCATTCTTGATGCTTTTAGGATGAGAACTGTGAAAAAAATGGCTTTTCCAATGTCATATACACAAGGCCAACAAGCTCCCAAATTATTCCAAAGTATTTATTTCACAATAGTTTATGCACAGCTGAATGACAGTGACCATTACAGTCAGTTTCCTATGAACAGAAGGTGCGTGACTTCCAGATTTGTTCAAAACGGAGGGAAAAAAATACTTTTATCAGCAGTAGTATTTCATCTACAATTTTGGAACTTGCCCTCAAATGTAGTTTGGGTGCCTTCAGAGCAGCCCTAATTAACCCGGGGTGATTTAAGACTCTGCATGCACACAGTTGGGCATATGCTTTCTTTTGTTCCCTTTTAGCGCAACAATCTTTTCTGTCTGGCATTTGCATTCATTGAACAATTTTATAGCCTTTCTCAATGATTCAGCCTTAATTCAGAAAACCAAGTCATTTGGTCAGTTATATCTTCAAATATATAAAAATCCAAGGGCTTTAGAAGACAGAGGGATAACCTGGCTCATGCAATATAGTTTGATTGGCACAATTGTGAACAGCTGGCTATAATCCAGGTTGTCCTCACCCTAAAATATGTCTATTTCAGTTTACTAATCTAACAATAAGAAATAAGCATGGAGTTAGTGTAGTGCTACAATGGGAAGAACATGTGGTTTGTGTGTGACAGCTTGTGGATTCCTCACACATCTTGCAGCCAGTCATTGCAATTCTTGAGTCCTGTAGCATATTTAAGGGTTGATAGAAATATAGCGCTCCCAGTCTCTTATCCATGGTTGGAAGAGGAGCCAATTATGAGATGGTGGCCACCCATTCCCACAGCCCTACCTATGCTGGTCAGATGTGAATTTCTACTAGCTTTAACCATGGGTAAATTCCAGCATTTACAGTTAAACTCAATACTATAATGAAGATCTGAAGACGGCTAGCAATGCTTGTTGAGCATTAACTGTGAGTAACCACGTCATGTGGTTAAATAGCAGTGGGAAAAGGGTGGTGAAAGGGAACACAGTCTTCCCTGCTTTCAGTCTTTTGACCCTGGTAAGGAGATCAGGAATGTTGTTATTTGCACTCCCTCAAAGTTTAACATTTACTAGCACTTCATTTGGTGCATTGATCAACTGAGCTCACTGATAGTTATTCATCTTAATGGGGCTTAGGTCTGGGCACCCTCTCATCAAGAAATAAAGTCAACAAATAGCCACAGTAATGCCCAGCTACAAAGCAATGACAGTAACCTGCAGTAGGGTACCCCTGGTTGCTGCCCCATTCATTTTGGAGAACTTAAATTCAGTATGTGCTGTTCTGAATATGCATGGTGATGAAATTCTGGTCAGTTGCAAACCCTGTTCTTAGCAGTTAATTCCCAAGTCAGACAAAACTATAAAGAGCACATATCAGAAAGATGTCTCTCCAAGTCGTCTGGGAATCAGTCCCAAGATGTTCAATGTTTCGGTGTCTTTATGGAAGTGCCAAATTCCTGCCAAGACTAGGAATATAGTATGTTCCCTCCTGTGTTTGGAAACATACTGCTCCTCTAAACGAGGAACACAAAGGGAAAGCTGGGGTCAGGGGGGACCTTTGGGTGGTAAAAGTAGGGTGTGATCTAGCTTCAGTGGAGTCCATCAGACAGAGTAAACTTGCTGCTGAGTGGAAATTTTTGCAATTTCCCTTTCTTCATCAGTAAGCTTCAAACTTGGAAGAAAGGGAGCCACAAAGCGTCTACCTTTTGCACCATTGGAAAAGTCAAAACAGCTCAACCAGAATGTGACTATCTGAACATATCCGTGTCCTTTGTTCAGTCTTATTAATGTGCACAACAGTTAACAATTGTGCAGATAAATCTTTTCTGAGCAGTTCTAGCACACCCAACATATATCAGATTTAACTCTTTCAGACATATGAATTACTTAATTTTATATTATTCAGTAACAATATATCTTCTACTAATTGCAGCAAACATGTAGAATGTATATGCAAGATCACAAGCACAAGGATTCTAAATCTTATTTGGGCTCCAAAGCATTCAGTGGTCCCTTATGAGGAATGTAATACAGACCTCACTGCTCAACAAGCATGATCCTAAATGTGGAATTTCATCATAATGGGTGTACACTTAATGATGGATGGATGTTCCTGCCCAATGGCATTTCCAGATAATCACAGCATAGTATATGTGAGTGAACAACTGTGTGCATACATCAGGGCTGCCCAGCACGTCTTCCTCTGGCATTGTTTACACTGAACCTTCAAATGCTGTGTTTCAACTTGGGGGGCATTGAAAAAGTTACTTGGAGAAAAGCCAGGTAAACTCTGATCTTCATGTGGTCCTGGCTTTTGTACATTGCTGGACTGCAGCGGTCATTTGCAATGAATACTGAGGTTCTTTTAGGGACTTTCAAACAAGTCCATCTCCATTTCCAGCTTCAGCTGCCTACATATACATCCAAATGCATTTTTGTGCCATTTAACACCTTCCCCCACAGTTATAGCACTCAGTTCTGAAAAACAGAGCAATGGTGAAAAGGCACACAGTGGGGAAGTACTCAGTCAGAAATAGGTTTTTTTAAAAAGATGAAATAAAACGATACCACCCACCTCCTTGAACAGTGCTAAAGTGTTTTAAATCAAGTTGATATGGCTGATTAGAGAGAAAGGCGTGTTTGTGAATGGCGATACCAGTGAATTGGCTTTTTTAAAAAAGCAAGTTCTAGGATATCTTAAAAACAGATAACATAAAAATTACATACATCAAAGTTATTTAACATGAGATCCTTCTGAAAATCCAAGTTTGCAGATAAATATTACAGATATTTACTCAATTTCTACTATCCCTTTCTATACTAACTTTTTTTAAAAATATACACAGATATATTACATAATATAAATTATTTTCCTTGCAGTCCTGTAGTGAAATACTATCATCCTCTGAAGATTATTAGCCACACTTTAATAAAATCTTTTATAAGACCCACAGTAATCCGGGTTCTGCAGATTCGTTTTATTTAACCCACCTGTTTGAATTATATTCAGTGACACATTTGAAAATGGTTGTGAATTAAGTTGCAATGGGGGACAACATCATTGGCTATGAAGAAACCGGTACTCTTCATATAACATGGGGCAGTTGTGTGAATGCATTGCTTCTGCTTTGTCTAGAGTGCAGGACTACACTGTATAGACTCTATATAGTCTATTCTATATTGACTTCAGAAATCAGGAATGGTCACCTGGTTCTGAACCACACGCAAACATGTACACATTTTAAGGTAGCAGATGCTTTACTTCTTCACAGTTGGCAGAATCCCCCAGCATCAGGCTGATTTGGCAAGAGATGGGAAATTTGATCATAAGGAGGAAGCCGCTATCATGCAGAAGAAAAAAGAAAAGAGCAACAACTACCACCACCCTCTGGTCGCTGCAATCATGGATCTGGCCTGGATACTGCTAACCAAGGCTATGTCTCACCCTTATATTTTACTGACCATGGCTATGCATTGGCTGAAGGAAAAGTACAGGAATAGTCACTAAAAGAAAACAAAAGGAACACCAATCCCCAGCTCAGTGGGAACTTTTATAACATTCTGGAAAGAAACAGCTACATTGAAACACAGATGTTTGACAAAAGCAGAGATGGCAATGGATTTGTTCGGATGCAGGCAACGGGCTAGCTGGACTTCTTGATGCTATCAGATTTGGGACCCACTGAAACAGCACTCCAGAAAGCCCAAGTATCTTCCATCCTATTTAGCTTAACGGGTGAATCTCTGCCAGTGGCTAGGTTTAGGCTCTGTGCATGCAGGAAATCACAAAAGAAAGCAGGGACTTTTCTTGGAGAACTTGCTATTTTGCACCCCCAGGTAATGATGGGAAAGAGTGACATCAGGGGAAATCATCTTCCCATACTTGATTCAGTTTGTCGGAGCAGATACTTTGAGACTGGCTGAAACCTAATGGGGCACTTTGTCGTGGGCAAAGCAGGAAGCTGGAAGCACTGTAGGACTGAAGCAAGCCAAGTTGAACAAAGGATATTTGAAGAAAATATTGGTGAAGCCACAATTTTGCCAGTTGGCTTACCCTTTTGCTACGAATTAGTTTAGGAATAGTTGGCTCCCTAGATTTCCATAGAATTTAATTTGAGATTACAGTCTCAGCTTCATAGCAATATATATGTATATACTGAAGTGTTGGGGCAGTGTTTGTATAGGCATGAAGCTTGACTGAAAGAGACTTTCATTTACAAGGTGACCTTAGGAATTTGTGTCTGCACCTGTAATCCCTGGACTCAAAATGGCAAAGTGCTGAGCAGCATAGCCTGAATCAGCAGGACCCAAATATGCAGACTCTTCAGCTTTTAGACAGAGCACTGGGCTTGGGACTAATGATCTGCTAAAAACGGGAATGTGCTCCAGTTCTTTCCTGAAATAGGTTAGAATGCTGTAGTATCGATCCATTAGTGAAGCTGCATTTCATTGTAAGGAAGCTGCTTTGTAAGTTGGTGATTTGATTTATAGCAAGCAAAATTGGTCTGAAGAGGGTGATGTTAGCCATGTTAAAAGCAACACTTGTCCAAGATCTGTCTCAAAAGATGCAAGTGTAAAGAGTCTGAACAGTAAGTTCGGACCAAACTGAGTACCAAACAAACAACTAGTACCAAATCTTCTTGCTGGAATTCACTCAGTGTCATTCAGTGAACTCTGCATTTGTCTCCTTGTGCATTCATGCAACTCTTGCCATTATATGGCCCCATTTAATAACTATAACTAACTTGACACCAAATGAAGAATATTATTGTTTAATGCCCATGTAATAGGGGGTAGGGAAAACTATTTACCTTAACAGGATTTTGAAAATCCCCTTTGGGTTAGAAATTAAATATTCCTAGGGCCATCAAATTCTTATCAATGAAACTGTTTCTGTTCCTTTTACCTATAAATATGTAGGGCTATTACTCTAGTGTTAAATAAGGGCTGGAAGCTAGTCAAATAACGGTGCCACTGGATCTGTAAGAAATTAGTTTTCTTACTCATGATTGTTCACTCTTTCATGCTGATATAGATACAAGGTCATTTAGCATTTCACCTTAATTCTACTCTCAAAACAATTCCCTGTCAACCAATACTTTGCTATGAAACTAAATGCCTATCTCTTGCATTGCTGTTTCCACGGTGCACGATAGTGCCTTTGTTTACTGGCTTGGAGGACCGCCAAAAGCACCAAACTGACTGAAGATTAGTTCCACGCACACAGCTCTGCCAATCCAATAAGCTGCACCAGATTGCAGATTAGGGAAATGTTTACTCCACAAAGATACACAACTGAGTCAGGGTATCTGTGCCACACACTGGTATGACCACCAGCGTGATCACACTATTGTGGGCTGTAGGAGCTCATCAACTGTGTTGGCAAGGACTTGTCTTTCCCCCGCTTTAGGTATGATACACCTCGCACACTGTACTGCTTCTCACACAGTAAATCAAATCAAATCAGTTTCATAAATACCACTGGGATTAATGAGACCTCATCAACTGCTACAAAATTCCGGACTGTAGTAGCCAGTAGTGGATTCATACTTATGGTATTAAGCTAGTATAGTATAGTGGTATGTAGGTACACAACTTCCTTTATTCCCCATGCTGCATATGGAAGAAATTCCATTTGATATGCTAATGATAGATTGGGACTGCCCGGGAAGCAATCTACTTTATGAGACATGCAGATTGAGATTTGAAGGGACCTGCAACAGCAGCTACTTTCTCAAGCTTCAGATACAAGGAAAATGTATTGTTTTCTTTCCACTACTCTTTCAACTACATCACGAATTACTAGTTTGGCCTGCAGCAACTTTATTTCCTAAAACAATCTTGTTAAAAATGGTAGATAGCAGCATTTGCACAACTTAAGCCTGCTTCCAATTTCTGCAAACAGACCATGAGTATTTTGAAGATGTGTGGCCATTCTGTCTTTTTTTCTTCTTTTTGTTATTTCAGCACAGAATTCCTTGAAAGCCATTATTTATGAAACTCAAAATAAATGTCCCACTTGCCAGGGCTGGTGCCTGAGTGGCAGGCAGGAGGCAATATTTAAGTCTGATATAAGCAGTACAAACCCCTCTCGTTTCAAGTATTAGCTGCAAGATCGATCACCCCCTCAAAAAGGAGACAAACAAACAAAACCCGTACAAATCAAAAGCATCCAACCAAAATATAAGATCGTTTTCTTATGCTGTACATTTAGCACTGACTGACAAAAGTGTATTGGTTCTTTAACTGTTCATTTGGTCCACCTCTGATGAGATCCTTTAATTCCACTTTGTTGTTGTTTTTTGCTCGAACCCTTGGGAAACTGGGCTGGGAGTCCTTATAGCATTTTCAAACTTTGTTAAGGAATTCCAGGCCAAGAGAAGCTGGGATGTGAATCGAGTCCATGGTTAGAGAAGAAGGGTTGAATGGAAACAAAACTGGGAACATGAACTTGGAGTCTAACAGCAGCTGCGGAGGGTCATTCCGCTCTTGTAAATGAGCCTAAAGGAACAAGAAGCGGGAGGAACACTTCAGCAGAGACACAACATTCTGGGCAACACATGGAACACTTACACTGGAGCTGGCTGGCTGTTCAAATTGGAGCGCTGACATACCAGTCAGCTGACTAGTCAGATACTGCTGATCGATTGCCTATTGTTTGCTCACACGCCCATTATTTGATGAAACACAAAGAAAGAGGGGTCTCCTAGGCCATCTAGTCTGACCCCCGGCTCCAGCCAGCTCCACTCATGTAATCCCTAATATGTGGTTGTCCAATCTTTGCTTGGCCTCAACCACCTCCCTTGGAAGACCAATCCATATCCTAGCGGTCCATGGAGTTAAAAATGCCACCATGTAGGTGGCAACTGACCACATCTCTTGCATGGCTGGCAAACAGGCCCAGCTTCACAAGGTTGCAAAGGCCTGAAGCAAACATACGCAGCTGACAGAGAGTGGGAAACAAGCCCATCCTGTCTGAATGAAGCCAAGCTTGCTGACATACCTGGCCTGTCATATCATGTAACCCACAGTACCTGGCCACTCCTTTGCCCTGACTCTATTCCTTGGTCTACTCGCCTCCCCCGGCTTCTCACTGTATCAACTGCAAAGCTGTGTGATCTGTGAAGAGATCTGCCACTTCCCCACGGCAGATGATCCAGCAGGCCCTCGAACACACAGGGCATGTTTAAATTAAATGCGCAAGCTCATGCTAGTGGCGTTGCAGTAGAGGTCCCTTGTGCTAGCGCAGTGTGATTTGCACTCACACAAAGGCATTGTTGGGTATTGCTTACTGTATTTTTAAAGCAAAACAAACTCAAGTTGCATGCCCCTAGGGTCTCTTTATTATGCATGGTCAAGTTTCAGCTCAGTTGCTAACAGAAGTCAGAAGAATCCTCTTTTCTTGTTACTGGTAGTGCTGCTCGTTTGCAAGGGCAGAACTGAGGGCTACTTGGTATTTAGCCAAGAAAGGGCAAACCTAGTAACCTTCTTCTATTTGCCACCTGCTCTATCTACCGGGATTTCCAAACAAGAACAATGGAGGCCTAGGACTGCCTATGCCTCCATCTGACATGCTGCAGAAACTGGAGGGTATTCCTTCCATTTGATGCCTTTTTAAAGTATTGCTTCCATTATGCCTTATTTCTGTTGTTTACTTTTATCTTGGGGAAGCTTTCAATACATGGAAATAATTCAGACAAAGGTTCTTCTCTTTGCTTTTTTTTTTTTCTGGAACACCAGGATCAGATTACAGTTATAATGCTGATGTCCAGAATGAAGAGAAGAATTATCCAGGAACTTACAGAGATGTTACCTAATATGATTATAGAAAATAATATCGTAATATAACTGTGTTAGCCTTCTGTTTACAAATTCAAATGCTCTGTTATCTGATATGTTTCAGGGTTGAGCTTAAGGTTTATAGCTAAAGCTCTGCCTTTTAGAAAACAGACACGAGGCAGTTTGCACATACGCAGCCTGACTGCTGTCGCCACGTAGGACCAATAAATCTCCCACCTTCTCTTTGCTGCAGAACTGAACTTACCTGAATGTTCCTTATGAAGGCTACAGTCACTCTCTCTTCAAACTCATTCACAGGAGTGTAGAGATTGAGTATTTTAATAATCTGTGAAAGTGAAAACAAGATGGCTTATACATGATCACTGAACTGATTATGAGCTCTAGAAAAAGGCATCGCTTCTGCAAAGCCGTGTTTCCTTCTCCTGGCGAGATGGTGAAACCTTAGGAAGTAAGGTTGGAACTACAAATGGGGCGGGTGGGGGTGAGTGGGTGCTGGAAGGAAAGAGGCACAAGGAGGAGTGTCAAGGAGCCCCCACTGCAAGTGTCCCGGTCATTGGGGCAGCTTTATATGCCTGGCTGAATGGCCAATGGTAGTGTAAGCTCAGCAGCAAGGAAACGCAGGTGCAACCCTAGCTCAGCCCAGCAGCCTGCTCACTGGGACCTCGACCCACTTTCTCACAGGGACAGGGGCTTGTTTGATCTCTTGTGAGCTTCCCTGAGCTTACGAGGAACGGGCCCTTCCAGCCTGGACCCTCACCTGCTGCGTGGTGAGGACCGTGCATAAGGAACAGATGGCCTCCGCGTCTTCGGAGGTTTTCTTTTTCAGCTGCAGCAGCTGTGCTGCCTGGATCAAAGGCTCCATGGTGGCGGCAGCTCCACTCTGGTGCAGGTTCTTTCCTCGCAACCATTCTTCCAGCTGGCTGATGTTAAACCTAGAAAGAAAGCCGTCAGTGACAAGGAGCTCGGTACTTCGGCATGGCAGGTTGGCTCGGAAAGCTGCTGGATTTCTTCTTGGAGAAAGAATCACTAACGGCAGGGCTTTTTTTGTCATAGAACGCACCGGAACGGCGTTCCGGCACCTTTTTTTCAATGGATGTTACGAAGTGATTTTGAACGGAGTAGCAGATCAGCAGCAAACATCATTAACATAGTGCCTGCAGGCTGCTATTGTGCCTGCTATCTGATAGTGAGAGATAGCTGCTCTCTTGGGATTGGTGGGATTGGTGTGTGTGCTTACTGCCAGCTGGGACGTGAGTTCCGGCATCTTTTTTTTTTTTTTTTACAAAAAAAGCACTGACTAATGGTAATTCATTTTCCAAGAGGATGCTAAGAAGGATGTCTAAATTTGAGAGAGCCAACATGGTCCAGTGGTCCAAGAATAAGATTTAAAAGGTAAAGGTTTCCCCATGACATTGAAATCCAGTCATGTCTGACTCTTGTGGGTGGTGCTCATCTCCGTTTCCTAGCCGAGGGAGCCAGTGTTTGTCCTCAGACAGTTTCCGCGGTCTGTGGCCACCATGACTAAATGCCGAGGTGCACAGAATGTTGTTACCTTCCCACAGAAGTGGTACCTTTTTATCTACTTGCATTTGCATGCTTTCAAGCTGCAAGGTTGGCAGGAGCTGGGACAAAGCACAGGAGCTCACCCTGTCTGTGGATTCGAACTGTCAACCTTTCATCAACCAGCCCAGCAGCTCAGCAATTTAACCCCCTGTGCCACCTGCATCCCAAGAATAAGATTAAGTACGCATTAAAATCCTAGTTCAGCGATGGACTTGCAACATGTGACTGGGCGAAACACGCTGGGTTGATTCATGCCTGTGTGCTCATTGGAGAGGTCCCCCAATTATAGGAAGGGCCACAACTCTGCTTTGCATGCAGAAGGTTCATGTTTGAGCCTCAGCATCTCTGGATAGGGCAGGAGAAACTGCCTGGAACCCTGGAGGGTTTCAATCCATAGTGGCTTAAACGGACAAGAATTCTGTGATAAAATCTCTTCTCATGTTCCTACCGCCTGATGACTGGAGCAGCAAGTGAGGCAACCGTGTGTGTGAATGAGCCATCATGAATCACACTTCCCCGACAGGCGTGTTCTTATATTATCTCTCTATTTCAAGTACAAAGTAGTCCAGGGACCTCAACAAGATGCCCATGGGCATACTGTTTTTTAAAATTTCCATCTTTAAAAATAAATGCCATATGGACTCCAATAGTGACTCAGAACCTTCGGGGGAGGTGCCAATGTTGCCGTCTGGTCCACAATTGATGGATGAATTTCAGTTGCTGCGGCCTGATGATGTGGACAAGATGCTTGGACAAGTACGTCTCATCACCTGCTTACTGGACCCTTGCCCATCTTGGCTACTCAAGAAAGGCAAGGACAGGATTGGGACCTGGATCCGGGAGGTTGTCAACGCCTCTCTAAGGGACAGCCGGGTACCTGCCCCTTTAAAGGAGGCAGTAGTCCAGCCAGTCCTAAAGAAGGCATCCCTGGATCCAGAGATGGCCGCCAATTACAGACCGGTGGCCAACATCCCGTTCTTGGGCAAGGTGTTACAATGGGTAGTGGCGGGACAACTCCAAGCACTCTTGGATGAAACTGATTATCTAGACCCATTTCAGTCCGGTTTCAGACCCGGCTTTGGCACTGAATCTGCCTTGGTCGCCCTGTACGATGATCTGTGCAGGGAGAGAGACAGGGGGAGTGCGTCCCTGTTGGGCCTCCTGGACCTCTCAGCGGCTTTTGATACCATCGACCATGGTATCCTTCTGGATAGGCTAGAGGGATTGGGAGTTGGAGGCACTGCTCTGTGGTGGTTCCGCTCCTATCTCAATGGCTGATTCCAGAAGGTGGTGCTGGGGGACTATGGCTCTGCGCCATGGCAGCTATGCCATGGAGTTCCGCAGGGGTCCATTTTGTCCCCCTTGCTATTCAACATCTACATGAAACCGCTGGGAGAGGTCATTAGGAGGTGTGAGCTGCGGAATCATCAGTATGCTGATGATACCCAGCTCTACCTCTCGTTTTCCACCGATCCAGGTGAGGCAGTGGCTGTGCTGAACCAGTGCCTGGCCGAGGTAATGGGCTGGATGAGGGCCAATAAACTGAAGCTCAATCCAGACAAGATGGAGATCCTGTTGGTAGGTGGTTCAGGCTTCGGGGTAAGGGACCTGGACCTTGTCCTGAATGGGGTCGCACTCCCTCTTAGGGACAGGGTTCGCAGCT
Organism: Varanus salvator macromaculatus; assembly: GCA_023646645.1. Taxonomy (NCBI): domain Eukaryota; kingdom Metazoa; phylum Chordata; class Lepidosauria; order Squamata; family Varanidae; genus Varanus; species Varanus salvator. The sequence continues at coordinate 7,666,651 of JAIXND010000762.1, forward strand.
TGGGAGTGCTCCTCGACCCAGAGCTGTCATTAGAAGCTCAGGTGACTGTGGTGGCGAGGAGCGCATTCCTTCAGCTTCGGCTGATCCATCAGCTGCGTCCCTACCTGGAGAACAATTGCCTGGCAACAGTGACACATGCATTGGTTACTTCCCGATTAGACCTCTATAACACACTCTACGTGGGGCTGCCCTTGAAGACGGTCTGGATACTTCAGTTGGTGCAAAATAGAGCTGCCAGGCTGCTGACGGGGACTGGGCATTGTTTTCATATAACCCCAGTTCTCTGTCAGCTTCACTGGCTCCCCATTGAAGTCCAGGCCCAATTCAAGGGGCTGGTTATCACCTATAAAGCCCTTAACGGCTTGGGACCTGGTTATCTAAAGGAACGCTTGTGTCCATATATGCCCTCCCGCCCCTTGAGATTGGTGGCAGAGGCCCTTCTCCGGGAACCCTCCCCGTGAAGGATATCAGGAGGGTGAGTACCTGGAGGAGGGCTTTCTCTGCGGTGGCGCCCCACTTATGGAACGCGCTCCCCAGAGAGGTCCGCCTGGCACCGTCGTTATTTGTTTTTCGGCGCCAGGCCAAGACCTTTTTATTTAAAAGTTATTTTAATTGTTAACTTATGAATTGTATTTATGGGATTTTTAGGTATATGCCGAGATGCTTCCGGTTTTTTAACTCTAATTGTATAAATTGCTTATTTATGTTTATTTTTGTTGTAATCCGCCCCGACCTTTTTGCAAATGGGGCAGCATAAAAATGGTTTAAATAAATAAATAAATTTGTTAACTTCCATGAAGCAGCCAAGTAATTTAAAACAGCATGTACCTGCATGAATATTAAGGACCATTTCAGTAAAAATGTATCTGCATAAGAGCCTCCCAGCCTGAACAAGCAACTACTGAATGTTGCCAAAATATATGTTGAAAAGAAGCGTTAGTTGCATTGCACCACTAGAAATTACGGTTTCTGTAATTAATTAATGTGATGGTTCTGAACCAGTGTCCAGGCAGTGCAAGGGGCTGGACGAAGGCCAATAAGTTAAGGCTTAATCCAGACAAGACGGAGGTGTTACTGGGAGGTGGATCATCAGTTCAGGCAAGTAAGATTTGCCCTGGGGTTGCCCTCCCCGCAAGGGACAGGGTATGTAGCTTGGGTGGACTCCTCAACGCCAAGCTTTCCCTGGAATTCTAGGTAGCTACTGTGGCAGGGAGTGCTTTTCACCAGCTGAAGCTAGTTTATCAGCTGCATCCTTACCTGGACAGACACTTTGTATGTGTGTGATATAATTCTACTTCAATCCAGTACTGTAAATTGTTTTTATGTTTGTAGTACTGTAAACCATTTAGAGATTTTCTATGTAGTATAGATTTTTAAATAAATAAATAAACAACAAACTAGCCCAAGTGAACAATCCCTTATTTCAAAATGTTGTAGTGTCCAAAAGGCCCCCTCCCGCAATTGTTGTTGTTGCTGTTACTTTGGCTGAATGAGGCACTGAATAAGAAGAGCCGTAGGCAAGACACGCAGATGCCAAAGCACCGATTCACTGATTAGGCTCTCGTTTGTGGTGTTCCCCAGCAGGTTCCTGAATTCCCAAATGTGCCCATGGGTCCAGCAGGTAGGAGGCCCCAGCTGTAGCCTGTTCAGCTGCAAATGTCAAGGCAGCGAATGATGAAAAACCAAGGGACACACAAGCATGTGCAGAATAGTCCTGTAAACAAGCACCGTGTGGAAGCCTATTCCCATGCCATGAGATCTGGCTCCCTCTCACTCCTGTACGTGCCTCTACAGCGTGTGACTCTGGAACATTAGAGCACGGAGCTGGGGCTGAGAGAAGCCAACCGGTGTGAAGGCGCTGCCTCTCCTGCCTTGCACTGGCCCTCTTCTGGAACAGGATACCACTAACAGTGTGGTGGAGAGCCAGTGTGGCGTAGTGGTTAAGAGCCTGGGACTGGGACTCAGGCGATCTGGGTTCCAGTCCCAGCTCAGCCATAGAGCCAACTGGGTGGCTTTGGGCCAGTCACAGACTCTCCGCCCACCCTACCTCACAGGGCTGTTGTTGTGGGGATAAGATGGAGGAGGAGAATGATGTAAGCTGCCTTGAGTCCTTTGAGGAAAAAGGCAGGATATAAATTGAAAACAAACAAACAAACACAGCTTCCCCTCCTCCTGCAAAGCCGTGAGAATGGGAGACGTACAGGCAGTCTTGGGTGGCTATGCAGGAGCACGTGTCGGGCTGGAGCCTACCTGAGTTGCATGCCCGTGCTCCAAGAACACATGTCCTTCCTCAGGAGCAGGTTGTTCAGGGCCACGGCATTCATCATGTAGAAGAGCTGCTTCACGGCCTGCTGGATGATCTCAGGGTCAAGGCCCTGGTCGTACATGATGCTGTGGAATGTATTCAGCTGACGGATGAGTGCCTCCAAGGTGTAGGAATTGTCACTGTCCCCCATGCTAGAGCTTCGCTTCCGGTAGCCCATCGGCTTCACCCCCGACAGGCCCTGGATGCTTTCATTTTCCAACACCGCAGTCACTGGGATGGAAATAAAAGGTAGGAATTACTTCCGTTGCAGTGCACTCGCTTCACTTTTATGGTTTTATATTCCATTTTACTCTTGCAGCCTTCATGGTTGCAGGCTGAAAAACCATGAATCTGTGCAGAGAATTTCCATTATCAGGCAAATTTAAAATATAATTCGAATGAACAAACAAGTAAATAAAATTATCCGAAGGCAAGCTAGACATGCCAAGAAACTTGCAACATCAGCGTTTCAGAGCGAAGTCTTCCTTAATGCTCCTGATGAGCTGCAAGAATCGGCCGTCCCCAAAATGTCACACTTTACATTATAGCTGATTAGCATTCAGTCTAATGAACGGATAGTGATTGGAGGAAGCAGGTCTTGCTAGTGAATTAATGCAGTGCTTTGGCGATGTAGAAGGAGCACTGATGACAGGAACTCTTGGACTTTCCAGCCATTGGCACGGGCGAGGGAGTTTGACTTTGTACTCCTCGTGCATCAGTGTGTCGGGAGGGATTCATTAGCTAATGGTTATAAAGCACTGAAATGCTGTAGGTAATAGGATGGGTTAGAACTCAATTAGCATGCTGTAAAACTTATGAACACCTCTACATGGAGATGTAATAAATTCATACAACAGCTCGGACATGCTGTTCAAATGCATTCCATATATTAAGCAATTAAATCACAGAAGGGAGAAGGGAAGTGGAGAGAGATTAACTACATCCCCAGAACCTGAAAATGGGGCAACTGGTAGCTGAGGAGGGACATAGCTGAAAACAGCTCGGGGCATCCCTTTTCAGCCCAAGGGCCATGCTGCCTTGGTGTGTAGAGCATGCTACCAGGTGGGGCTTGCCGCACACATGCATACTTTATGTAAGCTGTCCCGAGGCGTTAAGCAATGGGACGGCATATAAAAACTCCAAACAAACAAACAAATAAATATTTATTATGTTTCTGGTTGTGGAAATTCAGTTTTGAATTCCTATGAAGAACATAGTGTGGGAAAGGTCAATCATCCATGCCAGATGCTTGGAAGCTTCTGATTATAACTTCACCTTTAAAAGTCTGCTTTCATTTTCAGTTCCAGTAAGATACTCTTCGGCATCCAGCCCTCCATGGGGATAGTCTGAAAACATCTCCATGGATGAAAACGTGGCATCCAGAGAGGCTCACAATGGGCACAGACCACCAAGAACAGCTGCTCTGCAAACCCCCTTGAAATAAAGCACTACTGCGGTGTGGAAGTGAGAGTGCTGTGCTGGGGACCCGGGAGACCCAGGTCGAGCTCCCGTGCAGCCATGAAGCTCACAGGGCGACTTTGGGACAATTACAAACTCTCAGCCTAACCAACCTCACAGGGCTGTTGTGAGGGAAAAGCGGAGCTATGTAAGCTGCCTTGGGTTCCTTGTAAGCCGCCCAGAGACGAAAGCGATGGACGGCCTAGAAATATCCTAAATTTAAAAAATAAAAATAAAGACATAAATCACAGTGGGATATACATGCAAGAGAAGCAAAAATGGCGCTTGGAACACCAGGGGCCCTGGGTAACTCGGTGGGCTGCATGTTTCACCTACAGCATTATAGGTATGGACCTGTTTCTCCTGGATTCCATTTTTCGGTTTAATGTCGTGATCAGCACAAGTGTGTATGGTCCCGCATATGGACCATTGAGCTGAGTTAAACTGTATATTGCATTTTACCGATCATGGGCTGCAAGATGCCTTCTGCAATTTTAATGAGCTGCTGGTAGATGTGAATGGAGAGATCACTCAGGACCTGGCGGTACTCGGTGAGGTCGAAGTTCTTCAGACAATGCTCATTCTGCTTAACAGTATTTTGGGTCATAAAACCCTAAAATGGAAGAGCAACAGAATAGAGAAACTTAGTCAGAATAGATAACAATACCACCTACCTTCACGTTAACAAACAATCAGACAAACTCTTCTGCAAACATCACCCTGGAAATATCTGGTGCTTTTTCACGAGATTCCACGGCAGGTCACGAATCAGTGTTCGCTTCAAGTTTGGCTGCAGGGAACTCCCGAGATGTCCAAAGCAATTCTGCGGGGCTGGCTGGGTTCTGGTATCCCGCTTGATGTGGAGCTGTCCCTGGTTGGTGGACGACTCTCTGTCGCTTGAGAGTTTCCAGTGAAAGAGTAGGGCACTAGGTGAACTCTGGGTGTTCTCTTGTTCTGACCAGATGCGATGGCCCCCACTTTGGATGGTTTTAAAAGGAGGTGACCCCCAATTCAGGGAGAAGGCTATCAGTGGCTAATACTAACGGCTACATGCAGAGGTGGCATGCATATATATACCAGTTACTGGGCATCATGGGTAGGGGGTGCTGCTGCACCCATGTCTTGCTTGTGGCCTTCGCCTAGCAGCTGCTTGGCCACTGGGTGGATGGAATTTTCAACCAGACGGAGCTGTGCTTGGATCCAGTGTGGCCCTTAAGTTGCTCTGTGCAACCATGAAACAATACCTACAAAAGGGCAGCAAGACACAATGGTATGCTGCCCAGAGGTGCTGTGGCACAATTGGGCCGCACACAAATGCGATAGACAGATAGATAGATAGGTAGATTCCATGGGATTTATTTGCAGAAGGGTGTGCATAGGATTGCAACCTTGGCCTCTTTTTCCTGGTGACTATCTAGAGGCATTTTTATTGTTGCTGTTGCTCTAAATCAACTGAAAAAGCAAACCTGAAAATCTGCCAAAATTTCCAGATTAATGCAACAAAAGGGCAAAAAAATACTATATAGTGATAGCAAACTCATTCTCACTGTGTGTGGATCCTTACATAGCCATTCTCCATTCATGCATGGAGAAACAGCAGCAGGCAAATTCCCAAATTTGCAAAAGTGCAAAAAATTCTGTAGAACTAAAAAGACAAGGGAGAAACTGAGGACTAAGCACTCTCAAAGGGCACAGAAGCTGATTGTTGGAAGAGAAAATGGAAGACTGAGCAGGGAAGATATGGATAGATTATACTGGTAAAAGGAACGACTGGCTGAAATCCCCGACGGAAGCATTACGTGGTGCAACATTCTGTTGCAGGTCCCACCTGCTAAGATACTCAAGATAACTAAACAGTTTTTATCATCTTAGTTTTAATACTGCATTTTAGTCTGCACTGCTGCTATATTCCTGCATTGATTTAATTGCAATCGCTGTGATTTTACAGCATATTGTTTAATATGCTGTTTCCCTGTGTTCTAACTTTTGTTTACTGCCCAGAGAGCCTTTTGGCTGTTTGGGCAGTATAAAAATTAAATAATAAAGAAATAAATGTTTCCGCAGCAACATCCACAAAGCTGAAATAAATAGGAGCTGTGGGCATTTCAGTACAGGCTCCCCAGACAACCTACAAGTTCCATGGAGAGCCATGGCAACATTTTTGGTAAGCGAATAGCCATTCTTCCCGCCATGCTTCTCTCACCTTATCTCCGCTGTATTGCTTCAGACAGTGTAGAAGGCGACAGGTGTTGGCCAGCCAAAATGAGGTCATCTCGAAGTCTTCATGCTTCTGTGAAGAGTCCAGAATAAGTAAGATAAAGTTCCTTCCTGAAACTTAGGCATTAATGGGTTAATTGTGCTAAATGTCCCCCAAATTGTGCTAATTGTCCCCAAACAGCTTGATGACTTTGAAGGAGGAATTAACTAGTTGGGATTGTGAGCCAGTGTCCTAGCCAGTGTGTTAGACAGCATTGCCATGGCACTGAATTGAAGGGCATCTGAGGAAGAATCTGCCAAAAAAGCAGTCATGACCATCCCTTGACTGTCCTTAAGCCCATGCAGCTCTTCTTTGGCTCAGGAGTCTTTCCCTGGATCCTCCAAGACCAAAAGCTTCTCCATTTCTTTCCGCCATTTTCTCTCCCTCTTTCTTCTCTGCTGGTTTGTCTTGCTGGGCTTTGACTGGTGGCCAAGATGGATGGCATTGCACCCACTGGCACAGAGAGGGAGACTGCAGTGCAGCTTGCTCCTGCCAGTCCCTGGAGATGCTGCCCACATGGAAGAGCAGTTCCTGGCAGCTGCAGCTGGTCCTCCCACAGGGGGCAAGATGCCAATGCCCAATGCCCAGCTCTCTTCATGGAATTCTAGTTAGCCAAAAACTCCAGTCTCTGCCTGGGGTTCATCAGAGGGTCAGTGGGGAGAAATATAGAGGTGAGAGAGAAAAATATAGAGGTGAGAGAGGTGAGAAATATAGAGGTGAGAGAGAAAAAGGAAGGATGGGAGGGAGGGAAACCTAAATAGCAACAGAGGCTGGCTTCTAGGAACACCAGCTCACCTGACCTCACAGGTCACTAAGCTAGACCAGCTTGGGAGTCTGGATGTCTGCTCCCATGGAAGAAACAACAGTTTGGTATGTGCTCCATGTCCACTCCTCTGCAGACCTCCAAAGCAACAGCACTGGGTGCAACCCGGGGCCTCTAAGTCAAGTGAGTAATTCTTATGATCTCTCACCACTGGCTGTGCTGGCCCAGGCTGACCGGAGTTCTAAGCCAAACATCTGGAGTGCTACATATTGCCCATTCCTGGTCTAAAACCAAACCAAGTAAAACAACAAAGAGGAATTCCTGCCATGGTTGCAGAAGCTCTTGCTTGTGCCTTGGGGATTTTGCATCCAGCTTTATTGTCTCTTTAAAGGCGTTGAGTATTGCTGGATTGCCCAGGCGTACAATTTCCCCAGATAATCTCTACTGCCGACCTTGCAGAAATATCTTTAAAAGTGTCATTCTGGCTGCTAAAATTAAGAAAATTAAGCCCGCAATTTACCTTTAATACTTTTTTAATGCCATTGATGGTAGAGGTTAGCAAGGAGTGCACTTTCTGGTCATCGTTGATGTAATCTGCATGTCGAATGCACATGTAAAGGATGTAGGCCGGAAGGCAGGGCACCGTGGCCGAGACCGTTTGGGGTTTCAGTTCTGCGAACATGAAAGAAAACCTTTGACTGACTTGACTTCTTAGCAGCATAATTATATAGCACACATAGACGAGCACAATTATCCGAGCCAATCATGATCAAATAACGGAATTACTTGCATTATTTGACCTCATTCCTCCAATATAAAATCTATACAAAGAACTTTCTCATTAATTTTTTTAAAAATCCCAGTTATGTATGCAATATGGATGTCTTTGAAGTAGTTAGGTCTAGGAACCTATTGAGAAGAAACAGAATTAAATCTCTTACATATGTATGAAATTTAGAGCTCATTTCTGTAGATTAAGACAAGCTTTGGCATATGATGTAGCATAAAAGTATAATGTACCCTAGCCAGGAAACTGGTTGTTTAGAAGCTGCATTTTTATATGCTTTTTCCATGAAAGTATTTTTCATAGCATCTCCAAAATATGATAGTTTGCACTGCTTCCCATTGTTCTTCATAAACATGAAGGCCATATATCAAAAAGATCGATGTTCTAGCATTCCTTAAATCTGGCATTCCTGAAAATTTCAACAAGTTTCAAATTGAAGACGCCTTTTCAACTCACTAAGGTGTTCTGCACATTACAACTACTCTCCGATCTGCCAGTGACTTTGCAGAAATAGTCCCTGAGCTCCTTTCATTTTTCTACATTTTGTTGTGTTTCAACCTGGAATTGAAATGGATTTAACTGGCGTTGTTATCACTGGATATACACAAGATACTCGACACTGTGAGGTGCAAAATATTTGTCTTGTAGCACAAAAGTTAAGCAAAAACAAAAATAAACTGGTTCCTGCTGGTTATATAAGTATTTACTCCCTTTGCTGTGACATGCCTAAATAAACTCTCCCTCCAGAAGTCACACACTCTAAGTAGTTTTTATGTCTTTGTCGAATGGCATTCGCCTGTGTGCAATCCCTGTGTCACATAATGTCAGAATAAATACACCACTTTCTGGAAGACCCCAGAGTTTGTTGGAGAATGTATCTAAAGAAATCGCATAACGAAGACCAAGGAGCTACCAAAACATCTCCAGAATAAAGTTATGCAGAAGCACCACTCAGAGTTGGGTTACAAACTATGAAATTCTCCCAGAGCACTGTTAAGGCCACAGTACGGAAAGAATATGGCCCAGCAGTTAATCTGCCTAGAGAAGGCCATCCACCAAAATGCAATGACCGGGAAGAGGGCATTAGTCAGAGATTCAACCAAGAGGCCAATGGTAATGCTGAAGGAGCAGGAGAGATCCAGAGTTGAGATCGGGAGACATCATCCATGGGATAACTATCACCCAGAAGCTCCACAAAGCTGAGCTTGATGGAAGACTGTCAAGAAGAAAGCCAACGCCATTTGGAGACAAAGCAAATGCGTGGGAAAAGGCTGATTTTCCCAAGGCCTTTGGGCCTTGTTGAAAGATGCCATGTGGGGCACAAACAGTGCACACTTTTTTGACAATACTTTCCTTGCAGTGAAGCGTGGCAGTGGGAGCATCATGTTGAGGAAATGTTTCTTCTTGGCAGGGACCGGGAAACTGGTCAGGGTTGAGGGCAAGATGGAGGGAACCAGAAACAGGGCCATGCTAGAGAAAAACCTGTTTTGGTCCGCAGGGGGCCCAGGACCTTCCAGCAGGACAATGACCCTCAGTGCACAGACAAACATTTGGATTGGTTTAAAAACAAGAACCTGAACATCTCAGAATGGCCCAGTCAAAGCCCAGGCCTCAGTATGACTGACAATCTGTGGCTGGAGCTAAAAGTTACTGCTCACCAACCTACCTGGATCAATGGGCTGCAGGATCCAGATGCACAAAGCTGATCAAGATCTACCCAAAAAGTTTGCAGCTGGAATTGCTGCCCTTTCTACCAAGTACTGGGTGAATAGTTATGCAATCAGCAGGTGCCAGTTTGTTTCTGTTTACTTTGCGTCACAACAAGTATAGTTTGCACCTTTGCAATGATGGGCATCTTGGATACATCAAGTGGAAACAATGCCAATTCAATCTATTTCAATACCAGGCAGTTTTCCACACAAGAAAATGTGCAAAATTCAACAAGAGCTGAATACTTTGCAAGGCAAATTTAAGTTCCACTGAGTTTGGGAGGGTTTGCTTCTAAATTCTGCACTGCAGTCTTAAGCATTAAAATGTTTTTTTTTTTCAAAAACTGGACAAAACTAAGTTTTGTTGATTTAAATGTTTTATAAATGATGACAGATTTTTTTCTTTTAAAAGCAATACAGGGGTCCCATTTTGACACGATGCTTCCAGTGATTTCCCATGTGAATTCCTGATGCAGCTGCTTGGCTTTGGTGGGGTAGCAGGCTCTGCAGCCCTGCTTCTTGGGAAACTCTTGAAAAATGTGTTTCTATTTTGCATGTCTACTGTGAAAGCCCTACATACTACTGAGGGGTGTGTGTCAGTTCTCAGAGGCAAGCTCTGTAAAACAAGGTCTGCCAGGCCAGACTGAAGATTCATCTAGTACCGTTTCTTGCCAGTTTCTTCCATCATGGTGGTGGAAGGTGAAGGGATGTTGCAGTCCAACCCATAAACATCCATGGATCTCTGTCATGCCCTCTTTGGATGACCACTGACTTGGGTGGCTTGGGCACAACTTGTACCAGTGATTGCCACAAAGTAATTAGGTGCTGTGCAGAGAAGGTCTTGCTTTGGTCTATGTCTTTGTGAGACACTGGTTGGACTTGCTGAGTTATCACAGCCACGTCATATGAAACTGAACTGTATCAACACTGCCTGAGCTGTGGTGCTCTGGTCACCTGCTGTTGGATTCAGAAGACTTGGAACCCTAAAGATGGAAAGGGAGTTGAGGATGCCATGACATGCCCTCCCATCAATGTGCTGCCCTACAAGAGGGATGGGCAGGAAGTAGATCTCCAGATGTTTCAGAATTCAGTTCCTACCATTCCTGACCATTGGCCACACTGGCAGTGGCTTCTCGGGCTTTAAGTCCAGAACATCTGGGGATCTACCTTCTATCTCCCCATGCACAATAGCAATGTCCCTTCCCACTGAAGGGAAGCTGTCCATCAAAGGGAAATATCAGTAGAAGTTAGCAAGCTGTTCTTCAGGGAAATACATCTGTCCTGCTGGTCTTCAAACTGAAGACTTTCAGCAGCTGAGAAACTGCAGATCAGCGTCGACCAGCTGACTACAATATAAATAATCAGGACTGACAAGCAAAGCACGAGCATTCACCTGTAATGAGATTTCTGATGAGTAGTGTCTCATCCTCTTTGCCATATTCCAGCATTCCCTGGAAGTCTTTCTCCTTCCTCTGGACAGTGACCTGTCTGTTGAGCTCAGGCCGTGGCTTTTCAGAGTGTATGTTGGCTTGATCAGCTGTGAAAACAGAGCAGAACATCCGAGGCTGAATGAACAAGAATGCTGAATGCGATGCCACCGGGGCGCCTCAGAAATGGGGCCAAGCAGCACTGCAGTAATCCGGCCCCTTTGGTGCTTTTCTGGAAATGGGCTTTGGCAAAAGTGACACGGGAGGTCTCCTGCAAGACTAGGGATGGGCCGCAGAACTGCACACTTTCTCAGTGCAGAGTCCTTTGCACATCTGTGTGGCCAGTGCAGCCATTTCCAACTTGGGACTCTCCAGATGAGTTGGCCTGTAAGTCCCAGCATCTGGAGCAGCCCAAATTAGGAAAGACTGGTTCAGAGGTGTGGCTACCTCAAAGCCACACTGATACTCTGAAGTTTGCAGTCAGTTTCTCATAAGGAGGAGGAGGAGAACATACTCAAAGTAAGGTTGTGGCAGGAATAGTCCCCTTCATGGAACATGAAAAAGGGGAAACTAGTCTAGGGATGGATGTCTCATCTCCCGAAGGTCCTGGCAATTCCTTTATATGGCAGAGGCTTCCATCATGCAAGCCTGCAGCTGCAGTCTGATGAAGTTTACCTCCTCTTCTGTCATCTCTGAGAACTAAGCAACAGCTGCATTATTTAAAACAGTTCCATGGTCCATGAAGCAAAGATCTGGTCACAACCAGCATGTCATCCTTCCCCAAGCTGCAACACGTGCTGGTTAAGAACAGATTGGGAAAAGAGGACACGGTGTCCTTTCACATTACATGGAAGAAAGAGCTTGCACAAAGCCATCGTGCAATTCAGCAGGTTGGAGAGGGCCACACGGTGTCATAAATGCAATTCACCCTCCATCCTCAAAGCCCAATCCTAAGTACTCAGTATTAAACTCTGACCCTCTGGCTTCATCCCACAGGAGCAGATTTTCAGTGGTAGCAGTTAGACCAACCTGCTGTGTTCAAAGAAAAGAGAAGTAAATAAAAATAAATAAATAAATAAAAGTGCAGCTGTAACTGCACAGTAAGATGTTGACCAGACTGGTATTACTATCGCCTCAATAAGTGGCTTACGGCACAGGTTAACTTCTGGGGCACCCACTGGCGAGTGTTCCAGCCACGACACAAATTAATAAAATAGATATTAAGACACAATTCCAACAATGAGGCAAGCGTCAGTTTGATGCATGTTAATTACAGAGACAAGGACCATCTGCACCAGCTGTTGCAATTCCAAATCCCTTTTCATTCAGCTTAATTTCATTTAATGGCCAGCTTTCCAAAACCAGTCCTTGGGATGAAAGCTTGCTGTAACTAATCAATCTGTCAAACCACCTAGATAGAAATAACTGAAGAGCTGCATGGCTATCTTGTTTCTGTATTCCTTTCTTGTGGGGCTGTTGCAGCCACCACTGCAAATACAGGGGGGTCCCTTAGTAGCCATAACTGATGGGACACGTACCAGCAGGTGGAGCATTTCTCCTTCAATATGGGCAGAATCAAAACCGAAGTAGCGAAACAGAGGCCACGAGGGGGCACCAGCAGCAATATTTTTAATGCAAAAGCTTTCCCAAAATTGGCCTTTCTTATGGGGAAGAGGACAGAACTGAACGCCCAAGTCTCAAGACTGCTGAGTATGGAGGCAGGGGAGGAAGGGAGATGACTGACTGCAGTCGGGTACCCCTGTATCCTTGGGAAATGATGATTTGGACTTCCAAAGGTGCCTGACAATATTGCTCTCCTCTAGATGGTCCTTATTATTTCCAGCAAGATCTGGCTCTACACCCTGAAGTTACACAAGCTGCTGCAGCCTTTCAGTACTTCACTTTTATTACTTTAAAGATATGCTAGGTTTTCAATTCCACTGAATTGGAAAACTGCAGAACAAAACAATGATTCATTAAATGTTCGCTGCAGAGGGACTATCTGAAACCAGGTTTACCTTCATAATCTTGCACTTTCTTCATGTAAATCCTGAGCTGTTTTTTCAGCTTCCTTTCATTCTTTTCTAGTTTTTCTAGCAGCTCTTTGAGATCCTGAAAGATGGAAACAGTTAAACTGCGACACAGAGAGAAGCAAGCACTGCACTTTGCTAAGACCCACAAATACAAAATCAGCTGGTAAACAGAAAGGAAAGGCTTTGCTGAAATTGAGTTGCATTAATCAGTGGGGATGGTCTTACTTCAAACATGAAGCCTGGAAATGCACATTTCAAAAGGTTCTACAGTAGCTAGAAAAATGTCACTGCACATGTGATTGGCATTGTCTTTTAACTATGGGAAGTTCTAGGGCCTAACCCTATCCCTATATGCTCTTCTCAGGCCTTAACGTTTTATTTTAGGGGAGGCATGAAAATCCCCATAAATCCAAAACACTGGAAAGGGCTGTAATTGGTTTATTCAGAAAATGCTGGTGGCAGTTTCGCACACTCAAGATGGTGCTTTATCATCTCATGTATCCAAGTCCTCTGCTCCCACCTGAGGGGGTCTACTACATGCCCAGGAACAAACAGTTGGAATGAACTGTAATGAGAGCTGGTTTGGTGGACTGGACAGTTTAGTTAGAAAGTTCCCTGGATGGGAAGACGCTCGTTTTCCACCCAACCTGCCCCAACAGGATGCAGTGATGACTATTTGGGGGAAAATGTCTAAGCTGCCACAGCTTTTATGAGGAAGAACACTATTAAAATATGATAAACTGAACAGAAACATCTGAAAAATCTCAGCACTGCATTTCCCCTTTCAGCTGAAAGACGTTGTGCTCGTCTTCCTCTGAAGTATTAACATTTGTGTGTGTGTTTTAAAGCTGTACATCGATTTTTCTTTCAGGGTCTATTTCAGTCTGCACCAGGCTAATCAATCATGCATTGTGAGCTTTTCATATAAAAGTAATATGAGTAATTTGTCAAGTTGCTCAGGGTGAGGGTGAATTATTTTAAAGTGCCCGTGTCGTGTTCTCTTTTTCCTCTCTGCTCAAGTCAGCTGCCTGATCTAGCTGTAACGTCACTGAAAACGTGATTCCACCACGAAGATGAAGGCAGTCTGCTTCAGTTTGTCCAGGATAAGGGGTTCAGCCCAAACTTCCTTTTGGCATGCTATTTTCTATGTGCAGGACTGTCTCCCCTTCTAGAAGAAAGCAACCCCCTCAATTCCAGCACCATTCAGGGAGAGTGGTAGTCCTTGTTTCTGCACAGAACATGGAGCTTCTGTTCAGGCTGAACAGATAACCAAAGATTACAACACATCCTAATAGAAATGTGCTACTAAAAGTGCCACTAAAAGTGATAAATAGTTGGTAAGGATTCCACTCAGCCCCTTCATGGCTGCATCCTGCAAAGACTGATTTATTTTTTAAACAACAGAATTTAAAATACAGTTTACATTCTGTCGAGATTTCAGATATTATTGTCATCATGTAAGGGATGTGTGCAGCTCAATGGTTTCTCCAAATCAGTATTGACGATAATGAGTTAGATTGGCTTAATGGTTCGCCTCTATATGAGGCTGCTCCTAAATTGGTTTCTGCTAGATGAGTCCCAGGTAGCTGGAGCAGGCTATGCAATGTAGCAGCTTTCTCCAACCTGGTACACTCCAGATGTGTTGGACTGAAAGACCCACCATTCTCAGCCAAATAGGCAGGCAGGTGAGTTGGTTACTTCCCAACCCAATCATTTATCAGATCAAATTAATGCACAGCGATAACAAGGCCAGGGAACCAGCATGGGAGAAGGACCTGGTGACGTATGCCAATCACAGACTTTGATTAGGTGTGATAGGGAGCTGCCAAACAGAGTCAGGCAAGGCACCATGGAGCCCAGTTTTGTCTGCTCTGACTGGCAGTGGCTCTCTGGGATTTCAGACATGAGTCTTTCCTAGCTGTGCTGGACAAGTGATTCAGCTGGAACCTTCTGCATGCAAAACAGAAGCTCCAACATTAAGCTATAGCCTTTTGGTTGCATGCTAAAGGAGGTTACGAGCAGCCGTGCTGGATCCAACCAAGGGTGATCTAGTCCAGCGTTCCTTTCACGGAATGGTCACCCAGCATGTGGTGCACTCAGGTGCCCTAAACAGCATGCAGCCATCAGCACCAGCAGCCACTGAGAGCTTTCTCTTCCATGAGTTTGCCCAACCCTCTTTTAAAGCCTTCCAAATTGGTGGCCATCACTATGCCTTTGGGAGTGAATTCTACCGCTTAATCGTATGCTGTGTGAAGTAGTCCTTCCTTTGATCCTTCCTGAATCACTCGCCAAACAAGCTTCATGGGATTAGGAGAGAGGATCAAAAAGTCTTCCTCTACACATATTTTTGTACACCTCTTTCATGTCCATCTCTATTTGCTTTTTTCCTCCCTCTAAGCTAAAACAATCTCGTTGGGGAGTTGCTCCATTCCCACCATCATTTTAGTCACCCTTTTCTGCACTTTTTCCAACTCTATGGTATCTTTTCTAGGTGTGGTGCCCAGAACTGAAGATGCTGTTCTCAGTACATTATCACAGATTCGTCTAGAGAGAATGATCTTGGCAGTTTTATTTTCAGTTCCTTTCCTAATTATGCCTAACATGCAGGTTGCCTTCTTCACAGCATCCATGACTGGGTGAACATTTTAATTGAGCTGCCCGCCAAATTCTCTTTCTTGGTTAGCCACCACTAGCTTAGATCCATCAGACTATATGTGAAATTGAGATTTTTGTCCCAGTGTATTTTAAAAAAACCAAGCATGTGGTAAAAGTTTAGAAAAGCTGACAATTAAGTTCAACCCATATATGCCAGCAAACAAACCGGATTTGTACTTCCTGTCTTATTATGCAGATTCAAATGCGGCTATTCTTTGATTGGCACACTTCTCTGTATTTCAAAAAATAATTCTTGGCTTCAAAAATGTAGCAAAATGAGTATATAAATTCATACGTTTGGATAATATGCAAAGTTATTTTGTGAAAAATATATTAAACATTTGAATGTGTGTGTTTAACAATGTGGAAATGGAACGTTAGAGATTTATGAATGAATTCATGTGAAACTGACATGGTCTGGAACCAGACTGAAGGATCACCCTTAGTGCTACGCATATATTAGGAGTGGATGGTCCTTCAATTTATGGTATGTTTTCAGGGTGGTCTGTGATGCCCACTCTTAATCAGAACTCCTTACTGTATTCACTTGATTTATGTGCTGGTGAACGCACGTGAAGGGAACCCAGCTATACAAAAAAAATCCATTTAAATTCATACTGAGCTACACATAAAACCCAGTTAAATTTTTAGTTTTCAGACAATGCCTGGAATATGGAAATACTTCATTAGGGATGTGTGAGGAATCCAGTGGTGGGGGTGGGGGGGCGAACTCCAATGGATTTTCATGGTTCAACACCCCAGATTTTGGTTCATTGGCCCTGCTCTGCTACAGCGCAAATGAAGCCACTCTCAGACTTCTGTCTTTAAGATGGCTGTAATCTGCACATTTTAAAAAATGCTAAAGAATTTGCATGAAGTTGACCAAAAAGTATGTCTTGCTCATGCAACTTGCACCAATCGCACGATGAACATATGCT
Organism: Varanus salvator macromaculatus; assembly: GCA_023646645.1. Taxonomy (NCBI): domain Eukaryota; kingdom Metazoa; phylum Chordata; class Lepidosauria; order Squamata; family Varanidae; genus Varanus; species Varanus salvator. The sequence continues at coordinate 7,682,983 of JAIXND010000762.1, forward strand.
TTGTGGATGCCAATTTGTGCAAAATACTGTGATTTCCACTAATTGCCTAACTTTGCACACATTTCCTTAGCATTTTGAAATGCTGTTTAGATATGGAAGCAGAAGGAAGGACACCAGGTGCTTCAGCACATCCTTACACTGTATAAAGTCCTGGGCATGCAAAGAACACCCATCTTGGCCCGAAAGGGGCAGGTGCTTCTTTGACAGATCTAGACTGATGCAGCAACTTGCCAAGAGGTTCAAGGAGGAACAAGGCTTTGCATGGCATGTCAGAAGCCATTTCTTCTAACACAAATAATTATGTTAAAATCAGTAAGGGAATTAGTGGCTTGCCTGACAGGGCTTCCTTTTTCCAATTATCCCTTATTGTCTGTCAAAGAGGAGAAATCTGTCTCTCATGCCCTCCACCTATCCAGAGAAACAACCTAAGGTCACCGATTCCTGATTTTCAATACAAGCAATCCACTGCACCAATAATTTACAATTTGCTACCTCAGTGCTTTTGCTGCAGTTCTTGACATTCATATCTAAATGATTCTGACACATCTGTTTGAATGTGATAAAGTTCTCCTAATAAGATGCCACAACGGAGCAAAAGCGGAAGCAGCAGGCAACCCCTCCTTGCCAGCTCCACACTTTGGTACTCTTCAGGAGTCTTGTTCTACCAAAATGTAATATCCCCAGGTAGACCACTGGGGAGGGCCCATAACTCAGTGGCTCAGCACATGCTTTGCATGCAGAAATCATAGATCCAGTCCCCAGTGTCACCAGTTAAAGGAGACAGAGGACAGTAAAACCTTGCTCTCAAAACCCTGGAGCATTGTCGTCTACAAACCAGTGGCTTGAATCCATAAAGGTACAATTCAATTCATGCTTAGAAAAGAGTTATGTACTCCCAACATTCCCCAGCTTCACATAGCTGGCTGAGAAATGCTGGAATCTGTAGGACAATTTCTTTCTAAATGTGTATAGGATTGTGCCCTTTTCATAAACTCTACCTTTCTTTCATTCAGTAAATGTGTATAACTGCCACATAACACCAGTTCTCTGACTGGCTAAAAAGATAAAAGCTGGTTCAAAGGTCTAGGTGAACAAAAGAACATTCAGCATCAAAAGGCCACCAAGATTGTGCCAGGCAGACTTCTCTAGGAAGTGTTACACAACTGTGGTGCCACCAGCAAAAAGCCCACCTCCTCAGTGGTTACCTTCTGAAGATCTTAAGGTCTGTGTAGGGACATGTCCCTCAGCCAGCATGGACTGTGGGGGGTGGAATCCACAGGACTTAGCGATTCCTACCCACTATCCAAAACTTTTGCAAGGAGTTTGAAAAGTGGAACACGCTGACTTAAATAAAGGGTCCACATCATTCAGTACTGACTATGTTTCACCAGAATCTCATATTATGACCTTTTTAAAGTCCTGCTCTTGGAACAGCTGCATGGGGACTGCTTAGAATCCAACAGCACTTGCAGTCTGGTCCACATGGGTAGCTAGTTAACACTAGGAGTCCATCAGTCTTCCCGGCACATCACAAAATAGCCCATGCAAGGATCATGCAAGATGAAAGCCCCATGAATTGAGTTGCTGCTAGGGAGATACAACACTGGAGAACTTGTTGCAGCTGCGTTCAATGGGCTTTCAATATAGTTCTACCTAAATGCAGGCTGAGCATTTTGGGCTTCCATAAAATTGCACAAACTGCACAGATCCAGCACTATGGGTGCAAAGCAGGGCTGACTTGTTAGATGTGAGTCATTGTTGCTGTAGTATTAACACAAGAAATATGGAAGCATCCTCCTTGTACTGCCTATTCACTCTATATTGTCCACTTTGCATTTTCTGGCTTTTTTATTCAAATTTTGGTCTCCAGTCTACAATTTCACAAACTTGTAGAACAGAGACAGAGCAATCACAAAGGAATTTGTGACTAAGAACAAGTGCCAGAGGTTGCTTTTTCTTCTTCCCTCTTAACTAAGAATGTATGAGGAATCTGTCTTATGTGGAAAATCTGCTAGATTCCTTTGTTTCAGCTCCCCAGACACTGGTCTGCTTTGCAGGAGACCCAGCATCCACATCCCTGGTGAACCTGTCCAGGGTTTGCAGGGTGTTCCCCAGGAATCTGCTGGTTACCTGAAGGAGCGTCTCCTTCTGTATGTGCCTGGGCACCCCTTAAGATCTGGGGCAGACGCCCTTCTCCGGATGCCCTCCCCGAAGGAGATTAGGAGGGTGTCTACCCAGAGAAGGACCTTCTCTGTGGTGGCACCCTGAATGTGGAATTCGCTCCCCAGAGAGGTTCGCCTGGCGCCATCACTGTATTCTTTTTGGAACCAGGCTAAACTCTTTTTATTTTCCCAAAGTTTTAAGATTTGATTGTTTTAATAGGGATTTTTTTGCTGTTTGGAAATTTAGTAGGATGCTGTGTTTTATTTTATACTGTCTTATTGTTAAACTGTACCGAGACCATGGTAAGGGACAGCCCAGAAAAGTTGTAAATCAATCAATCACACTGGCAGCAGTGAGTGGGGAGGAAGGTCGGGCGAAGGAACGATGGCGGACGCGCCTGCTCACCATCCCCTTTTCCCACATGCAGTGTGCAAGCAGTGCCAGCTCATGTTCCAAAGCAGCCACCCAAACGGCAGCTGCTCCTCAAGCCAAAGGTATCAGTCCAAGGGTGCCTGGCTGGGGATTGCTCTCCAGGAAAGCAGCCCTCCGATCAGTCACAGCGCTTGCTTGCGTGCCGGAGCAGCTGCTCAAACCAGGCTGGGCTCTCATACCAGTCATGGGGTGCTGCTTTCTTTAGCGCCTGCCCTGCCACCCACCCCTGCTGCCCACTGCACAAGAGATGCCTGCTGGTGCTGTGGAAGCAGGGGGCCCAGTGTGCCACCAGGGCTCAGAGGGCGTTCATGGGCTTCCCCTCGGTTTGGGTCTCTTTGGATGCCCAGGCTGAACACAAGAGGAAGCCCATGAATGCTTGGAGGGACAGATTCTGACAGGGGTTGTCCCCTCCCTACTCTTAACTATTTTTCTTTTCACATTGTTTCTTGATTTTAAAAGTGGGGATTTTTAATGCGAGTGGGGACTGCCTTATCATTTTTGTCTTTTTAAAGTTGCTCTGAGAACCTTGCACAGCTGAAAAGCAGCATTAAACTCCCCCAAATACATTCAAGCAATATATACCTCACTATCACCAATTACTGTCGCAACCCACAGAACAAGGTGTTAGGAATGGTGTAAGCGGCACATACCAGATTTTCGTTCATCAGCCTTGTGATTTCCTGCTGAATTCCGAACTCTGCTTGGGCCTCTGGTGACAGCTGGAGGGTCTGGAAGAAGACGTTCTGCTGCTTTTCCATTTCTTTCCTCAAAACCTCTATTTGCTTCTTTAACATTTCCACTTCCTCTTCATGCTCCCTCCTCTGCTCCTGGAGCTGGGCCTCGAGAAGCCTGATGAGAGGAAACAGCAGAAAGAAAAAGCAATAATGTGGTCCTTCAAACCAAAAGCTGCACAATGACAGGACTTGATTCACTCAGTCATGATGGGCAGCGCTTAGCTTCCTAGAACAGAAATTGGGTTCTCCAAGAGGTACAGATAGCTGGCAGCTAATGGATCAGGTTTTGTATTTTGTGCCAGGTGTGCAGTAAAACTCCAGACCACCTGGCTTCACATTCACAAATATCCTTTATACTCATTCTTTATGTGTGAATCCTTACATACCCAAAACAGGACCACTAATTTGTTAAATTTTATTTATTTAATTAACATATTTTGCGGATGCCTTTCAGAGTCAAAACCCTCCCAGGTCAGTCTACAACAACAAAATCAGTACAATAATAAGAGAGAAAAATAAAACACAAGGAAACGGTAAGTACATAACAAAAACAGCAACAACAGCAATCATGTTAGGAAAATAATATGTCTTCAGGGTGTAAGAAGGAGGTATTAGAAAAGTTGGCCTGGAAGAAGTACAGAAAATCTTTAGAAACAAAAACTGACAGAGGAGAAAAATTCCCTGGGAAGAGTCATGCCTGCTCAGTGGCCGAGGAATGCTGACTAAGGGAGCAATCCCATGCACAAGAGGAGAGAAAAAAGCCCTATGATTCTCAGCTGGTTGGGCAATGCTGGGAACTGCAGGGCTTTTTTCTGTCTAAATATGCATGGGATTGCAACCTGATTTGGAGTGGGGCAGGAAGGGAGAATGGAAACAAAGGATGGGTCTTGGAATGCATGCATGGCTAGCTGGAACCATACAGGACTGTGCAACTCAGCAACCCTTTATGGCGGACCCCATTCATCTGTAGCCCTCTTCAGGTGTTTGACAGCAAGCCAATAAATATGGCTAGGTCTGATGGGAAACCTCCACTGCGCACAGGAGCATGTACTGAAAGAGGCAAGGACTGTAAGAGCAGAAGAAGAACCTGGCTGGATCAGCCCAAGGGTCCATCTAGGCCAGCTTTCTGTTCACACAGTGGCCACCCAGCTGGCCACAGGACCCCACAAGCAGGAAACGAACGCAATAGCACCATCCTGCTCAAGTTTCCCAGCAACTGGTCCACCTATCCTGTCTTTGATATGGGAAACAGAGTGGGGCCTACCATTGCTTAGTCCAGCAAATCATGCGTGAAACAAGCCCTTAGGGGTGAATTAAAATCCATGTCTAGTAACAATGGAGTGTATAGGGAAGCACCTTCACAAAATGATTTCACTACATATTCCATTTAATCTTAGATACAAGGGCAAGAACAGGGGTTCCTCCAACCCACAGTGGCTTACTCTGATTCACTGTGTCCAGTTCTGGGCATCAAAGTTTAAGAAAGATGCAGGTAAATTAGAAAGGGTCCAGCAGAGGCCAACAAAAATGATCCAGGGTTTGGAAACACTGCTCTGTGAGGGGAGACTGGGAAAACTAGACATGTTCAGCCTTGAGAAGAGAAGGCCTGGGGGGACATGATATCTTTCTATAAGTACCTCAAAGGCTGTCACAAAGAGGAAGGTCAAGATCTCTCCTCGCTGATGCCAGTGTGTAGGACATGGAATAATCAAGTCAAATTACGACAACCCATATTCAGTCTGGACATCAGAAAAAGCTTCCTCACTGTCAGAGCAATACGACAGTGGAACCAGCTGCCTAGAGAGGTGGTGAGCACTCCCACACTGGAGACATTCAAAAAGAAACTAGACAGCCATCCAAGTGGGATGGTGTAACGTGGTGTCCTGCAACAGCAGGGGGTTGGACTAGATGGCCTCCATGGCCCCTTCCAGCTCTACTATTCTATGATTCTCCCCACCCCTGGCTCCTTGGGCTCCCTTCAACTACAGATGGACTGAACCTTCTGTTTACAAAGCATGTCCTCTTACTCTGACCTGTGGTCCTTCCTTAAATGAGGGTACATTATGCCCACAGTTTGATTAACTGAAGATAAAATCCCAAACCCACAAGATGCACACTAAACCGGAAGATGGACAGTGGCATTTTCCAGTAAGTCATTAGAGAGTCAAGCTCTTTCTATGGTGTGTACATATCCCTCTCCTGTCCTGACCCTACTACACCCTGGGTAGTGAAGCCTCTCTCAAGCCAACCTTCTGATAAACTCTTCCGTCAGTTGCTGAAGGCCCCTCAGTTCTCTTATTTTAAGCCACTAAACAGCCAACACATTCCCACTGTAGGTTCTGGGCCTCAGCCAATGCCAAAAATCCAACATTTATACCAATGTGCTTGTTCATTTATTGCATTTCTAGTATGCTAAACTGCAGGAGGTTGGAGTGAACCAAATATTCAAGTATTAAGAGTTAATGGCTGAAGTAATACTGCTCTCGCAAATAAACAATCCCTTTAACTAGGTTGCCCTTGTTCCCCTTATCTTGCAGCCAAAGTTCTGACACTCTCAATGAACTCTGAGCTGCCCTTTCCTTCCTCTCTTAGCTTTAATCTAGTTGCCCTTTGTGAGTGTGTAGCAACCAGGACCCAGGAACAACTCCAAATATAGTCTCCTTAATAATATATTTTTAAACAAATTCAAGGAGGATTGCACCTGTGTAAATTGTGCTCAGTGGCAATTCGGAGATGATCTTGGAAAGCAACCAAACTGGTATGCTAGAGACAATTGTTCTCTGCTGTGTGTCCAGAACTTCTAATCTTCACCATTCTGCTGCTTTCTAAACATGGAAATTCCATTTACTATCATGACTGATCTCCTCCATGAATGTGTTGAACCCTTTTCTACAGCTACCTGCTCTGATGCACTCAGCACAGCTTGAGGAAATTAATTCTACGGGGTAAGTGATGTGTTACCTTGATCAATGCTATTACTGGTTTGTCCTGAGATGACTGGCAATGGATTCCCAATGAAAGAAGCAGAGGTAGGCAGAAGGTAGAATGGGAACCTTGCGGTAGATTACGAAGGCGTTCCAACTCTCAACTGCTTAACAATAGTAATGCCAACATGACTCCTATGACTGCTGAAATGAAGGCAGCTGAGGTGGATTTTTGTGTGGAAGGACTGTGACAACATTTGGGACAACATTCTTAGAATTCTTTGATCCTGACTCTTTCATGCCTGGCTTTGGTTGGTGGATGTCTGATTATTTATAATCTATTTATTATATTTATGTCCCACCTTTTTTCCCTCCCAGGGTGGCACACATAATGCTTCTCCTCCTCTTAATCTTCTCCCCACAACAACAACCCTGTGAGGTAGGTTGCGCTGAGAGTCTTGAGACTGGCCCAACGTCACCCAGTTGGCTTCACAGCTGAGCAGGGACTAGAACCCAGATCACGCGAGTCCCAGTCCCACACTCTCAACCACTACATTCCCACACTGGTTGGATCAGTCTAGATCCTCAAAGACTGAAAGCCCAATCGAGCATTCTAGTTCTATGCATATGAGAGAAACATTCCTCTCTATGCAAATTTCTCCACACCATTCCTAATTTAATTGTGAAGAATGGCAACTCTTTCTCATTCTTGTAGGGGAAGAGAGTCGTTGCCCCCAATAGCAACTAAGTTCTTGTTGACCCTTGGAAGATGCTTTGAGGAATGGTGGAAGGCACTACAGTCCCTATCTTACAAGTCCTGCTGCTATGGACATTTTTTCCACATTTCTTTGGCTGCTGCTGTGATCAAGCACCGGAGCTGAATAGGCCTGAATCAGCCTTAAAGGTTTCCAAGTTGCGGACATTTTCCACCTTGATTTCAGAGGAAAAAAATACTGTATTCAAATGCAGCTGAAATTGGTCCCCCGTCCACCAAGAGTTATTTATTTTGTACCTCACAGTCACTGAACAATTGCCTTAAACTTGCCTGCTTATTTAGAAGATGAGACACAAGCTATTTCTGAGGCCTTTTTAAGAGGTCTCCAGCAAAGGGCAAAAACCCATTTGGAACTTCTAACTCTAGCATTATGATCTTTTTGTGTCCTGCTGGGGCCCACCTATATAGGAAAAGCTTAGAAGTCTAATATTAATTTTTAAATGATTTTATTTTAAAATGAAGCATATTGAAGGGAGGAAGTTAAAAGGGCAAATGGAAACCCACAGAGATTGAACGAAAGGAAAATTCATACCGCAGCTTTCTGTGGAAAGTGAAGGGGAGGTTTTAAATCACAAAAAGCACCATTTTAAATGGAAGCACGCTGGGAAGTTCTACACAAGTGATAAATTAAGGAACAAGCTGCACTTTCCATAAGAAGGAAGGCATAGAACGATCCTTCACTTCTGACTCCTTCCCCACCCACTCCAATAAAGGGGGTGATTCATCTCTGAAAAGGTTGCAGCCCTCCTGTTGGATGTGCCGATAAGCTTAGAGTTTGGTAAACTGAATCAGTTCTTTAAAGGGTACCAATTAGAGTCCACTAAAATGAAATCTCTCCCCACTAATTCCTTTTCAGAGCCTTTCTAAGAGACTCTAAAAGCAAGCCTGCAAAGATCCATTAATGCAATTCCACGGAGATCCCGGCCTGCTCTGTACAGGCATTGCCATGTAGAATTCTAGATGGTGGAACAGCCTGAATGATCTTATGCTGCAGATGAGGCCTGGGGTATGTGACCCGAGACAGTCAATCCCCAGGGACCTGGTCCAGGGAGGCACCTCACTTCAGACTCAAGGATGCTTGGGAAAAAGCAAAACCAACTCCATCTGCACAGTTTATTGAATACCCTCCTGAAATATGGATGCCAAACACAACAAGAAGGAAGGTTGCATGCGCTCCTCTGTGGCTTACTGGTGCTCTGAATGGACCAGAGGATACTCCATGGTTTTCCAAGTCACTTGGGTGAGCACTGTCTGCATCTCCCCAGGCAAGGAGCAAAAGGCCATGCTTCCTGCCATGGATTCAATGAATTTCTTCCCATTCTCTGTTTCAGAAGCTGTCAGGACACACAGGCTGTATCCTCCCCACCTCTCTGAGAGACGGGACAGACAAAGCTAGATCGGTAATCCAACCAGTTTCATTCTCATGGAAAATGCCGAAAAATATAACGGAATGACCAGGAAAGGCAGCTTCAAGGCAATTGTCGCTGGTGCTCTTCCTGACAACCTGAAGACCAAAAGGCTTTGGCACATTTCCAGAAAGCTATCCTGGGCTTTGGACACTGGGGAAGTTCATGAGCCTCCCCGCCATTCTTCTGGTGAAGCCCATCCATTATATCGAGTCCCAAAGGCATCCTCGTAGATTGGCTCTTCACATGGCCAGCACACTCCGTGCTGTCCCTGGGCAGCCCAGCTACCAGCACCTTCAGGCTTGCATGTTCACCCCTCTCTGCTGCAACTTGTATATCGCTGGCACATTCTGGTGCTGGTGCTCTCGGGTTTGCGCAGTTGCTCCACCTTCTTGCCAGACCCGATGGGTGAGGCACGTTCTTCAGAGGCTGCGCCATGAGTTCCTGAAGATCCTCTACTGCCGAGGAGCCCAGGGTAGCTTCCCCACAGATGCTGTGGGGACCTGCACTGGCATGGAGGGGGAAGGTCTCATGGTCTTCAGCCTTTGGCCCCTCAGGGTCTCTAGTCTCACTGGACCTAGGCTCAGCATGGCAAGCTAGGTTACAGAGCACACAAAACGAGGCCTGGTGTACAATGGTTACTAAGGCTTGGAATGCCCTCCGGGAGTTGCATCTCTGCCCCTACTCAGTTCTTTAAGTGAGCCTTTAAAATCTCTCTTTTTAAGGCTGCTACTCACTAACATGTGAAGTTCAAATGCTAAAGTAATTCCTATATCAGCATTCTTCCTTGATATTGGCTACATATTGCTGTCTAGATTTTATTATTTTTGTATTGCATGTCACTTTCAGAGGATATGATCCTAGAAAGCCCATTGCATTTCCTGTAAAAATAATGAGCTAAACCCTTGATTTAAATATAAGAGCAAGTTTCTAGATCTTGCGAATTTAAGGACAGAGGCTTAGAAGCACTTGTATACCCGTTCTTCCTCCTCCTCCTTGCAAAGGTATTAAAATACTAACTACGCCCCGCTCTTGTAGATCATGGATTACAGTCCATTCAAAAATACGATTCTTTAAAAATCCCTCTCCTCCACCCCTATAGCTCAATGAAGTGTGAAATAACATTTGTATTACTGGAACTAGTGACATATTGTTTCAGTGAAAATGAAGACTGATGAAGATAAATGGCCAAAATCATACTTTTATTGCACTATCATATCAAATAGAAGATGACTGAGCACTGCCTAGAAATTGTACCCATTTATATTAGTTGCACACAATGATTGAACATGCTTGGATGCTAAAAATGCCCCAAACATTGTCCTGGAAATTTTGCTTAAAAATCCTACAGACTAGACAAACCTCTCGATAGTTTATTCCAGTGGAAAAATTCTGTGTGATCACAAAATCTGGATTTATTTATTTGACTTGCCCATATCTCTCTTGATGCAAAGTTCCTTTGACCTCAGATAAATGGCTTCCATCCAAAGTCAGCAGGAATGAACAGAGGGAGAAGGTGCCGTCCTCTGGGACTACTGCCTGTTAGAGGAAAAACCTCCACTAGGTATTTCAAATCTGCACTTAAGCAGGTGTATGGTATTGTTGCCAACTGCAGCACCCCAAAACACCCCAAAAGTAAATGGCCAGAGGAAGGCCCGAAAAGTAGTTGGTCAGAGGAAGGCCACATAGTAAAAACACCACAGTTATACTGTCCCAGAAGGCGGATAAGAACAAAATGAACTTTGTGTAACACACAGCTAACACACCAGCCTGACTGCGAATACAGTAATCAAAGGGACAGTGGAAACTGGTTACATCTGCTATGAAAGTTGCAAATGTGCAGGGAGTAAGAACATGGCAAGCCTGTGTGAATCTCGAGCAGACAAGAAACAGACATGGGAAATGTCTGGTCTTTGACAGAAGAAAAGACTCTTTGAAGCGAACAGCAGTGGGGGTGTGGCTACATTGATGTATTGATGCATTAGATGTGTATTAGGTGACCTAACTGGTTACCTAGGGTATAAAAAGCATGTACCAGGGTGCAACATTCGAGACACTGCTTTTGGCTGAATGTCCCCTTTTGTCTCCCTTTATTCTATAGTGCACTAGAATAAAGCTGGTTTTGGCTCTAAGTCTCGTCTCAGGCTCGGGTCTGGGGTCCACCCGGGTTTTCCCTAGCCGTTGACTGGCTGAGTTCGGTAACAGTATGTTCAGTTTTCTGAATGGGAGAGTTTCCTGGGAAGCACTAATTTAAGCTACACAGAAGAAAGATGATATAGAAATATTTGTTATTTATTAAATTGCTATCCCACTCATTAGCCAGATAAATAAGCAATTAAAATCAGAATGCAGGCAATGAGCTGGATTTGTTGCAGTTCTTTGGGGAGTGTAAGCTTGGCAGGAAGCCTGAATTTATAGGTATATAATACATGAAATGGCCTCTGTGGCTTTTATAGAAGGCACAGAATCCTGGAGCATCTCTATCGGTTCTGAGACATTTAGAAAGATTGGTTCTAATGTGGGCCAGTGGAAGGTAGCTTGGAGCCATCATATTATTTCCCACAATGCCCTGATATAGCATAACTCCAGGGCATTGTGGGGAATTTCAACAGTACCTCCAAGCCACTAGACCAGTGGGGACAGCACCATTTCTTAGCACTGTTGGGAAATTCATTTAAAATTACTTTTACATGGAATCTTTAAGGGTAATAAGTCTATGCCCAACGACATAACTTTGCCAAGAGCATCTTCAGATGTGGAGCCAGCTCTGGCAAAGATACAACTTCACTCTGGCATTAACTTGGCGGGGCAACTAACTACCCTCTTCTAACTGTACACTCTTCTTGACGCTACATCACAATTAAATGTGACTTTGATCAGCCCGGTCTGGTGTTACCTAAGCAGAAAGCTGGGATCCGGGATCCAAACCGAGTTTTGGACATTAGTGGATTACGTTCATTTTCAGTTCCAAGGGAAGGTGAGAAGCAGAAATGTTGTAAAGAAACAGGGGGAAAAGGTCCAAGGGAGGTAGGAAAAAGAAGTAAAGGTATTTGACCTGGCGACTTGCTTTAGACCCTGATAGGCCAAGCCGAGTTCTCCATCTTCATTCAGATACCCCCAGTCCTCAGTCTTGCTAGAAAGAAAGGACAGAGGAAAGGGAAACACAAGTGGACAGAAAGGAAAGAGAAAAGAAGAGTCAGCTACAAGTGGTAGGAAGAATAAGGAGGCCTCCAATGCATTCATGCACAGAAGTGAACATCAAAATCCACAGATGGTAAACCAGGAGGAAGAGGTCATATTAATACTTGATTAACACTCTTGATGTGCCTGCCATTGGCACATCCTCAGATTTTGCCCAGGAGGGTATAAAAGCAGGCCTCTGTCCCAGACTTTCCCAACCCGGTGACCTCCAGGTATGTGGAACTACAACTTCCAGAATCCCTTGCCTCAGCTATGTTGGCTGGATTTCATGGGAGACGCAATCCCACCACATCTGAAAAGCCATACATTCCCCATAGTTTTAGGGGAAATAGCCCCAACTACATCAAGATGGGAGTAGTATGAACCACCGTGTCCCAGCACTAGACCTTGGATGGTCTTTCTAAACATGTTCCTGTGTCCCGTGTCTAAACTCCAACCGAGAGTTTTGCACATGCGCACACACACCGCTCCAATAATCTATATCCGTAAGAACAGCACTTGCTATCATGGCAAACCTGAGACCGATTTCGCTGGAAAAGCCACGAGACGATTCTTCATCGACTGTTGAGTAGAGTGAGTGGTGCAAGAGCAACTTGTGCATGTTCTTCTTGTCCCATCTGTTACCTAGTCACTTCAGGAAAGGCATCCACCCCAACCATGGTCCTTTGCCACAGCATCATCACTGATTGTGAGTCGAGGCTGTTGCAAGGGGCGGCATATAAATATTTAAATAAATAAATAAATAAATAAATAAATAAAATTAGCAATGGAGTACTGTCCATTGCAGTGTAGGACGTCTTGCATTTTATTAACCACCACAACATCCAGATACTGGGAAAGGAGGAGGAGAGGTCTCCAGTGGAAGAGGAGAGTCTTAGTGCCGTATTAGTCCATGAGTGCCCCACTGCCCTGAAATACAAGAACCAATATTGCTAACACTATTTCTTGATATTGGCATCATCATCTTTATAGTCCCCTATACAGTGGTACCTCAGTTCACGAACGCCTCAGTTCATGACCACATTGGATCGCGAACAAACATTTCAAAAATTTTTTTGACTCAGGTCGCGAACTCCGCATTGGGTGGTGACTGTGATCATGGCCATCTCCCCACCCCCCTGAGTGGGGAGATGGCCGCAATTGTGCTGGGGGTGGGGAGATGGCCAAGATCACGCCCGTCCTTCCTGCATGAGTGCACCCGTGATTGCGCCCGTCTTTCCTGCACAAGCGCAGCCACGATCTTGGCCATCTCCCCGCCCAGCACGATCGCACCCATCTCTCCCGCTCCAGCGCTCCTGCGTTTGCGCCCATCTCTCCCCCACAGCATGCCAGGATGACGGGTGCCTGCAGGGATGGCAGGCACAATTGCGGTCGTGCCGGGTGGTGGTGGTGGGGAGGTGGCTGCAATCTTTGTTGTTTTTTGTCACTTTGCTTCACATTTTTCTGATTAAAAAAAAAAAAGTTACAGAACAGATTAACCTTATTAACACTGAACCTTATGGGGAGATGTAACTTGGCTCACAACCAATTTGGGTCACGACCAGAGTCCTGGAACGGATTAAGTTCGTGAGTCAAGGTGCCACTGTACTGTTACCTGCCATTCCTCTAAGAGGCAAACTAACCATGTTTGCCCCATGCTTTGGTCCTGATTTGGATCAGGGCTCCTTACTTGCCATTTGAATTGAGAAGCAGTTTTTCCTAAAGGAAACTGCAGACATGAGGAAGCCAGTCCAGACTGGAAGTGCAAAAGGAAGCAAAGTCTTAAGGCTTCTTTTCCTCAGAGTCCAAATCCAGACTGGAGAACCCATGCTAGCCGCTCCTGAAAGAAATCGCTTGCACTTCAAGATAAACTGCATCAAGCACAGATTGGCCTGGAATATTAATAGCATGGATCAAATCAAAAGCAGAGTTAAAAATACGCCTCTTGAAAGCAATGGTAGTCCCAAAAAGGAAAGTATGTGCGTGTGTGTGTGTGTGTGCGCGCTTTCAGGGGGAAAGAGGCGTTAGCCACTGAAGAGCTGGGCGCTCACGTCACCAGTTTTGTTACCCTATTTCTGTGCCAGTTGCTGACGATCCATTTGGGCACCCAACCTACAAAGCAGCACCATCGTTTTGAAAACTGCATGTGTTGGATGTGCTGATTCGGCACACCTGTCATTGACAAAAGCTTCTCCAAAAATTCCTGGATTATTCTGGCATGAGACACAGTCGAGAGGGTGCCATTAGCTATTAATAAAAGCATCTTGTAAATGACAAATCTCAAACATTTTATAACTCCTTGGCCTGCATTTACAAATAGAAAGCAATTAAAGCTTTCATCCACCAATGAAGGAAAATCTGCTCGAGGCATCGATCTTACACTTAAACCTTTAAACTGATATTGCCCTGCCATTTACAAGCTGGCCTGACACAGAGATTCATTCATATGGATCTATGAAAAAGGAGGAAACACTCACATCTCATTAGACGGCAACAGAAGCAAGACTAATGTGGGGTAATATGCAACATTCATTTAAGGGACCAACATTAAGGTCAGCTCTGTGACAATCCGTAAGCTGCTCAGATGCATCAGGAACAAGGATGCAAGACAGAGCCCCAGAGCACTGATTCCCAAATGGGCCTGTGTCCAACCAAGCTGGACCTCCGTCAAGGGGCCTAAATTTGAAATGGGCCTAGAATATGCTCCCGGCTCTCAGGTATACCTTCCAAAAAGTGGCTTGCTACCCTCTCACTATAACTGGAAAGTGGCAAAGAAGCACTGGTAGGGTATTTTTCGGCATGGCTTTTTCTGCAAAGTAACCTGGGATGGTTTTGACACCAGCTGGTAATGGGAAATCCATCTTATGAATGTATGTCACAATGAAGGTGTGGATTTTGGTATGTTGTGGATGGCTATAAGAAATGGGGGTGTTATGAGCTCCTTTTTGAGTTGGTCAACAGGAACGAATTCAGCCAAACCCAATGTAATTTAAGAATCATCATGTAGCTGGACCCACAGGCGAAGAGGGCAGTTTGAAGGGACCAAGCGCACAGTTGGCTCTCAAGTAATCTCGCAATTGGTTATGTTCAAACACATCAGCTGTGTTGTTTCAGGTACTGGCAAGCCATGGTGGTTTCCACCATGCTATGGTCTATCATGATGTCTGAACACTGTTGTGGGCTTACCATATGGTATGTTTGGTTGCCATGGAACCACAAAGAGAAACAACAGTCTGTTGTATGGTTTCCATGCTTCAATATGGCTTCTTTGGTCATCTGAACCCTGTTTCCACACAGCTATCAAGGTATCTGGTGGAAAGAGGGCAATTGCAGGAGCTTCTCTAGCCATCCAGGCTCTATAAACAGACCAACAAAGGAAGCACAAGTGTTGAAGGCAGGAGTGGCTTCAACACCCTGGAATTGACTTTCAGTGGCAAAGGCTGATGGAATACCTGCTGCCAGTGCAAGGACTGAAATAGGGAGCAGGGATGGAAACCATACACACATAAAACCATGCAGTCAGCTGACAGCATCATCTGGGTGGGAAACTGTGCAGCATAGTTTAGCATTACGTACAAACCCAGCCATTGTGCTGGAACATAGCGCACGCCCAGTGGCAGGACGACCTTGCAAGCCAAGTGCACCCCCCAAATTTCAGATGTCCTGTTCCCCCACTGACCTCACAGTATTACCAAATAACTTAATAAAACAGCACGTGGTTGAAAATATGTCCATCTGAATCTTGGGTAGAGGAGCTTGGCAGCACTGTAACAGCAGCAAAAACCAGGGGACTTCCGGATTGGCGAAGGAGAAATAAGTATGGAGCAGCAACAGTTCTAGCCACATCTGTATTTTGTCCCCTATCTGCATAAATTTGCTATTACAGGCGACAATTAAAATAATTCGAAGGGACTCCTCTCTCCTGTTCAAACCAAAGCTCACTAGTAAGGCAAGCACGTCGCACATTTCCAGGTTCAATCTGTGCACCTCCAGCAGTAGGATCAGGCAGGAATTCAACCTAAGAAACAGCTGACAATCTGCAACCGTCCGGCAGGGACTTAGATGGCCACTGGTTTGCCTCCCCCTAAGACTTTCCTGCTTGCCCTTTGGCTAAGAGATTTCATAGCTACCGAGCGCCTGAAAATGTGCAGACCCAGACAATGTCTTAGTTGAAAGCTGAATAGGTGATGGGCATTCAGAAGGATTATTTACAGTCAAATAAATGAGTACCTGGTTTGCTGGCAGTAATCTTATTAATGTTCCATTCTATCTATTTAGTCTCTCCCCCCCCCACATTTTCCTCCCCCTTCATTCTCTTCATTTGGTGTTTTTTTCTGGATAAATGGGTGAGAGCAGTATAAACCTTTTGCCTGCTTTCTCTTTTGTTATCCTAAGGGGAAGGCACAAATTCAGGGTATTAACACTCACTCTGTGAAACCTGCAATCAAAGAGGAATAATGGCTAAGAGTTAAGATACAAATTTAGCAGATAATGGCGGTGATGGGATGCCAAGAAAACAAGATGTGTATATATTAGTACATTCCACCATTAGTACATTATAAAAATGTGGTTTAAAACAAAACCAAAAGCTTCTGCAGCCTGAAGGGAAACAGTCTAGTGGTGCGTGTATTGAATATCTTTCCCCTGCATGGTACATAAATGATGTAATTAACTCTTGTAATGTCTCTCCACTGCCACAGATGCCGTATTTCATTACAATTTGACAACAGGGCCGTTCCAAAAATCCCGTGACTTTGTGAACTGAACTAGTGAGTCCAAATCCTGTGCTAAGGAATCCCAAACACCGATAGTGGATTAAATGCATCCTTTTATATATAAAGAAACACAACACCAGTGTGCTGCGCTAGTGAGCTGTCGGGAGCTTGGTCCTCACTTCTCTCTTTCAATCAACAGACAATTCTTTGGCAAAAGCTCTTAATTTCCAATGTACATCTAGCAAGCTATTACCAGAAGAGTCTCTGAGCATGCACAGAGCGGGTTGTCGAACCCAAACTAAAGGATATTTCTGAGAACTCCCCTTTTCAGAAACCCTGGGCCCACCCCTCTGGGTGTGCCCCACCAGAGAAAGGCCAGCCTCCTAGCACTATACAAGCCCTCTACTTGACTAGTCCTTCTCTCTTGAGGGGGGGTCAGGGATGGGACCAGACTCCTTCCTGGCATTTCCAAACCTGTCAGCTCCCAGGAGCTACCTGGAGACAGCAGTCTTGAGATAAACTCTTCTTCCTTTGCCATCTTTATGTCTGCAGGCCTTATTTCCCTGGCCTCACTCTCCTCATCCGAAGAGTCGGTATCACCCTGGCCCCAAAACATGCCAAGAACAATGGCTTCTTTCATTCCCAACCATAACCAGTTGGATGTGAACTGGGAGGCAACCTCACAGTCACGAAAGCCACTGCCGGGAGACCCTGAAGAAGTCCTCATATGTCAGCTTCACCTTCCCACAGGGCTAGGCCTATCTATTCCAAATGCTTGGCCACTGCTAGGACAGACTTTGCATAACCGCTTCCAAATTTCCAACCCATTTGTACCGGGGGAGAGACTGTCCCGACAGAGAGCAGAAATTCACGGGTTGAGTGTTCAAAAGATATAGAGCTAGGCAGCAGGACTGAAGAGTTTAGTAACCAGTGGGAGAGGATCTACACCAGCCTGTAGCAAACTTCCCCTTACTAGGGCCAAATCATATAACTAGTTGGACATGTGGGGTGCCTGCAAATGAAGCTTTTATCATGCCATTGTTCTGCATCTTTCATGGAATTCTGTGCAAGACTCTCATGTTCTCCCATCTTTCTTATCAAAGAAAATCAATTAAGGTTAAAGAGATGGAGGGAGGGAGGGAGGGAGGGAGGGAGAATAACTCCACAGTGCCTTTTGACCAGTAGTGCAAGGAACGCTTTGTCTGAAAGCACTTGTAGAAGAAACACCTTGAGTAGTTCTGTGCCACACAATCTGACGCACAATGTACCTAATTTGCAACTCAGCTATGCCAAAGCGAAGCCAGTGAAAGGAGGCTAAAGGGTAATAAATTTATGTCTAGAGTTGCAAGCTGTGTGTGCATTGAAGCAATCATAGATCTGCTCCACAAAACACCTAATTCTGTACCACGCATGCAGTCTAATTCTCAAAGCACTGATCAAGCGAACGGGCCCAAAATCTCAGAAGTTGGAGTTATTCACAATCTTTTAAGGAACCATACTGAAAAGTTGCTTTCCTCTCCTTTTTTAGACCATCCACACAACACCATAGAAATGTTTCTGAGATATACTCCATGAGTCCCTGAGCTCCAGAAATCCTCCCACTTTTATAAACGAAACCGAGATTCTCAAGATACCAACCTTTTAAAGAAATACCAGATTCTGTAGTAGTGTGATAAACCCACATGTAATACTGTGAGGCTTTTGTAAGAGGAAGTAATACAAATATATGTACAATCACACCTACCATTAGCGATGCTCTCTTGAATTACTCAGGAACGAGCACAAAGCAGAAGCTCTGATTAAACACATCTGACCCTTCAAAATGGATAAACAAAGACAGGCTTACCGGTTTGTCTGACACACTCCATCATATGCCTCTATTGCATCTTCTGGATCCACATGTTTGTCACTGTTTGGCCAGCTAGTCTGCATGTGGATATTGGACTCCTTAAAAAAAAGTCAACCGTGAAAAGTGTTGTCCTGCAAATTATCCCCATTTCCCCCAGCCCACTGCCAATATTCTAGCAATTCTAAATTGATCACTCATGCAATCCTTTTGATTTGTTAAGGGGTTTACGATCATGGTTGCACTAGCCATAAACCCCTGGAAACAGGCAGAAAAGGAAAAGAAGGGGAGCAGCACGTTGCAGCATAAAGAAAACGTGGAGATACTGAGGGGAGACACACAGTGCAAACCAGCTTCAAGTTTTATGCTGGCTGAACTCTCACAGCTCTCCCCAAAATCCTGGGAATTGCAGTTCGGTGAAAACACTAACAACTCCAAGTTCATTTCACCAAACTGCCACTTCCACGGAGAAGAGAAGAGAATATTAACTAGTTTACAGTCTAGGAAAGGTACTCTTGCTGTCAATACTGTCACATATGAATGGAAATTGGTCTTCAAACCATATTAGGATCAAGAGGAGCCTAGTTTTGAAATTAAAACCGACATGGGGAAATTCATATTTCAGAAAATTAACCAGACCAGGAGGAAAAGCATATCAGCCCAACCTGCTGTTCTCAGTGACTTGTCTTTGTATCAGTTCAGTCAATGCAGACAGAGAGAACTGTAATTTGGCATCGTTTGTATTCTCTCTCTTTGCTTTCCTACTTCTGAAAAATATCTCAGAGCGTCAAACCAGAGTTCACTGCAGAGCTGCCTCCGGTAAGAGGCTCTCTAGCTGAATAAAGTAATCCATACCTAAGGCTACTTCATATTTTTACCTTGAGTGGCAAGGTGCACTCCACCTTGTAATAGTAATGGGTTCATCTTCTATCAAAGTGGGCTGGAGAAATTGTTCAAGGTAATATATAAACAAGGGGTGACGTCAGGCCTCTTTCTCACTGAGACCACAGCAAGAATCTCACATGGCCTCTAGATCGCCGACCGTCGGCAAGTCATCCATGCCTGCTAACTTCCTGACACCCAACACAACACCCAATCTGCTGTGTCCCCATGTGTGCTCCAGCCTCCTTTAGCTCAGACTGTGACCTGCCAATGCTGCTGCCATGGCTGTACTGCTTGGAAGCATCCTTGCATCGGCCAAGATCAGTTGACATGAAGAACCAGAAAGCACCTCCTCGATGGAGGAGGCGGCTGCTGTCGGTCCTATCAAGCCATGGAGAGTCAGGGTAACCTGATGGAAATCCCAAAACTACAATGCAGGAAAGTGTCCTGACCCAGGTAGTCTGCAGAACTGGGAAAGTTAAGGGGACTCACTCTGGAGCTCCCACGATTACTCCAAGACTTCATGAGCAGAGGTGGCCACGTGTCCAGGGCCAGCTTGAAGACACAGGACTTGGCTGGTAGCATGATATATCCCATGTCAGAGCCCCAAGGATCAGGACACCCAAAAGGGAGAGGCACCCAGGATGACCACAAAAATGCTCACTTGCTGCATGAAAATGCTTTCCTTTTCCAGCAGTCTCACGGACGGCTTTCTTGCTGCTCTGTACTTATTTATTTAGACATTTAGACAACTTATATGCCGCCCCATCACATGAGCCTTGGGGCGGGAACATACGCACATCTTTATTACTATAACTTTATTTATAAAGTTTTATAAGTATTTATTTTTATTTTATTTTAAATTTTATTTATTATTTATTTATAAATAATAATATTACTTTATTACTATAAAGCGTACTTGATGCTCGAACCACTGATGACCCTGCTGGCCATCTCAGCCCTGGACAGCTCATCTGCTGGTCAGTGCTCCATCTGGCTGCCAAGCTTCTGCTTCTTCTCATTAAATTTCGCTGGCTTGGCTTCATGACCCAGAAGACGGAGCATCGGACAGCATTCCTGAGCTTCACCGGAAGAACCTCCAGATCTCAACTTTAGGCTAATTCTACAAGGGCCCCCAACTACTGCCCCCCGCATAATGCTCTGCACACGGCACAATGCTAGTGCATTTTCACAATTGAAACCTAGTAGATGCAACGCTTTCAAATATGCTGCTGCTACATCTGCCAAAGCTGAACTGACATTACATTTGCATGGCAATAAATCCCGTCGGACTGATACTTTGACCAAATGATCTAACAAATGAATAATTCACAAGAATTATTCTGCACACCAGCCAGGCTTTCCCAGTTGAAAGATTTAAGAACCAAAGGGGGTAAAAACACTCTTTTTTATTGAGTGTTTTTTTAAACGAACTTGGATTCTAAAGGTTTTGGCCATTCTGATTTTGGACTTGCTGTAAATGGGCGTGCCAAAGCCATGGCGAAATAACAACGGTTGGCCACCATGCAAACAACACACACACACACACACACGAATGGAAGGATTTCTTTCTGATCCATTACCATATTTCTGCCTGTATCTTTTTGCTGGGCTGCCTTTATAATCTGCGTCCTTAGAATAAGCACCTCTTCCTTCCGGACTTCCAGCTCTTCGTTAGCCGACTTGAGCTGATTCAGGAGGAGACTGTAACTGTCACGGACATCACTGGAGCAGTTGTTCTGAGCCACCCGGTCCACTACTGCTTTCCTCAGCTCATTAAGGTCATTTTTCAGTTTCTTGTTCTCTGATTCTAACTCTTGCCTCTATTAAAAATGATATTTGAAAAGTGATCCCTGCTCAGTACATTTTAACAGCCGCTGGATTTTTGCTTTCACTTTTAAATGTCTTTAGAGCAATTCCAGTTACAAAGCACACACACAACACCAGGGTCATCAACTAGAGTCCCAGAGCTGGATGGTGAAGCTGGATGCATTTCTAAACGAGCTTTGGAGCTAATTGCTAACTCTCAGATTGTTCCTTCCTGTAAAAAAGCAGGTCTCTGTCAGTTACTCTTAGCAGTCTGCTCTTTGTGTTGAACAATACAAGAGACTGTGTTCAGGTGAGGTATAAATATTGAATCCTGAATATAGCCAAGGGGAGGCCTTTGAACTTTGCTTTAGATCTTGCTCCTCATCTGTCTCCTGGAGCTGTGGCTGAGTAACCTTCCTGCACTTGCCTTGGGAGTAAAAAAGGAATGGATACGATTGTGGGATTCACTTTAATTCACTCTCCAGTATTCAGTATTTGAATTATTTAATTATTGACTGAATAATTATCAAGTTCTTGACTTTACAAGCCCTGGGTTTGTAGCCCAGGAGTTCATATCTCCCTCCCAGCTTTTCACTTCTAATATGATACTTTTTCCCCTTTTTAAATAGGATTATTTAATTGAAAATATGAAGAATACATTAAATATTGCACCAAAATAAAAAGGGAGAAGGTAGCCCCCACTGGTCTTCTTTCTATCCTATTTGAAGCAGTTTTTAAAAAGAAATCCAGAGGGAGGAAATTTAAAAAGAAATCCAGAGGGAGGAAATGTTTGCTGGTCTTTGTAACTTGGACAAGTCGGATTTAAGAATGCCAAAGACCAAAAGGAAAGCATATGATAAGCATTATTATTTTAATTTTAGGAATCTCACTTATAATTCAGATCTCTGGTTCAACTATCAGTAAGCTACTTGTGCTCTCAAGGGCAGGAAGCCCCCAGACTCAGAAGCTCATGCTTATCCAATGGGGGGCATCTTTGCCTCCCCCCACCCCTATTAGACTGCATTCTCTACTAAATGGGCTTTTTTCCAATGGTCCTTTGGAGGGGGGATGGAAGAGGGCCAGAGAGCCCTGAAGACGGATCACATCCTGGCCATTTCTGGTTGTGAAGGGCAAGAGAGAGAGGGGAGATCACCACCACTCCTCCTGAGATCAGAGTCCTGTCTTGGGAAATGTGGACCCCCCCCCCCCCGCCATTTCCTATGACTGTCCATGCAGCTTCTACAGGACATAGGATTGCCCCCTTAATTCCATTATTTAACTCATGGAGCCTGCTGCATTTCATTGGGTTCGATGACTCTTAAAATATAATTAGGAGTTCACAGGCGATTTGATTAGCTATGAATAAGCTATGATGGCTTATTGCTGCTTTCCCCATCCCATGATAGAATGCCACCCTGATCATTCTCGACCAGCTTGGCTGCCATGTGGGAAAGATGCTGGCTGTGAATGCTGATGGCTGCAACCCAACACACCTGGAAGGCAATAGGAACACCCACACTCAACCAGCCCCTGGTTGCAGGCAGGGCAAACTCCCGTGATGCTCTCAGCCCAGCAAGATTGATGTCTGATGTCAAGGCAAGAAGTGCAGCTGCCTGTCTCTCAATGTAGTGCATTTCCTAAATTGTTTTATACTAATGTTCCCATTTCATGTGCAGAATCCTCCCTGGATAGTGACATTAATAGAATTTGTGCTTTCCTTTGAAAGAAATGGTTGTGTTTTGGAGATGCTTAAAAAAACACAGGCTCATGATTAATGTGTGAGTTGTTTGGAACATGAAGATAAATCTTTAATGTGAGTCAACTGAAGAATTTCTCTTCCAGTGACCCAGAGGAGTAGGTAGAAAAAAGGAAGATTCTTAGCATAATTTGAGGATTGTAGAGCAGTTTCCTTCAGAAACAACAAATCTATTCGCCGGGGGGGGGGGGGGGGGGCGGGGATTAAATTCTCTTCTGAGACAGTATTCACTGTCCCCGTCTCTATTCCTTTCCTTGCACACAAAATAACTGTGGGAAAAGAATGCCTTGTGTACCAGTTTTGGTAAAAAGGTGAGGCACAAATTATATAAATAAATGGAGCTGTGCCTGGCACAGGCCTAGCAGTACAAACAGCAGATCTGGGGGAAAGAACTGTTGAACCAAAGGGAGAAGATCTGCTCAGTGAGCAGATGCAATACAGGCCCCATAAAAGCAGAGCTTCTGAATATCTCACTCTGACAGAAATGATGAAGTCCACTCATTTGCAAATACATCTCCATAACTGCAAGAACTTTTTAACTGAAAATTGAGCTTCTCTAGAGGCCAGGTTCTGTGAAAGATGCTAAACAGTACGTGGAATTCTGCAGGCTGCAGAAGACAAGTCTCATCAGTGAAACTTGCTGCAGCGATACTCATGGATTGATTTAAGGTATTCAGTGTACTCTTCAGCCGGAATGACTCACAAAGCTGCTGACAGGTCACTAATAAAAAAAGACTATGCCTCCTGTTGGCTGACAATCTACAGCATATGTCATGAAAGGAAAAGGGGTAGTAAGGGAAGAGGAAAACTCAGGCCCCATCCCTTAAGCTCCAGCATTCTTGTAGGGACCAGCTGGGATGGAAACTGTTCTGGGGACAAACAGCCAAAAGAAGTACGGCTCTTCACAGAGCCAAAACATTTTCCCCTCTCCCTAATAGAGAGTTAAATGACTCAATGGTGCACTGCACACTTTACATGTAGAAGCTCCCAAGTTTAATCTTTAGGAAGGGCAGGGAAAATATCTGCCTGAATTATGGGACCACTTCATATCAACAAAAGTGACTTTTGTAAAATGCTACAAAGAACATACAGTGCAGAGTAAAACCAATAGCATGAAAATAGAGGAAGATACTGACAGATCAATTCATTAAAACAGGCCTCTCTAAAAGGAAGTTCTTCAGCTTGTAAATTTCGGGCATGGAGGCCATTGTCCTGCCTGGCCTTTCTCTGTGAGGTGCTCTGTGGAGCAGGTGTGACAACTGTTGAGGAAGCTCTCAGTCTGTATTACTTCAGAAAATGGGGCCACAAGTAACAGGGCCCCGCAAGGCATGGGACAAAGCATACAGGAACATCTGGTTCTTCCCAGAGTTCCAGGTTTTGGAACTCTGCCCTGAGTGACTCTATTTCCAATCTTTCTGCCTTTTCACTTACCCTCTCCCTCTGGATCCAATCTGTACCATCACTGAGAGGATGAGTGGAAGGTAAGTGAAGGAGGCTATCAGTTCCTTCCTCTTGTCAGTGCTTGCATGCCCAAAGACAGGTGAATAGGCAAAGAGTAGCATTAGCTGCCGCACCTTAAGGATCCTGGGACTGACACTGGGCTCCTTGCAAGGTGGTGGGCCTTGGCACGTGCCCAGTGGTGCCGACCCTCAATGCCAGCATGGGTCCTTCCAATCTCCAGGACTCAGATCATTCAGATTACAGGCGACTGTGGCCTGGAGCCTGGAAAATTCACTGGTAGGCACTGCAGCTGCTGAAGAGCAGGGTCTTTTCATCTTTTTATCTCCTGTATGTCTCAACCAGGTTTAAGAAATAAAGACAGCTCTTTGCAGCCCCCACAATGCTCACCTGAGTCCAAGGACAATGATTATAACTGATAAGGTACAAAGCAAGAAGAGAGCAAAGTCAGGTTGCAGAATCAAGCTGAGAACTAAAAGCCTTGTTTTGTCATAACCA
The DNA here is from genome assembly GCA_023646645.1 of Varanus salvator macromaculatus. Lineage (NCBI taxonomy): Eukaryota > Metazoa > Chordata > Lepidosauria > Squamata > Varanidae > Varanus > Varanus salvator. Next base: position 7,707,561 of record JAIXND010000762.1, read on the forward strand.
AATTAAGCTCAGAAAGCTGCACAGTTTATGAGGAGGAAAACAGTGGGGTTGCAAAGAGTTAGGAGACACTTTGGTATTGCCCTGCCATGCAGATTTATAGAGATGGATATCCAGAAAGCTCTTCCAGGTTATTAGCAACCTGGCACTTGCAGTGGGAAACAGATATATCCCCAGCCTGGAAATTCCTTTTACCTTCAGACTGTTGTACGCCAGATCCATATCACGGTCCAAATCCATTTCGTTCTTCATTTCAATTACCTGGATGGATTAAGAAGACAGAAAGCGAGAGATCTGGTTTGACAACAGGCTATAAAGGTTGGGTTTCTGACTGCGGCGCTGGGTCACCTTACAAAATCTGCTGTTTGCTAGCGTAGCATTTTGGCTGCGAAAGGAAGGGCTGGTAAACTGAAGCATGCGTGGGGAACACAGGATGGATGGAGAGGAGGATAAGCAACAGAATGGTACAGCAGGGACACTCGCGGCAGGAATTCCTTTCCTCTTCTTTCCCAGCATTCGTAGGATTTTTCTGTATCCTATTTGGCGTTCTCGTGTGCATGGATAGCAGAGGATGCAAGCAGGGATTTTCTAAAAGATGCCCACTCCTCGCACCTTGGCCGATGCCTTGCCATGGGGTCAAGCAAGGGGGGCTGGTCTGCTTCCCCATCCTCCTCATCCTCATCCCCCTCAGCCCCTCCCACTGTCTGTACATCTTGGGCATTCCCAGGAACTGGCCTTGAGATAATCACCTCCTGCTCCTCTTGTTGCTTCCCAAAACCTTGTCCCAACCCCTGCTCTCCCATCTCACTGGAACATCCCTCACTTGCCTATTCTGAGTCAGTATCTCCATTGCAGCCAGTAGTCCATGGGGACACCTGCCCAAGCCTGCCCCTTTGAACAGTCTCGATTTCAGCTTTGATTTGGACTGTTTCTACTGTAGCGTTTTAAATCACTTACTTATTTTTCTGCCTCTCTCTTGTTTGCTCACATTTCCACATTTTACAGTACGTTTACTAATTTCCATTTCAAGTTGCCTTGAGAATGCTGTATTTTTGAGACAGGTCAAAAACACTATAAAGGAGGACTGATTTTGGAAAGCCAGTATGAACCTCTTATTCTTGAACTCTTTGCCCAGTGCAGTAACCCGCCTCTATGCCTTTTCCAAGTACCTCTGAGCACTGCAATAGACAAACCTGACACCCAGCAACGTGGGATAATCACACACACATACTATGAGAATTATGTGACTGCAGCTTCAGTTTAGGGCTGGTGCCAAACCAGCTGCCATGCTCAGTGCATAAGAACACAAGAAAAGCCCTGCTAAATCGGCCCAGAGGTCTGTCTAGTCCGTCTAGGGGGTGTCAGACGGAGGTGGGTAGAGATCTGTTTTGTCCTGCAAAGGGCAGGATGCGCTCCAACGGAGCAAAGCTCAGGGAACCAAGGTTCAATCTGGATGCCAGGAAGTATGCCCTGACAGTCAGGACCCCCAGGGTATGGCATTTCTGAATTGGGGTTTTGCGAAACGACCACCTCTAGCTATCAGGTAGAATTGCTAAGCATTGGTTTCTGCATTTCCCACATTATTGCCTCGCAGGAAAATGTGCACATTTGCTTTAATTAAGAAGAGGCCTTTTGGAAACAGAAGGCAAACTATCAGACTAAGCCAGGGCATCCAAGCCCGGATTGCCTTTTCACTACCTAGCCTCAAACTAGCAAGACTCACTGCAGGACAAAAATTTCCCACAGGTCTGGGAAACAGAATCCATTGGATGCATGCAGCTCAGAAACAGACTCACTGTCAGGCCAATTAAACCAACAGGGAGAGACATCATTCCAACACTGATTGAGCATTCCAGTGATTGCAAGCTCTGTCCTCAGGCGGAGGAAGACAGCAATAGAATAAAGCATCGTAATTGTGCGTGTATTCCTAACGAAGCATGGCACTGGCAGGGTATGTAAGTCTCAGGATGAAAAAGTCTTGGGTGTGAGCGAGATACAAAGATAGTAATGAGATGATCTGCAAAGTATTTGCAAACAAGAGGAAAATTTTAATGGGACATAGTGCAGCATGGAAAGCAACGCTCATGCCTACTTCAATGGTACCCTTAGAGATCATTTAGAGATTCTGATCAATCTTGCAGTGCAGTTCCTAGTACTGAACCATTTCATACTATGGGTACGTTCATCTTTTCCCCCCTTCAATATCCCCAGAGCTGGCCCAGGGCAGACAAGATGGAATGCCCCACACACTTTCCACATTCAGGGGCTAGCTGAACTAATCACTGAATCTTTCCATCAACCAATACTCCACGGCATCTAAATGCATCAAGTTCTCTGATGGGGTGCAGAGCAATCTGCACTTGGTACATAGAACGCTTTCCACTTCTTTCCCAGTAGCCTCAGTAACCAGCTGAATTTCCAGAGGACTTTATGCTCAGTGGCCTCTTTATATCGCCTATTAATAGTCATCCTTGTTCTCATGTCCACATATGAGATATCGCTTTCCCCACTGTTAGAAGCAGACAAGACTAGAATAGGAGCTGGGACTGGAGGAAACCTGCCACAGTGTAAGGATGTAGGCAAGTTTCAGTAGCTGTTCCATCCACATGAGGGTATTAAGCACACAGCAGGGAGGTCTTTGACGAAACATTAGTCCCTTTCCTAATGTATGCTTTAATGCTTCCCACAGGACTGAAACGGATGCTGAGTGACATGCCATTTTCTACCTGAGATGTTTTGCTGTCATTCTCCTTCTTCTCCAGCTGGCTTTGCAGTTTCTTTCTCTCTTGTTCAAGTTCCCGCACTCTCTTCTGAAGCTTGAGGAACAGGGTCATGTCCTGAGCTGCCTTCTCCAAGCCAACCTCCTGTGGTGGAAGAGCATCAAGAAATATAAGAACCTGCAGTAACCTAGAAAATATAAGTGATCCTCAGAGCATGCACAAAGAGCTCACCACTGAAAGCTGCTCAGCAACACTTACAAACTACAGATAGAAATTGCTTGGCATGTTTGAAAGTGGGTGCTCCAGATGGCTGGTTCAAGATGCTTTCACTAAGAAAAGCAAGAAAGCATTTCCCACCCCTAAGGAGGACACGGACTTGCAGAACGATCAAGTTGGAAGGGGCCACGCTCAGTGCAGGCTCTAAATTGACAGCCGGCTGTCCAACTGCCTCTTACATGCTTGGGAGAGCCCACGACCTCCTTGGGGAACGGGTTCCATTGCCGCACTGCTCTAACGGCCGGGAAGCTTTCCTGATGTCCAGCGGGAATCTGGCTTCCTGTAACTAGAGCCTGTTATTCTGCATCCTGCTTGGATTGCACAGGCACTCATTTCCCAGCATCACCAGTACTGAGTCCCACAATGCCTCTGATCACACCTACACAGAGTTGGTTGTGAGGATTCAGTGCACCCAAACCAAGAGGAAAAAGCACGGCGCACAAAAGTTTGGACAGTGCAAGAGGTCTGAACACTTCGTACTTGGAGTAGCAGATTCCACCCAAAGTAACTCAACATTAACACTCGCTTTTTTGTTTTTGCTTTTGGTTTTATATAATTTTACTGTATTTGTTACAGTTTTATTGTTTTAATTCTACATTGTAAGCCGTCCCAAGATGCCGAGGCATGTGGGGACGGCATATAAAAGTTTTAAATAAACAAACAAACAAACAAACAAACATTTCACAAATCCATTTTCATCTTGCTAGGTAAGCAGCAACTACTAATACGACATTTAACTCAATGGGAAATGGCTGCACTGAGAACTGAAGTATTTAAAGGCCACCAAAAAATCTGTAACAGAGGACTGAAAGTCACAACAATACTTTTGCTTCCGCTTATTGTTGCTTTTTGCTCTTAATAACCCTCAAAGTCCTCTGACTATGCCCTTCAGTCATGGCTAAGCTACAAAAGTAGCTACCTCTGACATACAAAGCCCTGGACCGTTTAGAGCCTGGGTAACTGATGGAGCATCTGTTCCCATACACACCTGTGCAGACCCTCGCATCATCATCAGAGGCCCTTCTCCTGGAACCTCCTGTAGAGGATGTAAGGAAGGTGACTGCGAGGAGCAGGGCCTGTTCAGCTGTGGACCCTGTCTGTGGATCCAGCTTTCCAGAGAGGTGTGCCTGCAGCAAAATGCTACACCTTTTGCTGCCAGGCTAAAACCTTTTGATGTTCTCAGTAGTTTAAAATTTTACATTACATTTTATTTTTGTGGCACTGTGGATTAATTATTTTAATTATTCTTTATTTTTGTTATTGGCTTTGTATTCTGTTCATTGCTATTATTGGTTATGTATTTTGTTTTTATTGATCATGATTGCAAATTCTTCTTGGTTTTATCTTATTGAGATTTGGGTTTTGTTTTATATTTTAAATGTGTGTAAACCATCCAACTGGCTGCAGGGACGGTATAGAAATATTTAGAATAAATAAACGAGAGCCCCTTCTACAGTGGGCACATTGGGTTCATTCATTTCATCTTGTTTAACAGGCTGAGCATGTTGGCCTTACACTCACAACTTAAAACTAGCAAATTCTTAAAATACTCTAAAATTTCTTCTGAAGAGCACCAAGAAGAGTTGGCATTTTCTTTGCATTCTTAATCAACCTGCTACAAGGATAAATACATTAATGTCTTCTGCTGTAATGTGCTTTAAAAGGCTGCTTATGCGAAAGGTGCACTAAGGCTGGGAAACTCTCTAAACACAATTGAAGATTAATCCTCAGGAGTACTGAAAAGGTACTTGTAACCCTTTGGAAAGGAAAGTATATTGCATAAATGTATTATTAACCACTGGCTTCATTTTAACCATTATTTCTTAATGCTCTGTGTTTACAGTTCTAAGTGTTTAATAAAAGCATGCCTTTAAAAATTAATCCTCTTCGATTAAGTAATTTAATGACTGAAACAGCACGACTTTTCGACGCAGGGCTGACATTCTCACATCTGCTGCTCCTGCCATTATTAGCACTGGCTTTCTAGCAGCACAGGAAAACGCAACAGTCACATCTTTGAATCGCATTTCCACTCCATCGACTTCATTTAGACAACTAAGAGAGCAGACCGTGGTATAAATGGCTGACAATATGAAAAGCCACCCAGGCCTTTCCCGAGCCCCGTTGGAATTGCTTTTCCAAACCTCCACTTGCTGGACCGCATCCTCTGTGTCCCCAATCTCAGATGTAGAAATGGATGGGTAATTGGAGTCCGATTCCAGGCTGCTTTGGTTAGAGGGGTTTCTTCTATGTCCCGGAGTCTGCTATCCAGAGAGAGAAACTGCATTCAGGTATCTCAGTAGCAAGAGAGATCAAGGACAGTGGTCATGCAATGTGGACTGGCTTTTAAAAATTATTTCTGAGGGCCCGGGAGAAACAAGTGTTTTGTTTGAGTGTGTCACTTATGTTCCAGGTTTTGTGTTTTAATCATTCTCTGCATCTCCTGTCGAGGATATAACAGTCAGTGCTCATACAGACCAAAACAGCACACAAAAGAGAACTATCAGCAGGCTCAGGTTTTCTTTTGATTTTACCAAAAATCATTTAAAATGTAACTGAAGTGGGTGGAGATCCTGCAAGATCAGTTAAAAGAGGACTGAGCAGGACTGAGATGAAGCCATGGGAGAAGCCAGGAGAGAACACATTTTCTCAACGTTTATAGCTTTTAGTGCCCTCACAGCAGCATGGCGAACCCAGCCTTGCAAGCAAAATATGTTGGGTGCCAACACAGCCTCCTGCACTTTCCTAGATGGCCCTGTCCCCTTTCCTGGGCATGCCCCCTCCCCAAACCCCTCACCTCCTTTCCCCTTGTCTGCCAAAGTTCAATTTAGACGCCAGGAGGCACTTCCTGACAGTTAGGACCCCGAGGGTGTGGAATGAGCTTTCCGTGGGAGGTGGTTGAGGCCCCATCAGTGCAGGTGTTCAAGGATAGGCTGGACGTGCACATGGTGGGCATGTCGTGAGCGGAGCCGGCTGGAGCCGGGGGTCAGACTAGATGGCCCGGGATACCCCTTCTAACTCGCTCTGTTTCTATGTTTCTATGCCAGGCAGTTGGTGGTTGGCCAGTCTTTGCATGTTCAGCACCACCACCCTGCTCTAGAAGGATGAAATGACACTCCCAAGGCTCAGTTGCTGGCAGTAAGTGCTGTAAGGTAACACAGGCTGGCACTGTGGCATCTTTGCTCTGCCTCCTTTGCTTTTGGGTGCACCCTGGTTTCCGTTTGGCACTGCTGGCCCCTGCAACGTGGCTCTCTTGCAGCTTCTTGGTATGCGCTCTCCGTAAAGGAGGTCAACCGGAAAGAGTTCACAGCCTTGCCCTACAGCAACCATGTGCTCAGGTGAGTCTTTGTTTGCTTTTGCAGATGCAGCGAGAAAGACAGAGTGGGAGAGGCTGCGTTCATCCATTGCGTAAGTTTGGGGCTGAAGGAAGGTCTGCACTAGGACCTTCCCACCCCATAGTGTTTAATGTACATATAACAGGTACAGGATAATGTTTGATGTTAAATATTTGCATTGGTCCCATAGCGGGAAAAAAGTAACTATGTGCAGTCAGAGTGCTTCTTAAAACAGACTGAATGCCATCTACTGATATCTCAGCACAGGATCGAGGAAAAAAAGATCCTCCCATTACCTTTATGATGGCCATCTCATCCTTCACGTTGTCATAGCTCTGCTCCAGTCTCGAATACTCCTTCACAAGGTTTTGATAACGAGCTCTTTCTTCATCAAGCTCCTTCTTCATCAGGAGGTTTTCCTCAATAGCATTTCGTGCAAATTCATCTTGTGGTGCAAGACAACCCAGCAGCAACGACAAAGGCGGGAAATCGACATGTTAAATTCTTGGATCTTCATTCAAGTGTACTCAGCTGATACTGCCCTTCGATGTGGAAAGCAGGTGTGTGCTGGGAACAGCGATGGGGAGGCCAGGCTCACAGAGTGGGTGAAAACCACAGGGTAGTGCCCTGGAATCACTCTGCTGCTCTTTTGCACATTTGCCTGTGTTTGCTGGCTTTACAAATAAATTAGATGCATGCTGTGCACATACCTGTTCTATAAAGAACAGGGCTGCGACCCTGAATCAATTAAATGCTTAGAATAACAGTCTAGAATATTTTAAATAAACTAAAAGGCCTTTACCAAATAATCAGACAACCGAGGTATTCACTAAGTGCTTACATTCATTACTACTACTACATTATTCATTATACTACTATAAGTTTTGCAGCTGTTCTCTCTCTTTCCCTACAAAAACAGTGGGCTATTGATATGAGATCAATACAATCTACAAAAGCTAGGAATTTGGAAGTTCATTTCTCTCAACCTTTCTAGCCATGAGTTTAAACAAGTTCAGGAATTTGTTGGCATTTATTGATTCTATAGTCTTAAAAAAACCCCCAAAATATACAAGATAGTTCCATGCTCAAAGTTAGTGGTTTTGCCATTTGTCAATGTCTAACTCCGCTTTAAAAATGTTTCGCCTGCTGAGTCCAGTTAAGCAGATCCTTGGTTGTTTTGTAAACAGTGCTACTTGATGATCTCTGTTCTTCAATTGCTTTTCTGCTTTTAGTTTCCCTGTGTTGTTGCTTTGATTAAATCCAGAAATGTAATGGAAGGTGGGGGATGGCTGGATCATTTAGTTGGTTTATTCCATGCTTAATTCCTGTTTTCCCCTAGTGATTAAATTGGTTCTTACCATTCCATGTCTGGGAAAGACATTTCAAGAAATGGGAAGGGAAGGAACAGGATGGGATGGGAAACTACTTGAAGAGTAGCATGCTTTTGTTTATATCTCCCAGCTCAGAGTTTAGAAGGACTGAGAATAACATAAAGTAAGAGCAAAACCACTGTGAATCTTTTAGCTAATTATCAGTGTTAATGAAGCCAAACAACGTTCCTTCTTACCTTCAGACTGATGCAAGATTCTGTTGTTCAGCTCCTCTTTTTCCTTCTTCAGAAGTGCGTTCTCTTCTTCCAAGTCAGATATCCGCTAAGGCAAAAAACGAAAGAGCAGTATTAGCATCCACAATGCGGGGCCAACCTAAGGTCAGCCAACTGAGTACAGTGATTGAGTTTCACCTGGCTGGCTTTTATAGCTAAACCGGTTTTGGGCCTTCCTTCAATCACCAGAATAAAAACATGGCAACAACGGAACTCTCACCTTGCTAGTCCTACAGAGCTGCATGGAATCCTAAGTTGCAGAGAATGTGTCTTGCAAAATTTTCATCATTAACGAACATAAATAACTTTTGTTTGTCTCAGGGTGAAAAAAATCAAAGGAAAACTCTGGAGTTCCAAGGCCAAAACTGGCAAAATGAGCTGTGCTGGTATACCAAAGCAAGGTTGTACAATCTACACGGTGCAGCCTCACGTTTCAGAATTGCTTTGCACAAGCTATTTTAGAACACCGAATCTTGCTCTCCTGCACTGTGCGCAGATGAGTCTATAGGCCAGTGCCCCAAATTTCACTGAGGTGCTGCTGTCAGTCTGCATAATTGCATTTCTGAGAAGAGCAACTAAAATTTGCAGAATTACTATGGTGAGAGTACATGGAGTCTGAGCTGGGGGGAAAGAAGCTTTCTATGTTAGTATAATAAAGATTTTTTTTTGCAGTCCTAGTAAGATGAACAATATATGCCCCCTAAGCTTCATATACTATACAGCAGTCTATTCTTTATCTATGTTCATGCATCATTCTTCAGTTTTCTTGACAGCAAGAATCTGCAGAGGTATTTTCTCAATAATTGTGCATGGCATTAAAAAACCCCCAAATGGAAAGCAAAGGTCTTTGAGGAGCACAAAGGCAAGTTTGAACTGCTGTGTAAGGACTTTCTCATGTGCCCAAAAACTGGGGAGAAGGGGAAGAAAAAAACCCCCAAAGCAACGAAATTAGAGCAACTCCTGAAAGATCTTGGTGCATTATTTTCCCCTGAGGTTTGGACACAGCTGTTGGGTTTGTTGTGTTCATTTTGTTGCAAACTGAGCAGTTGTCTAAAAAATTAACGCAAGAAATTGCACATATCATGCAACGACGAGCTGACTTTGATCAAAATATAAGCACAACCGAACAGGGGAAGGATTTCAATGCAGGCCGTTTTCAATGGTACATAAAGTAATTTTCATGAGAACATGAAGTGTTATCATGTAAAACTGTTCTGTGACCCAAGATGAGGCATGTCTCTACCCAAAAGGACAAAGAATGATTGTTTTTAACCAAAAGTTTCTAACAAAGTTTTCTCAGGCACGTTCTTCCTGGCAACGCTGCTTTGAAGTAAGTTGTTCCTCTGTTTTAACGAGAGGACATTAGAAATACTTTATCTTCCACTTTTACCATCTCATTCTGCTGCACTTGAGGCACATGTCTAACTGCATTCACAAACTGCACTGAGCAAAGAATCCAATTTCCTAAGAATCCCAGCTTTTGTTTTCAGAGTACAAGCAAGTTTCTAGCCCCTATGAAGATAAGGAGTTGGGGAGTGGAGGTGGCTAAATGATATTTAACACTGACAGGAGTGGGAATATCTTATTTTTTGCCCCTTCCACACAACTAGCAAAATACTTTTTAAAATGTCTGAATCAGCACAATTTATTGTTGTTGTTGAATTCACATTTCCTTGGAGAAGATTTCCCTCTTCTTTTCTCTAAAGCTCAAATGCGTAAGGTTTCTCTTGGCAAATGTTTTAAAAAGAAGTAAATAAGCCCTTTCCAATGCCTGATTCAATAATCCTACACTGCAAAGAAGTGTTTTTAGAACTATCCATTGGTTATGCAGCCATTCAGGGTGGAATGACAGAAACTGGTGTAGGAATTCAATTGTTACAGGTTCGGAGACTGCCCGATTTAAGTTATATACATATATAATGCATACCATGAAGGATTATTGATGCCACTCTTGTGAAACAATCAGGCTTAGGGTGCAGTCCTATGCCTTATTTAGCCTGGCTGGTTGGGAAATGCTATCGCAAGACCTTTTGAACCAAAATCTGTTCAGGATGGACGGTTTTGAGAGTTAATATATTTTGGGGACTGAAAAGCTTGCTATTACACTCTCTAGGAGCCACAATGCTCACTCAGCTAGCAGCATAGCTAGTTTTGTTTACTCTGGAGTAAGCACATGTACCTCTGACCATGCAAGACTAGGAAGGAAGGATTTAAAATAAAATTTAAAAAAAACTTGCCAGGGTGGGATTTTAGGGGCAAAATCATTGGGGACAGGAAAGAGTTATTTCTCTCCTTCCAACCTGCAGTGGTGCCAGTATGAACTGGGGCAAAATATGCTTACACTAGAGTAAATAAAACACTAACCAGTGTACAGCTGGTGTAGTGTGGTGATGAGAGTGTTGGACTGGGAACCTGGGAGATCCAGGCTCTAGTCCCACTTGGGCTATGAGGTTATGTGGTGACTTTGGGCCTGCCACCCACTCTCAGCCTGAGCTACCTCACAGGGTTGTTGTTGTGAGGATAACATGGGGCTGTATAGGCTGCCTTGGGTTCTTCGCAAGAGGAAGAAAGGCAGGGCATAACTGCAACATAATAATAATAATAATAATAATAATAATAGTAGTAGTAGTAGCCCCCAGCCACTGACTATGTGATAAGCATAATGCCTATTTCTGGTTTGAGGTCATTGGTTCTCAAGTACTTTTGGGATGAAGTTCTCCTGTCAGAATCTCTGCAGCTCAGCTCAGACTGGTCAGCTGGTAGAGTCCCTCGGTCAGTAACTGCAACCCAAATATTTAGAAAGGTATTTTGGAGGCACAGAACAATACATGCAGAGTCAGCAATCAGCTTTGGGGCAGTAAACCCCAAAGCCAGCCTGATTTGTGTGAACCTCGCTCTGTGGAGTTACGTGCTTCACTGGGTGGAAGAAAAAGCCTTGGCGGCATGAACAAGCCTTGAGAGAACCTGCGTCGCCTGGGAGGTGTCTTGGGAAGAGTCCTTGTAGATGCATGCTGCAAAGATGCCATAACAAGAAATGCAAATCTGGAGACAAGCTGACCCACAAGTGGTTACCTTCTGGGGGACTCCCAACGGCAGAGCCGGCTCTAGCAAAAAAAGAAAAAAAAAGATACTTTTGATCCTGAGTGTCTCTCCAAAGAATTACCTTTTGTAGCACATCTTTCTCCTTGGTGTAGGTATCTTCTACTATCTTTCTCTCCCCATGAGCTTTCTCCAGATCCAAACGGAGGGAGTCCATCTCTTCTTGCAAGCTGGTAAGCTGGTTGTTGTTGCCCTTCTTCAGTTGATACTGCTCAAGTTCTTTCTTCAGTTTCTGCACCTCAGTGGAGTGAGCAGAACTGGCTACAGACAGCTGTTCGCTCAAGAGTCTGTATTCTTTGTTCTGAAAGGAGGAGAAATAAGGAAGATCTGAATACTGAACCAGAGCTTCACGCGAGAAGCACCCATGAGAGAAACCCCTCAAACTTTACAGTTTTAAAAATAGAGGCTTAATAGTATTTGTTGAGAGGAATTTTGGTGTGATGCACTGTTCTTTCAAGCACCAAAATGCAGAGAAATTCAAACATTGCTAGTAATTTCCATGGGGTATTCATGCTAGCCTTTGCAGGCAAAAAAAACCAATTAAATCTTGTGGTACCTTAAAGACTAACGCAAGTACAACAGGAGTTCTGATAAACTAGAATCCGTGTCATTCGAGTAATGTACTGTATCCAGGGATGCTTATGCTATAATAAATTTGTCAGCCTTGAAGATTCTCCAAAAATCAGAAAGCAACACCTACAAAATACTTTTCTTAGGACCAAGGAACATGCCAGAACATGTGCAAGATTTTGAGATTCTCAGAACACTTGACCAAGCTAGTTGGTGAAAAACAAAATGAAGGGATTGGGGAAAAAACAGAAAAATCTAGGCCAAATGGAGGCTGCACTTTATGTTTCCAAAAATGGAGACTGGCTCTTGCTTCTTTCCCGGCTGATCTGTGATCTGACACAACTACCAGTCACCAATCCATTCAGCCTGCAAATTGCCATTTCGGGACTTGGCCTAAAGTGCTGGCCATATCGCCACCAGCTCCTGGCTCAATTTAAGCAACTGTGCACTGTAATTATGTTGCATATATATATTTCTATTAAGGTCTGTAATGGAAATCTTGTACACTGTTCTATAAATTTCCCTGAAGAAGTAACAACATATGGTCTGAAACACATTGGAACAGTTTAGTTTTATGAATTAAAACAGTGCTTGCTCTGTTCCCCCACTGGTCATATTCTGCCGTGTAACTAGGAGGCACCACTGCCCCCGACTCTGAAAAGTGGACCTCACTGGAAGACCCTGATGAGTAGCTTTAACTGACTTCTCACTCCTCCAAAATTTACTTCTCTGGGGGAGCCAATGCCAGCAAGAAAGGGCGTCTGGCCCTTTAACAGCTGAATATGGCACCTGGAGAGGTAGAGCTTCCCAAGGATTCTCCTGGCTTGATTGTAACTGGATTGAAAAAACACAATAACTCACATGCAAGGTTTGAATATGATTGAGTGTATGTTGCTACTGAAATCTTGGTTGTTGTTAAATGTAAGTTAGCATGTTGTCTGAACCCAGCCAAGATAATAAACCATGATGAACAACCCAACAAGAACCCATGAGTTCCCTTCATGGCTTGTTTGTGGTTAACAAGCCATGACTCATAGGTGCAGCTGGGCTTGACCACCACCACAATGCACACTCAACCCATATTCAGTCCTTGAGTGTCGGTAATTGTGTTGTCTCAACCCAGCCTATAATTCCTGCCTGTTGCTCCCAGCTAATGCTTCCATAACACACCAGTATTCTACTACTGCTCTCCATGGTGCTGAAATGAACTCAAGTCCCAGTGCTGATCTTGTTGCTGGTTCCACGCTGTATCTTTTCGCCTGAGCCACTGTCTAGGGCAGACAATGGAAACCCACATGACACAGGCTAGTCTCCCCACGTGAAAGTGTTTAAATGCCCTTCCAGTCGGGGCCTCCTAGATTAGGAACATGATTATACTGGCAGCTCCCAGGGATTTGCTTCAATTTTCAGGATGCAACCCAACATCGCAAGCAGTTCCTTCCAGTTCCAGTGTTAAGTGCTGAGAAGTGAGTGCTTAGGAGAATAGGGCTGCTATGAAATTGAACAAGAGCCAATAATTATCCGACAGACCCTGAAATGAAATTAGACTGAGAAGAAGTCTGGGAGTCTCATTAAAGATGTTTAAGACTGCAATAAGAGACTGTTTTGAAGAACCCTAAATGAATGTGGGGGTATAAAGAACTAGATTAAAGGAAAGAAGCAGTAATTCTTTTACTCAAGAGCTGTGGATAGCACATCAATATTTAAGTTCTTAAAATGAAAGCCCAAGACATTAAGAGCATTAAGCCAAATCGGCAGAAAAAGTGGTCCAGTATTCTCAGAAAATCCCTGTTAAGCACTATTAACCATCAGTACTGTATGGGTGTGTGTGAGTGGTGGTGGTGGTGGGGGGGGGGGGGAGACACAGTCTCAGATCAGATCAGTTGCTTCCTTTACAATGAGGAATGCATTACCAGGTAAGCAGAAAGATATTGATGTCTATCACTCTACAGTATGAAAGCTTTTGATAGATTTATGACAATAGTTAATAAGCCAGCTAGAGGAGTAAAAGGAGGTATCAAACTAAATGAATACCCATAGGCTGAGTTCAGACAACATGGCAAACCATGATGGCCTTTTTACCACTGTTGATCTGTTGTGTTGTTGAACCCAGTGCAATATTTCACTTTGGTAAGTTTGGTCTTTAGAAACCACAATTTAAAAAACACCAGTTTGCTGCTGGTTTCTCTTTACAACCATGGCATGTCATGTTGTCTGAACCCATAATCATGGTTTCCATAGTCCTGGCATGCAACTACCATAGAGTTGCCACGAAAGACTGGCCACTGCAGTAGCTATTCCATCCACCAAGCCTCTGTGTGTGGACCAATGAGGAAGAAGCCAGCAACATAGGCAGGGAATGATACACCTTGGGATTGCAGTGAAAGAGGAAACTACTTGATCATCTGTACCAGACCATGGTAAAAAAACCCTGCAAACCATGATGCCCATGAAAGAATGCTTGTTGTCTTGTGTGAACGCAGCCACAGAGAAATCACAAGCATCAGCAGAGACCAGAGTGCCTCCCGATTACTGTGCAATCAGCCCATCTCACTTACAGAAAGTTATGGGGTATCCAGATGACACCATCTTCCTTTGTGCTCCCCAATACTTTCCATCTTTTTTTCTTACTACAAAAATCCATTAAGGAGTAAATGATGGAATAGCTGTACAATGTGTTTTCATTACAGGTTTAGGAATGGCAAAGAATGTGGAAATACTGAGGAATAATTAATATTGAACTGTGAACAAGGCATCACATGTGCGTGTTTTGGGGGGATAGTTCATCTACCATCTTTGCCATTTTAGCAGGTCAGGCTAAGAAAATGCCTTATTAGGATGTCCTAATACAATAAAAATGGTTCAGAAGCAATTTTATATCAGCATTTGTTAAAGATTTTGCGATTTGCTCATAATATGAGCTACTTGTAAAGAAAAAAAATATGGATGCCCTTAAAGAATGACCAAGAAACACCAAAACATTGTTCCGTTGGTAAGATTTCCCGATTATTCCCTGTGTTACTGCAAAGAGAGAAGAGAAATCCACAGTGAGTCCTTTCCACTGTGATCCTATGCAGATTTTCTAGCAACACAAATATTAATTTGAACTACCTGATTGCAATATCTACTTCTCTTTGGAACACTTGGGAGTGGATGAAGTTTCACCTCTAAATGCACAGGAATTAAAACAATATTCACTAAAATACTCCACACATAAAAAATACTGCTCTTCGCTGCCACTGAAAGAAAGCCATTTTATTTTAAATTTCAGCTATACAGATTTTCTTTGGTTTACTACCAGGAAGGAGAGATGACTTAAAAATCAAGAGAACTAGATATGCTTTTAAGTGGTTAGACAGAGGTCCGTCAGAAATACCCTAGCTATAAAATGCCCATCCAAGGTCACTGTATCAGACTATTGAGTCCCCTTGCAAGTCTATATGTTTTTAGAGAGGCAAACCTTCTTCAATATCCACAATTCTCTCGCAAATAAGAATTCAATGCTTCTCTTTCTAGTCCAGCAACAGAAAAGACATCACAGTCTAAGATGTTTATCTCCTTTATTGTTATCTTATCATGGCTTTTCTGGCAATCAATAGCAAAAGCAATGGAGAAAGAGCAAAATGGAGACACAGTAGGAAAGCTGGGCTTGGCAGCAGTTTCCTGTTAAGATCATGACAAGCCGCACGCAGAAGGGATTTCTCTTCAATTGTCTTACTTAATAGAGTCTGAGTCAAGGTGAAGCAAGGCAACACTTTCAGCCTTTTTAAATGTACACATGGAACAACGAGCTGTCAAGTTTTTTTGGCATCCGTGACCTTCAGGAAGTAAAAGATTGGTCAGTGTTCTTTGCTCAATGGGTTTCCCATCAGTGGTGATGGTCAAGATCCAGGGGCACTACAGGACAAGACCTGGGGTCCTTCTGGTGAAGTTTTAGGCTCTTGGCTAATCTGGAAAGACCCACCAACTGTTAAACATTCCCCAAATGACCCATCTTGCTTTTTGATTGGTTGGGAGTCCCAGATCAGCCCTCTTGACTCAGGGTACTTACAGTCCTTGATCTTCTTACAGTACTTACAGTTGAAGCCCCTGACTCGGGATACCCAGCCTGCCTTTCCCAGCCTTGATTCTTCTTCTTTCTTTGGCTTGTTCCTTCACCTGCTACAAAACTGCTTCCTTGGAAGTCAGCAATGGCGTCTATATGCCTGATAGCGGGACATGTCTCATTCCAAACAGAATTGGTATGGCTCCCTACAATTCTTACTTGTAAGACTGAGTTCTAAGCTTGGGAAAAAATAACACCTCAAGGTTCTCCATTTGCAAGTAAATTGGAAGCCACAGATAAATGTGTCCCAAAGAAAGGAATAGTTACAACACAGTTATCATTATTGATCCACAGCAAAGAAAAAGAGGTGATGTAGCAATCTTTACACACAAATTGCAAAAGGAAAATGCGCAACAGCCCAGTGAAAAAGAAAACCAGTCACACACTTGGGCATAACGAACATGTGAACTGATCATTAGGCAAATCCTGCTTTTGCAAAAACTGCAAAGGATCCTGGACATATAAAATAATTCTTCAGTGAGAAGGAAATCAATTTAGAAATTATAGAGAAGGTAGTATATACACTCCTGCTTAGCTGCCAGTCTCTCCAAAAACACTCAGTGGATTACTGCTCATCAGTGTAGCTACTGACAGGTGTTTACTTCGGGCTAAATAGTTTCTCGTCCATTGCAGCCACCCTTCTGTTTCCTTCTTTCTCGGGGCCAAATTATAATTGAAATTTCGGGTAGTAGTAATTTTAGTTTTTTTCCTTGCCAGAAAGGTACAATAAATCTTCATATAAGTGATACACTCACCCTGATGTAAAAGGGCCATTTGCCCTTATAGTAAGAGCTCCATCCTTCAAAGTCATCACTAAGATGCCCCTGATACAGGTGCTTTCACCAAGCAGATAAGGCAGGTAGGAGCACCATATCCAGAGCTGTCTAATTTCTACAGTCCTTATTAATATTTTTATTTAACTAGGTAAGCTTTAGATACTTTCTGTTTTCAATTCTGTTGGATTCTTACCATGGCTACTTCATCTTTTCCCTTCAGTGACTGCCTTTAGGGTTTTTATGAGCTTTTTAAAAAAACTGCTTTTACCGAAACCCATTATGGATGTTTTTAATTGAAAAAGTCAGATATAAATGTATAAATAAATAAATAAATAAATAAATTAGAACAATAAATAAATAAATTCACTGTTTAAATTCCCTTTTCTCTGTGGAGTACCTCTGGGAAGCACACCAGGAAAGCCTGAGATTTTACTGAATCTATTGCTCTGGGATTAAGGGATGCACACACTTAATAGGGGCAGGCGTACAAGGATTGCTCAAGACCTCCCTGTACCCAGTTTAGCCATTTCCATGTTCCTTTCACAGCTATGATGCTTAGATGCCTGTAAGGACGAATGATGAATGCAGATGAAGGCTTCCTCAAGTAGCTGAGGAAGTTGAAGATGGAGGGATTATGCGCTCTTATGCAACCCAGAATGATTCTTGGCTATTCCATAGCCATGGATTATTTTGTGGATAAGGAGGGGGGGAAAGCACCCAGAGCTGTGGAGAGATCCACATATGCACACCAAAGCAAGCCTCACGAGGGTTTACCTGCTCGTCTATCTTTCTCTGCAGCTGGACAACCTTGTTCTCCATGCCAACATTAAGCCTCTTCAAGTGCTCTGCTGACCGTGCCTCTATCTTCAGGTCCTTCAGCTCTTGCCTGGCCTTCATGCGCCTGAAGTAACACTGGATGACCACAGCAGCACTTCTGAACCTGGCGAAATGCTTCCGGGTCAGCCAAGCCCGGACATGCTTCTGGATGATGGTGGCCCTGTGCTCCATAAGCACCTGCAAAACACAGGGATAAAGTGACCCTCACGGGGAGGTGGGAGTGGGGAGCCCAAAGGGCAGTGCCCCATCATGCTGCTGCTTTCACAGTTGCAGCACTGTATCTCTTTCCTGCTATGAAGACGGTTCTTGAGCTATGGAAGTGCAGTTGTGTCAGGAACCTGGAGTGCACGCGCCACTCCGCAGGACTCTCAAGGCTCCTAGCTGCAGCTTTCTTCAAAGCATAGCTAACACAGGCATGGTAACTGCCTCCTTGGCTCAGTCCTAAGGTCCTATGGGCCACCACTGGCCGGTCTGATCCAGCAAAGCACTCGTGTTAATGATACCTGCAGTATCATTCTCCAGATCATTCTAATTTGACATCTGTTCTCAGATATTAATCTTCAAGTACAAAGTGCTTGTGTCTTGTGGTAGTTGTGTACAGCAAAGCACATTAAAACTTAGCTATTCTGTGACTCCACAAATGCCAAAGATGGTTACTACATTAAATGAACTGAGAATTCTCAAAAGTCTACCAGGAAATGATAATATTCAGATCACAATGGCTGGTTTTTGTTTTGTTTTGTTTTCCTTTTGTGGGACCATGGCAAATCTGCTCCTGGACTTTTCCAGCATGAGCAAAACCTGCCATTTTGTAACCTGAATAAGTCGTGCGGAAAACAGGACAGATGTAGGCTTACAGATTCTTGCTCTCAGTGAACAAGTTCGATGCCCCTTTTGCCACAAGCAGAGTGCAGCCACCGTGAAAGAAACCCAGGTGAGGGCAACACGAGTACCATCTGTGAGAGCAAGTTCACCTGGCAGATGTGTTTCCAGGTATGACTCAGAGAAACACTGCTCTGTCAGGTAAGTCCTTCCCAGAGTAGCTGATGTGAGATGACATTTCCAAACTTCCTCTTTGCCTTGGGGCACCTTTCTGTGTGAACAGCTCCATTAAGCTAGCTCTTCAAGGGCCTACAGGAAGAACCACTGCTTCCGTCTGCAGAGCTCGAACAACAAAATAACCCCAGTAAATGCTATTGGACTCTGAAAATACACACACTACTAGTTCAGGAAAGAAATGGGTTGTGAGGGGGCAGCAACCTAAACAGAAAGAGCTGGCCATGAAATTTAGAAAGTGCTGAAAGATTAACCCTAATAGGGAATAGCATACACTGCTTCGAGCAAAACGTGTCTGTGTCATCTCACCATTTCTTCATGAATAGGCTTTGACTATAGGAGAGTATACAAGTGTTACCAACAAACAATCGTATAAATCATCAAATATACAAAAGCCATGGAGGGAAGACACTCAAAACTGTTGGATAACAACAGTTGCACAAGTTATGTTTTGGACTCTCTACTCGCTGTAGTTCTCCCAGGTAAATTAAATAGCCCCTGATAATCTGCTCAGCACATTCAGCTGCACTGAACGCTTCCGTACTGAGGTGCTTTCCCAGAATTTTAGATGAGCTGAAGAAAAGCAGTGATTATGCCCCAGGCGTCCTTCTCTAGGACTATCATGCCTAGTTTGCTCTGGAGAAAACAGTTTCGCTAGCATCACGGCAGCACCTGTGGTACCGCTGAAGTAGTGCTTTGAATACCTTTTCTCTCGTTTAACTGGACATCACGATGCAGCCTAGCAGAAAGAGTTTCTAAGTTGGTCCTCAAAATCATGGTAGCCAGTCAAGGTTTGGGCCAAGCCTGATTCCTTAAAGCAAACTCCAGAAAGCAGAATTCACAAATCTGTCTCAGGACAGTTTTCACAATATTTGCAATTTCTCTCTATTGTACACAGTCCCTGCTTTGCTGGGCCGGAAGACACCCCTAATTCAGAAGCAGAGCACATGCTTTGTATACAGAAGGTCCAACCTATGGACTCTGTTTTGAAGAAGCAGACAACACGGTTGTCTAATGATAGGTGTAACCCACATCTGTCTCCCCAGTCTCTAGCAGAGTTTTGCAACTGCTTAGAAACATCGCAATTGTCTGTGTGAAGGGGAGAGGGTGAGATAAGGTGACACACAAATTTTGTATCAGCTGTTGCAACCTGTAGAACAAGACTGCATTCTCATATTCTTTGAGCAACACTGAACTGGCAAATCCACTGCTTGACCAGCTGCTTCCATATAGCCTGAAGTGCTTGATCCTGCCTACTCTTGGAAGCTAAGCGGGATCGGGCCTGGTTAGGATCTGGATGGGAAACTTGAGTGTATGATTCTATGATTATTGTTGTAAACTGCCCAGAGAGTTTCAGCTATGGGCAGTATAGAAAAGTAGTAGTAGTAGTAATAATAATAATAATACTATAATCTGAGAAGGTTCTGTCTGTCTTCAGTTAAAGACAACCCACAAGGACAAGCTGCAGCCAGGATGCTGATCTGCAAAGCGGAGAGTGACTAACCTGTGGAAGGCAAAAATCATATTATCAAAAGAATGAGCACACCTTGTGGTAGATCTTTCTGACAAACATTCCTCGGGTGAAGGCTTGGATCGTGATGACGGCTCGCCGGATGGTTTGATATTCATGGCGGATCCTCAACATCCGATACTGCTTCTGGAAAATAATGGCTGCCCTTGTTTTCCTCAGATGATCAGCCAGTCTGTGAGAGAACAAAGATGACAAGAATCAACAGCCACCGAAGGGACCTGCAACGGGACAGTCTGTCCACACACCCTGACACAAGTCCCAGCCAGTCAGACCTGCTCTAGCCCACTCCTTCCACACCCCTTCTCATTCCCCTTTTCTTTTCCTCAGAATTCTTTGCCTACTTGGCACGCCCGGCCCTCACTGGTGAGGGGGACACTGGGGGGCACCATGGTTCCCTCAAGCACATTGCTGGCCCCCTCTTGTTCCCCGGAGGCCCCACTTGGTTCAGTTTCTGCAAAACTCCATTCCTGCGTTCTACTGGAGAGAGTGATTTTTGCTGAAATCAAGAATAGGGAAGTGTGAGGAATCTGGGACGGGTTTTGTGGGAGGAAGTCTGACAACTACGACTCCAATAATGAGATTCTTGTTGAAATGGTCCAAACCACGGCTGCAGTTCAAGCTCTTGCGGGTTTAGTTGTGGGAGATAACTAGCTCAGGGGCAAACGAGGGGCATCTTTGGAAAACTGTAGCTTGCCTTGAGAATCCTCTGCCACGATGATATTTGGAGCTCCTGGCTCACAGCTCAGTCTTCATCAGCTAATGCCTTAGAATCATAGAATAGCAGAGTTGGAAAGGGCCAGAAGGCCACTGGATCCAGCCCCTACTGCTGCAGGTCACCAGGTTGCACCATCCCTCTCAGGCAACTGTCCAGATGCTTTCTGAATTTCTCTAGTGAGCAAGAGCCCACAACTTCCCCAGACAACAACTTCCATTGTTATATTGCTCTGTCAGTGAGGAAATTCTTCCTGGTGCCTAGTCTAAATCTGGTTTCTTTTAACCTGAGTCCATTATTCTCTGGAATCAACAGGAAGAGATCTTGTCCTTCCTCTTTGTGACAGCCTTTCCGAGACTTGTAGAGAGTTATCATAGCTCCCTGCAGCCTTCTCTTCTTGAGGCTGAACGTGCCCAGTTCTCTCAGTCTTTCCTCATAGGGCATTGCCTCTGGTTCCTGAAATCATCCTTGTTCCCTCCTCTGTTCCCTTTCTAGCTTTTCTGCATCTTTTAAAAACTTGGGTCCCCACAAGCGGAAGAAGATGCAGGGCTGGAGTTCTTTGGTGAAATGCCAAGGCTAACCTTGCACAGTTTGCGTTCTTCTCTGGGGAAAACTCCACTGAAAGCATCAGTGGTGGGTTGCAGAAGGGAGATGCCCTTTTCGGTTCAGCACACAGCACAAATATATGGCCTTGTCCACTCAACTAATAAGAAAACCCATGCCCCATCTGGGAACTTCCAAAATCTTGACTATAGTATATGAAACATTCTGAAACTTACTTCAGGATTACACACACACATAAATGTAGCACATAGATTTAATTTCTCTTAAGCATTCATGCTTTGTCCTTAACTTTTAAAAATGTTCTCAACATGGTTAGCTGCTGAAGTCCCCCGGCACCAAAACCGAGCTGGATTCCTGGTCACAAAGAATCCAGCACAATGGGCAGCAAATTGATTTGACATTTGGAGCAACATGCTCTGGTTTGGCAACACCTTGGAGCAGGGCTGCAAGCAATCCCAACATGGTACTTAATTTGGGATTTATGTAGTATCCTTGTGCACCATCCCCTTTTAGAACCTTTCCTTAGGGAATTTATGTCCAACGTATTATTACATCTTCCCCAATAAATATTTATAAAAGCAGAAGTTATAAAAGACAGTTAAGTGTGCTTCATCAGTTTTTATGGTTTTTTCTTTGCTTGGGGAGATTAAAAATAGTGGGCGTGGAGCCAATTCCTATGGCGTTTTGATTCCTGCAGGGCTCCCCACTTTTGTCAGATGACAGAACATGCATTTATTACACGAGGAGGAAAGAGGTGACAGATTGGTGAAAAGACTTTCACACATACCAAGGCAGACACAAGTCACAAAGAATAGGTTTCAAAGTTACTCCAAAAATGCCATTTTAGGGCAGATTATTTAACAAACAGTTAGGAAGTCATAGGCTTTCTGTTGCCAAGTTCTTCCATGGAGATTAAATTTATCAGTTCTGAGAAGCAACATCAGCTATTGGTGGTCTTCAGTGAGAGTCACCAATTATTTGCCCCCTCCAAAAACAGGGGAGGGGGAAAGAGATTCTGCTAATCCTTCAGATTATATATATGACATATTTATATGAACTGGATTATGACTCCAATATAAAATTCCTCATTTTCAAAGCTATCAATGTCATAAAATAATTTATCTCTGTGTCATTCATTCTAGAGATAGTTGTAGAGATGGGCCCAGTTCTTCCAAAAAAAGAGCATTCCCAGTTAGAAAGCCCAGACCAGAATGTGAAGTAGCCAAAGAAGGACAGGCATTGAAAGAAATGGCACAGATATGTCAAGGTGAATGAGTGGGAGTAGTTGGACAGCTGCCAAGAACCAAACTAGTTTGGGTTCATGGGGGGATGCTGGAGAACCTGGAGGGTGTGAGGAGGAGTGTGTGAATTCATTAACTCAGTGAGCCAACATCAAGCCAGAAGAGTGGCCCAATTAAGCAATGCTTCCACTGTCTGACCCAGAAGCAACACAAACCTCCCTGAGGGTGGAGCCAGGCCTTTTGGGAAAGGAAGGGAAGAGGGAGTTTTCTATTTTGGAATCAACCATGCTCATGGGGAAGAATGGCCCCCACAAACCAGAGGAAATGTTAGTTTGATTGATGTTACTTGAGAACAACCTCCTTATAAAGCACCCTTTGCCACAAAACCCCATCTAGCTCAAATAAAGGACTGTATTTCCAAAGCCTCTTGTTCAAATCTGCTGGGAAGGGAAAAGGAGAGAGACATGCTTATGACGGTGCTTCTTTGGCTCACCTGCGTGCCTGGTACCCGCGGGTGTACTTCTGGATTTTTATTGCTGCCTCCCTCATCTTCCTGTACTGCACTCGCTGGAACCAGCCGCGCATCGTCTTCTGTATCATGATAGTGGCAGCACGGAACTTATCCGCCCGCAACTTCTCCAAGTATGCCACCTGGCCAGCTCGGAAAAAGATCTTCGTGCGCCCAAACTGGAACTTGTCAGGGTCCTTTTGTGAAAGCATTCAAGGCAACAGGTTAAGAAAAGCAAATGCTTACTTTCCTTCCACCAACACCTAAGGTTCTGTATGGCATTTTACAACCAGCTGGCATTTTACAGAGAAGTTGCACATCTGTGCAGATCATAAAAGGTAAAGGTAAAGGTTTCCTCTTGGCGTTAAGTCCAGTCATGCCTGACTCTAGGGGCGGTGCTCATCTCTGTTTCCTAGCCGAGGAAGCCAGCGGTTGTTTGCAGACAGTCTCCGTGGTCATGTGGCCAGCGTGGCTAAATACTGAAGTGCACAAAACGCTGTTACCTTCCCACCAAAGTGGTACCTTTTTATCTACTTGCATTTGCATGCTGTCAAACTGCAAGGTTGACAGGGACGGAGCTGGGACGGAGCAACGGGAACTCATCCTGTTGTGCAGATTCAAACCGGCGACTTTCGATCAACCAGCCCAGCAGCACAGCAGTTTAAGCCACTGTGCCACCTGCATCACAGGTGTCCCAAAATGAGGCATTTGATCCCTTTCCCACCTGCCAGGCTAGGGCATGGGGAATAAAGGTGATCAAAAAGCAACTAAATATATCCAATCCCCTCTTTTCTGGATACCTACAGAATTTCCAGAATTATACCATGCACAACTTCAAATTTATTTTCTTTTGCCCCAGGTGTTGGCGGTGCAACTGACATTTCAGTATTAGATTAATCAAAAAGGGGGCATAGCTCTATAGCACAGCTCATCCTTGGTATGCAGAAAATCTCAGGTATAATTCTTGACATCTTCAGTATCAAGGGACTGGAAGGAACTCTTCTGGTTGACTCCTTGTTACAAATCAGGGTAACAGGCTTCAATGAAAATTTATTAACATTCCTATACTGGCAATACCCAGGTTACAGATGTCTAAGTTATGAACAACCTGCATTTACGAACGAACTGCCATGCAACCTATAAATTTTTGATAATTACTGCAGGAAATTGCCATTAGCACAGAGAGAGAAGAAGTGAAGGGGAGAGGGAGGCCTCTAAAGAATCACCATAGATAGAGATGAAGTGAAAGAGTAGAGAGGAAGGCCTCCGAAGCATGTCTCCCTGCCCCGCTCATGTGGAGAGGCATTTCCTTGCTGCAAAGAGGAGGCATTGGTGAGTTTTGGTGGGATGGAGGGGCTAGAGATATTTGTGGTTTTTCCATTTGTGGAAAATGTAGGAAAATGTAGAGGACCTACTATATGTGATCTGGCTGACATACAAATTTGACTTAAAGATGAATTTCTGTTTTCTCCAGAACAGAACAGAACTTGTTCATAACCCAGGGACTACCTGTGCTTAGTTTTGGTTAATGAGTTAAACTGGTCACAGGGATAGTGACAGAGACGTAGGGCCATGGTGGGAAACTTGAGGTCCTCCAGATGTTTTGGCCTACAAGACAGAAAATTGTCAGGGACTTGGAAGAGCTTTCTACCCTAGAAATTTATGGCCATTTTATACCAGTTCTATTGTCATAGCATTCCCAAAGAGTCTTGAAAGCTTGGTGAGTTGCTGTTGGAGATACCCAAGACCTTCCATTGCATGAGAACTACAACTCCCAGATGCCCCTACCAGAAGGAATGACTGCTAAACCAGTACAGAAATAATGCTTACTTCAGATTAACCAGGCAAGGGTAAAAGGGAACAAAGGAATTTGGAAGAAGCTGTTAAAATGAACTTCAAATGTTCAAAGAGGGTCATTATTATTATTATTATTATTATTTCATTGCATTTATATGCCACTTTTTTCTTCTTGTGAGGAACCCAAAATGTCTTACAAGGCTCTGTGTTATCCTCAGAACAGCAACCCTGTGGGGCAGGCCCAAAGTCACCCAGTGAGCTCCATGGCTGAGTGGGAGCCACGACCTGGCTCTCCCAGGTCCCCAGTCCACAACTCACCTCCACGCCGCAAGGGCTCCCGAGTAAGGACAAATAAGAATTCCCATGGTCAAGCTCATTTATTCATTTTAATCCTTCTGGATTAACCCCAGGCTCCTCGGGTTACACTCACAGCCGGTTACCAGGTAAGGAGGAACTTAGGTACACCATCAATGCAGCAAAGCTACACACAACTGAGTTAGTAAATGGAAAGGCCCGTAATAGCACCCACCTTAATGAGGCTTTCCAGCAGTGTTTTGCAAATCAATTTCTTGTCTTCCTTTTTTGAGATGTCCCTTTTTTTCATAAGAATTCGATACCTATTCAAGAAGTCATGGTAGGTCCACCTGAGAAGGAAGCAGAGAGTCTTTGAAACAACTTATTTAACCAGGAAATAAAAACAGTTGCATGAAATGCGAGTCTAGAGTTGCTCCTTGAACGATACCTGGGGCAGCCATCCAGAGAGAGGCTGATAAAGCTACAGCAGACCTACAGAAGAAAGTCCAGAACGTTTTCCCCAAAACAACCGTTGAGCATTATATTCTCTTTCGTTGACTTGCACTGATAAAGTAATGAGCATTCTGCATTTGGAAATGCCAAACTGGTTTTCAACTCTTGCAAAACAGATTGCAAATGGTGCAAACCCCACAATTTCCCCAAGCAGTGTAAGTTTTCAGTGCTAAGCTTCAGTAGCCACCCTTGGGTTTCCAGCCTAAGCCTCACATAGAAAACATTTTCCACAAAACCAGAGTTGCTGTTATTACATTTATTAATTTATTTCAAGCATGTCTACCCTGTTCCTTACAGAGGTCTCAAGATGGCCTTTATATCTCATCTCTTATCTCTTGAGAGAAGCCAACAGGCCTATGTAGGTCTATTTTATTTTCACAACAACCCTATGAGGTAGGTTGGGCTGAGAGAGAATGAAGGGCCCAAAAGCACCCAGGGAGTTTCATGGCTGGGTAGGGACTAGACCCCTGATCTCCCAGGTCTCTGGTCCAACACTTTTACCACCACACCACACTGGTTCTCACAATCTCTTTTTACAAGGGTTGGAAGCTGAATTTGGCATCTCCACATGCAGAATGCTCCTTGCTTTATCAGTGCAAGTCAAAGAAAAAGTCAGAATGAGCACAGCAAAGTTCTTCCTGCAAGTATAACTGTATTACAGTTAATCCAGGGTAATTTCCCAGCACTGATATTGATTATAGCTAAGGCAAGACCACCCCCGGAGCACTTTCCGTGCACTGACACCCACATAATGGATGCACAAACATGTCGACGCAGTTCTGTACACAAAGGGAAATGGGGATTGGTTACAGCTTCCAATAGCACGTACACAGGGGTTGTTTTTTGCAAAACGCCAGTACTGATTTTTAATCCACTGTTGCGCACTCTAAGCAAGGAGGAAAGTTAAACTGAAACAAGTCAGAAATTGTAGAATTAATCAGTGAAATTTTGTATGTATGTATGTATGTATGTATGTATTTAAAACATTTGTATGCTGCCCCCATTGCAACAAAGCCTCAAGGCGGCTCACAGCAATACAAATACAATAATTTAAAACTATTTAAAACTGGCCCATCTCGAATAACCAAGGTAAAATACAATAAATACAATTTATAATTAACAATTAAAATAACTTTTAAATAAAAAGGTCTTTGCCTGGCGCCGAAAAGCAAATAATGACGGTGCCAGGCGGACCTCTCTGGGGAGCCCATTCCATAGATTGGGCGCCACCACAGAGAAAGCCCTCCTCCGGGTACTCACCCTCCTTATCTCCCTCACGGAGGGTTCCCAGAGAAGGGCATCTGCCGCCGATCGTAAGGGGCGGGAGGGCATATATGGTCGCAGACGTTCCTTTAGGTAGCCAGGTCCCAAGCCTTTAAGGGCTTTATAGGTCATAACCAACACCTTGAATTGGGCCCAGACTTCAATAGGAAGCCAGTTAAGCTGACGGAGAACTGGGGTAATATGAGAACCATGCCCAGTCCCCGTCAGCAGCCTGGCAGCTCAGTTTTGTACCAATTGAAGTATTCGGACCGTCTTCAAGGGTAGCCCCACATGGAGCGTGTTACAGAAATCTAGTTGGGAAGTTACCAACGCATGGGTCACTGTCACCAGGCAGTCGTACTCCAGGAAGGGACGCAGCTGATGGATCAGCCGAAGCTGATGGAAAGCGCTCCTCGCCACCATGTAGAGATGGCTGCCTAGTTTGCCACCCAGAAGGACAAGTTAGATGGCAAAGAAGGCAACTGTGACGGGGGCACAAAGTATCCTTATCCATAGGCTTCAAAGCTACATGAAAAGGAAGAAGTTAGTGAGTAGTTTGCTTCCAAATTTTCAGTGCAAATCATTCATTATTGGAGCTCGTTGCGTCAGCATAAATTCTCAGCACCAACAGCAGGCTCAGTGGACGGTCCGGACCAGGTTTTCCTAAGCAGTGTGCTCCAAATATTTTGGAGCTGTTTCTGACCAGCTGGATAGCACTGTTTGGAGCTGAAGTCCGAACATCTGGAGGGGGAGACCTACGTTTGGAATGTAGGAATGCTGACTAAGCAGTGTGAGACTGTTCCAACTTCCCAACAGGAAAACCATGTTTCATAAGACATTGTATTTTATTTATTTATTTATTTAAATATTTATATGCCGCCCCTTGCAGCAGCCTCGGGGCAGCTCACAATACAAAATGGGGACTAAAATGTCAGGGCTCTTCCCATTAATGCCAGAAGCTTTCCAGTTCTTGCAGCCCCCAGTAGGTAACACCTGGTCTTCAAAACATGGCTCAACAGATTCTGATAGGTTCGATTTACAGCATGCCAACGTTCATCCCGGCAAGCTGCTCTTTCAAGTCACACATCCACAGCCAGGGACCGGTGGATTGATGATTTATTCAGCCATGAAACTCAAAATGCAAACAAATGGTGTGGAATGCATGGAACTTCGTTCAGCTGCTGTGGATTTCCAGACTCTCCTATGCATGAATCAGGAAGGCCCTGCTTCCTAATCATCTCTCGGAGCAGCAAGCCTAGGCTTCTGCAACCCCAGCTTCTGCAAGAGCAACTTGGCTGCCACTCCAGAAGTTCTTGTTAAATCTTTGTTTCCAGTTGCATCTTTACATCGAATCTTTGGGCTCTGCTGATCCACAAACAGACTGTGGCAAAGAGCACAGTGTTCTCCTGCTTGGGAGAAGCTTCTCCTGCCGTCATATTCAGATTTAGAGCTTGCAGAAGAGATTCTGAAATGGGCTCACTGCCTGCCAAGTTTCAGCCCACTGCAAATTAAAACTGCTGAGTTATGGACTTCTCAAAATGAGCCTTTTAAATAGAATCACTAGGAGATTCTGGGGCTGCCAACTACTGCCATAATTAAATACATGCAAGTGGGAAAGGGAGGGGAGGGGAGGGGAGAACCCCGAAGCCCTGAAAAGCTCAAAGTTGGATGAGGCACTGCTTCTTTCTCCAGCTTTTTGCAACAACTGGAACTCATACTCTGGCAAAAGCCAAAAAATTAATTGCATTTTGCCTTCTTTAGTAGGTACACATCCTCCACCCAACATGAATTCTCACTTATTCAAATGCCAAAGGCACAAATGGTACTCTACAAAAAGAGCCTGCATCCAACACTCTCAACAACGAAGTTGGGCTTACAGCCCAATTCATGTTCCGATGATTTTTTCCCTTGCTACAGAACATGGGCACATCTACGGACATCCTCACGGAACAAAGGCCCATAAACAGCATGACCGGAGTGTGCTAGTTGCTTGTAAGAAGTCCAAGTTCATTCTGCCCCATCGCAGTTTCCAAGGTCCTAATTGGGTAAGAGAATGTGCATTTGTTTCTCCAACTGCAACTGCTTTGCAGGCATGTTTCCATTTTCTAAGATAAGTTGTAGTATTAGGTCAGGGCCTGAGGGCAAACAGACTTTTTGCACAGGACAATGCAAAAAGAAAGTAATTGCAAGGCAGGGCAGCGTGTTGTGAATTGGCTGTTACAATCAGCTGCAAACACAGCCCTGAAGAACAGTTTCATACTGGTGCAGACACATCAAACTGCTTGCAAAAGCCAAAGTTCTTACATAAAATCTAGAGAGAGAGAAAGAAAGAGAGAGATTGATTTAAAAAACCCTTGATTGGTAGCTACGTTAATTTATGGGCCCTGCTTTCCTAGAAGGGACCACAAGGCTGGCAAGGGGACATTATGAAAAATCATTCTGCAGAGAGGGGTGCTGGGAGAAAACATTTCAATTATGTATGTGCAGTGTCTGTAAAAATTTAGCAGCTGCAATTTTTATGCCAAACTGGTACAAGGCTGCAGCATCCGACAGACAGTTCAGATGAACGAAAGAGGCATGAGTGAGAAGACCAGAACATCCAAGTGACAACTCAAACCGCTTCTGGCTAAATAAGGTTAGGTATATGGTTGAGGAACTGATAAGGACAAGTGAATCATCACAGATACGTTTGATTTTTACTTGCGTATTTTGGCATATTTTCACAGGCCAGGAAATGCTGTATCATTATCATCATCAGCTGCTAATTGCACAGAAACTGCAGTAATTTAAAAAATGAATGCTGGAGATTACTCAGGAAAGAGAATTCTGTATTGAACAGTCCATTCTATACTGAACTGCCTTTGCTCAATGAGCATATAATTTCTATTTTACTGTATGTTGGAGATACGGCACTTACATCTTAGGTTGAGACAGGGCTTAGAAAAATCATTGATTAGATTGGTTAATTACTGTGATAAGTAGAAATTGAGGATTAACTGTGATAAAACAAAGGTCATGGTCTTTGGTAGGAGCAAAGCTAAGCACAGATGGACAACTCATGTGCAGCAAATAGAACAATGCCCCTTCTACAAATATTTGGGCATTTCATTCAAGAAATGTCTTTCTTGGAGTGTACATCTTAACACAGCATCAACAATGGCCCATTGTATGGTTGAAGTTATTCTGAAACTTTTCTCTTTTCTAAGGGAGGCTAGTTCCCCTTCATGGATCGCTGCCTTGCCATGGCGAAGGGGCTTGCGTAGCGCAATGAAGCTATGAGCTATGCCGTGCAGGGTCACCCAAGACGGACAGGTCATAGCAGAGAGCTCTGACAAAAGGTGATCCACTGGAGAAGGAAATGGCAACCCACTCCAGTATCCTCGCCATGAAAACCCCATGGACAGATGGAGTCACTGGGGTGGTGGGTGTGGGCTTGGGTGGACTCCGAGGGATGGCAGAGGACAGGAGAGCCTGGAGGAATATTTTCCATGGGGTCGCAATGGGTCAGGCACGACTTTGTGACTAAACGAACAAAAGGGAGACCAGTTAGTAGTCTCCGTACTTAAAATATTTTAGGGCAAAGTATAGGATAGAAATTTGGGGTTGGAACAAGAGAGTTCTTACCCAGAAGGAAATAATTTATACTAATTTCTAAAGGTTTCCCTCAGGGTACTTGTGCTGCCCAGTGAAGGACAGACAGGGTCACCCTCAATTTCTGTAAGAGTTCATCTTTCATTGGTAAACCATTTTAAGAATTCAGTTTTCTGGAAGACCATTTAGCCTAATCCTGCTACTAGATCTACCGGGAGGGGGCCCAGTGGGACACGATGTGGTGTCTGAGTTTGCATTGTATTCTTTGCCTGCATTGGAGGACATAAAGACCTGGGTTACAGGAAGACAAAAGAGATGGTGACTTGGTTCCTCATATGGAAGCCAGATATGATCCTGGCAGGATCCTGCACTCAAAGTTCTGCTTGTGGCACCCTTTCTTTAAGGAACAAATTTACTTCACAGGATTTACTTAATATGACAATTGAGGGCAGATTCTGCAAATTCTTGGGTCGGGGAACGTGGAAGGCATTAAATATGCTGTCCTGCACTGCCTGCTTGACGTAGAAAGTGGGCCAGCGACTTGCTCTTTGCCAGCTTTCCAAGGACCTGTTATTGGGCTGTAAGGGGAAGACACTGGAGAAGAGGCGATGGGCGAGCAGGAGGATCAAAGCAGGACAGGAGTCTCTGAGCCCCATCTGGGTCGTTTCCCAAGGCAACTGAGAGCAGACATGTTTTGAAAAGGACAGGCGGGGACTCAGGAGAGAAGGGAGAGCCCAGCTGCCCCATCCATGGTGAGGTGTTGGGAGGTACGAGCTACCCAGTGAGAGGATATGCGCCAGACCTGCTGGTGAGCTTTCCACCAGTGCAAGCTACCCCAAGGGCGGGCTCAGCAGCGTGAATGAAAGGGCAGCACTGGGGGAACGTTTCCAGTGTGGGTTCAACTCTCATCCATTCTTTACATGAGCAGAGGCTAGAGGCTTTCAGGCTTGCATGGCCTTGTTAGCTGAGGAGTGGCAATAACAATCTGCACTTGCCTTGTGTTTTGGAGACTGGGGCAAGAAAGGATGGGTAAGGGTCGAGATACTTTATGGCACAGTTCGCCAACACCAGGCCAGATTATAGCTGAATTCTTAGGTTCAGAAGTGGAATGCAGACATTCCTCGCTGGCAAATGCCCCTCCTTACATTATCTACCAGATGGCGATTTTTAGTTGGCCTTTAAAATAAGAAAGAGAATAATGTTGGCTAATACTGCAAAACTCACGGCTTAACTGTAGATTAAGACTGAAATTAATATTGCATTCATTGTAAATATAGTCACAGTTGGATACTTAGGCTTTATTTATTTGTATTTTAGTATTTAATTGTTCTTATTCTTAAGTGTATATATAATGTGCTTCCATTGTGTTACGACCTGTAATTACAACAATACATTCTTATTACTACTCCACTGCACTCTTGTGGAATCACAGCTTGTCAGTCCAGAAAGATGGAGATACAATGCCAGCAAGGTGCAACTGTATTTTAATACATGATTCCCGACATGTTTTGGCTGTCTTTATTGAGGGAATTTATTCAGCCATTAGCTAGACACAGAACTGTATCTCTTTGGAATATATTGCACAGAAAGGACCTCACGTTTAGAAGGATAGCTCCTTGCACAGGATATGCCTGAAGGTACTAGAACTTCGTGTAGCTAACGGCTGAATAAATTCCCATTGTGAAGACAAGCAAAACATGCCAGGAATAAGTTATTAAATTATAAGCGCGCCTCATGGATCGTGTCTCTTTTCTGTTACTGGCTGCCCTTCTCTCCTTTTTGTTATACGCATAGCCTTGCACGCCGATGCTGAGAATAGTCTACATACATTCCTGTTCAGATGGGCTTCTCAACTGGCTTGACAAGGCCAGGCCTTGGCTGTTCCTACGCAGAGGAAAGCGTCAGTGTAAGCTAGCGCAGCACAAGGGGCAGGAACCAAGCACAGTCAATGGTGCTCAAGTTATGCTTTGCGTATGGGAAGTCCGGCTAAAAGGCTTAGGAAGCAGGCAGCCAAGAAGAGCTTTCTCTGTCTGAAGCTCTGAAGAGCTGCTGCCAGCCCGAGCAGACAATACTGGATTAGGCGATCAAATGCTTAGACCTAGAAAAAAGTTTGTACCCGTGCTTCATTGTGCATTCTGGAGAATGCAGTTCCACAGGTAGATGCTACTGGGAGCAAGAGAAATGGGGGTAAAAAGCCCCCCTCCTTTTTGCAAAGTTCCACAAAGATTTTGGCAACGAGGCTGAGAGCAATATAAACTTATGGAAGGCAGCATTCCCCTTCCACCTGCATCTCTGTGTGGGATTCCCACACATACACACACACTCACACGTGCATGTAAGTGCTTCCTGTTTCTTCCTACCTGGAGAAGAAGCATTGCTTCTACCTGTTGCCTGCAATTCTGTTGTGTTCTGTCTGGGTAGGAAGAAATAGAAAAAAAGGGAAAGGGAAAGAGGAAAAGGAGGAGGAAACAAAAGCAAAGATGGAGGAGGATGAGGAAAAAAGGTGAAGGAGGTGAAGGGTTCCCCTCCGTAGCAGTAAAAGTGATGGCTGCCACTGCCAATTTCATATCAACAGGCAGCGACGAAAAAGGTTCACGGAGGCAGTCTGGGCAAACATTTCCCGTTTATCAAATTCAAGCTGAGAAAGCTCTTTTAAGAACATTCAGCTCAGCACTAAAAATAATACATGAGGTGTTAAGTCCTAAAGTGATGAATTCCAACCAAAAGCGGACAGACATGAGGACACACAATTTATGCGGATTTTCCAGTTGTCCCAAATTAATCCATTCATTCTTTTGTTATGGCTACTCCAGACTTCACAGCGCAATCCCGCCAGCCACCAAACGCACAGGAGTTAATCCAGCTTAAAATGCTTGCCATCAAAATGTCTCAGGCCTTCTTTGTCAAAAGGAGAAAGCTCAAGAAAAGCTCCTGTTGGTGGGGGAGAGGTGCAGGGGAAAAATAGGCTCAGAGATGTCTGTCACAGGGACTGTCAATTGTTTCCATTTGGGGAAAATGCAGTTGATTGAGGCAATGGTGCTAAAAAGCTGGAAAAACCCTTCCAAGAAAGTTTAGTCCATGCAAAGGAGATGCAATTAGGAGGTGCTGGGAGAAGGTCAGCATTGTAGTGTGGCACAATTTTAACACCTGTGATCCAGAGGGTCCCCAAGTCAAAAGATAAAAGCAGAATGGGAAGGAGATAGCGAAGCACAAAAGGAAGAGAAGAAAACTGGGATGAGAACATGGCTGTAGGGCTTCTCTACATGAGGGGTTTATTCACTGCCTTGCTGAGATTTTTTCTTTCCTTTTTATTGTGGTAGGAAAAACGCATCCTTTACATGAGAGTTGTTTCTGGGGTCTGTACTTTTCTGCCTCTCTGCATATTCTTTCAACCAACCACAAGGTGGCACTGTAGCATACCGGCACTATAGCGGATTTGCAACTCCACACAAGACTTTTCTTCTGGTTTATTGTGGTTTAAAATTTAATACCAGACTT
The DNA here is from genome assembly GCA_023646645.1 of Varanus salvator macromaculatus. NCBI lineage: Eukaryota > Metazoa > Chordata > Lepidosauria > Squamata > Varanidae > Varanus > Varanus salvator. Next base: position 7,741,447 of record JAIXND010000762.1, read on the forward strand.
TCCTTGCTCGAAACACACACACACCCCCTTACTTTAAAGGCTGGAAAGCACAGGAGAGTCTCTGGAGGACAATGACATCATGAAAAGGTCCTGCAAACTTCTGTATGTGAGGGATCACGAAAGCACAATAAATGTCTTGGGTAGAGAACCCCTATCTGCAGTTACAAATGGATCATAAACAGATGCTCAAAGCAACAAAATCCTTAAACACAGGTGATGTGTGATCAAGCAACCTGGGGGGCATTCCTCTGATGCCTCTCCGTTCTTTTTTATATATGCAACATCTCATTAAATCAATACACTTTGCATTTGTTTCACAGGTTGACCAGTTGACATGAAATGGATTAGCTGCTGACTCAGACCTGGCAAGGGGAAGTACTTCTTAGAAAGTGTAGTTAACTTATCAATTTCAGTGCCACGAAGGGTGGTGATGGCACAGTGATGGTAATTTGTGTCTATTCTGCTTGTTTGCTTGTAGCCAAAGTGCTTTTATTACTGCATTCAAAGGTTTTAACCTGCCTAGAGAACTTTGGCTACTGGGTGCCATGGAAAAGCAATGCAATGCTATGCACTTGGTTTCCATGACTTTTTAAATGGATTAGGCAAACTCTTGGAGGACAGACCAGCAATGCTATTTCTTTCTTTCTTTCTTTCTTTCTTTCTTTCTTTCTTTCTTTCTTT
>JAIXND010000762.1:7742137-7753589 GCA_023646645.1 Varanus salvator macromaculatus
TTTCTTTCTTTCTTTCTTTCTTTCTTTCTTTCTTTCTTTCTTTCTTTCTTTCTTTCTTTCTTTATTAAATGCTTTTCTATCCCATCCCTTACAAGCATCTCAGGATGGCTTACAATAAAGCCGTCTTGGGAGGGCTACCCTATATACCAACAGCTTATTCAATGTGGCTCCTCTTGCAGCTGAAGTGGCAAATTCCATCCAGCAGGGATGATCACCTGGTTTGGGAGATCCCCACGGTTTACAGAAGCCCAAAGAAATTGTAGGGAAAAACATGCTAAGTAGAGGAAAACCCTTCCCCCCTCTCAGAAATCCATCCCTAACCCAGTGAGGACTGAACATGCCAAGTAGCCATGAAATGTTGATCGTCTGTTGGAGGGAGAGAACCACTGGGAAATAGGAGTGGGGCAAGATGGAGAATGGAATGGAGTTTCCTGGGAAAAGCGTTGGAAACCTGAATGGGATCGTTCCACAATGCAACATTTTGTTGCAGCTTTCTTGTGTAAGACCTGGTTGCTAGATAGAATCTCCAAGCCAGTATGGAGGCAGTATAATTCTAAATGCCCCATATTAGGGCAAACAACAGGGAAGGCTTTATGACAATGCTGACAAGCCCCTCCTCCCCCAAGTCATCTGGCCAGCCACCTCTTGAATTAGAAGAAGGAGCACTGCTCTGTTCATAGATTCTGGTCTTAGATTCTTATGCCGAGCTCTTCGGAACCAGGTGAACTTTGCTCACCGCAAAAGCTGGAATGTTCCTGCGCACGGGAGTTTCTGGGTGGGAGCTGAAGAGCAAGGCTATTCAATTTCATCTTTCCTACCAGCTTTCAGTGCAGACAGCTGATTCAAGCAGACAGAGGCAGAGTTCCGTGTTTCAAAGAAGGGCTGTGCTTGATGCATGATTCCCTTCTGGGGATGGGGCATTCATCGTGGTGTTTTCAAATAAGGAACATTCTTCTCTGCTGTTGTGCAATGCTTCAAACTGATAGATGCTTTTTCACCAAAACGGCAGGAATTAGTATTTTGTAATACAGTAAAGCCACGACCAAGCATATCCCCATACTCCAGCCATCAAGACTGTTGCCAAATGTAGAATTTAAAGTCCCTGCATGTCATGTGAAGAATGGACAATATATTCCTATCGCAGACTTTCAAAAGCCTCCTTCCATGGAAAGTAGCCATGAGAGTGGGGCAAGACTATTAGGAAGTATTTCATGAACATTTTGTTGCACCCTCTACTTCATTCAGAAAAAAAGCCATTTCATGCAGGGACATACAAAACGTTCCCTATCATTTCTGCCTCACTGAAACGTGACATTATCCATTTGGGCCATTTATCTGCAAATGTAAACAGGTAATTTTCACGAGGATTTCCCACATGGCTACTACATATTGACCTCTTGCTATTCCACCAAACTCTCCTTAGCTGTTGTTCATCCTTGCTTCTTGTCAAACTGGTAAAAGTGCTTGATGCTTCTTACTGCCTGTCAAGGTATTACTCTTTCTATAGCTTTTATGATACGACAAAAGCACGGACAGCTATGAAACATACTTGTCAGAAAACAGTTGTTTTCTTCAGGTCACTTGATCAGAAGCTACAAGAACTGCTTGCTCCTCAAAATGAGCATTACACACATTAGTTATTGGACAGACACGCCAATCATGGAAAGAAACGGACACACTTGTTTAATGCCAATGATCCTTTGACAATAATAAAACCATCAGAGCAAAGGAGATCTGTTGTAACTGTCCCCAAACAGAATATAAAACCTGTAAATCTGAAGAGTTTTTACAGGAGTATTTCACAGAGACTTCAAATTCTCATCTATTTCTAAACAATTATGTGCATACCTTCAAACACTTGCCTGCTAGCTTTTTCCGTATTTATTCCGGTTGTCCAGGAGTTTTTTCCCCCCGTGTGAAACAATTCTTCTATAATGTGATGTCACCAGTAGGATGTCTTAAGAGTTCCACAAAAGTGAATAAATCTATTTATCTCTTTGCTTTCATTGTGGAATCAAATCCTGACTTTAAATCCTATCTCCCAAATTAGTTTGCACAGGGAAATTATATTCTAGCATAATGATTAGTCGCTTTTTCAATGTTCTGGGTATGATATATAGCTGAAGCCTCGCAGTTCTGCTATCAGCTATCAGGAATGATTCAAAAGCTGGCAATCCTAAAACCACTATCTCCCAAAAAGAAAGCGGAGAATACCTGAGGAAAAGAAATATTACAACCCTGTAAAGGACGGCAAGGCCAATCCTGAACTCACAAATCAAAGACATCGTTTCTGCCAAGGGGCAAAAACTGAAGCAGTGACAATTTCTCTTTTGCTCATGCTGCGCAGTTCAACGGAGGTCAGACAAAGTGAAACAACTCAACCTCAAGTGCTTGGTTGCCTATGCGCAGAGACATGTACGGACAGCTGTGGATGGAAGCTGTAGCTGTCATGGCCAGCCCAGCCATCTGCCCAGGCGGGGCCAAAAGTTTCCTGACCTTCTGTTTAAAGCAAAATCTTGCCTTACCCAGGGCTGTTGTGTGCCTGCCTTAAAGTGAGACTGTCCAGGAAAGGAGTGAATACCTGTTTTGCTAGCCGCATCCTTCGCCTCCTCCCGCCCCCCCGCTGTGCCACTGAAACAGGGTGGGTTGGCAGGAGCAAAATGCCACAACATTTCTTCCAGACAAGCCATGCGCACACCTTGTTTTAAATGCCACTCCGATTCCTGGATACCTTCTGGGTATGTGGTTTTGCTCTGGAATGGTTTTGCTTTAAAGAGAAATCACCACTTTCTTGCAGCCCCTGTACTGCTAAATTTCCGTGATAATACTGGCGGTGTAGGGGAGGGCTATAGCATCCAGGGAATTCTGGGGGGAAATTTGGCCCTGTAGCCCTGATGTTACACATGCCTGGTTTAGCATTATGAGAAGCTGTTTGAAGACTTGGGTTCAAACACTCCTGGATAGAAGGGCGGGGGCGGGGGGGAGATTATTGCTCAATGCAATTTATCCTCGTAAGGCTAAACCATGATTTGTCATTACCTGCAACTCTTCCACATTGTACTGGGAAGTGCAGATACCTGGAAATGGAGATACCTTTTCCTGTGTTAGGTCAGTAAAAACCACATCACAGGTTTTTATTGACCACTTGTCCCCATGCACCGGTTCTTAATGAACAGCCAAATCAGCTCAAAATATCCACATGCTTGTAAGTTTTCTAGAGACCTTCGCTAATCATCACCATTAGCAACCTTTGTAGTTAGCTTGCAATTTTCTGTTTTGCTGAGCAGTCCTTTTCACATGCCTTTGGCTTTTAAATAATACTCATCATTACTGGATATTTTGCTACTTCCTGGTGTCATTTTAGTATTCAGTTGTAAAGCATGTTTTTAAATGGTTAATTTTTCCTGTTAGCCACCTTGAGCTCATTGGAGTAAAGGTGAGATATAAATGTTTTAAATAAATAAACACCAATGAAGATGGATTTATGGGTTTAGCAGTTAACAAACTGAAAGCGAGTCAACAACATGATGGATGGCTGTGCTCGACGTGAGTAAAATCTCATATGGAACGAAATGAGAACTCTGAGGACAAAAGTAAAACAACTACCTGGCTCAGACAGAAAGGATTCTGGGAGAAACAAGAATCATAGGATAGTAGAGCCAGGAGGGGGCATGAAGGCCATCAGGTCCAAGCCCCTGCTGTTGCAGGACATCATGGGAGACCCCATGACCTCTCTAGGCAACTGGTTCCACTGTCATATTGCTCAGACAGTGAGAAAACATTTCCTCATATCCACTCTGAATCTGGGTTGTTGCAATTTGACTTGATTACCTGTGTCCTGCTCTCTGGTATCAGGGAGAAGATTTCTTGACCTTTCTCTTTGAGGTACTTATACAAGGATATCATGTCCCCCCTCAGTCTTCTCTTTTCAAGGCTGAACATGCCTAATTCTCTCAGTCACTCCTCATAAGGCAGTGTTTCCAAAACCTGGATCATTTTTGTTGCAACCCTCTGGACCCTTTCTAATTTTTCTGCATCTTTCTTAAATTTCAATGGCTAGAAGTGGGCACAGTATTCTAAATGAGGTCTGTCTAGTGAGGCATAAAGAAGAACTACTACTTCTTGTGATTTGGAAGTAATGCTTCTGTTATGGCATCCCAAAATAGCATTTGCCCTTTTTGCAGCTGCACTGAACTGCTGGCTCATATTTAGCCTGTTTCCCAAAATAATTCTGAGGTCTTTTTCTTTTTCAGTTTTGTTGAGCCACATATTCCCCATCTTGTATTGATGCCTTTGGTCTCCTTTTCCAAGGTGGAGGACCTGGCACTTGCCCCTACTGCATCTCCTTCTGCTGCTTTCAGCCAATGTTCAAGCCCATCAAGATCGCCCTGGATCTCCATTCTGTCTTCCAGGATGTTCACTATTCCACCCGGTCTTGTATCATCTGTGAATCTGATTATCTTCCCATGTACTTCCTCATCTAGATCATTAATGAAGATGCTGAAGAGCACTGGGCCCAGAACTGAACCCTGTGGCACCCCACTAGTTACCTCCATCCAGTCTGAGAAGGTGCCACTGATGTGTCTGACTGAGCAGCCAATTTTGGATCCACCATTGTAGTTTTTCTATCTAGTCCACTTTCTGCTAATTTGCCTATCAGAATGTCGTGGGGAGCCATGTCGAAAGCTTTGCTAATGTAACGCAAGACCAGCCTTGCTGGATCAGACCCAGGGTCCAACTAGTCAAGCATTCTGTTCACACAGCAGCCAACCAACTGCCCACTGGAAACCCAAAAGGGAGACATGAGCGAAACAGCATCCTCATGCCCATGTTCCCCAGCAGCTGGTACACCCAAGAATGCAACCTCTGCTACTGGAGGTAGCATAGGGCCATGAGGACTAGTAACTACTGGTAGCCTTCTCCTCCACAAATGTGTCCAACCCCACGTTAAAGCCACCCAAATTGGTGGCCATCACAACATTTTGTGGAAGTGATTCATAGTTTTCACTATGCGCTGTGTACAAAAGGAGGTAGCAAAAGTCACATTGCATGTGCTACTTGGCCAGTTCAGTTGCTGCTAAGCCAAACCTCAAGGGTCCTGATCCAGTTATCTGTCATGCAGTTTCAATGTGTAAGGAGGCTTCCTTCTTGGTGGAGACTTCAAACTGGCTCTCCTTCCCTCTACATCCCAGAAAGAGCTTGATGGTTCAAACTGGCCCAGGATTATGGGTCAGCCTTGCATTAAACTAGCACAGTACAAGCCCATAGGAAGACCTGCTCTAAACTGGAGCTTTCATTCTTATAGGCCCATCAAGTTTAAAATAACGTATTTTTCCTGATATTTTGACAGGTTGCCATAAATATTATATACGGGGTTTTCATTGCTTTTGGGATTGCTTTAAACAGTAATGGCATGGCTTTAAAAAATCACATTATAGGAAAAAGTATAATTTCTTATTAAAGTCTACTGAACTTTTATCATAGTAGTCTATCTGTACAGGTGATGAGAAGAAAGGTATGATTCACAGCAGTCCATTTTCTTAGCCCAGCAGTATGACTGGAATTCATTGTGGAGGCTGAGCAACTCGTGCTGGTGCTGGGTGTACAAGAAGGGAAACCCATGCCTCAGCTCCTTGCAAAGAAACCATGCCTGGATTTTGTAATTCCCATTCTTTACTCAAAGAATTCCCTTCTCTCCTAGCTTCACTTATAAGTAAAATAAGGATGCCAAGGAATACGAAACACCTTCTTGTCTTCAAGCATCAGTGCCCCTGACACTGGTTTTGTTTCCACCTAGCAGTTCCTCTCTGCAGTCCAATATTCCCAATTTCTCCAATACCCCATGAAGGGGGACAAGATGTCACTCTGTGAGTACCTCAAAGGCCGTCACAAAGAGGAAGGCTGTCAAAATCTTTTCTTGCTAATACCAGATTGTAGGACATGGAATAATCAGCATAGTGTTACTTTCTGGGGATGATAGGCGATATAGTGCAGCACATCATGGCTGGGCTACCTCATTTCATGCTCCTGCCCCATTTTCTCTTTCCAAGAACCATCACTTTAATCTTCAGCGTTTAGCTGACTTGGGCAAAGCCCTAAACCAATTATGAGCTGCAGTTGTACAGATATAGCATGGATGGCTCTAAGAGTTCTTCTAGCTGATATTTCTAGTGCTCTTGTCATTTGCTACTCCTGATTGTTTATGGAATCAACAATCCCATAAACAATGGGAACAACACAAGCCTCTCATTTCACTTCTGTTGGAAAATGAAGAAGAGAGCCAGTGTGGTGTAGTGGTTAAGGGCATGGGACTGGGACTCAGGTGATCCGGGTTCTAGTCCCCGCTTGGCCATGGGCCAACTGGGTGACTTTGGGCCAGTCACAGACTCTCAGCCCAACCTACCTCACAGGGTTGTTGTTGTGGGGATAAGATGGAGGAGGAAAATGATGTAAGTTGCCTTGAGCCCTTTGTAGGAAAAAGGCAGGATATAAATTGGGGAAAAAAAGAACTTTCTGCAGGTTCATGTAGAAGAGGGAAAATGGGGAATTACTTCTGATGCTGGAAAGAAAGCATTGTTTCTACTTGTGAATTTGTGCTATCTGGCCTCCTGAAGGTCATAAAAAAGCAGAAGAAACACTGCTCGTGTAGGGTTTGAACCTCGGATCACACCAAGCAGGCGCAGTTGATTTCACAGCCGCACACAGAAACATCCTGAAGCTCCATTTGGCTGCCTGACTGTATCCTCTCCTTTCCCCCTTGCATTAGCCTTTAAAGGGGAAAGAGGCAATGCCGTTGATGCCTCATCTGCTCCTTCTGCTCTGACCTTTTGCTCTTCACCAACAAATCGCTTTGCACTTCTCCTGCCAGCCCCAAACCACACCCAAAAGGAAGGATGTGGACAGACGAGATTTCTAGAGCTGCGCAAGGTGACACACCTTTACAGATCTTTAGATGGAGTCACTAGGTCTGGGGAGCCTTTCAGCAAGACATCCTTGGGCCTCCCCTGCCCCTTGGGCCTCCCCATGACACTCGTGCTGAACTAGCTGATTGCTCAGCAGGAGCGTGCAAAGCCCATGGAGAACGCTCTCCCATCTCTTCATTTGTCCCCACTCACTTCACTGGGGGAGAGGTGCATGGACAGCAACGGCGAAGCTCACGAGGCCCCGGCGGTATCAGCGGCAGTGGAGAGCAGAGACCCACCTCGGCCGAAGCCCTGCCATGCTGACCTCCAGCACAGAGGGCTTCCGCCCGGCAGCAGCTTTCCGATCATGCCCCAAATCTCCTCAGCCAGCCGATCTGGCAACACAGGAAATGTCACTAACTGCACAGCGGCAACAAAAAAGCCAAATGCGTTTCCCCCAAGATGAGTTGCCCCTGCATCTGTGACCCTGGTTTGCACTTGGGATAGCTAAACATCTTACCGATGCTTCTTTTGTAACTCAAAAGCCAAAACCACCTGCTGCAAACACAAGCTCTCCCTCTTTGTGCGGTCACAGTGGGATAAAGTAGTTGGCAGAGAACATGCTGTGGGCCAGAGAGTCTGTTGTCAGCCAAGCCTTATTTCTACTCTCAGAATCAGGCCTGGAATGTTAGAACATATAGATGGCTGTTAAGACAGATCACCTCTGCGCTGCAGTAGGTAATTACTGAAAATGATTATTTTCCCTCAAGAGTAACTGTTTATATGGCTGGAAGAAAGTTGCTGAAAAGAGTCAACGCTGAGGAAAAGACAAGCTGAAAAGTGGGTTTGATTTAAGTCAGTGGCTGTGCTATTTGACCGACATTTCACTAGTGCCAGGCTGGCTTGGGGAGGCGAGCTTTTCCATGTAACTTTCTAAAGCAAGTCTTTGCATAATATTTGCCCTGTGATTGTTGTGCTGTGTGTGTGTGGGGGGGGGGGGGCGGCAGGGGAGTGGGTTGCAGAAGCAAAACAGTGAGCCATGCATCCTGTACAAGCCTCACAGTGGGCCATGCGACCTGCAGCGGCCTGTGATGCCACGTGGACGGCTCTGGCAGTTTCCAAATGTCTCACATTAGCTAGGCTGCTGAGCAACCAGGATGCTCGCCAGTTCCTATATACTGCAGAGGGGATTCAGGCCAGAAGGCAAATCTCCAGATGTTTGGGCTTCAGCTCCCAGAAATCCTTGCCAGGACAGAGCTGAATCCGTAACATCTGGGGATCTACTTTCAGCCCATCTATTCCAAGGTGCAGCCTCAGTCTTGAGCACCTGGCATGGGTCCTACGTCCATCCAACTCTTGTGGCTTTCCTACCAGTCTTCAAAACAGCTGTCCTCAAATGACTGCCTTCCAGGCATTCTGGACTTCTGCTCCCATCAGGAGCAGCCAAAAGGGCCAATGGCTGGGAATGCTGGGAGTTCAAGTCCAAACATCTGGAGGGTACAAGATTGGGAGGGGCTGATTTAAGGAATGCTTGTCTGTAATTATTGATCTTCTAATTGAGAAGTCCCTGAGAAGGAATTCCAAGGCTCGGCAGAATGGTTTGAAATTCACAAGTGAATGCTCTATATTATTATTTTGAATAGTTCTTGTTGTTCTTGTTATTATTATTATACATAATTGTTGTTAGTTATTACAACAACTAATTATTAATAGTTGCTGCTACATTACCTTTATATCCTGCCTCTTTCTTCTTGTAAGAGGAGGCTCACCTTCTGTACTCCACTTTGTCCTCACAACAACCCTGTGAGGTAGGTTAGGCTGAGAGTGAGTTACCGGCCCAGAGTCACTTGCTGGCTTCATGGCTGAGCAGGGACTAGAACCTGGCACTCCCGGGTTCCCAGTCCAGCACTGTCACCATCGCGCTGCACTGGCACTCGCACGGACTGGTAAACTTGCTTCATTCCTGATACTGTGAGTTGTCAGCCCTTGTCCATCTACCAACATCATGGTGCAACTCTTACTAGAGAACTGATGTTTTCTGTGTGCTCTAACGGCTGTATTTTTGCTTTTGTGCTTGTTAAGTTCAATAATACTGAATAAAATGTAAAAAGGGGGGGGGACTACCACAAGGAAGCTTTGAAGGTAGGTACCTGGATGGGTAGCCGGCCGCACTGATTCGGATGGTCTCCAACACGCCACACGCTCTCAGCTGCTGCACGGCTCTTTTTGGATCGAAGCTGTGGAGGCACAATTGACGGCATACGTGAACATGGCAGCGCGATGAATATAAACGCCCTAAGAGCCGTTTTTAAAAGTACACAGCATAATTGTTCCAAATGCTAATCTCTACGGGGTCAGCTCTTATTAGGGTTTTATTGGTGGTTTCCTGTTGAAACTGCCTCAGTCATTTGCCATATCACTGAAGGCTCTGGATTTCCCCAAGGACGGTCTGATGTTCAATACAATTTAAATTGCAATCAAAAGAAACAAAAATAGAGCAGGCATGAGGACTGCATGAAAAGTAGCACAATGAGGATCTTGCAAAACACAGCCTGTGTTAGGAGCTAGTCTTCTGCTGTTAAAACAGAACAGAGTAAAGCATTCTCAAATCAGCAGCCTTCCCCACCCCTGTGCCCCCCAAATGGCTTCAACTACAAGTCCAATCAGCCCTAGATGAGAGGGTCCAAGGACAGATCAGGGACGGTTATGGGGGCACACAACTGTCTCTCTGCCGTGGCTTTACCAGCTACTGGTCTGTTCCTGGAAAGAAATCAGAGGTTATGACCTATGAAACCCTCTGGCTTGAAGAGCTCCTTCACACATAAATTTGTAAATTACATTTTTATACCACCCCAATAGTTCACAGGGCTCTCTGGGGGGCTTTACAAGTAAAACATAACAATAGTGAATCAAACCATTGCGAACCGTTAACAAAATACTGTCAAAACTACAAAACCTGTCAATTCATGGTGGTTGGAAGAAAAATTAATACGTGGCAGAGCAGTTCAGATAAAAACAGTATCAAAACCAATCTATCTTTTAAAATATCTGGTAAATAAGAAAGGTTTTCACCTGCTACCAGAGAAGAAACAATGATGGTGCCAGGCACATGTTCTCAAGGCAGGGGCAACCCCAAAGGAGGCTCTCCTGCTGTCACTCCCCCCCCCCCACCACTTCCTTGGGGAGCTTCCCAGAGAAGGATCTCTTTGGAAGATCTGAAGGGCCAGGTAGAGCTATATGGAGATAGCCTGACCCCAAGCCATTTAAGGCTTTAAATGTTGATGCCAAGACGTTGAATGGGGCCTGGAATTCAATGGGCGGCCAGTGCAGCTGAGGGAGGACATATGAGCTTGCCCATTTCCTAGGATCTTTGGGAGAGACCCTTCTTTGGAGACCACCCCTGGAGATCCCACAAGAGGGCCCCTCCCAGGCTGTGGCAGCCCCTTTCAAGAGCGGTCAGGCCTGTACCCTCTTTGATGTCCTTCCGCCAGCAGACAGAGATGGCTTCACTGAAGGCGGCCTCTAGCCTGCAAGCGGGTCTGTTGGGCTGGGTGCTGTTTCTAATAATATTTTTTCTGTGATGTTATTTTTATTGAATCTCAATGCATGGTTTTAATCAATTAATCAATCATTTCAATTGCTTTTGTGAGCTGCTTGAGTCCATGTCTTGTACAAATGTACAAATAGAAAGTTAAGACAAAATGACAGGTCATACGCCACTTGGACTGCAAAACGTCCAGGAGATACCAGAAGTTCTGCAGTCCAAGTGGCCTTGGACTGCAGGGAAAGCCTAGGGAAAGCAAACCTAGGTTAGGGAAAGCAAATATGCAGCATGCACAAACGTTGCTCTTCCATCACAGAAATGGGATGTGGGATGCCAAGGGCCAACGGACAAAGACTTTTCCATGTGCTCCCAAAGCATCAAACCTTTGGGTGATTGTGAGGCAGGGCCTCAAGCAGAGTGCGGCTCATCCCAGGGGTGGGATGTGCTAGCATGCTCTCAGGACAATGAGGCACATGCGCTTTATTCCATCGCTTTGCATTATGGGCATGAGATGAGTGCAGCAACGGGCGATGGGATGCACTGGCTCAGTCGCATCCCCGGAGAGCTACTGTGCTCCCTCCTCCACACCCCGCTCAGGAGCAGGTCCAAGAAACTGGCTTCCTCCAGCTCCAATCATGTGTGGCTGGAAGGGACTGCAGACTAACCGTGTTTACAATGCAAGGTCACATCACAAGGGCTCAGAAGCAAAGTGCTGGCAAAGGAGGTGCGGGGGGTGGGGGTTGTCTTTGACAGAGGAAGCCAATGACAAAACATTGGGGACATTTTGTGCTCCCCCTAGGTATGCTGCTCTCACACCTGCAAACATTCATTATAGGCAGAACAGGACAGCTGAAAGTGAAGAGTTCGTGCCCTCATGGCCATCTTGAATACGGCTGGTTTAAGATGAAATAGGCTGAGCAATCACCCTGCCAACAAAAGTGGGTATAGCCAAGGCTTTGGTTTTCCCAGTTGCAATGTATGGCTGTGAAAGCTGGACCATAAGGAA
>JAIXND010000762.1:7758589-7781164 GCA_023646645.1 Varanus salvator macromaculatus
GACTAACAACAACAACAGAAGCAGGATGTAATGTTTGGGCCTGCTTCTCCCAAAGGCAGCATTTCAATCTATAGGCTCTGAAGGTAAATGAGATGAGGAAGGGGAGGGGCTGGAAGGCATCACTGAAATGCCAAGTTAACAAGCTCTGAGGTAAGCCAAGTGGATGGTGAGCGCCAGACCACCTCTGTTGCAGGGGAGCCGCTGTAGGAGGGTCAAAGGGGGAGGAGCATGAATGCATCACCCCAGTCACTGGTTGTCAAGCCAGACAAGCAGACCAATTGTGTACTGTCAGGCATCCCTGCCATCTGACACACAAGCATTGTGCACCTCCCTGAGGGTGGAGCCAGCCCCTTTTGGAGGAAAAAGGAGGAGCAGGATTCCATGGGCAAGAGCTATATCCACCAAAAAAGGGGGGATCTTTATTATTTTTCATTCTGCATTGCAAAACCAGCCCTGACTGACCAGCTGAAATCAAGAAACTTTCACCTTGAACTGCTAGAATGGGGAAAGGGGAGAAGAGTTGTGCTCATGACACAGGAAGCAATGAATTGTAGTAGCTGATTCTGACCTCTTCATCCAAAGAGGAGTTCTGGGGTCCTCAGGGGCATGAGACTTGTGGTAGCATCTAGTCTTATGATGGCTTCCTCTTAAGGGCATAAGGACAGCCATACTGGATCAGACCAAAGGGTCTTCTGGTGCAGCACTCTGTACACATGGTGGCCAACAAACTGCCCACAGGATCCCTAAGCAGGATGGGTGCAAGAGCTGCCCCTGCACAACTTCTCAGCAAATGGTGCATGCAGGCAGGCCATCTCTGGTGAAGAAGGCAGCCCATAGCCAGCAAGGCTAGTAGCCACGGATAGCCTCTTCCTTCATGAATCTGTCCAGCCCCTTTTAAAAAAGCCATCCAGATTGGCGGCCATCTCTACTTCCCATGGCAGCAAATTCTGTAGTTTAACTATACGCTGAGTGAAGAAGCGCTTCCCTTTATCTGTCCTAAACTTGCCGTGTTCATTCTTCTACAACATAAATAATGGAGATGGTATGGCTGATTTGGAAGTGGCGTTTTGACTTACAGGCACTGGCTAAAATATCCATGGCCAGTTATCAGGAAAAACTTACTGCTCTGCCTCTGCTGGACTTGTTTTACAAGATTTAAAACACTGAAATGCTGTCCAAAGCACCTTATTTCCTGCAGACTTTGGAGAATAGGAAAACACAGAATAAATATATGCAAAAGTGATTATTATTTGCAAGCTTTTGTGATGATACATTCCAGGACAGCACTAGACCACGCTTCCTATTTTCTCTAATCTGAATCAGAATTAATCAAGGGTCTAGATACAGATATTCACAAGCCACAGGATTATAATTGAGTATGTATTTTGTTTCAGAGATTGTAGATGCTGCAAGTGAAATGCTGCTTGGTATGTTAATGGAATATTCATTCCATTGCAGCAGCAACTGAGTGTACAGGAACACAAGATTAGTCCCAAAGATAGAGCAATGGGAGGTTAATTAAATACATAAATGTAATAAAGAGGGATGTGTTATTAAATGTCAGTGAGTGAGGCGATCCACATATCCATCAAAATTCTGTTGCTCCCTCAGCTGATATGAATAATGCTCTCATTTCTGTAATGTTCCCAATGAATGTTTCTTCTGTAGCAAATATAATAGTCTGTTTCTTTTACATTATATTCCACACAGGCACGATTTTCTTGGATTCTACTACAGTTTTGGGGTTTGCTTCCATAAATTCTCACCGAAATGATAAGAAGCTTGAAAGCTCTATATGAACTCTTTCCTCATTATGTTCTTGATAACCGTGGAGGCATTCTGCACTGCGATGGAGTGTACTGCTAAGGGGCAGCGACACCAGCAAACGAACACCAGCCCAACGAGGAGACGTTTTGAAAATTATCCCATTGTACTTCACGAGAGGTCAGTGTTCCTGCCTGCCGTGGAAACATTGTTCACGCTTTCTCCCCTGCAAGGGAGAAAGTGGAAGCAAGAGATTTGGCACTATGGCTCTTCCTGCACAGGAAAGCCTTTACAACTCAGTGGAGAGCCCTGGCTTTTTCAGGGTTCCTCTAAGTCATGTGGGACTGGAGCAGCAAAGGCCCCCAACTGCAGGGGTCATTCCCCAGATAAATGGAGAGATGCACAAGGGATTGGGACCAAGAGCTTGGCTGTTGTGCGTGCTAAAGGAATAGCACTGGCTGCCTATTCACTTCCAGGCCAAGTTCAAGGTTTTGGTCCTAGTATATAAAGGATATAAAGGATATAAAAAGCAGAGACATCACCCTGCTGACAAAAGTCCATATAGTCTAGGTTATGGCTTCCCAGTTGCAATGCATGGCTGTGAAAGCTGGACCATAAGGAAGGCCGAGTGCAAAAGGATTGAGGCCTTTGAGTTGTGGTGCTGCAGAAGACTCCTGCGAGTTCCTTGGACCGCAAGGCGATCAAACCGGTCAGTACTAGAGGAGATCAACCCTGACTGCTCTTTAGAAGGGCAGATAGTGAAGATGAAACTCAAATACTTTGGCCACCTAATGAGAAGGAAGGACTCCCTGGAGAAGACCTTGATGCTGGGAACAATTGACAGCAAGAGAAGAAGGGGATGGCAGAGGATGAGGTGGCTAGATGGAGTCACTGGGGCAGTGGGTGTGGGCTTGGCTGGACTCAGGGATGGTGGAGGACAGGAAGGCCTGGAGGAATGTTGCCCATGGGGTCATGACGGGTTGGGCATGACTTTGCAACTCACAACGAACAATATAAAGGACCTAAACAGTTTTGGCCCAGGAAACCTAAGAGAGAGCCTTCTCCCTGACCCACCTGCCTGATCATGGAGGTCACCCGATGGGGATCTACAGCCTCACTGAATTCCATCTGGAGAAGAGCCTTCAGTGGCCAGGCTCCATTTCCTTGGAACCTGCAAGTCAGGCAGGTGCCAGCATAGCATAGTTTTTGGTGCCCCCTGAAAGTTGTTCTATTTCAGGAAGACTTCTTGAACTAGCTAGGCATAGTTCTATTATTTCTGCTTTAAAAAATCTTGCACATGTTTTATCATTTATTGTTGACCGGAATATGGAGCAGATTATACATTTTGTAAGTAAGTAAGTAAGTAAGTAAGTAAGTAAATAAATAAATAAATATATACCCTGCCTTTAGAAGATCCCAGGTTCAGCTCCTGGTGTCACCAGGTTGCAAGTCTGGAAATGACCTCAAGCTGAGCACAGTGGGCAGTCCAAGAACACAGTACTGGCACAGAAACTCCAATGCTGGGATGGGAGAGGGAAGCTTCATGGGTTCACGTGCCAAGAATTGTGCCAAGAAGGCCCCAGATGCAAAAGATACATCCTACCTCTGACTTAAAGTCCCACCTCAAGCTATCTGGAGTGGTGGAAGGGATAAAATGCTAGACTACAAGCAGGAAGTCTTGGAGCTCAAAAACTTACTCAGCGAAGAAGCTCATGGAGTGAGCTGTTTCTTCAAATGATCATTGTGGGTATCAAGTAATAGAAGGTTGTGAGAAATGGTTGCTGCAGGGAAGATGCCAAATGCTGAGATTTAAGACCGTATGGCCAAGAGAAGCAATGATGCTTATCTCAACTCACTGGGTAAAATGGTCCTTGGATTCCCTCCAGCCTGCCACCAGTCGCCTAAGAATTTGTGTTGCTCTATCTCTTCTCAGCACCAAGAAAAAGCCGTTTGCGGTGCCTGTGTAAATATTACATTGTTTGGACATTGCACGGTTCTTGTGCACAACCTTAAGTTATCTAGCACTGGACAAGAGCTGGGAAGCAATTCAGTGCGCAAATGGAAAAGCCAAACATGTAAATTACTCTCCAATGCCCAAGGAAGCTTGTTTGTTTTGATGGATTTCAGCAGCTCTTATGGATGCCACGGCACTCCTGTTGGGCGCTAGCAAACAGCATGGATCTGCAGTCCCTGTGAAGCCTCAAGCTTAGGAGGTTCATCAAAAGCTTGTAGGCATCAATACTCGACTGCGTTCCCCACAATTCCCATTGATTCCTCATAGCGGACTGCTTAGGGTTTGACAAGATCAACCAATACATGGCCATGGTCATGCTGATAATACAGGGAAGTGATCGCCACATGACACCAACAGCCAACTGGGAAATATTTCACGAGGCATTTTGCAGTAGGCCTTCCAGCAGCCTGTCCTTGCTCTTGCCTCACCAGAAAGCAGCACTCACCTGAAGGGAAGTTTCTCATCATTTGGCTTGATACAGCGCACGTAATGCGGAGTGGTGGCATTCAGGGTCTCCATAAGCAAGTGCAAGGAGTTACGGAACTGGAAGAGACAATAAAAGAGACAATGCATCCCTGAAAGGAGAGGCCAGAAGAACCAGTACTTACAACAAAATGTTGCAGATCGGCATGTTGCTGTTTAGAATTCCTGCCACATCTCTCCACTTCCCATCCTGTCTTCCACCCCCGCCTCCCAAAACTGACCACTGAAGTAGCTTGGCCCACTTGGAGAGGTTTCTGGGCTCCCTTCCCAAGCTTAGGAGTCCCTCCTCTTGTTTCATCCCTCCCAAACCTTGAGGGTCCCAAGGCGTTGGGAATAATGAAGGTGGGGAGTTTGCTCCAGCGCTCTTCATCATGGCACCCAGTATTTAAAGCATGCTTCTTTGAAGTATTTCTTTAAACATGCATGTTTAGACCGAAGGAAGTCCTCCAACTGCCAGCACCCTCCAACCAGCCATGGAGGGATAGGGCTCACTGGGAATTACAAGACTTTACTGTCTAAACATGTATAGCATTGTTCCTGAAATAACAGAGAGAGCAAACCATTGCTAGTGGTTGGTCCCCAGAGGAGGGCGACCCCAGAGGAGCCTTGGAAGGAGGTACCTTTATCTGTATCTTAATTGATGTTGTTTTATGGATTTAGGGCAGTGATGTTTTTAGCTGAATAATTACTCTTATAATGGTTTTGATTTCTGATTGTGAGCTGTCTAGAGGTGCTGTGGCACAGTGGGCAATGTACAAATGTTTTAAATAAATTAAAATAAATAGCTTGTACAGGGCATGCTCGAACCTGTTGCCAGCCATGACAAACTCCCTTCCTTGGTACTGGGATGGTTTTGCATACAAATAAAGTTTTCTGTCTCCTGGTGCAGAAATCACGGATGTTCCCATACTCTCCATCCCAGTATTAAGGCAGGGAAGTGCCTATCATCAGCGATTTACTGATCATACCAGAATTATTATTTTTAAAATACACATTATTTGTGAATGTTATTGTTTTTCAACAAATGTATGGCACTTCTCTGTTGAATTAACATAGCCTTTTAGGTGGAAGCGTGTCGGCATGGCGTGTCACAAGAGTGGAAGGTCTGCAGAAAGAGACTGCTTCTTACCTGATGTCCCACTGTTTTCTTATGCTCTTTATTGGCTGCTTTCACAGTTGGACGGGCAGAGCGGATATTGATTTTTGTGGAAGCTCCTTTTCCAGCTGGAGCAGCCGGTGCAGGATCTTTTTCATCGTGAAACAAGTCAGCTACCAGTGGGTACTGGAAGAAAGAGGGGAAGTTGATGCATCTTTGGTGCTTTTTCTACAGCTAATGACACAACGGAAACAGTCTTCTGCTTAACAAAGGGACACTCTTTGCTCTCACTGAAAGGAATTTAAAAGTAGTTAGCAAATACAGCAACAACTAGAAGGCAAAGCCGATGTGATGCTAAGTGCACCGGCAGCATGGCGTTGTGTTCAGGCTGCTGGACTGCGACTCGGGAAGCCCAAGTTCTAACCTTGGCCAAGAAGCACATTAGGTTGAAACCTAAACTGGTTCCCTACCAATTCCAAGCAGAACTGGGCCATGGCCTTCTAGCTAAAAGGATGCATTATGTTAATGCAAGCAGGCAAAGTTGGAATACCAGCAATTAGAGAAAAGGAACATGACGATATGAAGTCGACTCCAAACTGAATAGCTCTCCTCCTTTCCATAGTGAAACGAGCAAACCATGCCTTCAAACCCCAATCCTCCTTGGCCTGGATTAAGGTCCAGTTGCTTTGAACATCTGATCCTTCTCAGCTGGCCTCTTCTCCTCCCTGACGCTGAGTCCCTAGGTTAGTGACGCTTGATCTGCCCCCTTCTTCATTAGCAGATGCACTAAGCGTCTCCACAGTTTTGAAAACTAAGTGGCTCCATCAACTGCCCGGCTTATCTCTGAGTTTTGTTGCCTTGGCATAGCAGCTGTGGATTCTGACCTCTCCTCCTTTTCTGGCTAAGGATCCATGCTCAGATCTTCTGAAGACTCTTTTGCAGGAAGGACAGTCGAAGGTCCTGCACTGGGTGACTTTGGGGCAGTCCTTGATTCTTAGCAGGCTCACACATGCCACCTTGGACTTCTTGGAGAACAGGCAGCTGTGTGGGAGATTTTCTTCAGGACCAGAGGAAGTGGATTTCTAAAACCTTTCAAAAGTATCCAACAAGGGTTATGAACTGCTGTGGTTTTTATTTACTTCCTCATTCCGCATTGCATCATTCTCTGATTTCAGGTTTAGTAATGCATCTATTGACAGACTTAATGTGAAAACTTCTTATTTCTTGCACTTGTTCCCAAAGCACACCCTAAACTGCTAAAGGGTTGCTAAGAAAGCAGAAGAGGACTTTGTGCAGCAGTTTCCTGGGGAAAACCCCAAGGGCTGAACTCAGGTCTGGGAGACCTGGAATGAAATGACAGTTGTAGCCATGAACTTGACAACTGTAAAGATCTCCTTCAAATTCAGTTGCCGTCTTATGATGGAAAGTTTAAACTACCTACCTCCCATTCCTAGGGTGGATTGTACAGATTGCAAAATCACATTGCCACTGAAAATGAAACTTTGCAGTGTGAAGTCTTTCTGCTCAGCCATGCCCTCTTCCAAGGTACCTGCTCCGGTGGTTTTCTTCCCCTGTCCTGTCCCGTCCCCACTCCTGAGTCCATCTGCTTCTGCATTCAGTCTCCTTTGGGCTGTTTTGGGGGATTTACACCAACATGTTTCCTTTCCTAAAGCTTTCTTGTACTTCTTCAAAACTTGGGGTTTTGAAGCATGCTGATTTTGGCTCAGAGGGTGTTGTTTTGGCTATTATGTCAACCGACACACAGAGAACTGGGTGTACTTTCATTTACATGGTATAACAGTTTATCTAGCCTCGCTGTTTCCACAATGTGCATAGAAGTGAGTTTTCACCCAAGTCTACTGACTGGTTCTGGCCATTATGCAAATACTTGGAAAACTCCCCGAGACGTAATTCGCTGAGGGTGACTTTAGAAGCGTCGACTGCACAGAACAACTTTTAAGGCTATCACGGCAAGGCCCCCACGGACTCTCTACGTCGCAGCACTTCTGTCAGGGAAGAAAGTGCTTACCCTGTTTCAAAACTCTGGCCCAAGGTACCTGCCAGAGCGAAAAGAAACGAATGTCGTACCTCCACAGTCTTGACTTTAGTGGGACTGTGGTTCCTCATCAGCTCAAGAGAGGCTTAATTGGCTCAACTTTGTTTGCATATCTGACAAAATCCCACCAAGCAGCGCATCTGTTTGCATTGTATTATCATCTGGCCTGACACAGAGCTGTGTGAGCTGCATGCATGCTGGGTTTATTTTGATCTCAGCCACCTCCAGAATTTTTTGTCTGCCTACTTCCTGCCTTCAACCAGCCTCTCTTATGAGAACACCTTCAAAAACTTCATCTCCTGGTTCCAAAGACAACACAGGAACTCGCCTTAAACAGAAACACAGAAACAGAGTGAGTCAGAGGGGGTCTCCCGGGCCATCTAGTCTGACCCCCGGCTCCAACTGGCTCCGTTCACAACATGCCCACCATGTGCAGAGTCAAGCTGCTTCTCCATCCAGGCCAGCACTGTTAGTGAGACTTGCTGCAGCTCTGCAAGTTTCAGGAGGCTTTCTTTGTAGCCCTGCTTGGAGATGCAGGAACTTCTGCATGCAAAGCCTGCACTCTCCCACTAAGCTAAAGGTAAAAGTAAAGGTTTCCCCATGACATTAAAGTCCAGTCATGTCTGACTCTAGGGGGCAGTGCTCATCTCTGTTTCCTAGCCGAGGGAGCCAGCATTTGTCTGCAGACAGTCTCTGTGGTCATGTGGCCGGCATGACTAAACACCGAAGAGCACGGAACGCTGTTACCTGCCCACCGAAGTGGTACCTTTTGATCTACTTGCATTTGCATGCTTTTGAACTGCAAGGTTGGCAGGACGTGGGACAAAGCACAAGAGCTCACCCTGTCTGTGAATTCGAACTGTTGACCTTTCAATCAACCAGCCCAGCAGCTCAGCAGTTTAACCCACTGCACCACAGCTGCTCAAAATAAGAGAATCATATTTTATATTTGCTATGGCGTTGTGCAGTGGAGATGGCATACTGATTCACGATTGGGTGTCCTGTCTCTCATCAGGCTGAGGGGTGTCTTGAGAAGATATGTGTTAGCACATGGCTTGCTCCTTAGCAAACAGTCAGGGAGGGGAAAACAGCCCAAAGGCAAGTAACCCCAAGAGGGACAAGAAATCCCACAAAGCAGGGCCTGGACAGGCTACGAGAATGAAGAGGAGAGTGATCTAGTATTCAGGTGATGCAGTCCAAGTCAAGTCTTTGCAGTAAGGTACAACATAGCTCTGCTGGACCAGGCTGAAGGTCTATCTAATGCAGCATCTCCAAAGGGACTAGTCTGATGCTTGTAAGAAGTACACGATCCACCGCCTCCACTCACCCTGCCCCTCCAATTGCACTCAGTATATGAGCACAGGACTCAGGACTTCATCCCACACGATTTCTTAACTCAGCAAGGCCATCCCTCAGTTTTGCGGATGCTTCTTTCTAACTTGACTTGGACCTGGTCTAGCCAGGCAGCAGAAAGAGCTGCTAGAATGAAGTATACGACTCCAGACTGCAGGTAGAGGAGACCTTTTTTGAAGACTCTCTTTGTTAAACAAAAGAAGCCCCACGACTGCAACTCTAAAAAAAATCTAGTCCAATTTTTTCCCTGACGCGCTTGTCTTCTATTTGTAGCAATTCCCATATGGAAGCGCGTGAAAGGCCTGCAGTCTGAAAGTAGTACAGTCAATTTTGGGTCATCCTAAATAGCAGGTATTTTAGATTTGGAGCAGTAGGGTTAAGAAATTGGGAACAGGCTGAGAGACGGTCTGTTCCCTTCTCAGAACTCTCCCCAGCACAAATTCCCCCTTCCACTCTGGTTCTAAGCTGGTTACAAATCCTCATTAAAGGGAAAGGCTGACTAGCCTAAATGGTGCTCACACTTCTGACTGAACACATCTCCATTGTTAAAGTCAGCAGGACTGGAAGAATTCCTGGCTCCCAAGAAGGTTTGGTGGAATCTTCAGAGGGCCTGTGATGTTCCCAACTACAGTTCAGGAGGCGTTAGCATCAGCTGGGACTATGTACACTTTCCATAGGTTTACTTGGAAATAAAAAGCCATTCACTTAGATTATGCTAAAAGAGAATTCATGCTAAAAGAGAAATCACAATGAGTCACAGCAGCTACAGGGCACTTCTAAGTACCATTCCACTTTTGGGGAAACAACCATGGGAGACATTCAAGTCCTGCTTGTGGGTAGCTAGTTGGCCATGGAGGGAAACTGGATGCTGGACTAGATGCTGACCCAGGAAGGCCTTCCTTATGTTCTTAAAGAATTACGCAGCTCTTCAGGGACTCTTTGACATTTTACCCCCTTGATCCCTTTTGGAAGTACACAAACAGGGCAGTAGCCATAAAGCTGTGGAAGGGGTACAAGGTTTTCCATGACGCTAGAACAGCCAGGTGCAAAACAAAGATGTAAAAAGTAAAGGGAAAAAATTCCCCAGGAACTCTGCAAGGTGTGCATCTTATGCATGAACACGATCGTTTTGACAAGGGGAATAGATTTCCGTTCACAGAAAAGCCCACAACTTTGTGTTAATATGGTAAAACAAGAACCATAAGCCATAATACCCAAAAGCAGCTTTCAGACATCTGCAACTGGCATGAGTAGAGATCTACTGAATTAAGGAATCCAGTGATTTAGCCAGCAATCACTGGTCTAGCTGGAATTTCAGCGAGTGTTGGGCTACGGAGTCGCCCACGCACTGCCTGGAGAGGCTGCACTCCCGTCCCACCCCATTGTAACCATCAGTGTCAATGCACATTGCGGAAATAACTGTTCCACTGAACAGGAAAGGACAATGTGAGGCAGTGGCATTAAATTAAATAGAGAAGTGGTTGATTAACAGAGAACAGAAGTTTGATCCTAGCACAAGACACACATGGCAGTCTAGCTCTAAAGTTGCTCTGAGGAATTAAGCAAAATTGGAATTCAGCAATCCCAACGAATTAACAACGACTGATGATGAAGCCCCATTAAATAAGCAGGTTATAGGAGAAGG
This sequence comes from Varanus salvator macromaculatus, assembly GCA_023646645.1. Lineage (NCBI taxonomy): Eukaryota > Metazoa > Chordata > Lepidosauria > Squamata > Varanidae > Varanus > Varanus salvator. The sequence continues at coordinate 7,769,001 of JAIXND010000762.1, forward strand.
CGGAGAGCAAGTTACTGACTTAATCTTGGTGCCATATACTGAGGCAGCATCCAATCCACAGAAGACTAGTTTAAAGAAATTAACTGAATTTGTTTTCTTTTATTTTCAAGTCCATGACTTCACCTTAAGGTGTAGGTAATTTGCATAAGAAGTACAAGGCTGCTTCCCAGTTGCCCAACACTTGACAACATCAGCAGGATTCAGATGTAAATTATAGTCCCGCCTTTTGCACATGAGCTCCTCCCCCCCGCCCCCAGCAGCACAGCCACACAGAGGAGATCAGAAATTTTAGCTTTCATTTGCAGCTAACCACGGTTTGTTATGTGAAATTCTGAACTGTGGTTAGTTTTAACCAACTTTCACCAACTAAACCAACTTTCACCAGACCTTCCAGAAGCCTTGGGCTTAATTCCTATCATCACTAGCCAGAATGGCCAATGGTCAGAAACACTTAAGAGTTGTAGCCCAAAGGGTTACCGCTTGGGAAAGGCTGGCTTTAACTAAAGTACAGGAAAACAGACCAGGATCACGTGCCACGGCAGCTGTAGGCAATCTGTAGGAAAATTAGGAAAATCTGTAGGAAAATTAGCCAGCTTCAAACTGTGCCTAAGAGTAACCACAATTTGTCCAGATTTGCACATTAATACAAACTGTGACTGGTTAAACTAGAATCAGTGCCTCCTACCTCCTTCTCATGGCCGTATGGAAGAGGCAATGGGAGAACTCACAAGTCCAAGCCTGCTTAGAGTCTGCTAACTCTAAGCCACTGTTTAGTGGTACATCGAAATGCAGCTATTGTCCCAACAGTTGATTTACAGCACGATTCTATGTATATTTAACTGGAAGTAAGTATCACTTGGTCAAATGAGACATCCTTTCTAGTAAGGGTTTTAAGATTACATCCTTTTAAAGCAAATGTGATATTCTTCCCCCACAGCAGCACAGCAAGCAGCTCATGCTTTGTCATTTGCTGGACCAAGCAGACTTCTTTACCTGCATGTCATGCTATTCCCCTTCAGGAGAGCCTCGCCTCTTCTTCCTTTGCACATTTAGGTAGCTACAGAAGTGGGATACATGCTAAACCCCCTGAAGTAGCTACTCCTTACTGTCCACAGCAGGAACAACCTGCCCAGCTAAAGATGCCTCATACTGAATCACCCAGATTGCAGGAAGCTTGTGTTCAGGAAGCTCACATGCCACCACGAAAATAGATGCCCACTCGAAATATCACGCACTTTTGTGTGCCTTGTTCAGCCTTGGGTTCTTTTTATCGGCTTCTTTCTTCTCCCTGCTCCTTTTTCTCACCACATCTGAGCCTCAACAATGGAGTGAAATTAACCTGCCATTTCAACTGCGTTATCTACTCCGAGCAGCACAGTCTGCATCCCGGTCTCCTTAGAGAAAGCTTCTTACTGCACCTGCTGCTTCTGCCGCCCCCTCCTTCTCTGGTTGATTTCCCATGAGTTCTCGTAGGACTTTTGCCCTCGAGTTTCTCCTGGTAAAACAACCACCAGCAGATAAACAAGATCCTGACAAGAGAGAAAGAGATGAACACAACCGCTGGGGAACAAGCATTACAGACTCCCATTGTGGCACCCTTTAAAAATATAACCCACTTAAAACAGGAAAGTTGCTCAGTGTCGTCTGTGGATCACCTGCGTGTTCAAGCTTGTAGGGAACTGCTGAGCTCTGCAGTTTGTGTGCGTGCGTGCACAAGAATATGTAATTCCAATTCTAGCCAAGAAAGCTTCACACACTGCTCAGAAACAAAATTAAAAATGTAATGCCAACAGGAAGGTTGCAGGAAGATTGCAGAGAGAAAAGGGAGATGACGGACAGGAAATTGACAAAGGCCGATAAAGATTCTACCCTGCCTCTCACCCTGTCGGAGGGCTGCCATGCTGTGCTGCCCGGATGCCTGATTAAAACTAAATAAATAAATAAGGCCTCCAGGTAATCATCTTAGAAATGTGTGTGCTAGCTTTTGGGGATTAGGAGGGGCAGCGCAGGAGGATGCCATCTTTAATTAATTTGGGAACAGCTGATGGGGGACTCTGCAGCGGAAAGCGAGAGGAGTCCCAGAAGGTGTCCAAAATACTGACATTCCCCAACACCACCACTGCAAATGGTTAGAAATGGTGGGCTACGCACCATGTAGTGGCCCACCTCCACACAGAGCATAAGCTTCAGACTGTGCAGCTTACTTTCGTAATTATCCCATGGTTAACTCTGCAAACTGGACTCTCTGCCCACTGAGGAGATTTCCCTTAAATCTGTTCTGAAATCTGTGCAAACAGCCTGGCTTTATTTGCCCTCTTTTACTCTATGCTCTGGGTTTGTATCTTCTGCCCATTTCCCCCACCCCACTTTTCATGCTAAAGTTTCAAAACACAGAAAGTGTTTCTTAATGATCAGCAAAATCTAATTATCAATATTTGTCTGATCTTAATAACACGAAACAACTCCAGGAACTTAAAGGCTGTACCTATTTTCCTCCAAATAAATGCTTACATTTTCTCAAATTAAAATTCAATTGAGTGTGTTATCTTTTATACTGACTTAATATAGCAATGAAAAATTTTACAGTTATTGCAACAGGCTATATAGTCAAACAACTAATTTGTTCATCTGAAATAGTCATTTACAAGATGAAAATAAAGACTAAAAGACTCAGATGAAGAAAACTCCAAGGATGAAGAAAAGAAGAGGCAAAAGAAGAAGGGGACGGCAGAGGATGACGTGGCTGGATGGAGTCACTGGGGCAATGGGTGTGAGCGTGGGTGGACTCCGGGGGATGGTGGAGGACAGGAAGGCCTGGAGGAATGTTGTCCATGGGGTCGCGATGGGTCGGACACGACTTTGCGACTAACAACAACAACAACGATACTAGCCAAGACACCCCTGCAGCAATGCACACATATCTATACAACTGGTTTTTGTTACCTTCTGGCAAGACGAACAGACCTGGTAAGGTACTGTAGGAAATACAATTAAAACCCATAAACCAGCTTGTTCACAGACTGCACCAGCAGGGGCAACAATAGATGGACTCCGGCTCCCATCAGCCCAGACAGCATAGCCATTTCATAGACAGGCATGATGGAAGCTTTAGTTCAGCAACATCTGGACGGCTACAGTTTTCCACTCCTGTTATAAGACGTGCCTGTCCAAGGCATCATTCATTCACGCCTGGGATAGCATTGGCTCTGTTGAAGTGATCTGGCACTGGAAGCTCACCTCTGCAGATTCCAGTACGAACAGACAAGTGCCTGGACCAACACGCAAATTGAAATTGGGCATCCGTCAGCCTTCATGTGTCCCCAGCATTCCAATACAGCTTTTGACTCCAAAACAGGGAAAAGGACTAACCTCAAGTGTTTCTTAATATTGCTTCACTATGCAAATAGTTTGAGATTTTAGAAAATTAATAGTTTAATACAGAAAGAGATAAGAGCAGAGTTATAGGTAAGGCCAGTCCGAGATGGCTTGCTCCCTGGCACTGCTGCCTCACTGCAATTTTACCTACAGAAGCTGACCTGATGGGAACAGTGGAGATGGGACAGCCAATCCACTTATCCAGACAGCAGCAGGCTGTCATGAGCTAGGCATCCCCTCCCAAACGAGACAGGTACTTCAGCACTTATTGGAAGAGTACCTGCTCCTCTAAGGGAGGCAGTAGTCCGGCCAGTCCTAAAGAAGGCATCCCTGGATCCAGAGATGGCCACCAATTATAGACCAGTGGCCAACATCCCGTTCCTGGGCAAGGTGTTAGAGCGGGTGGTAGCGGGACAACTCCAAGCACTCTTGGAGGAAACGGATTATCTGGACCCATTTCAGTCCGGCTTCAGACCCGGGTATGGTACTGAATCTGCCTTGGTCACTCTGGATGACCGGTACAGGGAGAGAGACAGGGGGAGTGCATCCCTGTTGGTGCTCCTGGATCTCTCAGCAGCTTTTGATACCATCGACCATGGTATCCTTCTGGATAGGCTGGTGGGATTGGGAGTTGGAGGCACTGCTTTGCAGTGGTTCTACTCCTACTTCAATGGCCGATTCCAGAAGGTGGTGCTGGGGGACTATGGCTCTGCGCCATGGCAGTTATGCCATGGAGTTCCACAGGGGTCCATTTTGTCCCCCTTGCTATTCAGCATCTACATGAAACCACTGGGAGAGGTCATAAGGAGGTGTGGGCTGCGAAATCATCAGTACGCTGATGATACCCAGCTCTACCTCTCATTTTCCACCAATCCAGGTGAGGCAGTGGCTGTACTGAACCAGTGCCTGGCCGAGATAATGGGCTGGATGAGGGCCAATAAACTGAAGCTCAATCCAGACAAGATGGAGGTCCTGTTGGTAGGTGGTTCGGGCTTCAGGGTGGGGGACCTGGACCTTGTCCTGAATGGGGTAGGACTCCCTCTTATTTATTTATTTATTTATTTGGAAATTTATAGGCCGCCCCTTGCCACAAGCCTCTTAGGGACAGGGACCTCAGCTTGGGAGTGCTCCTCGATCCAGAGCTGTCGCTAGAAGCGGTGGTGAGGAGCACTTTCCTTCAGCTTCGGTTGATCCATCAGCTGTGTCCCTACCTGGAGAACGATTGTCTGGCGACAGTGACTCATGCACTAGTAACTTCTCGATTAGACTTCTGTAATGCACTCTACATGGGGCTACCCTTGAAGACGGTCCGGATACTTCAGATGGTGCAAAATAGAGCTGCCAGGTTGCTGATGCGGACTGGGCATTGTTCTCATATAACCCCAGTCCTCTATCAGCTTCACTGGCTCCCCATCGAAGTCCAGGCCCAATTCAAGGTGCTGATTATCACCCATAAAGCCCTTAACGGCTTCGGACCTGGATATCTAAAGGAGCGCCTGCGTCTATATTTGCCCTCCCGCCCCCTGAGATCGGTGGCAGAGGCCCTTCTCCAGGAACCCTCCATGAAAGATATTAGAAGGGTGAGTACCCAGAGGAGGGCCTTCTCTGCGGTGGCACCCCACCTATGGAATGCGCTCCCCAGAGAGGTCCGCCTGGCGCTGTCGCTATTTGTTTTTTGGCACCAGGTCAAGACCTTTTTATTCAAACAATATTTTAAGTCTGATTTTATTTATTGGTTTTAAATTATTGCCAGGATGTTTCCAGATTTTATATGTACAGATATTTATTTATATGTTGGAAGCCATCCCGAGGCTTATGCGAATGGGACGGCATAGAAAAATTCCAAACAAACAAACAAACAAACAAAATAAATAAATAAGAGCCTTTATTCCACACAGAAACAATGTATTCACAAGCCTCGAAACACACACACCAGGTGGAACGTCACTCTGCCCCCCCTTCACCCAAAGCTTTGCTTATGAACCTTTTGGGGCTGGTCTCTGGAGGGAGGTGCACTGTGGAAGTGGGCACATCAATGTTCTTCCCATTGAGCCTCTAACTGGTCCAGCTGGTAGGTGCATCTGTGGGCCCTTGCGTCCACATCTCCTGGGGTGTCAAGTTCTCCTCCAGAGAACCCCTCCCCAGCCTGTTCTCCACCAGCTTCTTTCCCACAGTCAGGAGGCTCAGTGGTTGTCCTTGAAGTGCTTTGATCCAGTGCTGGCTCAGGCTGGCTCACCGGGACAGTTTGGGCAACTGGGGCCTTGCTAGTCTCAACGACTCCAATATCAGAGTGAGACCTCTGAGCCAGAGCTGGGTCAGCTCTCCACTCCCCTCCTCCGAGTCTGAGCCGCCATTCCCAGAAGAGCCCTCCATGTCTCGTGCGTGCCTGGGAATCTCATCCGAGCACACACACACAACACAGGCTGGCTTATGAGGCGCACGGCAGTGGCATGCAGCACACAACTCTGTCCTCCAACAAAGGGGCACATCCAGAGGGCAACCATGGCTGCCCACCCCCATTCTTAGGATCTGTGCCTGAGGCCGCTGCCTCACTCTGCCAATGGCAGGGCAGGCCCTGCTTCATGCTGGGCGCCTCTGCATTAGGGAAGGGTGTGATTATATATAATCAGGCTATATAGTGCAGTGGTTAGACTGCTGGCCTGGGACTTGGGAGGTCTGGGTTCTAGTCCACACTCAGCCATGAAGTGCAACGGGTGGCATTCGGCCAGTCAGTGGTTCTCAGTGCAACCTGCCTCCCAGGGCTGATGTCAGAATCAAATGGAAAGGACTGTGTAAGCCCACTTGTGCTCCTTACAAGGGGAAAACAGCGGGTTATAAATGTATTAATAGCAACTCTTCATATTAGTGGTATATAATAATGATAATAATAATGTCTTAAGAAGAACTGTAAAAACGCCCATGCAGCCAGAAGTAGAATTATATGGGAAATATGCACAGATTTATACCAGCGTCGAGGGAGGAAAACTGAAGGGAAACACAGAAAAATACTACCACTTGCCATATTGCTCCAAGCACAATGTTTTTCAGTGGAATCAATTAAGCTGCACGTCATCAAGTGATTCAGAAGATCCTTGCGTTAAAAGCTGAGCAGTCTATGCTTATTATGTACTTGCGGTTAGCCAGCTTAAATGTTGCCTATGTCTGGAACAAACGTTCACATGCGAAGGCAACGTGGAACAGAAACAGACTTGCTTAGACTAACTAGGATGTGGTACAGATGCACCAAATGCTTGTACAAATTTAGGACTGACTCTCAAATTACTTAGTCCTGTACAAAAGTGAGTCTAGTAGCTGTCATAGCTGTCTATGCATCAAAGAAACATCCTGCATGAAAGGTTAAAAATAGCTGAAGGACACCAGAAGAATCAAAAACAACTGCCAGAACATCAATTAATTTTCCTTGACTCTCTTCTAGTATGAGAGCCACTGATCCCAGCTTCCTCTACTGCCATGGAGACCTTTCTTGACCAAATGGTGGCAAAAGACTGGGTTAATGAGATGGGGCTTCACACCAGGGACGTGTGAGTAATCCAGGGAAGGGCCAGAAATCCAACAGATCTCCATGATTCTGGTTTGTTAGCCTTCTTCTGGCACCGACTCACCATGGGGTGAATCAACCCAGCTCACGGACTTCTATCTGTAGGATGAACTAGAATTTGAGCATTTTTAAACCACAAATGAAATTTGTGCAAAGAAGTACCCAAAACCATGTCACTCCAGCACAATCACGTCAGAATCAGCCAATTTGTGCAGAACTGATTGACTTGTGCAAATTGACAGATTCTGCACAAATTGCTCTGGAGCTACATGGTTTTGGGGAGCTTATTTGCACAAACTTCATTAGCAGCTTAAAAATGCAAATTGCAGTTAATCATACACCCCCTCCCCAGCCTGGGGATCACAAGCAGGCAGGAAATCTATGGAACTAAATTAGCCAGATTCCCCAGTTCAGTAAGTCCCTGTATCACACTATTTTAAATAAACCAATGTAGATAAGAAGGCAAAGGAGGCAGGTCAACCTTAAGAAGGAAAGGAAAGATTCAGGAGAAGAAGGAAAAAGGAGGAAGTTAAGCAGTGATGATACATAAAATGCTGCCAAAACAGGTGTTAGTCAATCCCCACCACCACCTGTGCCCACCTTGGTATCTCAGGTTTACCTTGCTGGCCTTCAGTATATTGATCTGGTCTTCATGAACAGTATCTTGGTTTTTCTCCAGAAAGCCGTAACACTCGTACTCCACCTAGAACAGGTTACAGAGCAAAGGGGATTGGGGTGAGTTAAAACTCTGAGCACAGCTTGTTGCAAAGCATGCATTCAAGAGCAGGTGTTTTTGGTGGCACCCAAAATTAGGATCTGTGCCCGGGTTCAAATGACCAGTTCTTGAATTCCACCAAACTGAGTTGGGATGAAAAGACTATGGAGCTGACTATCATTTTGTTTGCTTCCCTTTTTTCAGTCTCATAAAGGTTAAAGGTAAAGGTTTCCCCTTGACGTTAAGTCCAGTCATGCCTGACTCTAGGGGGCAGTGCTCATCTCCGTTTCCTGGCCGAGGGAGCCAGCGTTTGTCCGCAGACGGTCTCCGTGGGCATGTGGCCGGCATGACTAAACACCGAAGTGTACAGAATGCTGTTACCTGCCCACCAAAGTGGTACCTTTTTATCGACTTGCATTTGCATGCTTAGTGAACATGTTAACTAGAAACTTCTTAAATAAAAGCTGGGGTTTTTACTATGAACCTAAAGAATATACAAATGCATTGCGAGAGGATGACTTTTTCCTTAAAGAAAGCCATGAAATTCCTGAATTACCTATGACAACATCCTCAAATCGCTAATCACCTTAGTTTAAAGAAAAAGGATCAGAAAAGGGTTATCTGGGAATTTTTTTTACACTGGATTTGTTATTTCTTGCTATTTGTTATTTCCACAAATAATTCTAGCTGTTCACAACCCCTCATCCATGTAAATCATATTGAAGAAAGTAAATTTGAAGTGGGGGAAAGTATATGATTCCCTCTCAGGTTGGCATCAATGGGGCAAGATCTGAGGAAAATATTCCGTGTAACCACGAGTTGATTAAAAGGGGAATTGACAACCTTTGCAGAAGGAAGAAGTGGAACAGGATTCCTGGAACCTTCTTTGGCAACTGCTTTGATTTCCTTTTTAAACAACATACACATTAACCGCAGGTGCCTAAAATATACTTATTTGCTCTGTTCATCATCTGTCAGAACTAGGGTACAGCTTAAGATTGCAAAATAAATTGCACACCTTCATCCTCTAAAGCTTTCAGGGTAAAGTATTTCCCAGAATCGACCCTCAACGAACTGCCTTACTGTCACTGTTGGACCAATATTAAAGAAAGCTCGTAAACAATCTGTCAGTACAGCCTAAGCCTTCTGCTCAAGGATCTTTCCTGACAAAACCTACAATGGATTTTCAATTGCACTCCATGTTGCATTTTTCACATCCACTCCCTGCTGATGGTAACGCCAGAGTCCTTCTCCAACTTAAAAGCCTCAAGCAGTGACAGCAGCCGAACCATTTCCTTACTGGGTGTGCTCCAAAGAAGTTGATAAAGGGGAGTGGAGGCCCACAGTTTTAGCGCAAAACCGGTAGAGATGAAGGGAATGAACACCACAGATGTGCTACTGATTTTCTCATTGCTCTCCTCTGCCCTTGGCCTCATGGAGAGAAGCCTTCCAAGGGAAATGACAAGACACACGAGGCTGAGCACTTCTCCACTGAATGGAAGCTTCTTGGCAACATTGCCTATGTTTTTCCAGCCCAGCTCTTGCCCCACTCATCAGAGTCTGGCACGAGGAAGCAGTGCTTCTATGAATGCAATTAGGCAATTGAACACTGGGGATCCAGCTGCTGTTAAAACACAGACGCAGGGCCAAGAAGAAGCGAGATTCCAATCCAATTTCCTGGTTCACGGCAAGCCCTACCGATCTGCTCTATCATGGGGAGACTCAGTGATGCAATGGAAGTCAGAAGGCTAATACTCCCTAGCCCAGCCCCACCACCCCAACCCAAACGCAGCCTTTCAACTCACTCATAATTAGCTTGGGCTTTCACCTGTCCTGACAAAGGGAAGATAAATACATTCCACAGCCGCTACACCGGGCCTTGTCAAGCCATTGGCAGATGCAATCCATCATTCAAGAATTGGCACAGGTTGTCCCTGACGACACAAATACCTCCCTGGGCAACTGCCTTTACCTTATCTGCGAAATGCACAACAATAAAGGAAGTGTTGGACATGCGCGGTTTCTGGAAGTGTTGGCTGCTTCCATGGCGGTCGTAGAGTTTCTGAGCCCAATTCTCATCTGTACCCTTTGGGACCTTTGAAAACAGGATGAAAAAGGAGAGGGGTTAGCGCAGAAATGCATGGATATTCAGGAAAAACTCACAAGGTAAGGAAGCTGTTCTGCACGAGGCTGGCACATTATACAGAAATGGCCTATTTACCTGGTACACCTTTCTCTCAAAGGGAGACAAGGGAAAGGTACATTCATGCCAGATTTGTTGTGGAGGGTAACTGATGTATAAGCCGATATGCCCCTTCCCTCCTAGGTAATGGATATTGTGAACTTTAAGGAGGAAAGCAGAGGTTTACATACATATGCACCTTACGCAATGAACATGGTACCTATAGGTTTTTGTGCTTATAGCATAAAAAGTAGCACATGAAGCCACTGTTTGTTTGACCAGTGGCCCATGTATCTCAGCACTGGCAACATGCCTCTGGCCCCATGCGGAAGTAGCATTAACAGGCCAGATCCTATCAATGGTGCAGGGGAGGGATGTGAGTTGTGTGAATTCGGCCCACCACGAGATCAGTCCGATGTCCAGATGTGGAAATCAGGTCTATGCATATTAAAGTCAAGCTCAGTCACGGGACAATCAGATGTAATCTCTATTCTCCCATTTTCAGGACCAAGGAGTACGTGATTCCAATGTTATATCAAAATATAACCCAGGCAGACTAGCAGGTCCATGCAAAGCCAGTCTGCCGGAACAAGAGGCTCTGCATGGCTGGAATCATGTCTGTGCAAGGATTCCTGGTTCCCCAAGCCAGATGGCTGTCCCAGTCACAATACTGCAAGTAGTCTGGCTTTGAACCAGAGACTATCAGTCAGTGATTGAGTGATGTTACAGCTTGCCAAGATTCTCTCTACACCACAGAATCATAGAACAATAGAATCTGAAGGGGCCAGACGGCCATCAGGTCCAACCCTGCTCAGTACAGGACTCCAAGTCAAACCAACCCTCTCAGATGGCTACAACCAAATTAAACCATCCCTCTCATATGGCGAAAAGTGAGATTATCTTGCTGCTGGTCTCTCCTTGCTTTGTGCTTACACACCCAACTGCTGTTTGTTTTGCGCAAAATGAGAAATTGTGCAAAACTAACAGCTACCAACTATTGGGGGCACAAACAATATCCAAATTTTCAGAACTGTTCTCCTGTAGACTAAAAGTGGAGCTGATTTAAAATACGTACTTATTGAAAAAGTACTCATTTATACATAAAAGTATACATTTGCAAATGTGAAGGCAAGTTAGGGAACATGTGAACAGTTTCAAAGAAATGCAAAGAAAATGCATTTTTGTTTGCATTCATGTTCAGGACTGCACATCCCTGGGACAATTTGAGTAATGTGTGTACTGTAATGAAATTATCATATATCCTCATCTGAGATCTCATCCAAACATTTCCTCTCTCTCTGGACAGAGAGACGGTGGGGGCATGTCTGGTGGCAAACTGTGACATTTTTATTGGCCAGGCTTTTAGTGGCTTAAGAATAAATCCCATGGGCCTTTCTAATTTTATGTTTATCCTTCAGATCATTTTTACTGCTTTTATTAGGCATTATAACTTTTTACTCCAAGGTCAGTGTTGCATAATAAAACTGTAAACAAACATTTATGCATATATTAAGTTCAAAAATGATTTATCTAGGCTGAATCTTGTTTTCTACCACATTAAGCTCAGCTTATGCAAAAAAAACCCAACAATAGCCTTTCTAGGTGTAAAATCATGAAATATCTTAACTACTTAAGCACAAATAAACAGGTATGGAAAACACATCTTTCAGGAATACCTGTTTGCTTGTTGCTTTACGAACTTGCCTATGCCCCGCCTATGCCCTGCCTATAATATTTAAATCTATTTAAATATTGTATTGTATAAAGTTATACTTATTTAAGTATAATTAAAGAAGCTCTCTGGCGGGTTCACAAAGCACATTAAAAAATAGATTGCATTGAAAATTTATTAAACGCCATTAAAAGTTTACAATACAAAATTTAGAACCACATTGTTGTTGTTGTTAGTCGCGAAGTCATGTCCAACCCATTGCGACCCCATGGACAACATTACTCCAGGCCTTCCTGTACTCCATCATCCCCCAGAGTCCACTTAAGCTCATACCAACTGCTTCAGTGACTCCATCCAGCCACCTCATCCTCTGCCGTCCCCTTCTTCTTTTGCCATCTATTGTTCCCAGCATTAGGCTCTTCTCCGGGGAGTCCTTCCTTCTCATTAGGTGGCCAATGTATTTGAGTTTCATCTTCACTATCTGGCCTTCTAAAGAGCAGTCAGGGTTGATCTCCTCTAGGACTGACCGGTTTGATCGCCTTGCAGTCCAAGGGACTCGCAGGAGTCTCCGCCAGCACCACAATTCAAAGGCCTCAATCCTTCGGCGCTCAGCCTTCCTTATGGTCCAGCTTTCACAGCCATACATTGCAACTGGGAAAAC
>JAIXND010000762.1:7781961-7795768 GCA_023646645.1 Varanus salvator macromaculatus
TGCGCTCTCCTCCTTCACCCGCATCAAAAGGCTCTTTAGTTCCTCTTCACTGTCTGCCATGAGAGTGGTATCATCTGCATATCTGAGGTTGTTGACATTTCTTCCAGCAATCTTAATTCCAACTGGTGATTCATCTAGCCCCGCCTTTCTCATGATGTGCTCTGCATATAAGTTAAATAGGCAGGGCGATGGTATACAGCCTTGCCAAACTCCTTTCGCAATTTTGAACCAATCAGTGGTTCCGTGTCCAGTTCTCACTGTTGCTTCTCGCCCTGCATATAGGTTTCTCAAAAGACAAATAAGATGGTCTGATACTCCCATCTCTTTAAGAACTTGCCACAATTTGTTGTGATCCACATAATCAAAGGCTTTAGCATAGTCAATGAAGCAGAAGTAGATGTTTTTCTGGAACTCCTTAGCTTTCTCCATGATCCAGCATTTGTTGGGAATTTGATCTCTAGTTCCTTTCCCTCTTCGAAATCCTGCCTGTACTTCTGGTAGTTCTTGGTCCACATACTGCTGGAGTCTAGCTTGTAGGATTTTGAGCATCACTTTGCTAGCATGTGAAATGAGTGCAATGGTGCGGAAGTTTGAACATTCTTTGGCATTGCCCTTCTTTGGGATTGGAATGTAAACTGAACTTTTCCAATTCTGCGGCCACTGTTGAGTTTTCCAAATTTGCTGACATATTGAATGTAGCACTTTTACTGCATTGTCTGTTAAGATTTGGAATAGCTCAGCTGGAATATTGTCACCTCCACTAGCTTTGTTGTTGCTCAGACTTCCTAAGGCCCATTTGACTTCACATTCCAGGATGTCTGGCTCGAGGTCAGTGACCACCCCATCGTGGTTATCAGGGACGTTAAGCTCTTTCTTGTATAGTTCTTCTGTGTAATCTTGCCACCTCTACTTAATCTCTTCTGCCTCTGTTAGGTCCCTGCCATTTTCGTCCTTTATCATGCCCATCTTTGCATGATATGTTCCCTTCATATCTCTAATTTTCTTGAAGAGATCTCTGGTCTTCCCTAGTCTATTGTTTTCTTCTATTTCTTTGCACTGTTCATTTAAGAAGGCATTCTTACCTCTTCTAGCTATTCTTTGGAATTCTGCATTCAATTGGGTGTAACTTTCTCTTTCTCCCTTGCCTTTTGCTTCCCTTCTTTCCTCAGCTATTTCTAAAGCTTCCTCAGTCAGCCATTTTGCTTTCTTGCATTTCTTTTTCTTTGGGATGGCTTTAGTTGCTGCCTCTTGTACAATATTGCGAACTCCATCCATAATTCTTCAGGCACACTGTCTATCAGATCTAATTCCTTAAATCTATTTGTCACCTCTACTGTATATTCCTCCTTCATGGATCACTGCCTTGTTGTGGCAAAGGGGCTTGCGTAGCGCAATGAAGCTATGAGCTATCCCGTGCAGGGGCACCCAAGACAGACAGGTCATAGCAGAGAGCTCTGACAAAACGTGATCCACTGGAGAAGGAAATGGCAACCCACTCCAGTATTTTTGCCATGAAAACCCCATGGACAGTACCAAAAGGCAAAACGATATGACACCGGAAGATGAGCCCTTCAGGTCAGAAGGTGTCCAATATGCTACTGGGGAAGAGCGGAGGGCTAGTACTAGTAGCGCCAGAAAGAATGAAGCGACTGGGTCAAAGCCGAAAGGACACTCAGTTGCAGATGTATCTGGTGGTGAAAGGACAGTCCGATGCTGCAAAGATCTATACTCCATAGGAACCTGGAATGTAAGATCCATGAATCAAGGCAAGCTGGATGTGGTCAAACAAGAGATGACAAGACTGAACATTGGCATCGTCCATAGTTCTTCAGGCACTCTGTCTATCAGATCTAATTCATTAAATCTATTTGTCACCTCTACTGTATATTCATCAGGGATATGATTTAGGTCATACCTGAGTGGCCTAGTGCTTTTCCCTACTTTCTTCAATTTAAGCCTAAATTTTGCAACAAGAAGCTCATGATCTGAGCCACAGTCAGCCCCTGGTCTAGTTTTTACTGACTGTATAGAGCTTCTCCATCTTTGGCTGCAGAGCACATAGTCAATCTGATTTCTGTGTTGACGGTCTGGTGAAGTCCATGTGTAGACTCATCTCTTGGGTTGTTGGAAAAGAGTGTTTGCTATGACCATCATATTCTCTTGACAAAATTCTACCAGTCTGTGCCCTGCTTCATTTTGTACTCCAAGGCCAAACTTGCCTGTTATTCCGGTTATCTTTTGGCTTCCTACTTTAGCATTCCAATCCCCCAGGTTGATAAGGACATCATTTTTTGGTGTTAATTCTAGAAGCTGTTGTAGGCCTTCATAGAACCGGTCAACTTTAGCCTCTTCAGCACCAGTGGTTGGGGCACAGACTTGGACTATTGTGATATTGAATGGTTTTCCTTGGATTCGAACTGAGATCATTCTGTCATTTTGGAGGTTGTATCCCAGTACTGCTTTTCCTACTCTTTTATTGACTATGAAGGCTACTCCATTTCTTCTGAGGGATTCTTGCCCGCAGTAGTATACCTGATGGTCATCTGAACTAAATTCACCCATGCCTGTCCATTTTAGTTCACTGATTCCTAAGATGTCGATGTTCAGTCTTGTCATCTCTTGTTTGACCACATCCAGCTTGCCTTGATTCATGGATCTTACATTCCAGGTTCCTATGGAGTATAGATCTTTGCAGCATCGGACTGTCCTTTCACCACCAGATACATCAGCAACTGAGTGTCCATTCGGCTTTGACCCAGTCACTTCATTCTTTCTGGCGCTACTAGTACTAGCCCTCTGCTCTTCCCCAGTAGCATATTGGACACCTTCCGACCTGAGGGGCTCATCTTCCGGTGTCATATCGTTTTGCCTTTTGGTACTGTCCATGGGGTTTTCATGGCAAAGATACTGGAGTGGGTTGCCATTTCCTTCTCCAGTGGATCACGTTTTGTCAGAGCTCTCTGCTATGACCTGTCCGTCTTGGGTGCCCCTGCATGGCATAGCTCATAGCTTCATTGAGCTACGCAAGCCCCTTCGCCACGACAAGGCAGTGATCCATGAAGAAGAGAACCACATTGAACAGGTTAATACACATACAATATAAAATAACAACTAGGAGGAGATGGAGGAGGCAATTCAGACCTAAATTAACAGCTTAGCAGGCCCCAGTAAGCTACTTGAGTGTCCTGCCGTAGAGGGCAGTGTTTACCTGGCACCAAAAAAATAGTAATGTTGGCACCAGTTGGGCCTCACTGGTTCCCACCACCACTGAAAAGGCCCTTCTCTTTGTTGCCACCAACTGAGCTCCCTCAGAGCTGGCAGTTGGAGATAGGCCCCAAAACTTGTAAAACTATTGTAGTGTAAAATTAAAATAATTTTAAATAATTAATTCCATATAGTTTCACCAAGAAATGATGTCTCAGGTGAATTACTAACACCAAGGTCTGAAAAGAAAGCCTTGGTAATAGAACAGTCTGCTGGTCAAATTTGCAAACGATACTAAAACTGGAGCAGTGGCCACAACTGAGGAGCAGGTACTCCAGATCCGAAAGGATCTGGGCAGACTATGGAAGTGGACAGGAGACAACAGGATGGTGTTCAATGTGGAAAAGTGCAAGGGGCGTAGGTGTAGGTGCAATGAGTACAGGTTAGGGGACAAGTGGCTGGAGAGCAGCACTTGTGAAAGGGACCTCGGGGTGCTGGTTGACTGCAGGCTAAACATGAGTCAGCAGTGTGATGCGGTGGTCAAGAGGGCAAACGCCACCCTTGCTTGCATAGCCAGAAGTGTGGCTTCTAGATAGAGAGAGGTATTACTACCACTCTATATGACTCTGGTGCACCCGCAACTGGAGTATTCTGCTCAGTTTTGGGCCCCTCATTACAGGAAGGATATAGCCAGGTTAGAGTCAATGCAGCGTAGGGCCACAATGTCGGTGGCCAGTTTGCAGGGGATGGGGGAACTGGGTCTTTTCAGCCTAAAGGAGACTCAGAGGGGATCTGTTGGCGACATACAGGTATGTGAAGGGGTGTCACATGGAGATGGGTAGAGAGGCCTGTTCTCCCCTGCAGAGGAGGGCAGGACATGCTCCAACAGAGTGAAGCTCAGGGAACCAAGGTTCAATTTAGAGGCCGGAAGCACTTTCTGACAGTTAGGACCCCGAGGGTGTGGAATGAGCTTTCCATGGGAGGTGGTTGAGGCCCCATCGGTGAGGGTGTTCAAAGATAGGCTGGACATGCACATGGTGGGCATGTCATGAGCGGAGCCGACTGGAGCCAGGGGTCAGACTAGATGGTCCAGCAGCCCCCTTCTGACTCGCTCTGTTTCTATGTTTTTATGTAATACTTTTCCAGAAGGTACTATGACACATAACAGCTCAGGCTGCAATCTCCACTTCGGACAACTTGCTGGGAAACAGGATTCTCCTTGCTCTGTATTATCAGAAATTCCTACTACATCTAAAGGACTATCAGAATGCCTTGGAGGCTGCTTCAGGGCAGAGTTACCAGAACATTTCAACAATAAGGGCAGCACGGCAAGGATGTGGTGGAGGTTCTCTTGGGTGTTACTGATCAAAGTTGTTCCTCCCTGGAACTCCTGCTCCGTAGCTACAAGTTGGGAAGGGTTACCACTTCTGACAAGAACCTCTGGCTTTTTCCCACCCCATCAGGGCTGACAGCCATTTCCCTTCTCATAGTTCACTCATAAGCCTCCAAAAGTGGTCATGGATATTTTGAACAATATAAATCTGGAGCACTAATCCAAATGAAGGGAGGTAGTACGACATTTTATTGTCCAAAGAGTAATTTAATGCAAAGCTGCTGTAAGGATAAAACCAACATTGCTTCCCTTTGCTATCCTCTCCACGGCCTCAAAACTTTCTGTGTACCCCTCCAATCTGCTCCAGAGAAGAGGGGAAAACCATTCCACCAGCACTTTTCATCCCATGGGTGCATGAATAACATTAGATCCAGTACACTGCTCTGTTCAGCTGCATCAGCAACAAACACAGATTTTTTTAAAAAATCAAGTGTATCACTTAGGGTTGTACTATTATACTCTGTTTACCTTACATTCTTCATCCAGCAAGTCCAAAATACCCAGCTTAGCTTCAATAAGATCTATGCACGGCTGGTTGTCATAAAAATCTATGAGCGTCCAAGGGATTTGCTCCTTCATGTATTCTTCTTGTTCCAATTTAAATACATGCTGCAACAGAAAGAGACAGTAAAAATCTGCCTGCATTTAGGAAAGACTAATTTGATAATAAACCAGGAATGCTCTCAGGGGTGTAGCAGACTTTATTTTAAAAACCTAGACAGTGGTTATAAGTAGCTACTTAGCCAACTTCTCGATTTAACATGTGCTTTATTAATTCTTATTCCACCCTCTCTGGCTGCACTCAAAAACAGTACAGGGTATTTAACATGAGATGAAGCTGATATGAACTAAAAGGGGTGCTTAAAAAGTAAAATGAAACACACCTATATTACTTTGAATTTAATTTACATAACTGGAATCTGACACAGTCCTAATATTTCCTGAGAGCCCCAGTACATTTCCCCACTGAATTCTGATGCTTCCATGAGGAAGTGACAAGATGTACCTCTGTAGGCAGCTTGGAGTCATTTTAGGATAACCTGACAGCATACATCGCAAGCCAAAAGTGTCTGTCCTACAGATATTGACTGGGTTCAGACAACACAATAATCCCACCTTCAGGGTTGAGTGCAGGTTGCCACTGAAGCGTGCATGGTTGTTCAAACAAGGGTTCTTATGTTACCCAAACCGAGGTGTCCTACCAAGCCCTCGCTTGTTAATTATAAACAACCATGATTTGTTGGGTTTGAGCTGTGGATTGTTCACCATTGTTTATTATCTTGGCTGGGTTCAGAGTCATCATGAAGCCACAGTTCAATGACAACCCACACTCAACCTCTGAGCAGGAGTTACCCAATCATTGTTAGAGTTCCCGCTTCTTTTACCTCAGGGAGTCTTTGCATCCACCATGGAAACTCATGGAGAAAGATATATCCAAGAGGCAGATGCCCACCCAGTTCCAATTTCTGTGCTTCGGAGGCCCTGAGAATCACTTGCAGGTTCAAGCACTAATGGAACACCATTCCAGGCGCCAGCCCATATCAAAGAAATATGCAGATTTGTAAATGGCCATGCAAGTCCAGGGATAGGTAGGCTGTCCCTGTATGTACTGATGGGTGTTTTCTGGAAAATTCATCTCAGCACTAGACGTAGGCATGGGCCTCAGCAACCTGGAAGCTACTTCCCTGAGGGCAGAAGGTGGGTGCTACTGTCTTCTCTATGTTCTTCTTTGGGTAGCTCATTCCTCAAGGTGCTGCCCTTGGACTCAAGCTACCATCAAACCCATCACTTGTTCATTGTTATCATCATGACCCTCACCATCATGCACTGTATGTGCTTGGCACTTCATACAAAACATGTATGGCCAGTTCTTTCTCCCAAAGGGCTTATAAGCTAAAACAAACTTGGAAAACATTGGGGGGTGGGGGGAGGCTTCTGAGGAACCATCTTGCCCTGAGTGGGTGGGAAAGGAGGCACACTGGCTTCCTGAGTCACCCCCATTCAGTCCCATCGCACAAAACCAGGCAGGGGGGGTTTTGTGGAACCTTCTTGCTTTGAAGGGACGGGAGAAGGAGCAGAGTAACCTGGGCCCAGGAACAAGAAGCAAAAGGACCACCACTGAGGATGACAAACTGTCCCAAGGACAGAATCTAATCCTGGTTACCTGACAGAAGGACGTGCTATTAGTTAGACCAGTAAGACACTGGATGGTTAGTAATCCCAACAGCTGCATTTATTAATCATAATATTTATGCTCTGCTCCACATCTAAACAGATTCTGAAATACATGCTTTATTTCATGTTACATGTTCCTGAATCTGTGAAGAGATGGGTTGCAGATGTTTTCAGCTGCGACTGGAATTTAGGCTGCGTGTGTTCACTAACATCAATTGAATATATTTCTGACTTGAAGCGCATATAAGATCATACCCCTGTTACAACCTGAGTGCTTCTGTCTACTTAATACTGCTGTTGGTGAAAACAAAATAGTCCCAACTGAAAGAATGTTATGTGTTTTTAAAAAAAGATAATATATTTGAAGAATTGCCATTTTTACACACGCTGAATCATGAAAAGCCAGGCACAGATGCTTTCCTAACCCCTGCCCTTCTGGCCACCTCCAGAGAAAGCTGCTGATAAAAAAACTGGAAACCCAAATTACCGAGTTGAACTGCTGCTGTAGCTTTTCGTTGGCATAGTTGATGCAGAATTGTTCGAAGCTATTCATTTCAAAGGTTTCAAACCTGCAGAGCAAAACAATAGTCTTGGGTAAGCCTACACAGAACTCATTCTAAAATGCATCTTCAATGTTTTCATTTGCATTGTTTTATTCTTTTTTGTAAATTGCCCTGGGCATACGATTGACCAGCATTAAAAATATCAATTTTATATATTCATTGCATTATGGCAGACTTCCTCAGTCAGGTGCCTTGCAGATGTGCCAGACATAAATTCCACTGCTGACCAGAGGATGATAGGACTTGCACTCAAACACATCTGAAGAGCACCCAGCAGGGTAGGGCTGCATGCCACTTACTGGAAACAACAGTGAGGATGCCCAAACCCTCCAGCACCTTTGCCCTCCACCTCATACAGGTGCGCCACTCCCTTCTGCCATTCTTGTTTCTCCCACTGTTGCAAATCCAGTCGCTGATGAATACCAACAGCAGCTGCATGCTTCCTAGGGCAGGGAATTGCTAACCATTATATTACTACGCACAGTATAGATGAGTGGAATGATATGATGCATTCAATCCTCAAATATCCGCCACTCCAGCTTTGCACAGAAGAGGTTCTGTTCACAAGACCTCAAGCAGCAAGCTACACCAGCACTGATGGGTTGCAGCTTGGAGGCGGAGCCTCTACTGTGCATGCACAAAGTTCCAGATTCAACCCCTGGCATCTCCAGGTAGGGCGAGGAAAGGATCTTCCCACAAACCCTGGAGATTCACAGCCTGTCAGTATCATCGATTCCAGGCTAGGTGGACTGGGAGAGGTTTGTAGATTCTTATGAGGCCTGCCTGCCCTAAGGCACCAGGGCTCTGTAAATGGCACCATTTAAAATTTCCCACAATGCCCCAAAGCAATGCTACCTTAGCGCATTCCAGAGAATTCTGGGAAATTCTGGCTTCCCGGCTGTGTGCTGATGAGTCCATAGGCAGGAGCGGCCACCAAACCAAGAGGTCACCAAGGTCTCTTTGTCTAGGTCCCACTTCCCTGTAACCTTGAAGCTGGCCCTACTCAAAACTAGTGGATTGCCTTTCTCATTAGGAAGCTGCTGCAGATTGTTGTTGTTATTGTCATTAGTATTGTTATTATTATTATTTTGTGACTGTGGTAATTATAACATTTCAAAGCGGCCATACATTCTGGACAAAGATGTCTAAAAGTCAAATTGTTAATGGTTTGAATACCCCCCTTTTTTGAACAAGCAAAGCATGAGAAAAATCATGGCTGATCTAAACACCTAGAGATAAACAACAACCTCTGTGAGTTTTTTTAAAATTCTAAGAAAGAAACAGGAGGAAGCATGGGCTTTCTCCTTTCAATTAATACAGTTTTTGAGAAGATAAAAGCACAACTAAGCAGAATGCTTTCCACTGGACCAAAAAGATAAAGAGCTTAAAATATCTTTTCATTGTCATTTTAGGGGCTACATTTGTAACTGTCCACGCTCAACAGTACTGTTATTTAATACTAGCACAATCATTCTCCAATTTTTCCATTTTATCAGATTAAGAGCACCTCTATTATCACTTTAACAGCTTAACTCTAACAGACCAAAACTTCTGAAGGCTTAAGGTAATACCATTAAGGTTACAATTTGTAAGCGCGTTGCTCCGATGGAAATCCAATCCCTCGTTCTTTGGTCGATTGAAGCAGTTTAAGGCACTTGACTTCTATTCGTCTCATCAGACTTGGTTTTAAGTTGTTATTTTTTATGGACCTGTGATGTTACAATTCTGGTTTGGCGTCTAAACAGTCGGAAGACAACTGCTTCCAGCTCTCCATGAAAACAAGCGTGTGAGCACAGAATACAAACGTGTTTCCTCTAACTTGGGATCAACTGACGATTACCTTTCATGGCAACAAAGACATGGAGCAGCCTTCTTGGCAACGATACCCCATCCCAGATGACGCGCCGCCCTCAAATTTGTAGCATCTTATGTAAAAAGCACTGCAGAGTCTAAGCGTAAGAATTTTTTATTTCTTGGGAACTGTCTGGACTGACCTTACCATTAGCAAGAGTGAGGCACCCAATTCAGGTAATGGATTTTGGGTGTCACAAAAAGACAGCAAATTATGAGTTATTTATTTATTGTCTGAACTGCCCAGGAATGGGGAGAAATTTTGGGTTTCACCTGCCAAGATAACATGATTGGCTTTGGGCATGGTGCTACCTGAGGTGGGTGGGTGTGGTCCCAATTCCTGCGCCAATTGAAGCAGCAAAGTATCCTGGGAAAAGCATGGCAGCTGGTATATCAAAGGGCTTATGGGTGCAGCAATTGCTGGCTGGGGATGCTGGGATTTGTAGGGCTATTTGTGTCTAAACATGCAAAGGATTGCACCTGAAGAGTGTAGACTATTAAGTTGGGAATCCTCTAGTAGAAATATTACTTTGGAGAAGCTACTGCTTCTAAGCCTCAGTACCCCATCTGCAGTACAGGAATAACAATACTGGCCTACCTTGCAGGATTCTCATGAGGATTACTCAGTTAATGTTAATGAGAAAATGGCTGACCAAGTTAATGTTAACTGAGTTAATGAGATACAGGTCAGGTATTTTTATTATTACTATGAGGCAAGAAAACAAAGCAATTGAAGATTTTAACAAAGAGGTGCTACTTCTTTTGATTAATTTGCTCGTATTAACTGATGCCATTAAAAACAACAGCTCCTCTTATGCCGTGTGGTGGTGAGTGTGTTGGACCAGGGACTGGGAGATCCAGGTTCTAGTCCCCCTCAGTCATGAAATCACAGGGTTGTCGTTGTGAGGACAAAATGGAGCTGGGTAAGCCACCCTGGGCTCTTCGCAAGAGTAAGACAGGAAGGATATCAATGCAGTGTAATAACAATAATGATAATGAAGCACATCCACGTATGATCCATAATGATCTACAAGCTGCAACCTCACATGGATGGAATCACACACTGGGGTTGACAAGTTTCCAGCAAGCTGTCAGCACTGCGCCCGTATCACACTCTCCTTGGCCTTTGAAGTGCGTACTTCTATTTATTTTATTTTATTTTATTTTATTTTATTTTATTTTATTTTATTTATTTGGATTTTGTGTATGCCGTCCCATTCACATAAGCCTCGGGACAGCTTCCAACATCATAAACAAACAGATATCCAGACAAAAACATATAAAATCTGGATTCATCCTAGCTAAAAGCTTTTAAAACCAATAAATAATGTCAACAATTATAAAAATATCATTTAAATAGAAAGGTCTTGGCCTGGCGCTGAAAAACTAATAATGACGGCGCCAGGCAGACCTCTCCAGGGAGCGCATTCCATAGGTAGGGCGCCACCGCAGAGAAAGCCCTCCTCTGGGTACTCACCCTCCTAATATCTTTCACGGAGGGTTCCTGGAGTTGAGCATCAGCTGCCGATCTCAAGGGGCGGGAGGGCAGATATGGACGCAGGCGTTCCTTTAGATATCCAGGTCTCAAGCCATTAAGGGCTTGGTGATAACCAGCCCCTTGAATTGGGCCTGGACTTCGATGGGGTGCCAGTGAAGCTGGTAGAGGACTGAGGTTATATGAGAATAATGCCCAGTCCCTGTCAGCAACCTGGCTGCTCTATTTTGCACCATCTGAAGTATCTGGACTGTCTTCAAGGGCAGCCCCACGTAGAGCGCGTTACAGAAGTCCAATCTGAAGTAGCCAATGCATGTGTCACTGTCGCCAGGCAATTCTACTTCTACCTTACACCTCTCCTACTTGACAGGATTATCTGAAGCAGCCTTGCCCAAACTGGTGTCTTTCAGACATGAGCCCCAGCCAAGGGCCAGGAAAGATGGTTCAAAACATCTGAAGAGCACAAGGTTGGGGAAAGCTGCACTGAATGACAGCTGAATCAATGTACATGAAGGCTTTAGTACTCTTAACACACCATCCTTCCTCAATGGTCTTCCCTTGGACTATTAATCTAATTTAGATCTTTTGGTTTCTCCAGAACTTTGCAAACCTTTACCGTCCTGCACCAAGTTCGCCTTAAGCCTTTAGTACCACTGTAACCTGTGATGTTACTGGTCTGCCTCTTTGAAGATAGGGTGAGTTCAGAAGATCCTCTTTCTCCTGGTTGAACTTTGCAGGTATCAGCTTCTGTCCCCCACCCACCAACAATGATAGTGTTGCAGATTATGCGACGGGGGCAGCATATAAAGGGACGGCATGTCTAAATACATACATAAATAAAAAGATTATTACATACTTCATTTCCCCCTACTTTGGTATGGTATGTGACTGAAAACACCATCATCACTTACTGGAACAATTGTACGGGAGTTATCTCCAGTTTAGAAATTAAATCATGCATGGTGGTTTTTCACTGGTACTTCAAATCATGGTTCTATCTTGCTTTTATTTTAGGGAGCACAAGGCAATAAACACAAGGGTTATCCAGTTGTATCCTTCCAACAAAGGTTAGACTAAGGGACAGTGACTAGCCCAAAGTCTGATCTCAGATCTCCCCAGCTCAACTCTGTAACCATTAAATCATACCAACTCTTTACAAAATAAGATTTCCCTTTTTATTTAAAAGTGTGAATTATACCCTCCCAAGGGAACCATAATATTCTGCTAGTCGAGTAGCTGTGCTAGTCCGAAGGAAGAATTCTTTTTCATGAAAAATTAAAGCCACAAAGGTTTTGAAATGAAGACAGAAACGAAATCCAAACAGTAAAGCACACTCCCCTGTTTTGCTTTCTGCAAACACTGAGTCACCTGGAGTCCACTCCCATGTCTTTTTTTAAACCAACGTTTCTCAAAAAGAAGAGTGAAAATGCAAGCACATGTCAGGGATTTTAGATGCATGCACGCACATCCCATAGAAAACTTTGTTGTTTCAGCACCAGTGACTGGCAAATTTCCTTCCTGGCTAAGCCACCTGGATGTATCGGAGACACGCTGAGCCTCCTGTGGCGTATTTACAGGGACTAACAGGGGATGCTCATGAAACCTAGAGACATAGAAACAGAACGAGTCAGAAGGGGCCTCCTGGGCCATCTAGTCTGACCCCCGGCTCCAGCCGGCTCTGCTCACGACATGCCCACCGTGTGCATGTCCAGCCTATGAAGAAGGTGAGGACATGCTGCACCCTTTAGCATCTTTGATGGAGAAGCTGCCATTGGCACACACCCAGAGCAAGGCTGACTGAGGGCAATCCATGCTTCTCTTTAAAGCACCAGGTTCAGGAAATCTTGGTTTTAAGAGAGCCTGAGAAAAGCCACCGTAATGCCAAAGGAAGACTCGGACAACAGTGCTGATGATAGCGATGAGGATGCTATCTATATTGGTGTGCCAAGGAGGTCCTAAGCACTACAAAGATGCTGGGCTAAGGCCCAGGGGACAACAAAAAAGCACACATTTTCATGAGCTAATTTCCACAAGCTCTGAAGTCTGTGCTGTGAACCAGTCCCTTCCCTCAGATTACCAAACTCAAGACAATTCTTTAAAACGCAGTTAAATTTACTGAAACTCCACAGATGACAGAACAGTCTGAGCTCCGAACAGCCTTCTCCCAAAACTGAAAAGAGAAGCCTCTGCTCATGGAAAGAGTTGGATCCAAACTGGAAATTCCCCTTCAGTCGCTGCATTTCAAGAAAGTTTCTGGTTCAGCGCAGCTCCTGTGGCCAGTGAGCAAGGCAGCGCAAATGCAGAGGCCTCCCCAAGTGAGCAGCCCTTTCCTTCTGATGCCTCTTTGCTGGGTCCAGCACATGCCGCTTCTCCCCCCCCTGCCCCCGCCCCTGCCCCCCAAACCCTTCTGCCCCTTCCAAAAGAGGCGGATCCACACCTTCTGCCTGAGAAACTCCACTGCTACAGCCGAAGGAGCTTCAAAGGCTTCGCCTCCCCTTGCTCCTGTTCCGAATCTGATGATGAATCCAGCTGCATGACTGATGGGCCCACCCTCTACAGCAGGGTCCTCAAACTTTTTGAACAGGGGGCCAGTGGAAAGGTGGCAGCTACACACGTGGGCCGGTGAGGGAGGGTGCCTGGGGGCACGGGCTGGTGAGGTGCCACAGGGCGCGCGCAAGGCGGCTTGCTCCCTCGGAGATCTCCCAGCGAGTGGTCCAAAACCAAATCCGAGGGAGCAAGCCACCACCTCCCTGCCTGCGCAGCCGGGCCGGAAGGATGGCCATGGCGGGCCAGATCCGTCCTGCAGGCTGTAGTTTGAGGACCCAAGCTCTACAGCCGGAGTGTATGTGCATCTTTAAGGGATCCTGTCTCTTATGGTGTCCCTTCTGCTAAAAAGAGGTGCATGGCTACAGAGGGGAAAGCATCAGAGAACAAACTTGTACAGAAAAAGGGTTATTTGTAACCTGCCCAAGCAGCCTTATGGCTAATGGGGTGGGAGAATGAATGAATGAATGAATGAATGAATGAGAGAGAGGGGGGGGGGAAACATAGACATAGAAACATAGAAACAGAGCAAGTCAGGAAGGAAGGAAGGAAGGAAGGAAGGAAGGAAGGAAGGAAGGAAGG
>JAIXND010000762.1:7795778-7806490 GCA_023646645.1 Varanus salvator macromaculatus
AGGAAGGAAGGAAGGAAGGAAGGAAGGAAGGAAGGAAGGAAGGAAGGAAGGAAGGAAGGAAGGAAGGAAGGAAGATCCCAGGAAGGAGCAGCAGGGGGTGAAGCAGGGCTCTGCCCAAGTGGGTTGCTCTCTAACACCATCTCAGTATCAGTACCATCCTCTTCATCAAGACATTGACAAGTGCGACTGCAACAAAATGTTGCGGCATGGAGCATCCCTGTTCGCTATTCCAGCCACTGCCTTCCATCTCTCTGTCTGGTGACCTCGCAAAGGCAGGAGTCTGTGGCCACAGAGCATGCTCAGTCCTCTTTTCCCAACACACCGATCCCTTTTTCACATGGGCACAGTGCGCAGGAAAGAGAAGTGATAATAATTCCATCCAACTCTCCTGTTTGAGCTGGGAATGCCATGATTTTCAAAGCTCTGTGCCAGGGAAAAGCCGACCCTCCAGTTGTCTGGATTTATAGGAAAGAATGCTGTCGTTTTAACAGATATGCTAATTTAACTGTTTTGTTTTTCTTGTAGGCTATTTTAGTATTTTACAGAGAAGTCTCTAGTAAGCTTAGTAAAATTAAGACACATGTGCAGGGAAACCCACGAAATGGGGATGAGCCCACTTGCAATTCCAGAAAGGCTCGGCTTCCCAGTGTATGTTTCTGTATACAGAAGATTTATCTCACTTTCATCTTCCAAATCAATTAGAAGCATTAAGAACATTAATAATTTATCCATCTGGTGTTTGAGGTTTATAGTTTCAAAGTCAGAAAAACTGCTATAAAAACATGAGCAATTTAGTTCGAGTCCTGTCCCTAACCTACTAGGCTGCTGGGTTTCTCAGACATGTTATTTTTCAGAACTACTTGTATAATATGAAGCACAGGCAACTTAGCTTGATATGCTGCATGATGCCTTCAAGGACCTTTTGCAAGGCAGACGGGCTTTTGCAAAATTTCAGATTTTTCAATAAACAGCAAATATGTGAAACTCTCAGCACTACCAGGGGAAGCCTCAGCAACAGAACGTGTAGTTAATCCTTTGCTTTTAAACCCCAAGACTTTAGACGGTTTCTCTTTCAATTTCTTGTATTTTGAAAGTCATGATTTCTAACTATATGCTTTCTAATGGCCAGCTCTTGAACCCAGATTCTAAGATTGGGCAATTTGTGGCTGCCCAGATACGTTGGACTACAGCTCCTATCAGTCACAGCTGACACAGTCAGAGGTGAATAATCATGGAAGTGGCAGGTCAAACATCTGGAGAGATGTAAACTTCCCACTGAGAATTTTAGCCATTCTCAGTCAAATGAAAATGTGTCAACACGGCTGAAGCAGATGTGTTAAAACTACTTTTACTTACAATATACCTCTCTTCACAAGCACTTTCAGGGGAAAGCTTTTCAAACGTCTGCCGCACTGAATGTGGTAATGATAATGATCAGCATCCTCAGCCACAGTTCCAAACTGTATTTCAAAACAGGAGTGATTTGTCCATGCCGTTCATGCTAAATGGATCAACGGCACGCAGATACAAGATGCAAACGAGCTTTCATTAAATGATTTGCGATCCAGCTTCATTTGGCCCACGTGCTCAGAAGAGCCTCTTTCCTACTGCCTCTTTCCTACTGCTAAGCCTTTGCTAAGTTGCTTGAGAAATGCTAGGTGAGAGGGTTGCCCTGCCTGGACTAAGTATCAACACACAGCTCCACAGCTCACGTAGGGCAGATGGCTGGTGCAGATTTTACAAAGTTGTTTGCATATCACTTTGTCATTGACATAAACCTGTTTGCCTATCTGACACTCAGCCCTTTGTGTAAAGTATTCCTCCCCTGCCTACTGGCCCCCAGATGTGTTGGACTACAGCTCTCATAATTCCCTGCCAATAAGGCTAGGAGAGGCTGATTGGAACCTTTTGAGTAGGTAAGGAATTCATAGAAACATAGAAACAGAG
The DNA here is from genome assembly GCA_023646645.1 of Varanus salvator macromaculatus. Taxonomy (NCBI): domain Eukaryota; kingdom Metazoa; phylum Chordata; class Lepidosauria; order Squamata; family Varanidae; genus Varanus; species Varanus salvator. The sequence continues at coordinate 7,797,726 of JAIXND010000762.1, forward strand.
TGAGTCAGAAGGGGTCTCCCGGACCATCTAGTCTGACCCCCAGCTCCAGCCAGCTCTGCTCATGACATGCCCACCATGTGCACGTCCAGCCTATCTTTGAACACCCTCACCGATGGGGCCTCAACGACCTCCCGTGGAAGCCCTTCCACGCCCTCGGGGTCCTAACTGTCAGGAAGTGCTTCCTGGTATCTAAATGGAACCTGGGTTCCCTGAGCTTGGCTCCGTTGGAGCGCATCCTGCCTTCCTCTGCAGGGGAGGACAGGTCTCTACCAGAGACTTCCGAATTCTTTTCCAGTCCATCTGACAATGGATCTTCAAAGAAGGAGCATTTCTTGCCAGTGCAGTAAGATAATCGGAAATACCCTTTTTCATATTCTACCTGGAAAGGAAGATACTTGTTATATGCAAAGGAGAAGGGTTTTCTTCACAGAGCTGCTCAAATTTGGGGTTACTCTTCTGAAGGGAGGTTATGTCAAAGTACATTCCTTGGCACTAGAATTTTACAAATTATATTGGCATTTTAGCTGACTGAAATCATTATGCATTTTTTTCTGCGAGGGGTTCCAAAACTGAGGCAAATAATAATAGGGACCATGGGCATCTTTCTTTTGTCCCCCTTTGGATAATTATAGAAATGGCCTTGATTATTTCTTTCCTGTTTTGCTTCTAAGTAGAGTATTTGAACAAATTTAGGGTCAAATTCAAACTTACACACCATAATCATTAAAAACATTGTTTCTATGCAATCAAAAGCTTTGAATATATCCTATACAAAAACAGCCAGTGGTGACATTCTTTTATTTGCTGAAGCCAATTATATTTAGTAATCTCTTAATGGGATCTGTTATATGCTGATTACAGATAAGGCCTGTCTGGTCAAGGTGTAAATATTTTGTTATCAAAATTTTCATACGGTTTATCAGTACTGATGTGAACATTGTATGGCCTATGCTTAATCATGGAATTGATCTATAAGATTTGATGAGAGCAGGATCCTTAACTGGTTTTGGAATTCTGACTATGCTTCATTTTCTCCATGTTGTGGGGGATACAGAAACATAGAAAGAGAGAGAGTTAGAAGGGGCTTCCCGGGCCATCTAGTCTGACCCCTGGCTCTAGCCAGCTCTGCTCATGACATGCCTACCATGTGCATGGGACCCTCCTAGAACATCATTAAGCAACCCAGATTCAGGCTGGACATCAGGAAAAGCTTCCTCATGGTCACAGCAATATGACAGTGGAACCAGCTGCCTAGAGAGGTGCTGGGCTCTCCCACACTAGAGACATTCAAGGTGAAACCGGACTTCCATCTGAGTGGGATGGTGTGACTTGGTGTCCTGCAACAGCAGGGGTTGGACCTGATGGCCTTCTGGCCTCCTCCAACTCTATTGTTCTATGAGTCTAAGAAACATGACTGTATGACAGATAATTATTGCTGAAGTACTGGTTAGGCCTCATCTGGAGTACTGTGTCCAGTTCTGGGCATCACAGTTTAAGAAAGATGTCTGGAAAGGGCTCATTGGAGAGCAGCAAGGATGATCCAGGAACTGGAGACAAAGCCCTATGAGGACAGCTGGAAAGAACTGGACGTGTTCAGTCCTAAGAAGAATGAGAGGAGAGAGGACAGCACTCTACAAGTACCTGGTAGGCTGTGATATTCTCCTTCTGGTTTCCGGTCTTTTGAAGTCAAGTTCTTATATCAAAAATTAACGGAACAGCATGAACTCTAAATTGTGCTCTGTCAGGGTTCAGGGAGAAGCCTCTGCCCATGCAAAGAGTTGAACCCAAACGGGAAACTTCCCCTCGGTCCCTCCCTTTCAGTGAAGCTTCTGGCTGCACCAAGGGTGGGGGGGTGGGGGAGGGTCTTGCTGCCTAAGGGCAAGATGGTGGGGACAGCAAAGTCCCTCTAATTGGACCGCTCGGTTCTCCCATCACCTCCTTACAAGGTCAAGGGCTTCATTTTGCAGGTGCTCCCTCTCACGTCCTAGAAACCTTCCTGCCCCTACCAAAGCAGGCCAGTTCTCAGACTCTGCCTGAGAAATCTCACTAGGTAACCCTGAAGCTTCAAAATCCTCAACCCCTCTCGCTCTTCTTCTTTCTCCTCAGAATAGGACAACTCTCTCTAAACTGTCTGCAGTGATTGAAGGACGGGCCAGCTTTCTGCACGATTGACTTTAGGTCACCTGCAAAACTGAAGAGGCCCTTGGGATATATGAGCAACCACCAAACAAACGGGATCCTGCTAGGAAGGGGATGAAATTGAGGGGCTGTTCCCAGCATACCCTTTTCTGCAGGATGTCTGGCATTTCTGGAGGGTGGATGCTTCTGTGTCCCTAAGTTTGTATGACTGACAACTCACTGTGGATTAAGCCACCCTTGCAAAACCACAGCAGGTTTGCATGACATGCTAAGCCATATCCTGTTAACCATGAACAACCCATTAAAAGAACCCATGGTTTGTTGTTGGGGGTTGTGAATGGCCTGCCTTGGTTTGCAATCTCAGCTGGGTTTGGACAATGTGATGATCATGTTTCAACAACAAACCCCAGTTCAGTGACAACCCACTCTCAATCCCTTGACAGTCTGGGTTATTAGGTTGTCTGAACCAGCTCAGTGTGGTTTGTTGACATATGACATTAATGAGTAATGCCAAGGTTTGGGGTGGTGGTGATTTTATGATTGCTTATGAGAATCATGAAGTGGCATATCATGTGGGTTTTCTGCCTCAAGTGCCAAAGTACCTTCTATGGGTGGGATAATTTTATCTACAATTACTACAGATGGCCAATGTAGTAAAACAGATCTCATATAAGCCCAGGCCAGAAACTTCTTCTCTTTATTGCTTAGCACTTTGTATCTCTCTACGTGCTTCACAGACAATAATCTGCCTGCCTCCAGCCCCTACTTTCCTTGAAAAAGATCCAGAACTGTGGAAGAAGAACCTCAAATCCCTCAGAGGTCTTCCTCTTGATGCTTCCTCTGTAACAATGGGAGCCTTTCACAGCAAACCTTTCTGCAATGCACCAGGTTTTAACCTTTATGGTCTGAGTAGCCATCTGGGACCCAGCAGTCCGATATTTGGGGAGACGGGGAGACTGGGGGGCAGGGGTTCTGCTGCTTTCACGAAATGTGACTTGGCGGCCATCCCCTAGGACAGGGAGGTGGCAGCTAATTTCTACCAGTGTTCCTAATAGATAATGCTCTTTTGCTAAAGAGATCATTCGTTGACATCTCTGCTGGCAAAGCTCCTTGCACTGAAGCATCCCTTTGATCAATTAAAGGATGCCACTTTAGCCCAGTTTTGCATTTTATTTTTAGGGCAGGGATGGCTCCCTGTCCCCCAACCACTTCTCTGACAAATCAGCATAAGTGTCATTCAGTGGGTGAAGGGAGAAAAGTTTCACCACAGTAGATATTCTCGTGTCTAACTTAATCTTTCATGGGTATTATGCTCAAATTCACATCCCAATCTCAGCTTAGGCCCCTTTGAGTGGCAGGCACTTCATCCCATTGGTTGTACACTTCTCTCTTTTTCTTCTTTGTCACAAACAGCTTTTGGCCTGTCAAACCTCCATCCGTCGTAGAGGGAACACTCTCTCTGGCATCAAGAAAACTTCAACAGGCTGTCTTTTAAAATAGCCGTCTGCAATCTGTATACCTTTTGTGTATCAGTCATCAAGGCACACAGCACCTCTCCTCCCCACAACAAAGGGTTAAAGTAGACTTTTTGTTAAGGTGAGAAAGTTGTGTTGGTGAATTGTGCTGGTAGGGAGGTTTATGAATGGTGGACTAAAAGACAGGTGCTTCCCACTCAGAGTCTGCTATTTAAACCCACTGTGTGTGTTAATATCAGGAATTGTATAAACTTGTATTATGCTTTGGGAATAGTATATTAAAGTCAATCTTAAAGGAAATCAAGCCTGACTGCTATTTAAAAGGCCAGATACTGAAGATGAAACTCAAATACTTTGGCCACCTAATGAGAAGGAACAGCTCACTGGAGAAGACCCTGATGCTGGGAATGATTGATGGCAAAAGGAGAAGGGGACGGCAGAGGGTGAGGTGGCTGGATGGGGTCACTGGGGCGGTGGGTGTGGGCTTAAGTGGACTCCACGGGATGGTGGAGGACAGAAGAGCCTGGAGGAATGTTGTCCATGGGGTCATGATGGGTCGGGCATAACTTTGCAACTAACAACAACAATGCTTTGGGAAATAGCTAGCGATACATTATGGTGATGCATGTTCCAGCTAAATACAGAAATCCCTTATCATGAAATCCCTAGGCTGGGCCAAGTGTGTCACACACCTAACCTACATCACAGGGCTGTTGTGTGGATAAACTGGAAAGGAGAAGGAAAGGCTCCTTGGAGGAAAAGTGAGATATAATCATATCAAATAAGTATAACATACAGAACTAATGCCCAGAAGATGTGGCAGTGGCTGTCAGCTTAGATGTTATTTTTTAAAATAAAAAGGAATAGACACATACCTGGAATACAGGTGCATGAGTGGACATTAGCCAAACAGATCCTCCATGATTAGAGGCAGTGTATCTCTCATTGCTGCATGCTGCCATGATCAGCAAGATGTTAATAATACACTGTGGCCACCGCACAATCATCTCATTTCTGAGCAAACCACTGCCTCATTCCTCAGGAAAGGTCTCTCACACCTGCATTTGAGAAACTCACCTTGCCATGCCATGTAAATGCTAACTGGTAGCGTTACATCCCTCAAATAGAAGGTAACCTAACACAGCGCTCGCTCGTGAGACTCCAACACCATTGTGCATTGCAAAATAAGTGATCCGCAGCATTTGACTGGAATCATCCTGGCAAGCAAAAGCAAGAGCTTAGAAGATGTCAGAGCAATGAAAAACCGCCTACCCATAAATATCCAGCACCCCGATGAAGGAATGCTGCTTGACCGTTGTGTGCAGGGCCTTGTTGATGTGCTGCACAATCCAGTTGAACAGCTGGGCATAAATGTGCTTGGCCAGCGCATTTCTGGCGTTCACCACCTGTGAATGGGACATGGTTTTGACGAAGGTCTCCGCAGCGGTGACCAGTTTCCGGTGGGAGAGCCAGTGCTCCATCTGGCTGTGCTCCACTCCCAGCAATCTGCAAAAATTATGCAGGTGTTCATCCTCTTTCTAGGATATAAAGAAAGACATCCAATTCAGCAAAGCATGCAATGGTGCTCTGGACCAGATGACAAGGACTCACCCGCCCACTCGTCCAAGGAGCGAGGGATGGGCGCTTTCATGTTTGGGGATGGCACTTGTTTCCAGGACTGCTGCTTCCAGCAGAATCCAGCTATTTATCCATCCATCCATCCATTTATTTAAAGCTTTTATATACCATTCCATTACTGGCGTCTCGGGACAGTTTACAACAAGCACAAATAAAATAAGATAAAAATGGTACAGCATCCAGTGATAAATATAAAAACCACAATTAAGACCAATTAACAATTAAAATAATGGGAAAATAATGGCTTTTCACCTGGCACTGGTACCAGGCGAACCTTTCTGCGGAGCGTATTCCACAGTCGGGGTGCCACTGCAGAGAAGGCCCTCCTCCGGGTAGCCACCTTCCTGATCTCTTTCAAGGAGGGCTCCCAAAGAAGGATCTCCCCCTCAGATCCTCAGATCTCAAGGGGTGGGAGGGCACATAGGGAAGAAGGTGGTCCTTCAGGTATCCAGGACCCAAGCTGCTTAGGGCTTTATAGGTCATCACCAGCACCTTAAATTGTTTCCATAAGATGTTGCACTACTTCTATGGCTCATCAGGACCCTTGAAAATGCTACTTTTGTCACCAGCCACAGGGTCTTCATATGCTGCAGCTGATGCAGCACTAGACAGAGACAGGTAAAGATCACCAGCTAAGCCTCTGGGCATTTTGCAACCAGTACTTCTGACATCCAGTAAGTTAGCAATACGCACAACTGAAAGCAGCTGGAACAGAGAATGTTTAGCAGGGGACCAGGAATTGATTCTGGAGTGGGAAGGCATGACTGAGAACCCAGTTCTGGGACTCTACAGCATCCCTAGCCTGGAGGCCCCTTGCTCATTTCTAGTGCATTTCCCACTATTCTGGACTGACTTCCGTTCTTGGACCCTGGTTGAAAGGATATTGCACAAAACCGGTTTTCTGCCCACTGCTGTTGCAGAAAGGATGTCTCTGTTGCAAATGAGGTGAGTTTTCGGGTCTCCATGGGATAAACGCCCCATTCCTTGTCCATATCAGCATAACTCGCCCTACATGCATGATCCTTCCCCACTGTTCACAGAGACACACACAGTCTTATCTTCATAAAAGAGGTGCTCACTCATGGCTAGGCAGCTCCCAATGACAGTTTCTACAAAGGACAAAACCCCAGGAGGAAGTGACAGTGCAGAGGATGGCCAAATCCATCATTTTAAGATGCAGAGCCAGTTGGAGGAGCTGGCCTACTGGCCTGCAGGGAATGGCTGTACACCCAACCAGTCACTTGTCCATCAGTCCAAAAGAGGCTCTCCAGGGTTGGAGACAGAATCTTTCCCAGCCCCACCTGGAGATGCTGAGGACTGACCTGGGGACCTTCTTTGTGCAAAGCAGGGGCTCTACCACCCCTCCCCACCACCGCCCCTGGTCCACCTCTCAGAAGGAAGGATCATTTGCTCAGATGGAAGGGGATGGGTGGGAAGTAAGCTGCATTTCATGTCGGAACCAAATCCAAATGGGCTTAGGCTAGACAAGGGTTTGGGTGCAAAGGGGGAGTGGAAGGTCACTTTCTGCCCCCTTCTCTTTGTAAAGCAACCCCAGATTAAATCTGACATCTAATTAGCCAGGAGAAGAAGTAGCTGATGGTGCTACTTATCTCCTGCTTATTTCCAAAGCAAGCATAGCTTTGAACTCACGCTGCTTTGCAATGACAGAAAGTTATTCAGGTCTCTTGAAGCCTCACACTCAGGGCCCCATCCCTGCAGCACCTTGAGAAAGGTGATTAGAAGTTCAAACAACACTTTTTCCAGAGGGAACCAAGTTTGGGCTGAGCAAGGGTGCAAAAGCTAGGAAAAAAATGGTTCTTCTCAGTCCTGAGTGTGAAACGCACCTTTTCACACTCAGGACTAGGAAGTTGACTGCCAAGCATAAGGCAAGATAAAGGAAAACAAGAGCCTAGGTGTTTATAGGGAGAAAATAAACATCTAGAAAAATCTAGATGGTAGAAACATTAGAAAATCAATTCTTAAATAAACATTAAAAAACTGGAAAGTCCTTTGCTCGCATCTTCAAAATATATAGAAGGCAACTGAGGGTCCTCTAAAAATGGAAACAGTTGAGGTCTGCATTTGACATCCAACCCTCTGCTTTAGAGGTCAGCCTTCCCCAGACTGGCACCCTCTAGATGTTCTGGGTTACAGTTCCCAGCATTCTGGGCTACTCAGCATGCTTGCTGGGGTGATGGCAGTTAAAGTCCAAAAGTACCCGGAGAGCACCAGACTAGGGAAGACTGATCTAGCTTTTAAACATAAGCGCAGCCCTTTGTGATGACATGCAGGTTCATCCCGTTGAAGAACCTGCTTTCCAGACTGCGATGCTTCAAGGAAGCGGCCTGCTTTTTCAGCTCTGCATACTGCTCCTGAACATGGAGGCCCTATGCACGGTCACCATGCTCACAGCCAAGAAAAAAGCACACAAGCAAAACGGCATCCAGTTGAGTTCTGAGTGAGGGCCACTCAAGGCCCTTATTTTCTCTGCACTGTTGTGTTTTGCTTCATTGAGTTGCCTCATCACTAATTAAATGAGTTAACAGACGGATCTAGCATCACAGAGCTGCACTTACATTTTAATTAAATAACAGCAATATCATTAAGGGGAGACAACACCATAAGAGAAGATTTGCTTATGTACCCAGTTTGTCAAAGCCTTGAAATTAAATAGTCCATTGCACCCCTCTTGAGTAACATCAGCAACACTGCAAAGCACAATTTTATATTTTAATTAAAAAAAGAAAGCTCCTCTGAAATGGGACATGACAATTGTCCATAACCAGAAATAATACTATTGCACTCCTATTATTGTAGTCACACTGCTAGAATAATAAACATTCACAAAGAGGGAAAGAGCATTGTGACACCTTTAGAAACACTTTCCTATTCTGGGCTGTGCAATTTATAAGCGTGCGTTTTGTTCAGGTGTGTGTACGTTGTTGTTTTTCTCAACCACCACATTTCATCCTACGATGCAAGAAGGCAAAGCTGCCTCTGAGGACAAATGTTGGTTCATCATTAAAGCTGACATGCTGGGAATTAGACAGATCTGAACTTCGAAGCACAATCCAGCAGAACATTTTCTTACGTAAGGCTCGCTGAAATGAACTGGAACTGCGCCCAAAGGCCTCCTGACCCCTTACAGGCCCCTGCCAATCTTCTTCGTCTGCCCCTGATGTCTGGAGTTCGTCTCCAGAACACCTTCTCCCCTCATAACCAGTTCAAAGCCCACCCGTGACGTGTTTCGCCAGGAAACCTTTGCTTCAGCCTTTCTCAACCTTGGGTTCCCCAGAGGTTTGGACTGAACTCCTATTACCCACAGCAAAAGCAGCCACGTCAGGATTGATGGGAGATATAGTCCAACAACATCCATGGACCCAAGGTTGAGACAGGCTGGCCGAATTGACAGGCAGTGGGTAGGACCAGACAATTTACAGAGCCATCTCCTCACATCCTAATCTTTCTTTCTTTCTTTCTTTCTTTCTTTCTTTCTTTCTTTCTTTCTTTCTT
>JAIXND010000762.1:7806500-8005736 GCA_023646645.1 Varanus salvator macromaculatus
CTTTCTTTCTTTCTTTCTTTCTTTCTTTCTTTCTTTCTTTCTTTCTTACTTACTTACTTACTTACTTATTTATTTATTTTAGAAAATTTGTAGGCCATCCTTCACAGGCATCTCTGGATGGCTTACATCATTACTTCAAATCCTAAATAAAATAAATTAACTATTCCACAACTGAGCATAAAACTAATCTATTTAAAATAAATTAAATAAATCTAATATAATTAAAATTACTTTATGTTAAAATATTAGTCAAATAAAAGGTCTTGACCCGGCGCCGAAAATGACGGCGCCAGGCGGACCTCTCTAAGGAGCGCATTCCATAGTCCCGATCACCCTTCTCCACCTTGGTGTGCTCCAGACAGGTTGACCTGCAACTCTTATCCTTTCCAGCCAAGGCTGAATTGTTGTTCAATATAACTGGAGGGCACCAAATTGCAGAAGGAGTCTCTAGAACCTCCTGCAATTTAGGGAAACAGGAGAGCTGAGATACACTACTGCAAGAGATCTAAGTTATTAACAGAGGTGCAGGAGCAAAGCAAATTGCACAGGTGGCTTATAATAGCATGCCTGCTGAAAACATACCGATATGTTGCAGGTCTCTCCATCACGTTCCGATTCAAGCTCCATGTTTCCAAGGTGCAGGATGGCTGCTAGTATCTTAAAAATCATCATCTGATGGGACTCCTTTACTCCTGAAAGGAATGATTGATATCCAATTTTTGCAAAGGAAATATAAACCAAGAATGGCTTTCATGTGGCCGAGGAACATCCAGATTAATTAATGCATCAATTAGCAAGGCAATCCTAGCACAAAAGCATGTGACCTGCCATCTGAAATCAAGTACCCAGAAAATCAGGGTAAAGAAACCTGGATTCTAACTTTCCAGAATGAAACGGCCACACCACCCCTTTCATAGCCTTTGCAAAGGACAGCAGGTTCACCCAAATGTTCTACTAGGAGACCATCCCAATCATCTCTTACCAAGCAGGGTGAAAGCACGCCTGGTTTTTTCAAAGTCATCCGCATCATCCACACCTTCAATAGATGGCTCCCCTCCCATCGCTGTGTAGGTGAAGTCTTTGGCATGCACTGGGAGAGAAGAAATGGAACATGCAGGTTAGACAAAGCAAGCGACTCATCACCTGCTAAGTCCTATTTCGCATAGCACCATTTTAATAGATTTTCTTGGCAGCCAACACAATCACTCATAATTGCTTTTCACAGGATACATCCCAGAACATCCCACGAACAGCTGGCGCCGCAGCCGAGGCAGTGCGCACGATGAGTGTGCCACGTATTCACGGGAAAGTAACTGCCTCATTAAAGTCCTACAAACTTGCCCTCAGTGTTCCCAGTCTTTCAGACAAGTGATCTCTTGGCATTCCAGGCCAAGAGGTGCTAGGACTCCTCTTTGGGGCAAGTCACTTGAAGCAGCACAGTCGTGACCTGCCTGAAGGACTACAAAATGACATCTTGCCACACTTCTTGAAAACATTTTACTCAAAGGAGTGTGCAACGATTTGTCATTTCAGGTGACACATCAATGCCACCTCCTCAGAGGCTGCGGTTTCCCCTAAGGCTTCAAAATGAATTAGGCTGAAAAAACGAAAGTTAACACAATCATGCACCAGAGGAAGAAAACATTTTCCTTCTGAAGTTGGCCATAAAGGAAAAAAGCATACAGCTGATGCTTCACTGCTGGTTTATAAGAGATAATCCCAGCTTAAAGTGTATTTTTTCTACTCGACGATAACATATAGCAGGCACTTAAAGATCTTTTATCCCATGATTTGTTCAGTGATTCTGCCTGATTAACTGATCCAGTGAACTCTTGCTGGGGACAGCAGGAATGGCCCTTTTCTTCGTAACTTTCAGTTTTATTTTCCCTTAATCAAAAGTTCCCTTCAAAAGTTTCTGAGGGGTTTCAACAACAACCAAGATGACTCAAAGGCTGACTGGAATCCCCTCCAAGACGGACAAAGCCAAGCTGCACTTCCAGGAGAGTGAAGAACGCTGCTTTAACTTCCAAGACTGGCAAAATCTATGGGCAAGTCAACAAGTACATGTGCACCACTTGATTTCTCAAACCTTGCAGCTGAAGGTACAAAAGGGTCCAGTGGGAAAATCCTGTGCGCACAGTACGATGATGTGGAACCTCTGGCCCGTGGGCCAAATTTGGTCTGCTAAGGTTCTGCATCTGGCTCATGCAGCCTCCTGGAGTGCCTCTGGGAGGCAAGGCTGGGGATCAATGCCTCACCTCCTAGAGGAGTCCCGGCTGATAGCTGCAGCCTTAGGTTGGAGGTAACACTGGGAATGCAGAAGGTGACAGGGACTCAGTCAGAACCAGCCAGAGCAGCTTCTCTTTCCAAAGCCAAAGTGCTTTGGATGGCGTCTGTCGTGCAGACTCAGGGACTCAACCTGTAGCAAGAATAGTGTCCACTCTCTCTGGTGCTGCCCACATCTCTGCTGCCAGCACCACCATCACCATTTGAACTGGAAGTTACTTCCATCAACAGGCTGCTTCTCCCCTTGCTAAAATAACTCCTGGGCAAGGTGGCAAAAGCAACTCTTCTAGGAATGGAGAAGCACTTGAAAGAAGTTCTTGGAAGGCTGCCATGGGGTGGAAGGCCAGGAGCTTTTCTGGATCATCCCAGAGTTCAGAACACTGGACTTACAGAAAGCTAGATTCCAGCTGAGCCTCAGGAAAAACTCCAGACTGTTAGCACAGTACAACAATGGAACCAATGGCCCAAGATGGTTGTGGGCTCTCCACTCCGGAGGCCACCAAGAGGCAGCTGGACCACCATTTGTTAGGGACCCTTTACCTGGGACTTCTGCATGAGGAGGGGATTGGACTGAATGGCCTTAGTGGCCCCTTCCCAACTCAACTATTGTAAGATTCTAAGATTCCGTTAGTTCTCTGGACAGCTCCTCCTTCCTCCTGGTTCAAGGTTCAGCAGCCAAAAATGAGATGCAGAGTATGGTGGTGTGTGTAAAAGAGAGACAGATGGATGACGGACGGACAGATAAAAGACGCATAGCAGAGACCAGGCAGGTGAGAACTGGATGTTCCCACAGTTTCTTAAGGAGTCCTTGTATACTTTCCTCAGAATAAGAACATTAAACAGCACACATAGAGTAGCCTCAGAAACTGAGAAGCAGCCACTGCCCAGTCTTTCTGCGTTGGCTTCTTTTGCATGCCTCTACCATGCTTCTTTCTGGAAGCCTCTACCATCAGTACTGCCAGTCCAAACTGAGCTCCGTGGAGAAAAGATGAAAATGTGAAAACTTCAACAATAAAAGAGATGAAAAATATTCCAGTGCACTCACTGCTTCTGACCAATTTGCATAAAGATTCCAAGGTTTCACTGGGTTCCATTCATTTGTGTATGATATATTCACACGCACAAGGCAAAAAACAAATGAAGCCCAACTTTAATTCCTATGCACTCTTCCCTTCATTTTTTAAAAAATGCCCTGAATGTTTGGCCAAAGATTGTCTGATCACTGCTGGAAAGGAGAACGTGCGCCTTGAAACAAACACTCCCACACTCCCTCCAAGAGACAAGCCCGGCTGGAGGCTGCAGATGCTTTCTCTCCTCAAAAGCTTTCAAGCCCAAAGAGAAAACACAATCATTTCCATCCAATTAAATATCTTATAGGAACGAAATCCCCCATCCACTCAGCTTTTCTCTGATTCCTGGCTTTTTCCATGAAAGATTTTCCCTGCAGACACTGGAGTTGAAAGCCGCTACCTTAATGGAGTAAAAAGGCTTTCCTCCTTTGCCGCCGGGTCTCTCTTGTTCCTTCCTCCTGTCCTGGGCTGGGTCCCTCCCAGCCCGACATTGTAAATAAGATTTGCACTGTTGTCTATCCAAGCAGCTTTTAAACGGAAGCTTTCTTTTTTCTGGACTGTGATCTGGTTCTTCAAAGCAAACGTGAAAGGAACCCCACAAAACCTACACTGCCAAAAGCCCTATTCAGCCACAGCAAGTCAAACAACTGGTTTTGCCTGCATGGTGGAGTGTGGGATACTCCATCCCTCCAAGGCTCCCAGAGAGGTAGGAGTCAATCCCAATTGAGCAACTTTCCCCTACCGGTAATCGCGTGGTGATTTCCTGGCTCTCGGGCAGTGTTCTCCAGTCTAAGAGGTTGAAATACTTCAGCAATGGGAGCTTTAAGTTTGAATAATTGGTCTGTGGGGGATTTTGTCCCTGGCCACCACTGGAATGCAGTTCCCGAGAGCTTCTGCTCGGACTGCAAGGAGCTCAACCTCATTGGCCTTCATGGAGTACAGTGGCTGCCCAATGCTCCAGGCAAGAACCGTTCCAAGCCGTCGCTGAAGATGCCGTGGATTTTCTACACACAAGGCATGAGCGCTACCACTGAAAACAGCTCCAAGGGAAACCTTGTCAAGCCAAGGTGTCCCCAAGAGGAACCTCTGGCTGCTCTGCCAACAGCTTCAACACCCCGATTTGTTTATATCCCAGTACAAGATGGAGCGGAGGAATGATGCCCCATTGAAGCGCCATGTTAGGCTACAGCCCAGATGAGGAAACCCAACTTACAGATGTTCTCTGCTGCATATTAAGGAATTAGATACCCTAAGCTGCTCCTCAGAGGGAGAATGGAATCAAAGAAAGGCTTTCTTCCATCAAACTATACAAGCCTTCTCTCACACGGCATCCTCCAGTTGTGCTGGGCCACAATTTTCATCATTTCCGACCAGCCCAACCCCAACAGCACCTGCACCGGCTGGAGGTAATGGGAGATGTAGTGCAGTATAGAATCAATGATTCATAGATGCAATCTTGATCAATTCAGGGTGCAGCCAGGAATCACATGAAAAGCAAGTTTCACTTATAACTCCAAACAATATTTGGCATCAGGTGCGTAACCCATTCCAGCTTACTAGGTCCTCTCCCGGCGATTTTTAATTGGTTTTCTGCCCTGCCCTCCCAGATCAAATAAAAAAACAAGAAGGAAGCCTGACTTGAGAAGCGCTTTGCAGGGCTGAATCAGCTGGTACACAAGGGGTTAAGCTTTCCCTTCTCATGAAAACCTGTTCCTGCATATTAATTATTTGAGGAATTAGGGTGCAAGGAAAAGGCACTGTCAGGTTAACAGTGTTGTTCTATCCACAGTGAGCCCTTTTACATATGCTGGGACGCCTTTAATCCCTTCAAGAACACAGCCAAAGACAAAATGGACTTTGCGACGTCCTTCAAACTCATTGCTCTGTTTCGCTTATTCCATTTTTGTACCTCCCAATAGCTGAGACTCTCTTGGTAGTTAACAAAAGTTAAAATTAAACAAGAGTTAAACACAGACACGCATACACCCACATTAATTTAAAAGAACAAAACCGTAATAGCAAATGCCATTATTCAGAATAAAAGCATAGCAGTGGTACAGAGTAAAACACAGAAACAGAGCGAGTCAGAAGGGGCCTCCCGGGCCATCTAGTCTGACCTCCGGCACCAGCCGGCTCCGCTCATGACATGCTCACCATGTGCATGTCCAACCTATCCTTGAACACCCGCACCGATGGGGCCTCAGCCACCTCCTGTGGAAGCCCATTCCATACGGAATACACAAAAACAAAAGTTAAAAGTTAAACTACAAAAATGCTAGGAAAATAAGGTCTTCAGCTACGTACACACCGATGTCCTGGTGGCAAAGCAGCAGCGCCCGCTGGTGGTGCAGAGACAGGGTCAGCACCACGGATGGAAATGCCTGGACACCAGCTGAGGACCAATTCCCAACAGGGCCCCACTGACCCTCAATCCCTCTGGCCCAAGTCCTCACAAACCTGGAGCTGGCACTGGCCAAAGAGAGGAAGTTTGTCTTTGAGAACCGCTTACAGCAGTGTCTGGCTGCAAGGGGCAGCTTCTATGCCTCAAGTGGACATCCCATAGTTCAGCCCATTCCCTTTGCTCCCGGAGAACTTAATGGGAGCCACTGAGGCCAAATCTGCCAATATTTATATAGCACTTTCCCTTTCCTGTGCAAAGCACCAGCCTGTGTTCCATATCCTGGGCACAGTCATGGTCTTGTGGAATTTCAGGCACGGCATCCTACAATTTAGGGAGTGTAACAGACAGACACTGCCGTTCTTTCAGGAAGATACTGACCATATCAGGGCAGCGGACTCACCCAGCGAAAGTTCTTTCAATTCAGGAAGATCGGCAGAGGCACACAGCTGATAGAATATGTGATAGTTTCGCTCATCTGCTGCCTGGAAAGAAACACAGAGAAGGTTTCAGACATTAGGGATTCAGTGAGTGTATAATTTAAGGGACCTCTTTTTCCTTCCTGCAGCGCTACTCAACCCTCATATTTCACACACATCCCTCCCCAAGAAGCCAGCTAAGGATGAGTTTTATTTTATTTATGTCAGCTAAAGTTAGCTGTAAACCTTGTGCAATTACTTTTAAATGAGAGGAAAGAAAGAGAGAGGGACCGTTCTGGTCCTCATTAATAAATGAAGAGAAATGTCCGAGCCACTGTCCTTAAAAACCTGCAAGGGACGACATGGTTACTCCTATTTTAAAGCAGAATTAAGGTTGCGACACTGGGATCTTCCAAAACCACACACAAATCTGTGGTAGAGCTGGGGTTTTAACCAAGGGCTTTCTGCATTCAGTAATGGCTGACTTTAAGGGAGATACGAAGAGATACGAAATGCAGCTTCAGCTCTTCCGTGGAAGCTGTTTTACAGTGACTCGGGCCACTGGTTCATCTACCACACATCTGCCTAAATGGATTGGCAACAACTCCCCAGAGCTTCTGCCTGGGAAGGATCCTGAAGATTCAGCCAGGGACCGTCTGCATGGAGTCCATGCGCTGGACCAGTGAGGGACCTTCCCTAAATGTAGAAAGCCACCCTCTGCCACATTGGCCAACTGGTTCATCAACTCAGCAGCCACTCCCCTGGGGTGCACGATGCCAGGAATTAAGCATGGGCCCTTTTGTGCGCAAAGCATGGGCTCCAATGCTCAGTCATGCATCTCTGTAAGAACCAAGGTCATGCCGAATGTACTGAAGTAGAAACCTTGCTCAAAATTAAGCAGGTCTGGATCTAGTCAGTGTCTGGATAGGGGACCTTGTTATATACTTTACATATGTATATACAAGGGGTCTTCAAAATGTTTCCGTACTTTTAGATTTGATATTTTATATATTTTTTGCTGATGGCATGAAAAAATTGGTACAACACTGGGAAAAATGCATTGCAAAGGAAGGTGACTATGTCAACGAGTGATGTAATGTTTTTTTGAAATTCTTAATAAATAGTTTTAAAAAATGCAGACATTTCAGCTCCATTGGGGAGGTAGGTTGGTTACCTATGGTTCCCCCACCCCTAAAAGAGGAAAAGCATCACCATTACAGGGGGCAGAAAAGGACAGTGCTCTGCACTGAATTTGCATATGCTAATATATAGGCATACATGCAAATACAGAGATATATAGTAGAATGGAACCCCTAAAAATTGCTCAGTTTAGAGTGCTCCTGGTTAGGTGCCTAGCCTACTGGACAGTCTCTCCTTCAGGAGACTCTGTGGCATTCCACATCTTCTCCACCTTTCCTCCACCTGCCACCACTGCCACTGGTCAGTTCCATGCCCAGGGATTCTGTTAGGGCTGTCTGAAGAGTTCACAATCCCCTGAGAGGTTATTTCTTAGACCTCTGTTGTAGTCCAACTCTTGCCCGTGCCCCAAGCTTTCAGGTATCTCCCCCTAGCACATGTTTGGTGTTATTTTGGGTACATAAAGATCCACACTTGAGTCCTGAGTTCTCTCTTAGTTTAAAAAGACCTTGCTGCTTGTGTAAGGTGTGCCAGTTCTGAGCCAGTTTCTACTTAAAAAGCACACACGTTGCTGCAGTTTGATGTTTGAGGAGGGTAAGTTAAGGCAATGTTAAGGCAGAATTTTCCATCCGAACATCCACCCAGTCAGGCATCAAAGGCATTTATACGCACCCAGGATCCCAAGTAGTTTTGGAGAGAAACCCTTGAAGCTTTAAACCTGAGCTAAGAAACCACCGCTGTAAAACTTTTGCAGAAGAAAAGGAGGACACCAGCCAGCATCAGTTCAATAGAATACAATACTGATAGCCTTGGAAATAAATCTCAGGAATGCAAATGATTCATAGATGAGGGGCCAACCTTTGTTAATGTCAGTTTTTATGGGCATTCCTGTGAGAAGGGTTTTCTGCCGGGAACTTCATGGGAGTAGTTGGTGGGGTGAAGCTAACAGGAAAGTTCAGACCCGGTGGCAGACAAAACCATCCCCTTTTCTCTCCCTGAGAGTCAAAACTATTCTTGTTTTCTCTTTACTTTAGAATAGGGCACACGGCTCCAGTTCCAATCAGGACAGGATTAAATCTTGCGTGTGTGTCGGGGCTGGGGGATTTCAGGAAGGAAATTGCTGGGACAGGTTTAATTCTCTCCTCCTAGCTTGTGCTGGTCCTTGTACACCTTTACTGTAAAGTAAAACAAGGAAGGAAGGAGGGAGCAAGCGAGGGAGGGAGGGATGGTAGGACGGACGGAAGGAAAGAAGGAAAAGGAATGGATTCGGCTACCTGCTATGCAATTAACTCAATGGGCTTGATTGATCTGCTCAATGGGCTGCCACACAAGGGATTAATCACCTTGGCCAGAGATCTGGACTGATTGCTTGCAGAGGTCTTTTGATATTAGGCCAAGGGTCAAACGATATTAGATTGAGGGCTGCATGTTGTGCGCCTGCATTGACCGCCTCTGTGATAAATGGGTGACAATCAGCGGTGACCTTGCAAATGCTAAGAGGAAGCAACATTGCTGTGGATCCTTAACACTGAGCTGAGCAGGGACAGAGACCAAAAGGAAGCCAAAGGCATATGCCAAGTGCGGAACTCAGCCTGGTAAGTCAGAGCAAGCCTCTTCTTGTACTGTTTAACTGGACTCCTTGCGAAGAGAAACCCTTTGCTGTAGCATTTAAATGTTACGGTGAAATGTTTTATAAAACAAAGTAAAAATGCAATTAAAAATTAAGGTTTTTTCTTTTAAGGAAATCTACTACTGCAACACATTTCGGGATTTGCTGAAACAACAATTGCATTGTTCAGCGCAATTGGAGGGCAGTCCATCACACAGAACTACAAAGACCATGTGGTACAGGGCACAACTGCACACTGTACTTCATACAGGGATACTGCAGTAGCCCTGTGCCAACTCTCCTGCTGCCCCAGTCAGGGGCAAAGAAATGCGAAATTCTTGGTATGATGAGACTCAGAGTGGGGCCAGAACAGGACTCTGCTCTGGGGGAGGTGCTCCACGTCAAATGTAATTGCCACGGTTTGCAGAGCTGTGCGGCTTATCCTGGTGGCTGCAAGTACTCGCAGGGCTGGTACCAGGCCTGTAGGGATTAGACCCATTGCTACTGTGGAAACCAGCAGGAGGGACTAAAAAAGGCTGCTCAGCCCTGCCGAGTTTTGCCACAACATTACAAGTCTCTGAGCTTCTTGATCCAGCTCCTGCCTCCGGTCTTGTGTCTTGATTCCTAACTCTGCCTTTACTTTGCGTCCAGCTACACCATGCCAGTATCTGACCCCTGCTTGTTCCTGACTTAGTCTTCACTTCTGGCCCTTCTACATTTTGCTAAGTCCTCCATCTAGTTCTATCGCCCTTTGTCCAGTTAAGGAAGCTGCTTAGATTCTGGATCAGATAGCAACATGCACCTCAGTCCCAGAAACAAGGGCGAAGGAAGAATGAGAATGGAACCAACCTGGAATACAACTCTTGACTTCTCAAGCAGATATGTCCTCATGTTGGCACCGATGATACAGTATCTTTTATCAAAACCAATCTGAATGTATTTCCCGAAGCGACTGCTGTTGTCATTTCGGGTTGTTTTCGCATTGCCGATCGCCTTTACAAAACAGAATAAAATATTAGAAACAAAGGTCCTTTTTGCAAGAAAATGCATTACCTCTCAAGTAAATTTTATAAACTTGCAGTTGCCTATAAATAAATAAAAATAGTTATATTAAAAGAAACAGAGAGAAAAGGGAAAATGGCAGAGACTGCTCAGTATCTTGTATAATAACACTGTTTAGCTCGCTTCCTGCTACACCAGTTTTCAATTAGCAGGAAATATGGCGGGGCAGGTGGATGGGTTACATATGAGAGTATCCAAAAATGTGACTCTCCACCTGTAATCCAATGCAAGAGTCAACAAAAGGGACAAAACAGCCTGGTATGAAAAGATGCTCATATGTCCATGAATTGCAAGCTCCACTTGGTCCAAACAATCTTTTGGTCAACATTTTATTTCTATCCTGCCCCAACCTCATCTAAAAGTCTGAAAAGTCCCCCATTGTGTGTAATGACAGGACCAGGACTAATTATGGGAGCATACTGTTGGCAGGGCTGAGCATATGCTACAATTCTGCAGATGTGCTATATGAGAGCAAAGGAGCAATCTTATACATGAGTAAGAAGGAAGAAGAGGCCTACAACTCCCATCATTCTCCAGTCAGCATGGCTGGGGAATGCTGGGAACTGTGGGGCTTTTTAGCCCACAAATATGCATAGAATCATACTCTACACCAAGATTTTAGCCCATATGACTGAGCAGATAATCTTCTAGTCTACAATCAAACAATCTACTTGACAACAAAATGACTTTGAAAAGTCCCCATGTTGAGCCAATCACAGAATTAATGGTGAAATAAGGTGGGCTTAAATGAGATTTACATCCCCATCATAATTTAAGCTAAACAGGGTATATACTTTGTGTCTACAAGGAAGAAAATGACAATGATATGAAATTTATGAAAGTAACCTCTCTCTCTTGTTGTAGTTCATAAAATATGAACAAGCTTCTTTTTAAACACCGGCATGCATTAAGCAACCTTGACAGAGTAGCGATAAAATGGCTTCAAATGATACCAAAGAGTCTGCCATGTTCTTAGACTAGCAACATACCAAGCAATTTCCACAGGTAAAATTGCTTCCAGGAAACATGCCCACAGCAACCAGCATTCAAAGGCAAGCTCCCACAGATCCTGGAGACGGCAAGTCGCCATCTCGACTAGTAACTACCATGTCTCCATGAAAATAAGACTGGGTCTTATATTAATGTTTGCTCCAAAAGATACACTAGGGCTTATTTTCAGATGATGTCTTATTTTTTCATGTACAACAATCTTCACATATTCATGTACAACGATCTTTATTTATTCAAGTACAAAAATCTACATTTATAAAAATACAGTCATACCATCTTCTTCTGGAATATCGTCATAGCTCTCCAAACCCTGAATTGTGTTGCAACAGACGTACTAAATGCGTCCGTCTGGCTGATGAAAAATCAGCTGTGTGACTGATGAAAAATACCTGGGGCTTATTTTTGGGGTAGGGTTTATATTACGAGCATCCTGCAAAATCATGCTAGGGCTTATTTTCCAGTTAGGTCTTATTTTTGGGGAAACAGGGTATTAGCAGCATTGCCCTCCATGAATAGGAGGGAATGAGGGGAATCTGAGGAAAATTTTATCTTCCCTCCTTTTTGTGGGTCAAATAGCTTCCCCAAATTCCTGTGAGAAGCAGCAAGACAAAAGCTACCAGCCACCAAAGGATGCGTGTGTGCAGAGCTAAATGTAAACAATGATCATTGTGGAATTGCATCTGATCAAACACGCTTTGGATATCTGAATTGGTGCTGATAGCCATGTGGACAGAGCTTCTTACCCGTTGATAAAGCTTACTGTTTCACTCAAATATTTCAGCATCCAGATGAGGCCTAAAGGAAACTGTCTGCCATTGACAACGTTCACCTTGAAATTCACACAGCTGATGTACTCTAATACCATAACAGTATCTAACCTGAACACCCATCAGTGAGCATTAGCATTGTTTTGATTAGTACCATTTAGTTCCCCTGGGGGCAGTTACTTCTTGAAACGGTCTTTTTAGTATCAGCATTAAAAGCATAAGAACATTTTTTTAAAAGCATGCTGGACCAGACCCAAGATCCATCTAGGCCAGCTCTCCGTACACTCGGTGGCCAACCAGCTGCCCGCAGGAACCCTTGAGCAGGATGGGCACAGGACCTCCACCTGCCCAGCTCCTCAGCAACTGGTGCATGCAGGCAGGCCACCTCTGGTGAAGAAGGTAGCCCACAGCCAGCAAGGCTAGCAGCCACGGATAGCCCCCTCCCGCGTGAATTGCTCCAATCCCCTTTTAAAGCCATCCACATATTTATTGCCCTTCTCTGCAATTTTTTCCAACTTAATAACGTCCTTTTTCAGGAATTGAGCCCAATAGTCTAAGTGTGGTCATACAAAGATTTGTATAAAGGGAGTAAGATCTTGGCAGTTCTATTTTCTATTCTGTTCATAATTATGCCTAGCATGGCGTTTGCCTTTTTCACAGCAGCTGGACAATGGGCAGTATTATTATTATTATTTCATTTCTATACCACCCCAGAGCAGAGGCTCTCTGGGCAGCTTACTACACTGTACAAGAACAAAACCATACAATTCAATGCAAATAACATAAAATCGAGCAGCCTTAAAATGGATTTAAAATAGCTAAAACATACAGAACACTTCCATCTTTCTCCCTCTTCTCTGCCTTGACTGTCCTTAGCCTCATTTCCCCACACTGCTATCACATATGGTTGGCTTCACTGACGCACAGTTGGCTCATGTATGTCTGTGTTCACGTATGTCTGTGACAAAACTATATGGTGCCACATGGTCAAATGGTGTTAGTGGCAAATACTAGGAGAGTTGTGGCTGAGAAGAATGGTGCCGAACAGCCTGAAATGACCTAAGGTAAAGGTAAAGGTAAAGGTTTTCCCTTGATGTTACGTCCACATCTTGCAAGCAACAGAATGCACTATGAGGGCTCCTCCAGGTAGGACCACCTAAATTCCCTGTGAAATTTGCTCATCAAAGGATTTACCTTCTCATGCCAGATTTATGGTACCTGAGTTTGCTAATTTCATCCTTTCATCAATGCTCTCTTAAATGAAAAATTCTGTCATTAGAGCACTACCCCTCAAGGATCAGAACATGGAATCTCAATTACAGTCCCTGGGACCTGATTGGCTGTGTTAACAGATAGGCAGGGAAGGAGGAACCATGGGATTGTTGCAAGCGGATGGATCTGAGGCAAATGCCATCCTAAGGCATATGCGCGCGGGGGGGGGGGGGGGTGTAAAAGTAAAAAGTAAAACAGCCCAGGGGCAGATGAACAGCTCCACTCAGATGGCCCCAAAATTATAAAAAGGCAAGCAGGCATAGCAGAATCCCATCACATATCATGAGACAACTAGCCAAAGCTCTGAAGGAATGCAACTGGAAGACTGCTGTTCTTCCACTGCTGCTGTTTCGAGAAGATCTAGCTTGGAAACTAGAAATGCATTTGTATTCATCACTGGCAAGGCAGCCTGTTTACTACTGGGTTGCACCTATCAAGAGAGCTATTAGAAACATGGCTTGCAAAACGGCAGCCATCGAGACACACAAGAAAGGGCTGTGTGTGGCAAGGAATGGAAGGGGACTCCATTCACAACGAGCCTCTCAATTAGTGCACACAGAGAGACCCCTTGCACACCCGGGGCACACGCTGGAGCACCAGGTTGTCTGGGGCACCTTCTCATACCAGATTCTGGATGAAGAGTGGCAGTGCAGAAGCTCAAACCACAGCACGGGGCACCAATGTGACCACAACTACAAAGCTTAGGTCCAGCCAGGATTGGGGGGCCAGAGCTGGAACTGCAGACAGACGCTCCTGGGGCTGCGAGTGGGTATATGTGTGAAAAGGTTATAGAGTTTGGGCCTGCAGGGGTTTGTCCAGGACCCCAGGAGACGTGTCTGAGGTCAAAGAGGGTTGCTGGACTGGTTCTTCGGGTTGGCCGAGTCTTTTTGCCCAAGCCTCTTTCTTGGATGAGTTTCCCTAAGGGTCTAACTAACTTTGCTCCTCATACCAGAGGGAGAACAAGATTTACCTCAGAGTACCGTCCCCCCTGTGCAGCAGTTTAACTTTTAGGATTAGGTGAAGCTTGAATCTACCTGCATATGAGAATTTTGGGAGGGTGGCATACAGGGAAGCCCACGCAGCTTGAGTTCCCGGCACAGTGCCTGCTCATTGCATGCTCTGCTCTTCTCCTAAATGTGCTTTTGGCTCCTAGTACATATGACAGAGAGCAGACCTGAGGCCGGGTAGTTTTGATGAAACCCTGGAGAACTTTCTCTAGCTCAGGTTCTAGAAGGAGGGACGGGATTTGCTAAAAACAAAGCTGGTAACACAGGAAAACTGAAACAAAGGAGGACGAAATAGCATCTTCGAAAGGAGCCTTCAGGAACAGTGCTAATGGAAGCTTGATTTCCTAAGCTTGCCATTCAAGTAAGGACCTTAAAAAACCATACAGCAAGAAAGTAGTACCAATTTATATCCAATCTTCAAAAGATCTCAAGAACAGATTTCCTTAAACCAGGTAAATTTGGTAATTCTAAAGGCAGAATAATCTGATATTTCTAAAAGCAGAATATAAGCCACCACCTGGAACTGCTGACCGTGTTATATGCTACCCAGAGGAGAAGTCATGGCAGCAAACCTATGTCAGTAGCACCACAAACACAAGAGCAGATCTTCAAAATCTGAACTAATTGAGCCAGAAAAATTATTACCACCAGCATTTGCTCTGTGGGAAGAAGCAATGAGCTGATAAAGTATTTTTTTTACCACTGGAAACCCCTGAACCTCTGGTTTTAGAGATTTCACTATGCTTTGCCCAGATTTTAAATCTTTTTTTTTAACCATAAGGACTAGAAACTTATTTGTATTCATAAAAAAAGTATCTGTAAGCAATTAATCCTGACCTAACACTAGTACATTTTCAACAAGTGCACAGAACACACATCATATGTTCCGTAAACTGGTCTTTGCAGCTCACAGCAGGAAATATTTTTACACAGACATAAATAAAATCAGGTCAGCGGTGAAAGAAACATTAACTTAACACTGCATCATTAAAGAAGCATTCATGTCTACTCATGTGGCACTTGTTTCCTGAAATATCAAGTGGATATTTGCAACCTTCACTGGGAAAGCCCTCTAGTCCCAGCTAAGTAATTATGCAGTGCTGGCCATTCTCCCAGAGTGATGTGGTGCTGACAGTCTCTGCAATAAATTCAGTGGCTAATCAATATTTCCTTGGGGAAAATACTGAGGAACGCAGAGGGACAGCAAGCCATGTTCCAGGTGCTCTGGAGAGCAATGAAGCCATAAAAACCAGGGCAGCAAAAAGAAGGCTCCGTGTCTAGCAACAGCTCGCAATCCCAAAAGGAGGATCTGCATGGAACTAGGAGATTCCAAACCATACATTCCTGGGCTAGACAAAAAGGTGTGGAAGAAGTCATTCTGGCAGAGAGAAGCTCACATGGCCAGGGACAATGCTGCTTGAACTGACCCTCTAGTTGCAGGTGGCCACCAGCAAGCAAGCTATTAGCACTCCCGGAATCTCCAGGATGGATTCCAACACCTGCGACACTCACAGAGCACCTGTTGCTCCAACACGGAGATGCTGAATCTCCACATTTCCTGCTAGCACAGGAACGGCCACTGCTGTCCCCGTCACAGATCAGTGAGAACAGTAAAGGTGCAAGAGGGTGGACCAGGTTCAGCCAGCAGTGGGATGAGTGGACACCAGTGCCTATCAGCCCCAAGCAGAGAGCATGAGGCAGTGAACGCTCCTGGAGTCAGCCCAGGTTCTTCCTGCTGGGACATGCATGGGACTCCGTGTCTCTCTCAGAACAGAGAAAGGCAAAATGCCTTGTGCAGCAGCATGTCACTCTGATGTCCCCACGTCAGGGGCAGAGGGATTCCCCCAGCTGCTGCACTGGGCTAGAAAGGCAGCCACAAATCCTGATGAAGATGGACCCAAAGTAGTAAAAATGACAGATGCTTCTCCAGGGAGAGGTCGCTTCCAGAAAAATTCAAAATGAATTCTAGGAGGAACATCCAAAAAAATATTCTGACCGAAGCCAAAATGTTTTCATTACGATGAGTGCAATCTCTGGAGAGCACTGTGCATCCCCAATTTTTTTCCAGCATGTTCACAGCTCTTACTTCATTTATCCTCCTATATTCAGTGTGATGCTGAGAGTTAATTATTTGCTCCTTGGATCTGAACCCACGCAGGGGACCTTCTGTCTGCAGCTGTCTAGTACTGGATGTGATTAATTCCTCAAATGGTTTTTTCATTCCATTTCCGAATTTTGTGTTGAATTTTATTTATTGTATCTGTGGTCTTTATTTTTTATTAATTGTTCTTAATTACCCAGAATACTTCAGCTATTGGGTGGTATACAAATGAAATAAAGGAACAAAAACAGCGAATTGAACACTCTGCATGTCCTATTCCCTCAACCCAAATGGCCAGCCAGCTCCCCAGTATCCAATGGATAGCCTACACACACCACATGGAAAGGCCAAATTTCAATCTGAATTCAGCTTTCAGGAACTGAGGATGTCTATTTCATCCCCTTATGAAAAGGAAGCACTTCTTCAGCCAGTATGTAGTCAAACTGTGGAATTTGCTGCCATGGGAAGTAGAGATGGCCTCCATCCTGGGTGGCTTTAAAAGGGGTTGGACAGATTCATGGTGATGGGAAGGCTACCCATGGCTACTAGCCTTGCTGGTCATGGCCTGCCTGCCTGCATGCACCAGTTGCTGAGGGCTTGGGCAGAAACAAAGAAACAGAGCGAGTCAGCAGGGGCCTCCTGGGCCATCTTGCAGGTGGAGGTCTTGTGCCCATCCTGCTGGAGGGATCCTGTGGGCAGCTGGTTGGCCGCTGTGTGAAAGGAGTACTGGACTTGGGTCTGATCCAGCATGTTCTTATGGGACTACATGATTCATGTACAAGAAGATCTCAAATGACAAAGGTTTAGGCTTTTTGCTTTGCATGGGGAGGCAGAAGACAGGCACCAGATGGAAAAAGCTGGATACAGAGATGGTTTCTTTCCTCTCACAGAACACACAGCACCTCTCCTAATATGATTCTGTCTGTAGACTACAATCAGCACCTGAGAGCATCTTCTGAGAGAATTTTGGCAAAAATGGTTACCACCAGCACTTGCTCTGTGGGAAGAGGCAATGAGCTGATAAAGTGTTTTTTTTTAGCACTGGAAATCCTTAACCCCTGAACTTCTGGCAAAAAGAGAGGGCCTTTTAGTGGTGACCACCCCATAGCTCCAGAGCAAAGTCTGCCTGGTGCTGATGTTGCCATCTTGTTGACTCCAGGTGAAACCTTTCCTTTACACCCAGGCATCTGATAGCTTATGTTTGGCTAACTTGCACTGTTTCATCAGGTTATGCTATCTCTTCGTCAATGTCTTAATCTATTTTAAATTGTTTTCCGTGTTTGAATGTTTTCATTTCTGTTGCAAAGCATCTTGAATCTTTTCTGAGAAAGACACTCCAGATCCACTGCTGCTAACAATGAAAAGGATGAGGGCAGAAATTGGTGTTACCATATGAAAAGGCCACTGGATCTCGGGAAGGCAGAACAATGGAACTTTGCCACAATGCGCACTCAGTTTAGGAGTTCACTGCCATGAGATGTAATGAGGACCAGCAGCCTAGTTGGCTTATTCAAATTCATGGATTAATCAGATTCGTGGAGGACAAGCCATCAATGTTATGAGCCCTAAGGCTCTATTGAACTTCCATGGTTTGGAAGCAATAATGAACTGAATACCAATTCTGGAGGAAGCAGAGATGCATTTTGCCTTCGAGGCCCATTTATTGCCTTCCCCAAAGCATCCAGTTGGCCATTGTGGAAAGCATGATACTTCAGGGGTCAGACTAGATGGCCCAGGAGGCCCCTTCTGACTCACTCTGTCTCTATGTCTCTATGCATTTCACTCTGTTGCGTTCTGCCCAGCATTCTAACCTATCAAGGTCACCCTGGATCTTATATCTTGGGCTTGGGTCCTGGTTACCTAAAGGAGCGTCTGCAACCATATATGCCCTCCCACCCCTTACGATCGGCAGCAGAGACCCTTCTCCGTGAACCCTCCGTGAGGGAGATAAGGAGGGTGAGTATCCGGAGGAGGGCCTTCTCTGTGGTGGCTCCCCACCTATGGAATGCGCTCCCCAGAGAGGTCCGCCTGGCGCAGTCGTTATTTGCTGTTCGCCGCCAGGCAAAGACCTTTTTATTCAAAAGTTATTTTAATTGTTACACTAAATTGTTATTTAGTATTTATTGTATTTTAATCTGTATCTCAAGATGGGCCAGTTTTAAATAGTTTAATAGTTTAATTGTTTTAAATTGTTTATGTTGTGAGCTGCCCCGAGGCTAGGTTGCAATGGGGGTGGCATACAAATATGTTAAATAAATAAATAAATAAATAAATAAATAAATAAATATCTGTCTTCCAGTGTATTTGTTATGCCGCCCATCTTTGTGTCACCCGCAATTTAATTATCTTTCCTTGCATTTCTTTATCCAAATCATTAATACAAATGTTGAAGAGTACTGGTCTTCGGACAAAACGCTGAGACACCCTGCTTGTCACCTGTCCCCAGTTTGAGAAGGTGCCATTGATGAGCACTCTTTGAGTCTGATTTTGCAGCCAATTGTGGCTCCACCTGTACTATCAAGTCTGCTTTTTGCTCGTTTGGTAATCAGGATGTTGCGGGGCACTTCACCGAAGGTTTTGCCAAAGCCTAAATAGATTATGTGCATTCCCACAGTCCATTTGCACAATATTGATCTGAATGTCACACTTCCAATTATTTGGAAAACTTGAGCTTTATCAGAGTTATTTTACTATATGCATCCTGATTATTTTACGTCCACAATTTTCACCTGAAATACTTCTGGGGATGATCTCTCCTTGTTTCTGTATCTCAGCTGTGGCGACTCATTCTGTGCACTCACCTCTCCACGCTGAAGCTTAGCACATGACATAAAATGCATGACGCCAATTTCCCTTTCTCTCTGTCTCTCATGAAAAACCGGCCATGTATGAGTTAGTCCTTACCTCCATTATAGGACTGGAAGCCAAGACCTTCTCCTCAATATTGGCTTCACTGGACGAGCCTCCAACAGTTGCAAAGTAGCGCATGGCGTACTTGGCTGAAACGGTTTTGCCAGCGCCAGACTCCCCACTAACAATAATGGACTGGTTCTTCTCATCCCTATAGGATAAAGAACGAAGAAAACATGACCATTAATCTCTCAGCATTCCTTTCTTCCCCTGTCAACTGGTGGCACTTCATTCATCTTTATCACTTTGCATCGCCTGTCGCTCATTTCCGTGCCATTGCTCTGTACAAGGGCAAAGGTTCTTCCATGCTGGGCACATGCAGAATTGATATCCTGAAAAAAAAAGTCTCAGCTCCCAGTGAAAGTTCAAAGTTCAGCTGATTTAGCCATAATCGATGTCATTGCTTAAGGCAAAAAAATCCTCATTTACAACCTTGGTGCAGTACCATTTGTCAATGAATAGCACGGTCTGTTCTTCTAAATTGTTCCGCCAAACGTCCAAGCACCACAGTGTTATCATGGGATGTCTAACTCTGATAGGAAACTCAAGTCTTCCTTATTATAGGCTATTAATGCAATTTCCCCAAGAGGGATGGAAATCCTATCATTCTTAATGTCTTGATATAGTGGGCAGATTAGTAAACAGCATTCTGAAGTCTGCACTACCGTTCCACTACCGGCACGTGGGCTGTGATTATATCTAACAGTAACACACAAACTCTGACTTATTAAACCACCATGTAGATAACCAAGCATCTTGGAGCATGCAGCTCATTCATTCTTCCTTTGCAGGCTTAGTCCATGCAGAGAGTTGTAAGTGATAAGGCTGCTAAAAGCTTTGGTAATCTAGCCAGCATCTTGATTATCGCAGAGCAATAAACTTGTAAGTAAACCATGGAGTAGGTTGACCATTTCTTGGGGATCACAAAGAACCTCTCGCCCATTGATGGGCCTCAAGACAATAAGCCAGAGCATTCAGCTAATTACTGCATGTGAGTGCAACCACAGTCTCTCGCTGCATGGCTATTGTCTCTGTGGGAGCCAGTGATAGTGTAGTGGTTAAGAGCCTGGGACTGGGACTCAGGCGATCTGGGTTCGAGTCCCCACTCAGTCGCGGAGCCAACTGGGTGGCTTTCGGCCAGTCACAGACTCTCAGCCCAACCTACCTCACAGGGTTGTTGTTGTGGGGATAAGGTGGAGGAGGAGATTGATCTAAGCTGCATTGAGCTCTTTGTAGGATAAAGGTAGGATATAAATCGATAAATAAATAAATAAAAATTGTCCAGCACCTCCAGTCACCTGGTTTAGGAGCCCAATGCAGTGAAAGTCCTGAATCTGCAGATCATCTTATGCAACAGAGTTTGCCAAAGGATAAGTGAGTTTACAGTACTTTAAAACTGGAATCATATCGTGTTCTGTTGCACACGCATTCTGAGCACCCTACATTTAATTTGGGATTTAATTGTTTCCTACCCCTGCGGGCTGAAATAAATGTTGGAGAACACGTACTGCTTAACACCAGGCCAAAATTCAGTGTGTCAGAACGTCCTGAAACAATTGTCACATCTCATCTTTGCACATCTTTTGGTGATTGCTCACAGACGCTGTATTTTTCTGAATCTGCTGTAGTTTCCGTATCTTTTAAAACACATATATTTAATCACCGAATCACATGGAATAGTAGAGTGGGAAGGGGCAAGAAGGCTAAGGGGCAGTCCCTATTCCAGTGCAAGATTCCATTCTTCTCACAGTAAAGACAGCCTTTGTAGTATAATGTGGGGAAATGCATGGAGAAAACACCTGTATACACTGTGCCCAAACTTCTGAGGGCAAGTGCAGAATACAGATATAAAAAGTATAGGCCAGCTAAATGAACAGCACCCAGATTACATATGCATGAGCAAGACAAAAGGAAGGATGTTAATGACCATTGTGGGGCATAACAAGAGCGCTCAGGATTGGCTGCCAACACAAGGAATGGCATTCTGTACTAGAATACCTTGCTGGATCCAAGTCTTAGTGCCCTTCTGTCTACACAATATATAAACATG
Source organism: Varanus salvator macromaculatus (assembly GCA_023646645.1). Taxonomy (NCBI): domain Eukaryota; kingdom Metazoa; phylum Chordata; class Lepidosauria; order Squamata; family Varanidae; genus Varanus; species Varanus salvator. The sequence continues at coordinate 7,827,600 of JAIXND010000762.1, forward strand.
GGAAAGTCACTTCTGTACTAGTAATCCTGGGATTGACTAAAGTTGGAGGAATCTGCTGAATTTATTTCTTAATGATCTCCTACTCCTATACACTTAATCTCATAAAATCTCTTGACATCAAAATTGCATATAATACAACAGAAATGCTCAGTGTAAAATGCATGAATTTAAGGATTATGATAAGACCAGTGGAACAGTGCAGCATTATAGTAATTTACAAGTCAGACAGAGCTTCAGTAAGAGAGACCTCTTCCAGAGGCATTTCAAGCTGGCCAGAGTTTTCGCCTCTCAAGCCATGCATGAGAGAACAATCCTGAGGGGAATTAGTGAGAAGCGGTTACCTGGTGACACATGAGATTTCATAATGATGGCATGCAGCACCATTTTATGTGCCAAGATAGGAATGCATTTTATGTGGGTAAGGCAGTAAAACAGGTCCAGCTTTGACCAGGAAGCGTGCATTTCAAATCATGGCTTTGCCCCAAGTAGTCCATGTCCACCCACTGTCCAGAAATGGTGCATCTTGACCAGCTGTGCACAGCAGGACCCTGGTCCATGTACCATGCTCTGCTTGTACAGCTTCCCAGTCTTGCTGCAGGGATCTCCGTTTGCCAACCTTGCCAGCTAACTCTAAGTTTCCCTGCCCTCCTGTTCTCCTCTGAATCTCAGAAGCCTCCGCTGGCTGGTTTCTCTTCTGCCAGACTCCTTGTTTCAGCTTCTCAGGCTTCCAGTTGTCGCCTCTGCTTCTCTAGGGATTGTCCCACGGATCTGTCCCAGCATTCAGTTGGCTTCCACCAGCCTATGCTCCTGTGCATTTGCTATGCTGGTTGGGGATGGTGGGAGTTGTAGCCCCAAATATCTAAAGGGCAGCAGGTTGAGGAAAGCTAGTCTAGTCCTAATGGAGCCAGTATGACACAGTGACCAGGGCACAGGAGATCCGGGTTCTATGCCACACTCAGCCATGAAACTCCCTGGGCAACTCTGGGCCATTCACTTGTCGTCTGGATAAATGGAGAGGAGCAGTAAGACTAAGCAAGATTCCGTGAGCTCCTCACAGGAAAGAAATGCGGGACATCAATGTAACAAATCATGAAATTAAATTAAATTAAATGTATACCGACTGCAACAATCATATTATGTATACTGACTATAACAGTCATATTGTAACAGGCTAACTGAAGCAGCACAGAAAACATGCAAGCTTTCTAGACTGCCAAAGCTGTTCAGCAAATATGCTAGAAAGCGAGGAAGCAATAGGAAGGGAGGAGGGAAGGAAGGAAGAACAGAAATTAACTCGATGCCGTAGCCAGGCTGTCTGCATACCCAGAGACTCACGATGTTAGCGAAGAAGAGGGTTTTCAAACATGCAAGCAGAGTTCTGCCAAATTTCAGTTCCCCCAAAAGCACCATGAACCTGTTAATTGCTGATTCCCTGTCTTTAAAAATACCAACAGCTGTAATGCAAAATGCATCCTGGGCAAAAGAAACAGGTTCCATGGTTGGTGGAAAATAGACACAGAGCTCATCCGAGCAAACTTTGCATGAGCAAAGCTGAGGATAAACTTAGATTTCTCTAGCACAGTAGCTAAATTTAGAAGTCAACGGCTGACACATGCATTGGGATCCTTGAGTCAGCCTAATAAAGGCAGTGCACCACACGGATCCTGGAACTTTACTCTGATGGGTCACACAATGGATTCTGCAGAATTTCCAAAGCCGCCACGTGCTCCTTTGAATCACGGGGCATCCCAAGCGTGGTGACCACTGCCTGCTGTCTCCAGCAACCCAGCATGAACTACTGTTCTGACATCCTTCCCACCATTTCTGGCTGGAACTTTTCCGTGTATCAGCCATTAAAAGTATCTTCAACATCCCAAGATGAACTCAGCTCTCTCGCAGGATTTGCATTTCAATGTTAATCCTGATCACAGCCAAGGAAATCTTGCCAAGGGGTTCCACCGGAGAAAAAATAAGGAATGGACCCAGAACAGCAATATGCCTGTTCTATGTGCACTTTATTTGTAGCCATGCACTGCAAGCTAGCAGAGCAAACAGGTAGGAATGGACAGGGCAATTTCCAGACTTGTGCAATCCTATAAATCAAGGAGGAGCTGCAAACACTCTCCTGTGTAGCACAGAAAGGGGAAAAAAAGATTCTCCATATGAGGATTCTTAGACTGACAATGTTGGGAAAATCCAGATAAATCCTGGTAAAAAAAGGTTGCTTATATGTGCCTTTGAGTGATAAAATCAAACCTGTGCCCCTTTCTCAGAAATCAGCAGAATTCCAAGCCAGGTTATTGTTTAGTGTTGCTGTTACTTTAAGGAGATGGAATTCTTAGCTGGACTGAGAAGATGCTGTAGGCTAACACTATCAGTGGGGAAATACTGGTGTTCCCATTGGCTGCAAAGAGCAGAGACAAAGGTGTCCACTTGTTTCTGAATGGACCCATTTAATCATCTTGTTCAATAGAAGCAAGCACCTGTACAGTGTAGCTGTCAAACCAGATTTCCTGAATGGTTCCTCAATCTTATGCTGGGCAAGCCAGGAGCAAAAAGCTCAACTTCCTTCTCAAATTAACAACATTAGCGCTGAGGATCATAAGGGGAAGGAAATCTTGTCCCCACATCTGCCTGGCCGCACACTAAAACCTTCCATCCAGGCCAGGTCACTGATGTCAATTATGTGCCAAGCAAAGACATTTTTAGAAATGTTTTACTGGGCTTTTGAATTCTCTGCTTGTTGCTTTTACACCACTTGGTATTTGCTTTTAATTCCACCAACTATTTTTCTACTGCTGTTTTGTATTGTAGTGTTTGAAGTTTCTTGTTTTAATTTGTTTCATTGCAATGTGTACGTTTCATAAACGAAGCCCTGTTGAGGACAGAGTAAGAAAGCAAATAAATACCTTTGCAACTTTGAGTTTTGGTGCTCACGGGTCACAGAAAGGAATCACAGAGCCTCTTTCTGCTGCCTTGGCTCACATGGGAGCCAATAAGTGTAGCCAAGCTGGTCCCACCTAAAAAAAGAGTTTCCAACCAGGGTCCGAGCATTCAGAATTTCCCAAAAACAATGATGTTACAAAGGGGTTGAGTTTATTCCTGGACCCCAATAGATACGGTGTTGATTTGTGATACAGAGCATGAATCCCAGAGATGTCCTTTAGCACCAACTTTGACGATCGTATCAACAAGCCTAAAGAACAATGAGTGCCATGAGACACAGTCCTCTTCCTGAGTAAACATGCTGCTCCAGAGTTTCTTTTCACAAAGCTTTATTGTTACACATCTCTATTGTTGTGCATCTCTGAGTTCACCCAGAGAGAACTGCTAAGCCCTCTCTAACACCTCTCAACTTCCAATGCCCTTATAACCCTTTTTCTCCTGCACCACCGCACAGGTAGGGCGCTGTGAAATCTCACCTGCCAGCATCCCTCCCATTTCTCAGTCAACTGAATCTCCCACCTGTGCTGTCTCCTAGCAACCAGCATCCCCTGCTCAGGAGGAAGGACCTCAATATTGGACATAATGCTCAAGCTTGCTGTGAAGCTTGCCCCATTCCCAACCTCTCCTTCTGTTCTAACATGGGCAGACCAGGGCTCTCATCAGCCACGACTGTCAATCCCACCTCTCATTGTGCTGTCTCCCCATTCCCATGGACCAGCTGGACATCACCTCTGGAATGGGGTGATGGCCAACTGGTCGACCCTTCTGGAATAACACATTCCTTTCTGGCTCCACAGATGTTCCTTGACCTTGATTTGATACTGGATCTTGCTGGCATTACACAACCCCTTCAGCTTCACTGTCTGAGCTTGAATTCCCATCAAAGTTATAAACTGGTCAAGCGTGTTCTGGCATCTTTTCCCTGTCCTTGCACACAAAAAGAGCATGTTCTCCCTCTTCATTCCCTTAAACTGGGTAGGAAAGGGAAGTCTTGGTGGGTTCCAAACCCTATTAATGCTTGCCCCAAATGGCAAACACTAACCACAGCACAAGCCTCAGAGTAAGAAAAGGTTTAATCTTTTGATGACAAATGACCAGCGCATGCAAAATGATCATGAGCTTGGAGAAATGTGTTGTGAACAGCAGAACAGAAAAAGTGCATGTCAAGTGGGTCACAGTAGGTCCCACCTATTTCACAGTAGGTCAGGTAATATGAGTGTATTAGGTTGTGTGATACAAATCTTAGGAGCAAAGGTGTTGCACAAGGCACTGGAATGGAGGGAATCTTTTCTTCCTTGCTCCAAATGTTACAACACAGGGTTACCCAGAAGATCTGATTAGCAGTGGGATCAGGACCACCAACACCAAGTACTTCTGCATAGAATGCATGGCATTACTTGCTGATGTGGTGATGACACACAAGATGTTACAGTACTCTCACCTAAAAGGTGCAGGGTTCCAGCCGGCCAGGTCCTCCTCCAGGATATGCTATTCCGTTTGTACCTGCAGCCGATGGGTTTCACATGCTGTAGCTACTGAATGTGTGCAGTTCTCATTGGGCTAGGCTTTTTGGAGGGGAGGGGGAGGCTCTTGCAAGAATTCTTTTTATATTTCTGCAAACTTTGTGATTCTGCAGAGCCTTTCTCAGTAGCCTGCTTCTGAGTCCAGTCCTCTTTGCACTCACCACCCAGGGATGTTATTAGAAGGAGCAATCACTTAATGGAACAATTTCACATATATGGAGAGTAAAGTTCTGAATAGCAGATGCAGAGGACAAAGGGGGACGGATGTACATGTCTTGTCTGTGACCCAAGTCTTGGAAAACAGACTGCTAGCTTAGATGGACCTGCAAGGCTGTTCTTAGAACTGTAATCCATCAGGAAAGACATGCAAAATTCCAACCAGGGATTTCTTGTGAAGTAGCGCAAGAGGGAAACTCATCCTTTCTCTAATCACCAAGAGTAAGAACTCTACTCTTGTCTGTACCACTGCTCTGGAGTCTCTGCCCATTAGGTAAACGAAGCAATACTAAGAGGGACAGAAACTAAGGCAGACAAATCCGGAGGATTTTGAAACTCAGCTGTCAATATTTGCAACACATTTGTGCTTCCAACTACATTCCTGCTAAGGCACGTACACATAATACAAGGGCTCCCTGTGGACAATAAAAGTGATAGAAAGGCCATTTGCTGCTAAAGCAATCAGGCTGTCAAGGCCAAGCTCTTCCCCACCTCGAGTTGTACAAAGCATTTTCTAAGCGGCTGACCCTCTGACTGTTCAGATGTACTCAGTCAGAGCCAAGTTCCACAATCTGGATTTGAAATGCTGCTTTGGGGAACCAGGAGTGCTGAAATGAAGCTCTGGTGGAGGCCCCGGTGTTCACATCGTTCCCACCTTGCTGTCATAGCTTCAGGAGACCAGCTAAGGTCAGCTCTCCTGGCTCTCCTCTGTTCTCCCATATTTTTTCAATCATTCTCACTGAATGGTACATAAATTAAATTTCGGGAAAAAAATGTTCAGAGGGAGAGAAAAGCTTGGAGAAATTCTTGTAGGTGCAGTTTGAGATTCTTACCATGCTTTTGAGGTGGAGGAAAAACACTTGTGTGTGTGGGTGTGTGAGCCACCAATTTTCATTTCTGCTTTCTCTGATCCTAATCCAGCTTTTCTTATGATATGCTCTGCACATCGATGAACAGACAGGGAGATAAAATACACCCTTCTCTGACACTTTGCCTATAGGAAACCATTCTGTTGCTCCATATTCTTTCCTCACAGTAGCCTCCTGTCCACAGTACAGGTTAAGCATCAGGATGATCAAGTGCTGAGACACAGTCCTTTCTTTGATCCACACAGTCAAAGGCTTTGCTGTAGTCTATAAAGAATAGACTGGTCTTATGAAATTCTTGGATGCATTCTAGAAGCCAACATATCTCTGCAATATGATCTCACAGGATCCTTGCCATTTGCAATCCATCTTGAACGTCAGGCATTTCTTTTCTGCAACACCTTGAGCATCATTTTGTTTACTTGGGGAATTGGTGTAATGGTCCTATAGTTGCTGCACTCTTTTGAATATCCTTTCTTTGGGATCAGAATGTATATTAAGTATTTCTAGTAGATGGGTCACTGTTTTGTTTTCTATACAAGTATTTCTAAAAAATATACCTATGAGCATTTGGGCAATTCAGTCTCTGCAACATGGAATAGTTCCAACCTACTCTGGGTGCTTCATTCCTTGCAAGTACTTTTACAGCCGCTTTCATTTCACTTTCTAATATTGTAGGTCCCTCTTTGTAGGATTCGTCTTCCAAAGAGTCTGTCATCCTTTCATCTTTTCTGCATAGTTCTTCTGCATATTGTTTCCACCTCCTCTTTATTTTCTTCATGTCAGATAATTTGTTCCCTTGTTTGTCTTGCGGCATTCATAATCTAGATTTTAATTTCCCCTTGAATTCTTGGTCTCATGGTTTCCCTCTTTTGTTGTTCTCTTTCATTTCCTTGCACTGGTCATTTTAATATTTCTTTTTGTCTCTACGAGATAATTGCTGAAAAGCTGCAGTCAGGTTTCTGAACATATTTGTCTCATTTTTTACTTCTGCCTCTTACCTCTCCTTAGCAATTCTAAGTGTTTCTTCTGTCATCCATTCAGATTTTTTTATTTCATTTTACTACAGGGATTGTCTTTTGGCAATCTTCCCTAATAATGCCTCTATTTTCATTCCGCAGTCCTTCTGCTTCATGGTCAATTGAATTTAGCAATGCAAATCTGTTCTTTATGTGGACTATAAATTCCTCAGGAATGTTATCTAAATTGCAATTTTCCACTTTGCCTCTGTTAGTCATCTTTTTCAGCTTTACTCTGATTTTTGATGTTAAGAACTGATGGACACTACCACAATCTGCTCCTGGTCTTCTTCTGGCAGCAAGAATACAGCTTTTCCATCCCTTGATTCCAATTACATATTTTTTTTGGATTTCTGAATTACTCATCCAAGTGATGTCCGTATGCACAGTCAACAGATCATCGTATTTGCAATGAACAGGTGCTGGTTGCACACAGTCACTCTCCTACTTAGTCTATTTACTGACAGCATCTCCAGTTCCTTGGAATGCTTCCTCATTCCAGTGCTAATCTCCAAGACAGTAGAAAGCCCTTCCAGATGTCTGCAGTTTAATTGATGTCACAAGCCCACGGATAGGCTAATTACAAAGGTTAATGATGCTTCTTTGCATTCCTACCCTGCATGCCCATTATGTCCAGCAAGAGCAAAGGCCTTGTCCCTGGACCCGTAGCCCTTCATTCCCAATTTTGTCAAATGTTCTTAAAGTAATTTCTTAACCCGTAACATATCAGATCCACCAAAACAGTATTTTTTTTATTATCCAGCTTAACCTCAGCCTTATTTATCTGGGTAGAAACTCATGGCCCAAATGATATTTTAGCCTACAATTCACACAGCCTTCACTGCTGGCCATATTAACTAGGGTTGGTGGAAGCTGTATATCAAAACATCAAGAAGGGACACAAGGTGTCCACCCCTGCTACGAAGAATTAGGTAACGGAAACAGTAGAAACTCACCTGGTTGCCTACAGGGAGTAAAAATAGACCCTAGGTAACCAAGTGGTGGTTCTCTAATCGGCTAGGAGAAGGCTTGGTTTATTTTCCACCACTCCAAGCTACAAAAGCTAAGATAGGATCCATGCAGAAAACATGAGAAGATATATATTCTTATCATCATTGATAAATTATTTTTCCTAACTGTTATGGCTTGAACAAGAAACAACAAATGTATAACATGATACTCTGTTCTACCACATGAAACATGTGCAAAGCAAAACATGATCATCAAGGAACAATAAGCTATAATTAGTGCTAGGTGTTAATGAAGACTTCCGTAACATATATAGTTCAACCTGAGCAACACAATTTTCCTCTATACTGGAAGATACCATTTATCTATCATGGATAATTGCCATTCATAGAAAAAAAGCATTTTTTTCTGATCTAATAAAAGAACAATCATATGATCTCTGAGTACTTCCAAGATGATCAAAGATGCAACTCCACCTTTAAAAGCAATAGGACCTGAAGCCAGAACCAGGAATCAAAGCTGAGACAGCAAAAGAAGCCAAGAGACAGGCAGGCACTCCTAATTTCTGCCCAGACTATGCCCCATCATACGCAAGAAGTCTTTATAGAACATTAGAGCCAACCGTCCACCTTGTGGGTAAAGTAACTCCAGTGCTGGGAACGGTGGCAGTTCCAGATTTCTGAGGATGGCAAGCAGGATGCCTCCATAGCCCCCTCCCTCAGTGAGTCTTCCTCCTGACCACCATCCTCACCAGGTGGGCAAGCAGGGCAGTGGGAACTTCTGCTCCTCATTCTTAGTTCTACATTGTCTGGGCCAGAGAGTGAATAAGTTGGTTGCAATGGAGATGAAGAGGAGCACTTCGAGGGGATTCTTCTCAGTAGACCTTGCCGGGATGGCAGCCCTTGCCATATGCCCAACCATGCCTACCATGATGGAAACTGTCTATGAAGGTGATCCAACCTACAGCCTTGGTGGCTCACTACAACGGATAGGAGTATATAGAACCAGGGCAGCTCCTGACGATGCCCTTGCCCTGCCCACATCCAAGACATGTTTGCCCTCATGCCTGACACCTCACTGTCTTGCCCTCCAGTTACTAGGTTAAATATCCCGGGCAATGGAACTGAGATTTGGAGTATACCTTGCCTTAACAAATGAGGTTAGGCTCAATGAAAAGCTACCTCTGCTGGTTCTAAATGGATCACAGTTAATTACTTTGCTCTGTATTAAGGAACGGTGTGTTTCTCGTTTGTCTATGTCAGTCCTTTAATGCTCTACACTCTACAGAGCAAATACAGCTCATCAATTCTGAGGAACCCGCACCCCACGCCCACTCCGGCAAGGGCCTCCCTGAAGGTGATACAGCCTGCAGCTCCAGCTGTACGTCTGCTTAAATTTTGCCCCAGTACGGCTTGCAATCAACTCTATTACTGTTGTCCCATCACACCTGCAGGACAATGAGAAACTGGCTAAAGCATCTGTTTAGCTCCACTGCCCAATTCCTTAAGCTGGTGTCACCAATACAAGAAAACAAGAAGAGGGTATGATAAAGCATTGTGCTTTCTTACCAGGCTAACTGCTTTTGAGTTCTTATTTTTCCTAATTATAAACTTCTGAGATTATTTTTAAGAATAAAACTAGGAATTTTATTATATTACATAGCAGAGAAGTATCATAAACAAACAAACAAACAAACAGGGATGTCCTACAAACTTGCCAAGGACCCAAGAGTGTGTTGCACATAGTGATGTGAAGGCTGGGGGGTGGGGGATCTGGAAGTACTGGGAAAAGATAGGTTTCCCCCCTGAAATTTTTAGGAAAAAACTTTTTCCTGCTTGTTTTCAAGGGAAAAAATGAGAAAAACGCTTTCTTAATTTTAATTCCCCCCCCCCCCACCCCCGCCGAGGTCTTTCACTTCTCTAGTCACATCCAACCTAATGCTATATTTGCTGTACCATAGGCTTGGAAGCTTCTGACTTGCAGCCTGAGACCACACACTTGTTAATTCATGTCTGCTTTGAGCAAGGGGCTTCACTCCTAAAACTTTGCAACATCAGTGTGTCAGATGAAACAAACACATTTGACCACTACAAGACAAGCAAAATGAGTACGCCAGGGATAGCTCTTGCCCACTGAATGAGAGAGAAGTTGGTCTAATGTGGTGAGGAGAAAAATGTTGATTGGCTTGTAATTCTGGCTAGTTCGTGCAAAAGACATCAGACAGAAATCTGACATTCAGAATAGCAATCTCCAGACCAAGATGAAATTGCTAAAGCGAGATTTATCAAGAGGCTCAGCTCTCCTAGTTTGAATAAACACAAAGGTTCTTGTTTATGTTTTAATCACACTACATATATTAATCAGCTCATTGCTGTAATGAGGTTGTGTTCTCAGCCAACATTTGTGGATGGCAACTATTAAGGTAACAATTAACAGCAAACAAACTGAACGTTTTGCATTTCAGTCCACTCTGCCAACCAGATCACCTCCCCCAACTTCCACCAGCCAATGTATAGACATTTGCCAATATAAGGCTGACTTTCCTTGCATCTGATGAAGCAAATAGTGTCTATGAAAGCTTACGCCAAAATAAACGTTTGTCTTCAAGATGCCATCAGACTCATTGCTGTGTCCAGTTTAGGTCACACAACAATTCCCCATGGGAGATGAAGCTGGAATAGGAACCAAGGATAAAGGATTTGGAGCTGTGTATCATTCACATGAAGGAATCACAAAAAGGGCTCTTAGGTGGAACTGGGGAACAAGAGCATCATTATGAGAAAAAGGGCTCTTAGGTCCAGGCCAGGGAACAAGAGCATCATTATGAGGAAACATTTCATGAAATCTTTTGGCTTGAGACCTTGACCAGGCAAAAAAGCAAAGAAAACAGACCTTGGGACCCTAAAGCACAAGACAGGGCCAGGGACAGAAGCTCTCTCGCTTTATTGTAAATTTAGCTTTGTCAAGGCATTCTTTACCTTCAAAAACCAACTAGAAGGAAAGGGACCTCAGCAGCCAGCAGAAAAACCCTGTTCTGTGTTTGTAAGCAGCAAGGTTCCTGAGGGCTTGCACTTTGCCAAAAAAAATGCTGCCTCTCCGGCAACTGAAATAAACCTTCCCATTCATCTGTGAACACCACTTTGGGGCTGCTTTTGGCTGAAGAGTGAGGTAAAGAGGCTTTAAATAAAAGAAATGCATGCTGCCATTTATTGATTATTAGTCTCAGTACTGAAACAGGTCAGAATCTGCCAAAAGAAAAGCAGCACAGAATCATAGTGACGATCTCTAAGCTCACACAAGGAGGTGGAGAATGCGTGTTGGCTCCCTTTTCAAACGTGTTAAATAGTGGAAGATAATCAGCAAATGCGTGTTTTTGTCCAGTGGAACATTTTGACACAGCGACTTCTGTATGGAAGTTATCACAACAGTGCGTACACATGTATTTCTCTTCATGGCCACACGTAGCCGGAAGTCATGATTGGCTGCACCACAGACCTTTTACACCACTCCGGACAACAGACATGAAAAAGGCCTTCTCTGTCACACAACAAAGCATTTTCACTCGGCACCATAAAAGGATGTCTTTTCGCTCCCGGCAGATGTTAAGTTTATTTATGTCCTATTCAGATGGATTGCTGCACCCCCAACAATAAAAAATTATAGGGTATACCATTGAGAATGCTATCTTTATTTAAAGGATAGTCTTTGCCTTGTGATTGGGTAGAGTTTGGGTTGGGATGGAGCGAAGCTGTGAAGAGGGAATTTCATCTGTGGCCTTTTATGGAAATAATTCCATTGTAATATCTGAATACAGCATAACTAGCTTCTGCTTTGATGAGGATTTTTTTTTAAGGCTACATCAACTTGCTTTAATAGTTGGCTGCAACATAAAAGCTCTCAAGCGTTGCTGGAGATTGTTTACAGAATTTAAAAATATCAGACTTCCATAGTTTAACAAATTATACAGGTCAGAAGAAATCAGTCAAGGGATCTGATGCACATTTCCCAGGTTTTCCATTTCTGCTGGAATATAGGGTTGCCTTTATTTTATTTACCATTACTCTTCTATGTTGGAGGATCTACTGGAAACTGCTGAGGAAAATTTTGGGACAAAATAAAAAAAATTCAGCAAAGTATTTTTTTTTTTTTTAAATGAGAGTAGGTTCACACATTGCACAGCAACAACTCTGAGCCAGTCGTTAAAACATACGCTCAACAGGGAGCAGGAACTGCATATCTGCACAACATGCGTATCTCCAAATACATCTATTTTTAGGTATTCTTTAAAAAAAACTTACAATACAATCCTGTGATGTTCAGATGCGGGAGTAGGGCAGGGGTGTCAGGCCAGGATGAGAAAGTCCTGGGTTCAAATCCCTGCTCATTGTTATTATGATTTTACTACTGCTGCTGCACGGTATTTATATCCTGCCCCATTTTCTCTTGTGAGGAACCCAAGGCAGCTGACATAGCTCTGTGTTATCCTCACAACAACCCTGTGAGGTAGGCTGGGCTGACAGTCTGTGACTGGCCCAAAGTCACCCAGTGAGCTTCATGGCCAATCAGGGACTAGAACCTGGATATCTGCACATGGTGGTTATGTCGTGAGCAGAGCCGGCTGGTGCCAGAGGTCAGACTAGATGGCCCAGGAGGACCCTTCTGACTCGCTCTGTTTCTATGTTTCTATCCCAAATACCCAGTCCCACACTCTCAACATTGTACCACACAAGTTTAGTCACAAATAATGGGCCAGTCATTAACTCTTTCCTTGACCTACCTCGCAGGCTAGGTGACAGGATAAAACAGAGGGAAGGATGACAATCCACTTGGAAATATTAACTAGTATTTACTCACTAGGAAGTCCCATACACTTCAATGAAGATTACTCCCAGGAAAATATGCATCGGGCTGCAACGCTCTACAAAAGCCCTGAACCAGGAACAGGAAACCGGAGGATACTTCAACTGGTCCAGAATAGAGCCACCAGGTTGTTAAGAGGGACCAGCAGGCATGAACACAGAACGTCGGTTCTTTTCCATCTACACTGGCTTCCAGTTGAAGCCCAGGCCCAATTTAAGGTGTTGGTGATGAACTATAAAGCCCAAAATGGCTTAGGACCTGGTTACCTAAAGGAGCATCTCCTTCCATACGTGCCTGCCCACCCCTTAAGATCTGGGGCAGACGTCCTTCTCTAGGTGCCCTCCCTGAAGGAGATTAGGAGGGTGACTACCCAGAGAAGGGCCTTCTCTACGGTGGCACCTTGACTGTGGAATTCGCTCCCCAAAGAGGTCTGCCTGGCACTGGCACTTTATTCTTTCTGGCGCCAGGCCAAGACCTTTTTATTTTCCCAATGTTTTAAGACCTGACTGTTTTAATTGGGGTTTTATTATTAGTTGAATTTTAGGACACTGTGTTTTAAATATTTTACATTTTGTATTGTTAAACCATCCTGAGACTTTGCTAATGGGATGGTCTAGAAAAGTTTTAAATGAATAAATAAAGGCCCTATTACTCCCAAAATCCTTGGCCAATGATCAGGGCTGATAGGAGCTGTAGTACAAAGTTTTTGGAGGACGCCATACCCCTGTCCTAGGGCAAAACAGGCAAGATTGTGAACCTTTAAACCACCTTTTTGAGACACAAATCTGGCAACCAAAAGAGGATATACTATAAAAGATGGGGAGGAAAAAAATAGGCAGGGAAAATGTAGAAATACATCTCCTGCAGCACCTACATCTCACTCCAAGCTATGCATCACTTATGCTTTTGATATTCTGAAATAATCCCATGTTATCTCTTGAAGGCAAGAAATGCGGTAAGCATAACAACAGTTCCGCTCTCTCATTAGCAGAGCTGCTGTTGTTTTCCTGCTAGCTGACATTCAAAGCCGGGATGCTTCTGTACATACCACCGCCTTTCACAGGCAGTGGCTGTAATGAATGGGAGCAATGAGGGAAGAGTAAATAATTAGATAAAATAAAGGTTAATGTGGAAAAGGAGCATTGCTTCAAGCCAAAGAGGCTGTGGCATGTTGACGTGCGTCCATGATGTATTTGCACATGTTCTCCTTTTAAACTAACAACCGGACCCTCTGCAACGATAAAACATTTCCCACAGTCATCAAGATGAGTAAAACAAAAACAACAAACAAGAACCAAAGCTTCGCTATGAATCCAGTGCCTGCACCTAATTATGATTAGTAGCATTGCAACGAGATTCTGAAGCTATGAATCATTAATGGCTATAAGAGTGGAATAATTAGAACTTGGAGCCATTAAAGTTGCACTTCCATCCCAGGTCCTCTTCAGAAACACGTATTCATCCAAAATACAGCACTTTATTTGGGTACCTGGCCAGGTTATTCTGAGGACAAAGTTGTAACCTAATCTAAGAGATGCCACATGACCCACTGCTTGTGTGGAAGCCTTCAGGAGAGTTCATTATCCACAGCAAGGGCCAGGTGCCAAGTGGAGGGTCAGGGTTCAGTTTAAATTGCAATACACCCTGGGAGCCAGACACACAGTTATGCTGTGCATACAGAAGCACAGTTCACCTCTAAGATTCCACAGGACAGGAATTCTGAGAGTCTAAATGTGTAAAAGAAAAAAAAGGCAACTTATTGTTGTCACAGGACACTGTGGACTGCATTAAAATGGTAGCAACTATTTAGATTTAAATTCTGAAAAGTGCCCTTTTTAAATTTGCTTGGGGGAGGACTACACAAGCCCCCCCACCTGGAAAAAAACATATTTGGGGAAATTTCAGCTCAGCTCTAGGTTCCAGCAAGGCCCTTACATTTTTGCTTCCAGGCTAGAAGTAAACTGCACAAACAACCACAGTAAGTAATACGATGCTGGCCATACTTCTGAGGGGAAGGGCTAAACCGGCTAAAATACATTCTTCACACTGTGCAGAGTCCACCCTTCTCCTACAGTTGCTGTCATTTAGTTTTACACAAACAGGAAAAGAAAGAAGCGACAATGGATCGCGGCACAAAAGAAAACATGGAACCTGAAACCACACCTGTGCCATCGAGAGAGGCAGCAGGTTTTGTCATGTCCTCAAATGAGAGTCTCTCCCACCGATCTGCATAAGATGGGCACCTTTATGGGCATCTGCTTGAAACAGCAGGTCACTAAAAGCTAGTAGCTCTATCCTCAAAATATGAAACAAAGAAAAACAGCAGAAATGAAAGAGTAGGAAATTTTAAGGATCTCGCTTGCCCAATCAACCACTGAGAGATCCATGACCGTTCCAAAGACTGTTAGGTTAGAGGCTTTGGCACAGAAGAGGTCCATATGACTAACTAGTCTGCCCTCTGGGAAGCCTCCCTGATCTTTGGAGGAAAGATTACGCCAGAACAGCAGCAAACCTTAAGGTATTGCAAGGAACTGCACCTGATAATCCGAGAGGTCTACTCCTTCCCATCAGATGTTAACCTTAGACTACCTCCTGGAGCTGATTTCAGAGCCAGCACTAGTTTTTACAATGCTGTGAAGGCTAGAACTTTGAATCCTACACAACTGAAACAAAAATCTAATGTATTCTTTTCAAAATGAATGCATGATTTCCACAATTAACTTGGCTTACTAGTGAGATCTTGTTCAACTGTGTGTGCGAATGGACCACAATTCTGTACAGATAAGAATGGAGTTTATTTACTGGTTAATGGATTGGGCATTCTGTATTTCTCAGCTTTCAAAGGTTTATTTCTCTCTCTCTCTCTTTTGTAAAAGACTCAGAGAAATTGTGCAAAATTCAGAGCTATGAACAAATATTTGATTTGCGTATGTTGAACATACTGCATTATCTAGCTCTTCTTGGGATACCATTTGAGTTATTCTGACATGGAATTTTACATTCCGTTCAGAGCAATGTATGAACAAGGATGCTTCCGCATCGATCAAAATGGGAATTTGGCTAGTGAAGTCACACTCTGACTGTCTCTCCATGAAAAAAGAGCTAAATGTGTTTAACTTTGAGAAGGGAAGATTAAAGGGAGACATGGCCGTCATTTTCAAATATCTGAAGGACTAAAACATAGAAGATGGGGCAGAGTTGTTCTTTGCTGCCCAGGGGGGTAGGGCTAGACATAATGGCAGAAATGGCAAGGAAACTGATTTCAGATGAACATTAGAAGAAGCTTCCAAACAAAAGGAACTGCTTTGCAGGGGAATAGACTGATTTAGGAGTTTTCTCCTTTGCTGGGGTTGGCTAACAGAGGTTGACTGGCATTCTGAATTGAACAAAGGGTTGGAGTGGATGGCCTCCAAGGTCCTTTCCCAAACTATGCTTTTTGTGAGCACCTCTTGGGAGAAGGCATTCCTTGCTCACACCCCATTCTGGCCTAAACTCTTGGAAGACACTTAACTGTCTGGAGGAGAACCAAAGTGGACCTTCTGAACCCATGGGAAACACATAATCTGAACAAGAGGAGGACAGGCAGAAATATGAGCTTCAGCATAGCCTGAAGTGCCTGACCCTGCCTAATCTTGGAAGCTAAGCAGGGTCAGGCCTGGTTGGAGTCTGGATGGGAGACTTGAGCCCTGAATTGAGCAGGCAGTTGGACCTGATGGTCTGTCAGACCCCCTCCAACTGTATGATTCAAGAACTAGGCATCAAAAGAAGAGGGCAGGCAATGCAGGGTCACCTGGTGTTCAGAAAGACTTGCAGCCAGCTCCCACATCGACTGATCTACCTAGAAGGCAGGACTTGGTAGCCCATTCAGCTGGGGAAGGACCTAATTATGCTCTGACTGAGGAAATTAACTGAAGCTAATAAGGGTATGCAAAGCTTGTTCTTGTTTCTTTGGGTTGCCCTGAGGAAGCAGCGCTTGCCTGTTTGTAGTCTGCATAATTAAGGTAATTGACTGAAAATACAACTTGATTGCTTGAAGGCAAAGGGAGCCAGCCCCCCATCCCCATAAGTAAGAGGAATAAGATAGGCTACTTACAACGCAAAATTCATCTCGTTTGGTAGAACATATGCTTTGCATGTAGAAAGCCCCTGGTTCAATTTTTGGCACCCCCAGGTAGGGCTGGGAAAAGCTCCAGCTTGAATACCTGGAGAACTGCTCATAGACAGAGTGGATAATACAGACAGCTAAAACAGATGATATCTTAAATCTGCACGTAGCTACATCTCCCAGTTTCCTTTTTATTGCAGAGGAGGGAAACTGATCCAGAATGTTAAAGCCCCCTCCCCAGGCCAGTGGCCCCATCCAGATCAAGGGGTCAGCACTGACAATAGAATAAGCGTGAAAAGGGCATTGCTGCCAGGTATCAATTAAAGCAATGACCAATTGGGCACTGAGCTACGTGGGTCAATGACGTAAGGCCGTCTCCTCCCTGGAGTTGCTCCCACTTCAAGGGGTGGGAGTGAGTCTGGCCCGAATGCCTCTTAGAAAACGACAATGTTCACAAACCCTACAGGCAGGATTTGGGGGGTGCTTTTAGATTACGTGCTCCCCTGGCATCCCTCCATCCACTCATGCAAATGGAGACGCTCTGAGGAGTTCGTTTTCCCTGCACATATTATTGGCACTACATTGGGTACCTGGGCATTAATGCAACTTGACAGCTCTCCGGGACACTCATAACCTGTCACATGCAAATGGGGCTCAGCACAGCCTGTGAAAATAATGTACAGTGTCCTCAGCTGCTCTTCAGCCGTGTGCGGAATGGAACTTTGGGAGTGCAGCAAAGCTTTCGGGAAGATTTCTCCTTTAACATATGTGGGACAGCCCTCGGTTTCCAACACTCCGTGATTTGTGGTCTTTTGGCTAAGAGATGCCATCTTCCGAAAAGCAATCCAGGAAATTAAAGGGTTATTCTCACACACTGGTAGAAGTAGTATTAAAAAAAATGTTTTGACAAAGGCAATTTTATTGGTGCTTTTCCTAGAACGACACAAAGAGGAAGGAAATCAACTTCAAGAAATCTTTTGCCTCATTAAAGTTAAAAGGGCATATTTTCTTCAGCGGCATGGCTGGTGGTTTTTAAAGGACAGGCACTGCAAGCTGTCCCGAAAGATTGATGACGATGCAAAGTGTATCAAAAGTGTAGGAGCTTTTGCCTCTCCCCACTGCTACTTCAGCAGTATATTGCTACTACCAATCCCTCTATCCAAACACTTGCCAGGACTTCCAAAATGGAGCAAGTGCCATGAGGGTTTGAAAAAGTTCAAAAGTGAATAAACCCATTCAATTAGTTTTGCATGATCTCTATTCACTTGTTTGCAGAACATTCAGAAATGCTTACAAAAGGAAATAAAAATAACACAATTAGGAACCACACCAGTGCATGATGTAATAAAAGAGCAGCAGTACAACTTAAAAGTTACAGAACCTAAAAGCAGTGATCTTGGGTAAAAAACTTAACAGCAGAATCACACATAAGAAACCTCCTTAAAAAGCAAAATGAGACCAATTTTAAAGGCCTGTTTGAAATGTCACCAGTAGGTATCAGAAAAATGAAGGGAGGGAGTGCACGTCTACTGGGGTGGAATTCCACCATTTTGATATCACCACGGATAAGGCCCTGTCTCTTGTGTCCACCTGCCTAGTGCCCAATGGCACAGGATGCAGGGTGTCCATTGATCTTATGAACCAGGCAGAACCTGGTCTGTCAAATCTCTGGCAACCTCTCAAGGCTGAGCTTTGTCCCCAATGGGCTGCAAAGTCCCCATCTTTAGGAAGGGGCAGGGAAAGCCTGAGTGTGAAGTCCATCACGAGAGTTTTCTCTGAACGCTGATCCAGGCCCACTTGTTGCGGGACCCAGGGCACCAGCGCCCATAAAAACCCAACCAGCCATTCCACGGTGTTCATCCTCCCGAGACAGAATGGTTTCAACGTCTTCTTTGCCTTCCAGCCACCCTTCATTGCATCGGACAAAGACCATACCTACAAATCAAGTGCGTAAGTGCGAGGGTTTCCCAAAACTGAATCACAAATTAGCCAGTGCAGATAAAAGCAAACATTTCATGGTAGTAGTTAAGGCTGTGAAAAGGGTGCGGTGGTTGGGACAGCCACCTCTGGGTCACATCGCTTCTGCAAGAGTCGTTCATCTCTGGGAGTAGCTCGCTGTTAGGAGGAGGAAAGCATGGGGGGGGCAGGTACTCATACAGAAAGGCAGCTGGAAATCTCTGAGAGGTATCCCTGATACCTTTAGTGAATACTGAATTATCTAATGCCAGATAATACAAATACAGTACACCCCCGTGAAGTTGCGGTTCTTCGTTCGCGGCTTCAATCTTTCGCGGGATTTTTCTCCGAGCGAGTCCAAGCCGATCTGCTTGCGAGTAAGCCAGCGCCTCGCCATGTGGTAGCTTACTCATAAGGAGATTGCTTCCTCCAACTTTGGACCCCCTCAGAGAAAATGATCTCTGTGCGCTCCTGCCCCTGCCCCGCCACGCACCCCCTCAGCCCATCGCTGGCACCAAATTCGCAGTTTTTCACAATTCACAGGTGCTTTAGGAATGTAACCCCCACAAATTTTGGGGGACTACTGTATACAGGAAATCTGCATCATGAGTCTCTCTCTCTCTCTCTCTCTCTCTCTCTCTCTCTCACACACACACACACACACACACACGGGGGGGGGGAGACCGATGGACATGTGGCATGGCAAGAACAGCAATTCATGCAGAGGTACAACAGGCAACACTCTTCCTGGGTACTCTAGGTTTCATAAGAAGCCTTTGATAGATTTCTTATTGCATGCTACTAGTTGTGTCTCAGCACACATTTTGGGCAATTACGATGTGATTTAACAGACAGGCTGCTACACATTACGACACTAATTACATGGGTTATTGGTTGTTTCTGGCACGGGAGTGTCCTCTGCATGCAAAACAGCAGAAGAAGAGCAAGAGCGGCCTGCTGCTGGGCAATGCCACCCTCTCAACTCAGGGCTGGACTGAACACTCAGGCCGGCTGCTGAGTCCCACCGAGTCACTGGCGCAAGGGCAAAAGAGGACGGGGTGATATTAGCACGGGGCGCTATACCGAGGAAGGGCCCTTATTCTAGGAGAGACTCTTTGTACATCTGGGCCAATTTTGCATCCTCTGACTGAGCACAGTTCTCTTTGTAAGCACAGGAGGGTTTTCCCATTCTGAGAACAAAGATCCCTCTATTTTTACTTTTGAAAAAACTAGATAGGCCAGAGATTGAATAAAGCAAACCCTGCACTCTGCCACTAAGCCAAGGTAGCATTCAAGAAATATTTGGAGAACCACAGCATCCCAGCAGGGCAATGACCCAGAAAAGGGCAACTGTTTGGGGATGGGACAGGGAGCCTTAGGAGCAGGACAAAAATCTAATAAATAATAAATAAAGCAGGAGTCCTTCTCATGCTGCCAGGGCTATGGGCCTTCAGGGGCCACCTCCAAGCAGACCCTGCACAATATGGCCAGGCTTACAAATGAGAACACAGGGTCACTGTGGATTTGGAGGCACAGTGGGCAGCCTGAGAATGTCCTCAGCACCCCACCTGTGGCTGCCATGGGGGCAGAACACTCGTTTCCCACCAGGTGAACTAGGAAAATTAAAGGCAAAGCAACTTGCCCAAGAACTTAAGTGCAAACAGCAAAGGGGGGGGGGTGTTGACCTCCAAAACACAAAGCCACACTTTTGAACCCCCAAAAGATGATGCTGGAGATCAGCACTTGATACACACCAGTTTTCTGGTGGGCTTTTTAAAAAGAGGTATTTCTTTGGTTATTTATTATGCTTCCATACCACTTATTAGAATAACATTCCACAAGCAGTTCACATATAAGCATTAACATTACACTTAAAATACAGTATTAAAACAGTGTCACTGACAATAACTGTACAGAGCAATATAAGGAAGGCAGCAGAAGAGGAAGGCCAACCATAAGATGGACGGACTCCATAAACGAGCCACAGCTTGAGTTTACAAGAACTGGCCAGTGCTGTCAAGGACAGGCCATTATGGAGAGCGTTCATTCATAAGGTCGCTGTAAGGGAGGGATAATTTGATGGCACATAACCACAACAAATATAAGGAGCAATAAGATGGCTCAGCATGACGAACTTTATTAGAACCAGGGTGAACAACTGCATTTTCAGGAGGTGTTTGACACGTGTTACATTTTCTGCCTCCTGGATTGAATGGATGAGGGTTTTCCAGATTTTACAAGCCCTTAAAAATGGAAATTAGACAAGGGTGGGGAGCCAAGCCCATGCACCCACCAGTTCTCACAGACACCATGCCTGAGCCCCAGGAGCAGCTTAACCACGGCTGCACTGCAGCCCAGCCTACAGCACCCGCCCCACACACCCACGTCATCAAGCGAAGGGGAGGTAGAGAGGGCAACCAGCACAAAGAAATAACCCCATCCAGATGGTACATTCAGGGCTATATTCTTCATATGGGATGCTCACTCCACATAGGATTGGCGTTCCATTCCAAACTCAAAATAACTCAGTGGAAAAGACTCCCACTGAGAACTCATGACTGAATTTGGGACAGGATTGGTAGTCTAAGCCCAACACTACCTAAATAGCACTCAGCTGAGTCAGGTTGGTTCTGCATAAGCATAAGTTAAGTTACAAGAAAAGGAGCAAGTTTGGTTAAGTTTTATTAACATCCCCTTGTAAATCTCCTGCTATCCACATGGACCTTATTCAGCAATAAATAACTCTCCCTATAGTACTTGACTTCATTTCTCTCTCTCAATATTTATGGTTCTTCCATCAGCATTTCTTTTAACCACTTCACTAATTGCCTTCAAGATTCTAGGCCATGCTTTCTAACTTGACTCTTTAAAAAAAGAAGCCAAGTTATTTGAAGTTGAAGGCCTCACAGCAACAATCAACTCCCTTTATTAGGCCTAACGATAATCCTGTAACAGATTAAAAGAAAAGCATTCTTTTACCCAGTCCTGTGAAAATTTGTGGTGTATGAACAAAGCCACCTTGTCTTCTGATGCTCAAGAATATTTACATCCACTAAAACTGCATTATTATGGACATTTAGACAGGTACGAAAGAAGTCGTATGACTCCCAGGAGCCCTTCAGCCAGCCAAGCTGGCTGTGGCAAGCTGGGAACTGTAGGACAGCTTTGTGTCTAAGCCTGCAAAGGTTTCGACCCCAAGTTTCTTTTAGCTCCGCTATAATATTAATTCAGTTTGCAGTATGTCCTTTGGTGGCATAAGGTAAAGGTAAAGGTTTCCCCTTGACATTAGTCCAGTCATGCCTGACTCTAGGGGGCGGTGCTCATCTCCGTTTCCTAGCCGAGGGAGCCAGCGTTTGTCCGCAGACAGTCTCCGTGGTCATGTGGCCAGCATGACTAAACACCGAAGTGCACGGAACGCTGTTACCTGCCCACCGAAGTGGTACCTTTTTATCTACTTGCATTTGCATGCTTTCAAACTGCAAGGTTGGCAGGAGCTGGGATGGAGCATGGGAGCTCACCCCGTGTGCAGATTCGAACCGGCGACCTTTCGATCAACCAGCCCAGCAGCACAGTGGTTTAAACCACTGCGCCACCTGCAGTCCCTTTGCAGGTGGCATAAGCAAGCACATTTCTTCCTCCAATTATTACCCATTGTTGTCACACATCATTGTACCAGAAGCAAAAAATAAGAAAAGGGAAAAGGAAACTAAAACTCTGCCACAGAACCACATGACCTTCTAACAGCTACCCTTTGGGGAAACACCACAGGTAGCATGCCGGACGAGCTCCCATTTCGAGCTGCACTTATGTAAAGGGCAGGAAAGTGGTGGTGGGAAGCTATCAAAGGATTGCCTTGCCTTCTTCCACCGATTCCCAAAGAAGCAGAACGGAGAAATTCCACGCACAGGACTTGGGTCTTTGAAATGCACACTGTCAAGATAGCCATCACTGGACTGTAACACTGCAAACACACAAACTTCGGGCTGTGCATGTTCAGTTCCTTCCCTCCAGAAAGAACTCCCTGCCTCGGCCAGCAGCATTTCCTTCGGGTTTCATTCACTTTTAATATGCGCAAGGTCCCATATCTGGACCCTGGCATCTCTGGCTAAAAGGAACTCAGGCAACAAGGGCTATGAACTGCTTCAGAGAGCTTCTGCCTCCCACAAGCAGACGCACCAGTGGTCTGATTCGGTGCGAGGAAGAGTCATATGTGCTTTGACTGGCATATACATTCCGTTTGGGAGGGTCCATCATTGCTGCAGTGCAAACATTTTGCTTATAAAACAATGCAGGTAGAGTCCATGACATCCTCAGAACCAGCTCAGGTAACACAAGACAGAAGGTGACATGCCATCTATTGTATTCATGCAAATATAATGGTTGTTTTATGCTGCCTTATAACAATCTATCATTCCAGATCATGATACGTTCTCTAGTCAAGCGTCCAGTTTTAACACCATTTCTGCAAAGCAATCTGAGAGGCAGCCAGATAAATGTGTGACACATTTCATCCACACATTAGGAATGTGTAAATACCTTAAAATTTACTACAGAGGCTGAGATGTTAGTAGTTCTCAACTGATAACACATCAACATCTAAGATTACAAGTGCTTCAGTTCAATCCCAGTTCAGTCTCAGGATGGTACTCATGCCTTTTTTTCTCCACAGAAAACTCCCGACATTATACTTTTAAATGTATTTTCTTTAACATTAATACAGTGGCCACATTCATACATCATATTAAGCCACTTGGAAAATGCACCACAACCCACACTGCACACACTAGATGATTGAGCCCACGGTGGATTGTTCTCCCCTCCTTCCCCCTTTGGCCTCCCCCACAAGCTGGTATCCCAGTGGTCTTTGCAAAATAATTTTATTTACCCCTGGTTTATATCATTAACCCCTTTCAAATTCAAAGTGCAATCGGTGCTGTATTCTTTTAAAAGCCCCTAAAAGTTGTGCAAGCGTGTTTGTCTCATTTGCTATTATTTTTGTTTGTGTTTCACAAGAATACAAGCACATACTTGTGGTCTTGTAGAGTACTCTTGCCTTGTCATTATCTATGAAAGTTTCAGCTGTCCAAGCGAGCAAAGTGGAGTGTGTAGCCCAGGTGGAAATTGACAAGAAAATATTGCATATATGCTAACATAGCTGTCACTGTCAATTGCCCAGCTGTCAATTGCAAAGTAAAGGAGGAAGTACAGTGAAAGTAGGTTCATCAAAGGGGGATGGCAACAATATCACCCTCTTAACAATGCAATTCTCTTTTTACAAATGTGAATTAGCAATATAATTCTCACTTTTAAGTGTTGAATTCACAGCTCTCAAAGCCCTCCACCTTTTCCACATTTCTTTGATTCTCCAGCTGCTCCAGGAAGGGGAAATATTAATTTCCTATCCCTTTTTCAAGAGCACCTTCTGCTATGCTTACTGCAGCTCCATCACAATTCAAATTTTTTTTAATGAACTGCAAAACAGACACAAATTTAATAGCTGGCAAATAAATACCTGCCAATGCATGTTGCCCACCCCTTTACTTTTCAACTGACAGTGGAGACCGTGCCTTTGTTTATATCTCACCTGTTTTCCTTTCAAGAAACTCAAAGCAGCTTATATAATTCTCCCACTCTTCTCCGTCTTATCCTTATACTATAAAGCCAGGTTAGACTGAGAGTCACAGAATAGCATGCTAGCCACTACGCCACACTGCCATCTCCCCTTGTCAATCAGTTACCTACTCCACTTCTCTCTGAAAGCTAAAACTTGCAGTGCTATTGAGACACCATCCTATATGTCAGCCATGAGCCTTAAAAATCAAAGGAATACTCCAAGTTTCTGCAGTTTTCATTTTAAACTCACTTATATTACAGCATCTCCATGATCACAGGAATAAAGTAGAGTCCGCATCTGTTACCCAGGAATTCTTCCAGGGACAATGTTAACACGTAGGGCCTGAAACCAGGAGCTACATTCATTGCTATTATGGAAAGAATAAATCCCACATCCAGCAAAGTGATTTTTGGGCCAAGGGACCCTCCCCAGAGGTTGGAGAAAGGACATGGGGGAAGAAGGGAAATCCCCATTGTGTAAATGTGCTGCAACATTAAATGTAGCCCAGTGGTTCTTAAAAGTGCTGAACTTCAGCAGCATCGTGCCCTGAGCTATTAATTGTGAATGTTGAATGGATCTGCCGGTGCGGAGGGTATAAAATCAATTTTTGGCCATCACACTTTTCCTAGAAATCTCTGGCAACAAACCAGCATAAGGGGTTGGCAACCTAACCTCACTGGCTGACTTTAGTCAGTTCAGACAACTTAAGTCTGTTTCAAAGCACAGTTTCCGCACAGAACCTCTAAACAAAGGAATTTCCAATGGAGAATCTGCCATGAAACTGCTTAATTAACACTTATAAGGAAGTTCAATTCTATATCACCTCCAGCTTAAGTCAAGAATACGGGTTTTATCACACTACAGGTGTTAATTAACTTACAAATGGAAGAAAAATAATGCCAATATCACACTTATTTCGTGAAAGGGCCCTGCAATTAGCTTGAATACATCTTTGTTTTCACTAATTATCACTGTCTGCATTTTCTACATTTCATTCCCCACTGACCTCTGTGCTAACGTGTTTTCCTTCTTTTACAGTGTGACGTGTGTGTGTGTATAAAAGATGGACCAACAGAGCAATTTCAACATTTAGTGCTAAAAGTTCCAGCTTCCAGCCTCATCAAGAACAAAGATGTTCAATGGCTACCAAAAGTAGCAATTTGACATGTCGGGAACAAAAATTTCTAAGGAGAGCCTTTGTTTCCCCAAGGTATCACTGCTATAATGCTTAAGTCCTGAATAAAAAACCTGGAAAACATTAATATACTGCCTTTATTTTCTCTTGGAAGGAACCCAGCGTGGCTGCAAAGGGTCCATCCCTCTCCGTCCAGTCCTCACAACAACCCTGGGAGGTAGGTGAGGATGGGTGTCAGGGATTGGCCCAAAATCACCCAGTGAGCTTTCTGGCTGAGTGAGATCTAGAACCCAGATCTCTTGAGTCGAAGTTCAGTATTCTAACTGCTACGCCACACTGGCTGTATGAACTGAGAGTTCTGAATCTGTAGATCCAGACATTTTCTTTTCTATTAAGCATGTAATAGTCCTGTGATTGTCCATCTGGAAGCAACTGTAAATCCAAAAAACGCTCTGTGAAGTTAATTAAAATCACATGCACTGGCTGCTCTAGGTTTTGGTAACAATCACAGATTTGTGGTTACAGAACTTGGTTCTGAGGTCTGCTGTCATTTTCCTACATACTGCATACATCAACCATCTTTCCAATGTCAATTAAATGAATCAGATTAGTGGAAGTGTATGTTCCTGATTGTCCAATGCAATAACTTTTGTTAGTAACTGAGTTCCTACATCCACTTTCTTGAATGTAAGTGTAAGTAATGCAATATGCTGATTTACTCTGGTGCCATCCTACATTGCAAATATCTTGTTTAAGTGCCGCTTATCTAACAGTTTACACAAACTGGGTGGTTTTCAGAATACAATGTGTGGTAGAGAATCAATAGCTTCTATTAAACAAGCACAATAGGATATTACAGAATAAACATCATTAATTTTCTGCTGCTAATTAGGGGCAGTAGTAGGAGTCCACAACAAATGGAATACAATTTGCTCTCACAACTTAGCCTTTGCTTCCTAAAAGGAGTTATCCCCTGGTATTTCTGCTATTTGATGAACATTGCAGTCAATAACAAGACTAGGGTATATACACTGTTGGAAATGTTGGTTAAGTTTTTTACATCATCTGTGAAGTCTTCTTCATTATTGCAAACACATTTTATTCTAAGAGCTGAACTATACTGAAAGTTGTTCTTTTGATAGTTCGGATGGTGTGACTTCTAGTTAAGACACAGGGGAATGTGCAGGATTTACAACATCAATCTGTGAAAATCTGACCGTTTTCAATGGTTAAGAGGACATGCAGGAAGGGTAACTTTGGATGCTCAATTGCACCATTACTTGTATGCTGCCGCTGCTTATTTTCTTATTCTTATTATCATTTCAACATTACCCAATAGCTGAAGCTCTCTGGGAGACTCACACGAGTGCATATAATAGATGCCGGCCATTGTGATTGGGTAGATTCAGGCTGGAACAGGTGTTCCATCAACTATCGTGCTGCAAAGCCACACAGGGCTTTATAGGTTAATAACTGCACTGCTGGATGGATAATGTTGATAAGCTCAGTGAAATTCTCAGATCTGTCTCTTCCATGGTCCCAGATGACGACAACGTCATTTATGTAATACCACGTGTGATGGACTTGCGTGTGGAAGTTCTCCTGAGAGTTTTCGTGTGGTGGCAAATGCACACATGTGTGTTTGAGTATTTGTATCCACATGCTAACATGCAGTGCCATTCTATGTATATCTCAGGTCCCTCATTCAGGGAAGCTTAGCCTCTCCCACCCTGCTGCCATCTGGACATGTTGGACATTCCCATAACTGATCATACTGGTTTTGGTTGATGGTGGTGGCGATTTGATGCATGCTACAGGGCAGCAGATGAGGGAAGCTACCATAATAAATCACTTTAAGGTGCCACAAACTCTTGCTGTTTTCACAATCAATTGTCCTTTCCTTCACGCTGATAGAATTACAATTTTCTCTTTCCCTGCTCCTTCCTTCAAAGATAGACAGACATGCAGGCAGGCATTCTATTCCCCCATCTATCTCTTTGCAGACAAAAATGGGGCGGAAATTTATAGTTCAGCATTTACCTGTTTTCAGCTGTTCACACACTCCCTTCCATTCATGCTGCACTTTCCTACATACATTCCCAAGTGATACTTTTGTAGTGGAAACAGATGCTGGCATTCTCTGTGTTAATTTTACCTACTTATTCTAAATCGCACAGCTCAACAGCACATTTATGGGAAGTAAAGAAAGCCTGCATGGAGCAGTCAAATAAGATTCTAGTCTCATTCCCATTTCAATAATTCCACTTTCAATAGAGAGCTAGGGACTGTATCCCATTACAAATGCCAATTACATTTGCATCTTGCCTTGTGTATGATTTCTGCTCTCCATGCATAGCGGACGTGCTTTGAAATGCTCTGAAACCTACCCTCCTGAGGTGAGACAGGACCACCCTCTGTTGTGACAAAACCTCCTAAGTCCCACAGTTTATACGGATCTTGATCAGACTTGGCCCTTTAAAGAATTTCCACAAAGGGCAGTCTACTCCCGTTGCATCGATCTAAACAGGGTCGGTGTCATTGATTTGCTTTGTGCTGGCTGCTTGCCTCCAGGGAGACCTATCCTGGGGAAATCAGAAACCATGTGACCCATCTCCAAATCTGCCCTCTCTTTAAGGAAGGTAACTACTCAAGGATCACAAAGTGAAGCTGTCATTCTCTTTTTTATTCTTGGCAGAGACTCGAAGAAAAAAAAGGGGGGGAAGCAAGTCCTCCTTCAAGTTGTTACTCAATTCTGCTTAATATTAAAAGTGGAAGTCCTTTTAAATATGCATCCAGCAGCTGGACTAGCGCATGTTCTAAAATGTAGGAAATTGTATTTTACTATAAAAAGCATTTGGATGTACTGCATCCTCTGTGTTCCTTTTATCTTCAGGATGGGAGACACAGTGGCACAGTGGCTCAATGATGCTGGAAGTCAGTCAGAAACGGTCGGCACTCCAGCGGTTCAAGCCCAGCCTCATGGGACAGTGTGCGCTCTGGTCACTTACTCCAAGTTCCTGCCGACTAGCAATTCGAAAGCCTATCTATGAGTAGATAAACAGGGACCGCCACTCCTCGGTGGGAAACCTGCTGGCTTTGTGATGAAAGCAAGTAGTGGCGCTGGATCTGCCTGGACGCGCTTGGTGGAGGATCCGGGGAGAAAAGCCCGGATGAAGTGATTCATCAAGCGCATCGCCGCTCAAACTAGTTCACCCGCCATGGTGCACCGGCGTAGTAACAGACAAGCAACTGCAGGCCAGAACATCTACTGTGTGTCAAAACATTGTGGACTCCCATGCAATATATGCCATATGCTAAATAAATAAATCAGAAAGGGACAAGAGATTCCCTGTGGATTGCAACTGCATTTGAACATCTGCCCAGTCTCGCTTTATGCCGCTTGTGCTATTATGCAATCAGCCTTCCATTGATCATTAAGGCATTCTATGATCACTTTGGGACATCTTAAAATATCATACTGCAAAATGTGGCACATTGGTCTGCCTTTGAAGACAGCATTGAACTGGTAGTTATACAGCTCCAAGGCCCTTAACCGGGGCTGGGAGTGACCGATCCAATATGATCACTGACCATATATGGTCACTGACCGATCCAGTGACCGATATGCCAGTGCATCAGCAGCTGCACTGAATCCCAGGATCCATATTTCCACCACGTCCATCTTTTACACAATGTTCATCATTATTAATTCATTTATTTTATTTAAAACATTTGTATGCTGCCCAATTGTGCCACAGCATAATTATTCCAAAGCACTTTGGCGGTTGGGCAGTATAGCAAGCCTCTATTTGTAAAATAAAAACACAGCAGTGAAAAATGAGCGAGTCCAATTGCCCATAGCAAACACAATCCATGCAATTCTCAGCTAGAGACTTAATTTATTTTTAAAACAGAAGCTGAATTCAGGATCACCGGAAGTGCCCAAAATCTGGGACCTTGGACAGTAGTTCTACAGTTGATCTGGTCTTGGCAGTGGAAAGCTGGCTTAACTGGCCCCTCCACTAAAAAGCCTGGGGTTCATCTGGACTCAGCAGCAAAATTATCTTCCAGCCACCAGTTCATGTTATGTTTGAGTCATGAAAAAGCCACTGAAAATGCCAGTGGCTGCCAAAAGGGAGTTCGCTCATGCAACTGCTCAGTAAGCTGCGTTTTGCTCTTTGCCTTCCCTTGCCGCTGCCCCAGTGAAGTGAATGCGCAAACTGTATGTGCGCATGAAGGAAATCAAACTATAAAAGCAAATTAAGGGGATTTTGCTTCCTTGCATGTCTCTGTTCACCTTCTGAGCACTTCTGTCGTGCAATTGCAGCACAATCAGGTCTCATGTGGACCAGCAGTTCAAACAGAGCAATTTTGGTCTGCTCAGTGATTCTGAAGCTTCACACAAAGGATGTGTCATGCCATATTAGATGGTTGGTCCATCTAAACCTTCTTTAGAGTGGGAGAAAGAGCCAGATGGTGCAGTGAAAGGGATAATTTTCTTTCAAAAACAAAAGTCCAATTTCTAATTTACCCAGTGAAGAATACAATGATATATGCTATAAATGGACTGAAGACCTAGAATCTTTTCATTGTGCAGAAAACAAAATTTGTTTCTTGCATTGTTAAGTAATAAATGCAATGCATTACACTTCAAAGACAACACTCACCTTTCATGTCACTAACCCACAGAATGTTTTCTTAATATTCTCAAAGACTTCCCTAAAATTCGACATTAAGATTTCATCAAAACTGCCTTAGGAAGTCCTTCCCAGGTTTAACTGAAAATACTTGAACAATTATTCCCTTCAATATTATATTGTTAAAATTCTTTAGGCTGTCAAAAATAGTCTTTCCAGAAAGATTGAAGGAACTACAGTCCTGATATACTGAAAATCAGTTAGTGCTACATTACAAGCTCTCCATGTGCTCACCCACGTTCTTTTATCTTGGGCTAGTATTACACTAATTGTAGACCTTGGGCCAAAAATAAGTGCTCAAGTGTATAATTTTAAAGGTGGATAGCAGGAGCCGAGCTGGTTATTGAATTGAAATGCACCCAGCAGGTGGCCTACCGTATGTTCCAAAATGTAGGAAATTATGTTTTACTGTAAAGTGTTTGGATGTACTGTACTCCATGTTCCCAGAACTTTTGAACCTTTGAATTCTTTCACAAAGCAATGTTAGTATTACAGATATACTAACTAAAGTATACCTCAGGTGTGAAATTGTGGTTTGTGCATGCACAATACGAAGGAGTCATAGCTCACGCACAAAGAATGCAGAAGGTCTCAGTTTCAATGGTCTAGCTTAAGGGATCAGGTAGCAGGGATGAAGAACCTCTGCCTGAGATTCTGGAAACCCATTACAAATTAGACAATAGGCAGACACTGGCCCTGAAAAATGAAGATTCCTGGATTCATAGCCCTTTAATTACCCTTACATTGTTTGCTAGGTTCAGGGTTGCCAAATCAAAACACCCTACACCAAAGTGGCTTGCTACTTGAACTGTTGCAGCCCTTGAGTTCTTTCATATCCTCCCCTTTTGTAGACTCAAGCAGGTGGCAAAGCAGAGGACCAGTTGACTGCAAGGCCCATCAGAAACTCTGAAGTCTAATGTGAAGCACAGGAGTGAGAAGGATTCCCCAGACTTTTTGGGTCAGTGGCCACATTTGGAATTTCGACAAAGTGTCATGGGGTGCTTTCAGAAAATGCTTGCCTTTGGTACACCTTGCCAATTCACAAAGGAGCGGCCAAGGCGAGCATAGTCAGTCACAGAATACTCCTTTCCCAAAGTGGGAACTTTTGAGACTAAAACAAAGATAAGTTGTCCAAGCACAAGCCAAGGGGTGTTGGCTGCTTTCCAAAATGCAAAGTCATTCTTTAAAATATAAATAAAGATGGCACTGGAAGGCCATCATACAAATAAAGATGGCACTGGAAGGTGGAATGAGGCCACCTCATTTAGTGGCATGCCAATCCCCCAGTTTTTAAAAACGTTTCAATTAAAATGAGCCTTAAGAAATAAATTAAAAATTAGGGGACCTGGCAGGCACCAAGAGAAGAGTCTATGGGCCCTTCGGCACCCATGGGCACCACACTAGAAACCCCAGTATTAAAGGCTGCCTGTTGCAACTCTGTGAGATTGCATGTGCTGGACTTGCTTCATTATAATCATCCCCTGCAGGAGACAGAGGAGCTAGGTAATCCGATCTACTGTGTTAGACTGGGTCAGGAAGCAAATACAATGCTGGACTTCAAACCAGGGTGGGCCAAATTCCAATCCTACTTAGTGCCTAGGAAGGCCTCCACAATTATAGGCAGTCTATAAATCCATGTATAAATAAATAAATAAATCTTATTTGTTTTAATTAATTGATTGGTTGATTAGCTTTATTTATTATTTATTTATTAAAAGCTTTTCTATCCCGTCCCCTACAGAACGTCTCAGGATGGCTTGCAATAAATTAGTAAATATTTCTGGGTGTTGTGCACGCATGTTCCGTCAAACTTTAGCTCATGCAAGACTCCCCGTGCTGGCTGCACTGATGATTCAGATTCTGAGTTTGAGCATGAGGCTGTTTCTGAAGTGGTTCAGACTCCGGCTGTGGTTCGAGGACCTGCAACCCAATGGGAAGTCGCCGTGGGGGAGATAAGCCCAAGAGCAGGCAGGGGACCAGCCAAGCGGGCTGTGGGGGTGTTGAGGAATTACAGCCAGAGGGAGGAGACATCAGAATGGGAAGTCTCTCCATTGGAGAACTCCCACCCCAAGGAGGTAGACCTGGTCGCTCATCATCATCACCCAAGGGAAGCCCAATTAGGGGCACAACGGAAGGAACCAAGGTGTGCCCATTTTGGCTCATAAGGAGAGCTTCAGGAAATGAATGGCAGAACAGGTTCAACACTCCACTTTGTGTATGCTCAGAGACTTTTGCATAACAATAAAGATCATTCAGCAAAGAAACGCTGGGTGAGGCTGATATTGCTTGGAGGAAGAAATATGGATTGCAACACTGGATGACCTTGGCTCATTCCCTGTTTCTCAGCCTGAGCTACCTTACAGCCCTATTGAGAGGCTAGAGATATTTAATGAATGCTTGCGTTTATTGAATCAAAGACTGCCGTATCTTAGCAGTAGCCGTTTTATTGCAAGTTATTGTATAGGACTGAATAGGCAATAATACTAGTGAAAGTTAGAGGCAGAAGGGGAAGAGAAAGACCAGCTAGGAGGTGGATCAAATCGATAAAGGAAGCCACAGCCTCGAGCTTACAAGAGCTGAGCAGGGCTGTCAACAAGAGGATGTTTTAGAGGGCTTTCATTCGCAGGGTCACCACAAGTCAGAAGAGACTTGACAGCACTTAACAAAAAACAACCGTAAAGGTACTGTGTACAGTTCAATACAGGTATTGCACAGGTATTGCTTAGCATTGTACTGTAGTAATAAAATAGTTATTGTTAAGATATTGGCATATGTTATTTACTGCAAAGTATTGTATGGAATGCAAACAGGTTTAAGAAAATGACTAGTGCAGGCTTCTGGTTGTGGGTTGATACAGCAGCTTAGCCTTAATCAATACGCCCAAGAACAGAAGGATTCTGAGGCAGTAAATGCATCAGAGCCAAACCCAGATTTAAGCAAATGTTTCGGTTGCACATATTGTCATTCAACTGCAACTGACAAAGCATATTTGGCACACAAAACAGGGAACGGCAGAAAATTATAGCTAGGATCCAGTAACTGATCCAAGTAAAAATCCATTTATCCATCTAATTGGCTGAGAATTTTCCTGCCAATTCTTAGATCTGGGGTTCCCCATAAACTTAATGTTGTGTGTGAAAATGCTCAAACTGTAATTGATGTGACAGTATGCACCATACCTCTCTTACTTGTGTAACTGTGGAAGGTATGCTATCCATTTTGGCACACTGAAAACCCAAAGCAGTCCAATTGGGGAGAGATGCCAACATAAAGGCTCCAAAAGAGATCAGAGCTGAAAGTCTCATCAGAAAGGAAAAGACCAAAATTTAATACTAGTCAACAAATAGGCCCAATGATATAAGACAGGACCAGGAAAGTCAAACCTGCCCTCTTTCATCAGAAGTTGCATCCTTTTCAAAGATGACTTGTGGCAGGGTAGAAACCCATAAAAATTTACAAAACAATGCACTGAGACAGTAGAGACTGGATGGCTAGAGAAGTGCCTACAGGGGCTGCTCTTTCCAGGGAACTCTATGGTAATTGTATATCAGGACCATGGAAACCATGATCCTGGGTTTGGAGAACAGGACAAGCCGTGATGGTCCAGAGAAACCATAAAACAAACTGTTGTTTCTTATCATGGTTTCTAAAGCTCAAGCTTCCCATGGTGAAATACCAAGACTGGGTTTGGACAACAAAATCTCCATGACTTTTCATTTTGCTGAAATCTAGACAATGTCTCTCAGTCTCTGTCAAGGCTCTCATTTCACTAGGAAAAGGAAGGGGGAATACCCTAAGCTCTTTGGAAACTGTTATACAACACACAAACATCATAATACAGAGACACAGAAAAGTAACACAGAGGAGCAAGTCTATAGGTTGGGTGATTTTCAGAGCAGGACTGATGTCCTAGCCCACCAGAAGCCAAAGTAAAATGATGATTTCTCTGCTCTGGCAAATAAATGAGGGGTTAATGGGACTTTTGAGTTTTGCTGCTTTTTGACATTAGCACAGAAGAAGTTGGAAAATGAGAAAACTAAAACAGCAGAAGCTAGATACAGTGGTACCTTGACTCATGAATGCCTTGGTTCACGACCAAATCGGGTCACGAACAAAAATTTCATGAAAATTTTGACTTGGGTTGCAAACTCTGTATTGGGGGGGTGACCAAGATTGTGGCTGTCTCCCCCCCCCCCCCGAGTGAGAAGATGGCCACAATCACAGTTGCGTTTGTGCAGGAAAGACAGGCGCAATCTCGGCCATCTCCCCCCACCCCCCCTGAGTGGCTATACAAAAAACAAGTGACGATAGATTTTTCACCAAAGTTGACCCTGCAGCTAAGAGACAAAGAAGAGAGGAAACCCCTGAAAGAGATCTCCCCAATGTCCTCATGGAGGGGGACTCTCCCTCAAAACAATAATCCCCCCCCCACCATAAGTGTGTGCAGTAAGTCTGTCAGATGTGCAGCCCATGGGGAAGTGATGGGGAATGTGCCTGTGATTATGTGCCCATTTGATTCAGAATATTTTTTTCTTGTTTTCCTCCTCTAAAAAATAGGTGCGTCTTATGGTCAGGTGCGTCTTATAGAGCGAAAAATATGGTAGTTACAGCCACTCCATGGCTTTTCCAAAGATACGGTCCTGTTTCGCACAGTGGATGGATTCTGTCTGTCAACTAAACCTAGGACTTCTCACCCTCAAACTGAGTCATGGTTTCTAGTAGCCATCCATGAAAACTTGTTGCTGGCCATGAATGGAGTTCTCAAAAATTAAAGTGGGTGCAGCCACTTTAGTGGACACAACCTTTACTTTTTCCCGACTTGCTTCTTCTCATCAAGAGCACAATAAAAACCATGGCAATGCAAACCCGTAACATCTTCCAGATAATAAACAGCCTTGGGTTCAATGGGTCATGATAAATGCACAGCCTGTAAGTTCGCATCTAGCCATCACTCTGCAGATCCTGCAACTGCTCACATGTGTGGGCTAAGCAACACAGTACATCTTGCAGCAGGATCTTTTGCCTTAGCACAAGCAAAGCTCCATGCTCACTGCAGAAAACCACACAGACTGAGCAAGTCGACTTTAGCAACTAGCACTTCCCAGCCGCACGAACTGGCCTGCAAGATCACTAGCCAATGTGTCCTGCCCGAGTGAAATATCACTTGGGAAATGCCTGGAATACTTGGGGTACACGCTGAGAAACAGAAGGTATGGGGACAGAGAAATATATTTTCTTAAATACAACCCTGGGAAATGAAGAAACCCGAATTGTTGTGCACTATATATCATGGAACAGTAGCACAGACCTAGAAATTCTACTTGATTCTTAAGCATTTACTGGATATTATTATATATGGCCACGGTTTTTCTGCTTTGTTTCCCCATCCTTTCTTCTTTTTATTTAGTTACCGACAGCAAACTTGTTGATAGCTTTCTGTGCTCAAGGAAGTTGGAGGCAGTTAACAAATATAACCAGGAAATTATCTCAGTGCTGCAGGGCAGGACAGTATGAACAAAACCCAACCTTGCTGAGTTCAGCAGCACCTGACACTTTCAGGAGCCACCCATTAACACATTATGCGCACATTACTGAGTCTCAGTGCCAATGTTTTGTCTTTAAAAGAAAAACTGGTTACTGCACTTGCAAGTGGAGAAATGACAGGAGAGGGGGATGCGTAACCCTTTACCCAGCTGTAGCTCCAATTCTCAATTTCAGTAGCTTTATCTGCTACAAGGATCATAATGTAGTTTGTGAAGACAAATGTGTAAATCCTTCAAAGAGGTGAGACTGGGGGAAGTGAGGAGAAAAATCACCATGTTCTAAGTAGGATTTGTAGGAAAAAAAAACGTTAACAGAACCATGGACAGCTCCAAATAGACCAGGGAGCTGTTCGGGTTGCATAAAAAAGCCAACAACTTGAGACGATGCTCCAGCAAAGGTCTGGAGCCAAGCAAGAACTTAAGTGGACCTAGAGTCTCCACTGTGGTGTCCACGGACAACTGGCAGTGCCTCTCAAGCTCGGGGCCCTCCTGATTTTTATTTTCTCAATGGAGATATTTTTAATAATCTTGTAACAAGGCAACAGGCATGCTGCAAAATGAAGTGCTTCCAGCACCATCAAAAGGGTAGTTTTGTGTCTGCAAAAGTTTAGACCTAGGTTCTTGGGCAAGTTCCTTTTCTTTAGTCTCACCTGCTAACCTTCTTGGAAATGAGCATTTTATGTCCAGGATAGCAGCTATTTTTCCATGGGCATGCCCCTTCACAAGGCAGCCATTTTGTGAGCGTGCCAACAATACAATATTGGAATTCCAAATATTGAACCCAAAATGTTGGAAACCCCTGAAATAAATTAATGTGGGTCAGCTCTGATCCTCATTTTGAATATATAAGCTTAAAGGAGCATCGTTTAATTCATTGGAATTGGGAAACGGGAACTTCTGCCCTGCCAGAAGCAGAATCTTTTGAGTCCAAGCCAGAAGGCAAAGTAGGTTTCTCAGACCATGTCAGAAGAAGTAGTGCAGGCTCTGAGAACTATCTTTTCACTGGCCCATCAGACCAAGAGATGTTTTTGGAGGATGATTTCTGTGCCTGAACTTCAGACCTTTGTCCTGATCACTGGAGGATTCTCACATGGATCATGACAACCTTGGGACATGAGGGCTAATTTGAACTCAAGAAATTGCAGGTGGGAAATGGTTAAAAAAAAAAACCTCTCCTGCTTCTCTCTTTCAAAACCCCACCTCTGAACGTTGTTTTCCAAAAAGAACAAGAAGAATGTAATGATTGCAAGGTTCTCTTAAGTGTGAAGTTTCTGAGCAAGACTCAGCTTAGACCAAACACAGGCAACAGTTTCAGAACAGAAAATCATTGAGAAAAGACACTGTTTCCAATGGCACAGAGAAATGCGTTTCTTTCCTTCCAGACATTTATGTATTTATTTATTTACTACACTTGTATCCTGCTTCAACAGCCATGAGGCTCTCTGGAAGGTTCACAGCAGATATATTAACAGTATCTAAAACCATTCTATAAAACCATGTCAAGAGAATAAAACAATACAATTAAAGCGATATTTGCATTCATAATAAAATAATTAAACAACTGATTAAAACCATCAATTAAATAAAATTATCTGGCGACTATCACGGCAGTAGCAGCATACAAGAGCGAGTGATAAACCATTCTAAAACCAGCCAATCTACTCACCATAATATCTGTGAAACAGCAATGTTGTCTACTGCTGTCTAAACACCAGCTGAGGAGACACCTGGCAAATCTCCAACGGAAGCATGTTCCATCAATGGGATGCTATTGAGGAAAAGGCTCTTCTCCTTGCCATCTCCCCGCTTACTTCATTGTGGGGATGGACATGGAGAAGGGCTTCAGATGAAGATCTCAGAAACCAGGGATATATGGAGACAAGCAATATCCTTCAGATATTCTGCCCCAAGGCATTCCGGGTGTTGCATGTTACCGCAAGCAGCTTGACCTGGTTCCGGACAGCAACCGGCAGCCAAGGGAGTCTGTGCAGGATACCTTTGGTCAAACAGGCCTTTAAAACAATGCACAGACTTACAGTGCTTGAATACAATGTGCAAACAGAGCATGAGGGCATGCGCTTCACACAGCAACCCCTCTTGTAAACATCTAGGGGAAACGCATCATTTATCTCAAGTTATATTATATCCACAGAACAGTATTCCTGAAGCAGGCCTACATTTTTGCACCCGTCTCACTTTTGGGTGCCTCAAGGTCAAACAAAAAGACCTTGCTTATCTTGCATGAACAGTTCCACCAGGGAGCGCAAAGGGCTCTAACTATGCAGGCACAAAACCGTATTCTAAAAATACGCTTCAAAGATCAAAACCGCAGAGGAGATCCCCATCCCACCCGTCAGCAAGTTTTGCTGGTAGTCTGGGCCAATTTCAGCATAAGAGTGGGTGGATTAAACCCCAATTAAGCTGGGAGAGTCGCCCTGGCTCACAGCAGTCCTGAACTTGGCTCAAGCGCTGTTGTCATGATGATAAAGTTGCACTGGAAGTAACAGCAGTAAAAAGTAATAAGATCAATAAGGAAGGCGCAGTAACTGCTTTTGCTTCCAGGAGAGAGAAA
The DNA here is from genome assembly GCA_023646645.1 of Varanus salvator macromaculatus. Lineage (NCBI taxonomy): Eukaryota > Metazoa > Chordata > Lepidosauria > Squamata > Varanidae > Varanus > Varanus salvator. Next base: position 7,865,621 of record JAIXND010000762.1, read on the forward strand.
TAAAGCATCTATTTAAGAGCGCCAGTGCAAAGTTCTTGAAATGTGCTGATGCACAATCATCTCCTGCCACTAACCAAGAATGCTTAAAAAGAAAGTGGGTGAAAAAGGCTTTTCTTAATATCTTTTCCTCTTGAAGGTGATGCAGCCACTCTGCCATCCAGTCTCAGGAGGATTCTACCTTTTTCAACCACAGTTCCCACAAGATTTTACACCTGGAATTGATACACAGGAATCTCTCACCTTTTCAGAAAGTTACTCAGTTTGCATAGGGGTGTGTGTGTGTGTTTCTTCGCCTTTTTTTAACTGAAGAATTAATGATGCAAACATTGCATGTGGGTGAACAGAAAGATCCAGCTGGGGAAAGACCAACCCAGATCTAAGTCTAGGAGAGTCTACAAACACTCATAATCAGAAGGAATAGAAGTGAAACAAATGGGAATTGGCCCTCAAGAGATCAAGAGAACCATGCCTGCTGACCAGGCAAGGGAAGGCAACCATGTAGAAGATGCTCCTACTATGCTTAGCTATGGAAACAAATGTAAGCACACCTCACTGAATGGTTGCCAATGGATCACCCTTCCCTATGGCTCTCTAAAGCAGCCTTCCATAACCTACTAGAAATCATAGAACATGAGTTCACTGATAACCATGACCCTTCCCCTGCCTCTCAATCATTAATCATGAAGTGGTTTCCCAGTTTTTGTTTCCCGTTTTTTCCAGAAAACTGTTTTTTATCCCCATGCTGAGAAGCTGAAACATTTGTGAGGCAGTAAGAATGTTAAGCTAGAAGCACTGGCAGGGGCCCATCCCTTTTGCCTGGGATTCCACCCCATTCTGTCTCCAGCCCCTCCTGGCAGTGCAATGCGGCACCCAGGAGTTTCAGGGAAATGAAATTGGATCCTTGAGCTCAAAGAGGTTTCAGAGAACAGCTGGAATGGGGCCAGAGGGGCCAACCCCTGCTCAGTGCAGGACTCCCAGTTAAACTATCCCTCTCAGACCCCGGTCCAGCTGCATCCTGAATGCCTCTAGTGTGGGAGAGCCCACAAGCTCCCTAGCTCATGGGTTCCACTGTTGTATTGCTCTGACAGTCAGGAAATTCTTCCTGATGTTCCTCTGGAATCTGGCTTCCTGTAACTTGAGCTCATTATTCCATGTCCAGCATTTTGGGATGATTGAGAAATGATGCTGGCCTTCCTCTTCATGACATCCCTGCAGGTGCTTGTAGAGTGCTATTCTATCTCCCCTCAGTCTTTTGTCTCAAGGCTAAATATGCCCAGTTCCTTCAAGCTCTCCTCAGGGCTTTGCTTCCAGTCCCTGGATCATCCTTGTTGCCCTTCTCTGAAGGTTGAACATCCTTGGCATAAAACATGGATTTGCTCAGAAAAGTGGGCAGCTCATCCTAAGTCAGACCGCTAGCTCATCTTGCTCAGTCCTGTCTACTTTAAAGAGACCCCTCCAAAGTCTTAGAGAGGAAACTTTCTCAGGCCTATAAGAAGACGTCAGAGATGCTGGACCTCTTTCTGCTTCAAAACACGTGCTCTACAGCTGAGTTATGACCCATCTTCAGATGCCCAAGCTCTTCACAAGACCATCCTCATAACCAATTTTCATGTATAAGCATAATAGACAGAAGGACTTCAGACAACAGGGCTCATGGGTGTTCCTATTTTTTCCTCAAACAGAGCTATGTGAACTCGAAAACGGATCAGAAAGGGGGAAAGAACACTGAGTGTCTCAGAATTTTATGCAACCTGCTGACCTCTGTATTCAGTGATGAACCATTAACATTTCCAGAACTCTGCTCGAAGTGGTCCAGCTTAACTTGGAATGATTTCCACATTAGTTTGCAGTAGCAGGAGCCCTGGTTTTAATGCATGATCAATGTGTCGATGGGAACAGGTCTTCTACTCACCGAGCCATTTGCTTGTATGCTTCTTCTGCAACTGCAAAGATGTGGGGATCCATATCTCCCATGTTTTGGCCACTGTAGGCATAGATGACATCTTGTCCATAGATTGGCAACTGTTCATAGGGATTAATGGCAACAAGCACAATACCTAAAAAAAGCGCACAAACAGTTGAAGCCACATAGAAGCAGCAGAATTTCCAATGCCATATTAAATAGGAACCTATGATCTACTGTGTGTCTTTTTATAAGTCTGATTGAAAGTAGTACATACCCCAAAAAAAGTGGGGGGTTTCTGACATATTGACAGCTGCTATTTTAGCCTGGTCACAGGTGGAGCATCTTCCCAGAGCTGAAGCCTCAAGTCTTTCATTCAGAGCCCCAAATCTCTGGAAGGTCACCCATCCCACCTCCCCGCTGAACATGAGCACTTGCTGAAATAAAGGTTAAAAAAAAAGGTAAAGGTTTCCCCATGACATTAAAGCCCAGTCATGCCTGACTCTAGGGGACGGTGCTCATCTCTGTTTCCTGGCCGAGAGAGCCAGCATTTGTCCACAGACCGTTTCCGTGGTCATGTGACTGGCATGGCTAAATGCTGTTACCTTCCCACCATAGTGGTACCTTTTTATCTACTTGCATTTGCATGCTTTCGAACTGCAAGGTTGGCAGGAGCTGGGACAGAGCAACGGGAACTCACCCCGTTGTGCAGATTGGAACCAGTGACCTTTCGATCAAGCCGCCCAGCAGCACAGCAGTTTAAACCACTGTGCCACCTGCATACCTTCAATAAAGGTACAGGCCCAATGTTCTCTGTTGCATTGGAATCCCCTGGATTCACTGACTCTTTGGTCACATAGACTCACTTCCTGCCATCTCCACCCCTTATTTTTATTTATTTATTTTTCAATTTATATCCTGCCTTTACCCTACAAAGGGCTCAAGGCAGCTTACATCATTCTCCTCCCCCATCTTATCCCCACAACAACAACCCTGTGAGGTAGGCTGGGCTGAGAGTCTGTGACTGGCCCAGAGTCACCCAGTCGGCTCCATGGCCGAGCAGGGACTCGAACCAAGATAGTCTGAGTCCCAGTCCCATGCTCTTAACCACTACACCACCCCTTGCGCCTCTTTGCCTGAGCTTTTTCTGAAATCAAATGCCCTCCCTCTCCCCTAGCCACACACCCTTTTTGACACACAAAAAGGAAACACGATCCTTCAATGACACACGCACAGAGATTTCAGAGCCATGCATAAAGGGTTGTCTACACATCTGTGCTTTCTTCTCTCTCTTATTTATTTATTTTATGTATTTAAATATTTATATGCCGCCCCTTGCAACAGCCTCGGGGCGGCTCTTTCATCTTGTAGGCCCCAGTCCCAGAGGGGGCACAGTCCCTCAGCCTCATTCCACTTTGCATATGGACCCAACCTAAGAAGCTGCCCGAAAGGCTTCCAAATTAAAATCCTGCTATTACAGCTGCTATCCAACAAATGGGCATGCGCATCCCAGGAAGGAATTTCCACTGTGGCCGCTTGAACTGCAAACTGCTTTTTAGCTGAAATGTTAAAATGCAATCTGAAGTGAACTGGATTGCCTCTTCAGCATGTAGCAGACTTTGTTATCGACGCTCTCACCCTTTAGGATCCTCCTCCATTATTTTTAGTCTGTTCTCCTGAGCATATCAAGGAGTACTGATTGTTCCCAGATCAAAATATAAGAATCTATGCAATAGATTCATTAGAGAAGACAATCATGCTAGGGAAAGTCGAAGACAGGAGAAGATACCAGATGAATGGACTCCCTAAAGGAAGCCACAGTCTGGAATTTGCAAAAGCTGAGCAGGGCTGTCATGGCTAGGATATTCTGGAAGGCTTTCATTCACAGGGTCACCATAAATAGGAGAAGATTTGACAACATATAACAACAACAACAACAACAACATGCCATAGATAAATGCATTTCCCTCTTGTGCCATGACAAGAAACAGGGTCATCCTCAGAACAAATAGCTCTTCATGAAATAGAGAGCTATTTAAAGCATTTATACCCACTTTTAGTCTTTAAAATTCCACAAGGTGACTTGCAAAACAAAAGCCACTAAAATAATTACAAAATCAAAGTAACACAGTGCATAATCAGAGATATTCCCTTGAAGCACTGAGATAATTTATATCCTGCCAAGACAGATGCGCATTTTCTGCTTCTCTGTCTGTGCTATCATGTACATGAATTTCTGTAGTTCTGTGGTCAGTTATCAGATACGTTTGCTGCTTCTTTAACCCTGTACTGTTGACCTTTAAACAACGGGGGTTTGAAGGCATTTTTCAACTGTTCGACTGGCTTTTCCAGACTGTCCACAAACAGGTGCGTCCACGCTATGCTTTCCAAACTGCTCCTGTACAATTAGCTAAGACATGTGCTGCATCTTTAGCACCCAGACAAGTTAGATGGCGAGAAACCTAGCTTAGCGCAATTGCATTCTTTTGCATACAGCATATGTGGATGTATTTATGCACTTAAATTTCCCCAGCTCAATAACAACTATTTTGAGAACGGGACTTGCAACAATATTTTGGCATGTAAAGTGTTATTTAGGGATCCATTCTTCCTCTCCAGATGTTCTGTCTCCTCCCACAACAGATGTCTGCTATGCTCCGTCCTCACTGGGCTGTTTTGGGGTGAGTCTAGGGTAGGTGTGATTGCCCCCTATGGTCCTTCTTCTAAATATTTTCTCTATGTCTGCAAACCTTGGTATTTCTCCAGTATGCTGATCTCTCCCCACTGCTTTCTAAGTAGAGAATCAAAGAATCATAGAACAGTAGAGTTGGAAGGGACCAGAAGGCCACCAGGTCCAACCCTCTGTTCAGGGCAGGACACCAAGCATCTGCCCAGTTGTATCTTGAGTAGTTCCATTTGTTGCCATCATAAATTGGCATCTGAGTGTTATTAGTATAATAATAGTTTTGCCTTGGTTAGATACAAATGTAATTGATGTCTTCTGAGCTTTGTATACCTACATTATTTTATATTAATTCTGAGAAAATATGAGACACGCTGGATGGTTCCAAAGAACAAGAAAAAAAACAAAGATCAGAGTAATAAACACTTGCATAACTTTGTTTCCAGTATTTCTAAAAAACAGGGACTGCTGATAGACGCTAGCTGTATTTACATGTAGCACTATAGGCCAGGAATCCTGCCTCCTTAAACCGTAACCCACAGAATGTGTTCCCACTTTGCTTCTTCCCCACCTGGTACTAACACAAGCAGAGAAACAAAACAAGTACAGATAGTTTAGGATTATATCTGAATTTGGGATTGTGGTTTATTGTACCTAAACAAGCCAACATTTAACTCTAGCTTAAAGATGACTTATGAATCCTGGCTTCTTCAAGTGAAATACATCATAATCCTGCATTCAGATGAAATATTAAACTCAGACAAATGGGAAGAGGGCAGATGAGGTAAATGGGTTAGGATGAACTAGGATGTAGTGCACTGTGATTGAAAAAACCAGGAATCCTGGTTTATCGTTTTGTGCAAACACAGCCACCATATCTCCTCTCACATTACACATTTCTGCCATCCTCTGCTACAAAATATACACATAGTGCAAGGAATAACATATTGAAAAACTCACCACAGTATGTATAGATGTTGTTTGATTCCAAGAATCGGACTTTTAGATTGTGCAAGACTGCAGGTTCATGAAGGTAACTTAAAGCTGTTAGGTCATTTTCTCCAACCAAAATATCTGGATTACGCAAGAAGGGAAGCTTGTTGGCATTAGGATCAATAGGATATTCCTGAATCTGAAATAATAAAGTAAAACAATAGTTACAAAAGAGCTACTGAATACTTCCTTCTTTGCAGAACTTAACAAAACTATGACTTTGAGTTATAAAATTGCAGGAGAACTAGAGGAGGAGAAAATAATTGCATGAAGTGGCTTCAAAAGATTTGCATTTTACAAAACATCAGAAGAATATAACTAGAACAATGGCAACATCTGCCTAGGAATGTAATGGGATCTCCTAACTTGGGTATCTTTAAGGAATTTGCCTGACATGCGATCAGCTGCTCATGCTTCTGCTCCAGCACAGCACTGGGCAAGCTCTGTGAGCATCCCGCTACCCCAGAAAAGGTCACACGATCCTGGCTCCGCTGCCCATTGCAAGCCATAGAATTGGACCAGACTTCATACGTACCCTCTTACTGGGGGAAGAGGAATTTTCTTACTTATAGCCTTCTGACAAAAATTGGCTCAAGTCTAAGACTGTCAATTTAACAGAGGCAAACTCCTTATTTCTAATATTTCGTTCCCTTGGTGGATCACTCCTACTTCATCTGTCTCTTCCTCACCTTCCACATGTAGAGACCAGATAGCCGGAGCAACTTCTGCAGTTGCCACTCTTTCCAGAGAACTCAGTGGTACTTGCAAAGAAACTCTGGAGTAGTGTGCTTACTCAGAATATGGGCTGTGGCTCACAACCGCATGGAAGAACCATAGAACAAACCGTTGTTTCCTATCATGGTTTCTACAGGCCAAACTTACCATGGTGAAATACCACAACTAGGTTCGGACAAGATGATGGACCAACAATGGTAAAAATCCACCATGGCTTTTTGAGTTCTCTAAACCCAGTCTTTCTGTCTAAACATGCATAGAATTGTACCCTGGGTGGCTCAGCACCTAGTTCAACCTCTCCTTTAAGTGAATGAATGAAGTGACTGAAATGAATTAGCCCAGTTATTATGAGCCTCTCTGTGAGACAGCTTCCATTTCATTCCTTAACTTCCTGATCCCTAAGTATCTATCTGAGGCATCATGTGACTATCTGCATTCATGAAAATGGCCTGCACACAGAATCTCTTGGAACAAAGTTTTGAGACCCTCTGAAGATAGGGATGCGGGTGGCGTGCTTTTATTGATTGTTAACCCGTTTTAATATATTGCATTATGTTTGGAGATTATTGAGTGTAAATCTCTCAAACAGCCAAAATGGTTGAGTGAATGGGTATATACAATTTTTTATAAATTTTCTTTCTATACTGCCCATAGCCAAAGATTCTCTGGGCAGTTTAAATACACTAGACATAATCAAGAATTAAAATTAATCTAAAATAGTATAAAATATATTTTAATAATAAAACCAATAAGAATACTTGGCCAAGAACAAACAAAAGGCACCTGGGTATTCATGTCAGTCTCTCAAATTACCTGGGAGATCTTTAAAGGCTTCCACAACAACAGCTGCCTTAACCTGGCAACAAAAAGATGGCGAATTTGGCACCAGGCAGGTTGTAGCAGGGAGGCTGTTCCAAAGATGGGAGGCCATCACAGAAAAGGCCCTCCGCCTAGGTTTTCCCCACCATCATAAATATGCCATCACACTGGGGGGACCATTTGAGCAGCCCCTCTACAACGGCGGTGCTGATGGAGACGACCGTCTCAAGACACTGCGCAGCCTGCGGCAAAGCACAAGATTGTGCCGGCATTCCTGTTGCACATGCAGAAGGCAGCTGAATGCATCCTGACACCAGAACTTCACCCTCCACTGCACCTGGAGGCAGCTGGTTCACTTAGGGAGAGCAGGCCAGATGCCTCTGTCCTCCAACAGGGAACGGCCGCTTGAGAACCGCACCAGAATGCAAAGGTGAGACACGGGAGTGATTAGCTGCTACAAGCAGTAAGAAACCTGCTTGTTATTTCCTGCACTAGGTAGTTCTGCAGTAGCTACTTGAAAGTTCTATTATTATGCCTTGAGGCTTTGTAAAAGTGGTTTATTTTGCTTTGGCATACTTTCCTGATAACAAATAATTGGTAATGCATTGTAATTGCCATTTCTGCCTTGGTAATTAATTTCAAATGTTCTGTTAGTATTAGTGAAATGAATTGTTTGGGTTGCTTACTGTTGTAATAATGCACTATTGCAATGGATGCATGGGCTGCATGTTCGTTTTTGTTGCTTTTGCCATGTGAGCCTTTTGGGCACTTTTTTGGAATGGAAAATGAAAGGAAAGCGATGGCTGGTGGGGAGATCAGGAGGAACACCTCGGAGGCTGTTCCGTGCACTTCCCCCATCCCCGCATCCACCAAGTAAGCTGGTTGCCACACTGCCTAATCCCATGGTTGCCCTGATCTACCCAACTCGTTTTTAAGGTGAGCGTGCGGAGTGGGAGAGAGAATAAATCCACCCTCCATGAATTTCTCTAGGAACAGAAAACGGACATGAGAAAAAAATAACCCCATGTTTGCTGGTAATGCATTTATATTATCTTCTGCTTCCCACAGGCTGGCAAAGTTGGTAAACACAACATTAGATGAACTTGATATTGGTCTTATCTAGCATAAGCAACTGCTTGCGTTCTCCACATCGGCTGTCTCTGCTCCTGCAAACAATTCTGCTGTCACCGTTCTACATCCATCACTCCTGGTCTAATAACCTGGAGCTGTTTGTCAGCTCAACTTTAAGCCAAATGAATGAAACGCAAGTGACACGACTGGGGTGACAATATAAGAGGAGACCAAATGGCCCCATCTAGTCCAGCATTCCGTTTCTAATAGATGCTTTGAAGGATGCATGAGAATTTTGTTCTTGCTAGTAGCGCATTTAAGCATGCCCTGCTCGAAGCGCCAAACATGACCACGAGCCCAAGCACTAGCATATATCACAAATTCTCAGAGATAAGTTTGTGTTCCTGATTTTTGGTTTGATGCATGCGAACTTGTGCAAATATCCTCAGTAACGGAATCGCCTTAGCTTTGCACAAATCCGTGCAAGCTGGGAAATGTCCACAAATTTGGGTGAACTTGTGCAAGTGTGGGGAAACTTGTTCAATTGCTGCTTGATTTGCATGTTTCCTGTTCACACAGGGTAAGAAGTTAACCACACCTGTGCACAGGAGTTGGGCACAAGATGAATGACAAGATGGCTTCTTGTGATTTTGTACCTGGTTCATTTAACCCATCCCAGTAACCAATATTCTCACCAGGAAAACATGACCATCCCAACCTTTTCCTCTTGTCTGCACCCAACATGTTGTATTGATAGGCCTACTGCCTTTGAATGTGGAGACTTGGTGTGACTAGTGTTTGAAGCTACCCAACAATGAGTCCAATAGCTTTTGTAATGTCCCTCCTGCAGTAGAATCTATGAAGTCCCTTCCAGATGTGCTGGACTCCAACTCCCATTCAAGAGCAAGGACAGCTGACTTACATTACGCAATGAAGTGGGCATCCTAAGACTCTGCTCCCATCTGACGCACAGCCTCTGTTTTCACTTTCACCAATGGAACTTAGTTGTTGGAGGTTTGTGCAAAATTAATCTGAAGTGTAAGTGGGCCATTAATATGATTGGAAATCTGGTAAAGGCTAAGATGCTGCTTCCCTTCCCTCTCTCCTTTAAAATCTCCCCACAGAAATAGCACCCTGGGGGAGATGACAAAGGTGTTTACTGATAAAAGAAGAACTATTATGCTGCTTTAGTCTAATTTGGAGGCAAAAAAGCTTTACCATCTGGCCTCCCAGATGGTAGAAATGCCACAACTGTGCGGCTTAGAAAAAAATCCTCCTTGACTTTGCTTTGTGTTTTAAAGAGGATTTCCCCTACTCTTCTAGGGATGGGGCAAGGAAGACAAGAGTTGGATAAGGTAAGACAGATGTGATGTGGAGGCAGATAAAGAAATAACCCAAGAATATTTAGCACAAGGGGGGAAAAAACTGTCACACTCCTGTAATGATTGCAACTATTTCCTCTGAAGGATAAAAATGGATGTTTTTTCTCTTTCCACCCACCATTATTTCTTGAAGTGAATAGCAGCAATAGAACACCAGCCTAGCAGATATAATGTTGGCTGATTTATTAGCCACCATTACCAGATCAGGGATGGCCTGTGGGCTCCTGACCTCCACCTACTTTCTCATTTCCCGATTACTCCAATTTTTTCTTTTCAAAGCTAAGTGCAGTTCTCAGTAAAATCTGCACCAACACATGGAGCATGTTTAGCTGTCACACAAACCCACTTCTGAACCACAAAAATAAGCCCAGTTTGGTGCGAAGGATGCCTTGCATCAAAAACACACATATCACACCATAAGCAGGGCTGGGCCATGGAATGGCTGTCTCTTGGCAAGAGAGCAAGCCATCAAGACAGATGTGATAATTAGTCCAAAATTTATCCTGCCTCATCTAAAGGAAGAGTTAAATTGCTAAGCCCTATCACAGGAGAAAGATGCACCAGATCTGACAGCGTGAAGCTGAAGATTAATGCAACTATTCAAAACTCACAAAATCAATGATTTGATATAATAGAGGCATTGCTCACAAATGCGTTCAGAAGTAGTTCAGGCACAAAAGCAGCTTAATGAGACTTCCTTCCTAGCCTATTAAGCTTCCCCCCAAATATGGCCTGTTCATGATTTTTATTTATTTAGTTAAGAAGAATAGCACATTTTATTGTCAAAATCCTGGTGGTGCCCAATTCTCTTAGTTGCATTTATCAGATTACTCCTGAAATGACAATGCAATTGCTCTTCACTACAATTCATCTGCATCTCTCACACATTATAATGTGCTGGAATTCTTTGCATAATTTCCAGAATTGTTTTAACCTTGTCTCACAATCTTTCATATAGAACCTCTTTGGATCCTCCAGGGAACAGAGCTTGGCCTCTAAGGAATCCCAAATGTTATCTCCAATCTGGGATTGAAGCATCAGGGATTCCCAGCATAGGTCTCCCCATCCCAACTGGAAGTGCAAGTGATGGGTAGGGGTTGTTGTTGTTAGTCGCAAAGTCGTGTCCGACCCATCGCGACCCCACGGACAACAGTCCTCCAGGCCTTCCTCTCCTCCACCATCCCCCAGAGTCCACACAAGCCCACACCCACCGCCCCAGTGACCCCATCCAGCCACCCCATCCTCTGCCGCCCCCTTCTCCTTTTGCCATCAGTCGTTCCCAGCATTAGACTCTTCTCCAGGGAGTCCTTCCTTCTCATGAGGTGGCCAAAGTATTTGAGCTTCATCTTCAGGATCTGGCCTTCTAAAGAGCAGTCAGGGTTGATCTCCTCTAGGACTGACCGGTTTGATCGCCTTGCGGTCCAAGGGACTCGCAGGAGTCTTTGCCAGCACCACAACTCAAAGGCCTCAATCCTTCAGCGCTCAGCCTTCCTTATGGTCCAACCTTCACAGCCACACATTGCAACTGGGAAAACCATAGCCTTGACTATATGCACTTTTGTTGGCAGGGTGATGTGGCACAGTGGTTAAGAGCATGGGATTGGGACTCAGAGGATCTGGGTTCGAGTCCCCACTCAGCCATGGATCCAACTGGGTGGCTTTGGGCCAGTCACAGACTCTCAGCCCAACCTACCTCACAGGGTTGTTGTGGGGATAAGATGAAGGAGGAGAATGATGTAAGCTGCCTTGAGCCCTTTGTAGGAAAAAGGCAGGATATAAATCGCAATATAAATAAATAAAAATAAAATAAGGAGATGGGTAGGGGTATCCCTGCTCCTATTGCTGATCAAAGATCAGAGATAATGGTTGGGGTGCGGGAGGCAGTGGACTCGGCTGACACTGAGAGAAGCACCTCCTTTGCCATTGCCTGCTGGACATACTTGCATTCCACCTGGGAGTGGGAGGGGAGAAAGGTGGTTGCCGCAGGGCATCTTCTCGCCCACCTCAGGTGGCCACAGGCCCAGCACCAGGCCTGGCTGAGTGCTGTATTCTTTCTCAGGTAATCTGCTGGGGGCCCGTGGGCTGAATGTCAGCAGCGGCTGGGGCTGAAGCCACTAACTGACAAACACAGAGCCTGGAGTTCGTGGGGCATCCCATTCATTCATTCATTCATTCATTCATTTCCCTTTCTCCTTCACCATTTGTTTTCCTTTGCCCTCTTCCTTCCTGCTCAGCAGCTATCAGGGGAGGACAAATAGCTTTACCCAAGGTCTGAAATGACTGCACTCAGAGCATTCTGAAGCCATGCTGGGGATTGCTCCGGGCCCTAGGATGCAGCTATAGAGAAATTCTCAGGAAGTTGGTATTTCTTGTTATATTTTTGCCACTCTATATCTTGTCTTACATGGTGGTTTACACTGCTGAAAATCAGAGGATGTTACTATAGAGATCTCAGCCCAGTAAGAATAGTTGGATTTCAGCAGCAAAAATCCTAAATCCTTTTCCACTCCCCCACAAGGCTGAGAAATTCCAGTGTGTACTGTTTTTTAAATGGAAACTGAAAATTCTAATTATGTCTAATTCGGTGCTTGAACCGCAACATCACAGAAATATTGAACACACACCTCTCAGAATTGGGTTTCCCTCCCTCCCTCCCTCACACACACACACACACACACACACACACGGAGGGAGGGAGGGAGGGAGGGACCAATTTGGTACAAAAACTTGCAAAATGCAGCCAAAAGAAAAAGGTCAGCAGCACAAATGGGTACATCAGTTTTCCTTCTCCCACTATCACTTCCTTAATTATGTCATGATGTAGGTATAGGTATCCTCAGAACCCACAAACTAAACAACAAAAACGCCCAAATCAGTTCTGTTTCATCTGCTTTCAGAGAAGCAGCTGCTGCGCCCACTTTTCCACTCAGACAAATCCATCAATAACCCTCTGAGAAACGCAGAAGTCATCATCCAGCATCTCCCCTCTCAGCCACGGATGCCCTGCTGCTGAAGCCAGCCAGCCAGCCAGCCACCGGGGATGCAATTAGCACCACCTGAGACCAACACAGCAGGACCCAAGGAGAAACATCAAAAAAGATCACAGGTTTCTTTGCCAAAGCCCGAACTCCAGGCTCTTTGATCATCTGGGGAAAGCGGGAACAACTCTTTCAAAGCAACGTAACAACCTGAAAAAAGTGCTTTCTTGAGTATACCTGTGCAAGGTAAACAAGGAGCATGGATTGGTTTGCAAAATCAGGTCCTCCAAGTCCAGCATCTTCTTTCCAACAAACCCAAGCAAGAAGCCTGTCTAAACTCACAAGCAGGGCATGACAGGTAGCCCATCATCACCTGTAGGTCTCTCCAGCACGCAGGAGGACCATACGTGCATAATGCAATCCAATGAGCCCATTACGAGCCCCGAAAACACTCCCTCATGGTGCTTCTAGACTGAGGGCTCCTGGTGCTGACAATGCAAAGCTACAATGCCGCTCTTTGATTTCTTTCATGTGCAGAAGAGTGGTGGGTAAGCATGCAAGAGCTACGTACTGAACACAACGTTGTCTGGACACCCATAAAATTAGACACATTGGGAAGGGAATATAAGCCTAGTCTGGAAGTCACTATCCCCATAAAAAGAGTTGGTGCTTGACACATGGACAAACGTGTATGAGTTTCCATGCATTAAGAGACCCTTTAATTTGGGCAGTATATCTTGGCAAGGGGGCTGAATAATGGGGGGGGGGGTCTTTAAAATAAAGGGACTTTATTAAGCACACATACATTTGAAATGTAGCCATTACTTGGGGAAATTAGTTGGCAGAGTGTGACAGAAATCTCAGAATATCAGCCGATTATAATAAGACCTTCAGAGCATTTCACTGCAGATAATCAAGAGATGTCTATTAGGCACCATATTCAAAGACTGGGGAGGTTTCCTTAGCAATTCTTTCAGCAGTTAAACAAAGGTTATAGAACAGGGACTAAGTCACAGACACAAGTAGGTGGCCCTGGCTGACCTGGGCTGGGCTTCTAGGTAAAAAAAATAAGTTTGGAACCAGGCAAATTGGCTGCTGAAATGATACTGGGCTTTACAAGAGCTGGGCAGGGTTGTCACGGATAGGACTTTTAGAGGGCTTTCATTCACAGGGTTGCCATGAGTCAGAGAAGACATGATGGCACACAACAACAACAACAACAACAACAACACTGGGTGAAAAGAAGCAAAGGTTGGGTGAGATTGCAAGAACAAGGAAGGGAAACAGATTCTATGCAAGGTTGTCCTAACAACTGAAAGGGGTCAAATAGGGGCTTCACAGAGTTCGGGCGCCATCTGTCCTTTTAAGAAATGTTCTGCCACTCTCGATGCAGCAGTGGAGTGTGGGGCAGCAGGGGGCAGATGTAGCCTGCAGGCTGTGTGTTGCCCACCCCATGCTCCATGTTACTTTCTCTCCTGGGGTCCAACTTCCCCTTTTAATAACTGGGCAATTTGCCATTCACCCACCGTTGCAAAGGCTGCTGTGCAGGTGTGTGTGTTTAGCAGGCCTTGCATATTATTCTCACTGTCCTTGGAGGATGCTCCTTGTGTAGAAGCTGCATCTGTTAACCGTTTTAGTAACACAACATTAAAAAAAACCTTTATGACAGGAAAAAATGTATTTTCAATTGTCATTATGCCGGCTAAGTGGGTTAAAACACATTGGATCTTCTCTACCCTCTGGTGCTTAAGACCAAATCGCATCTCATCATCGCAATCAATTCTATGCTTGTCATTTTAATGCCTTTCCTTAGTAAGCAGAAGTAAAAGCACTAAGAAAGTCCTTCCCGACAGCTATGGAAGAACCCTTTTGGGGGGAAATATAATTCTGGAAGAACGTGTGAAATTTCCCTTGGTAACACATCAGCTATCAACCACAGTTAGGTGTTGTTATGAGCAGCCTTCCCCTCCCCTCTCCCTCTCCAGCAGGCTTGGATGAGACTTTAGAGGCATGGTTCTTTTATTATTTTGCATTTATTTTATTTATTCATTCAATTTATATCCTGCTTTAAAAAAAAATCCCCTTTTTTCTAATGAACTCAAGGTGGCTTACATACATCTCCTCCTGCTCTCAATCTTATCCCCAGAACAACAACCCTGTGGGCTGAAAGTTTGTGACTGGCCCAAAGTCACCCAGTTGGCTCCATGGCTGAGTGGGGACTAGACTAGTAGGGACTAGATTGCCTGAACCCCAGTCCCATGCTCTGAAGCACTGCATCACACTGGCTTTCTTTTATTAGACCTTAACAGGTTACAAAACAGCATAAATGAAAGTACCATCCTCGACATGGGAGGAAATCATCTGCCCATGTAAAGAGTTGACTCCAACCTGAAATCTCCCCTCCTTGCCTCCCGTTCCAGAAAGGGTCTGACTCTACCCACAAGGAGAGCCAGTGTGGTGTAGTGGTTAAGAGCATGGGACTGGGACTCATACGATCTGGGTTCTAGTCCCCGCTCGGCCATGGAGCCAACTGGGTGACTTTGGGCCAGTCACAGACTCTCAGCCCAACCTACCTCACAGGGTTGTTGTTGTGGGGATAAGATGGAGGAGGAGAATGATGTAAGCTGCCTTGAGCCCTTTGAGGAAAAAGGCAGGATATAAATCGAAAATAAAAAAAAAAAGGTGGTCATTGCCGCTTGAGGAAGAGACAGCAGGAATGCCGGACACTTCCTAAGTGGTCTGCTTCTTACACTTGTCCTTCCCTGAGCGCGACTCTGAAATGTCTCACTCCCTTTCCAAGGCAGGCTGGTTCTCATCCTTGAAACTGCCAAGCCCTCTGCCCACCTCTGCCCCTCCACAGCCCCCTCTGCAGCTGAAGAATTCATCTGGGAGACTGTAACTTGAGAGAGCTGGGCCCCGTTTCTACAGGTGTGCCATACTTCGGTTCCAAAGACTGAAGCATGTTGTGCAAATGGGTTTTGAATATGCAAATAGGGATGCACAAAATAAGCACAACAGTCATGTTATTTCCAACAAGTACCTGGTTATGTACCTACAGCAAAGGTAAGGCAGGAACAATTCCACTTGCCACCCCCACTATCCCCAGGGAAAAAAGGCTGGGTTTTGCTGACCTTCTAAGAGGTCTTTTCTCTACTACTGTGAATATCTCCATTGGGTGAAGACTGTCAGTACTACACTGCTTTCTGTCTCAGGAGAGAAAACCGTCAGACGTGCCAAATTAGAGAAGTACTGTGAATAACTGTCCACTGGCAGCAGCCCTTCCACCGGACTGCAGCCGAGGGGGAGCTGCACTGATGTTGTGAAAGCAACTGGACTTGGCTTCTCCGGTCCATATGCTGTCCTCATACCAGTCTGTCATTATAGAACCACAGAACAGCAGCCTTGGGCCATCGTGTCCAACCCCCTGCTCAGGTTAAACCACCCCTCTCAGATGGCTGTCCAGCTGTATCTTGAATGCCCCCAGGCTGGGGAGGCCACAACTCCCTGGGTCAGGAAACCCTTCCTGATGTTCAGCCTGAACCCGGCCTCCTGTAACTTGAGCCCATTATTCATGTCCTTCACTCTGGGATGATCAAGGAGGGATGCAGACCACCTTCTTTCCGACAGCCTTTCAAATACTGGAAGAGCATTGCTATCATATATCTTCAAGAACTTCTACAGAACTTGTAGAACTTGCATCTGAGTTTGCTTATTTTCCTTCCTCCCCCTCTCCCCTCCCCTCCCCTCCTTCTTTTGCTTTCTTTCCTCCTCATGCCTCATGCATTTTGTGTCATGACAGCACATCTTGTTTGACTACCTTATATAAGCTACTTTGGGAGGGTAAGGGCGGGAGTAGAAGTGCCTTTGATCGAATTCATTCATTCAAAATTTACATGCCACCCCACTGGCAAATGTCCTTAGGGCAGGTGACAGGGATAAACCCCCCAAAGAACAACCAAAACAGTAACCTAAGTATAAACAAGAAAAGCACAGTTAAGAAATGCTTTGATTTGTGAAAATAAAACAAACAAAACTAACAAGAGCCAGAAAGGGAAACATGCGAAATCTAATTGCAGTGCAAGGGACTGACCAAGCAAGAAGCTGCTAATCACTGATGTAAATATTTATTTCTCCTCTCCATCACCACCTCGCAAAAGGAAAAGGACTAATGCCATTACTGCTGAAAGTCACTGTTATAATGGAGAAAAGAACAGGCATTTTTGCATTTGAAACCAACTCGTGCCACACCACAGTGATGGCGTCCATACCGTCTGTACTTATTTATGGATCAACAGAGGTATTTATTTATTTATAATATTTATATGCCGTCCTATTCGCAAAAAAGTCTCACGACGGCTTACAATGTAAAATATAACATAAATAAATTTCCGACCCACACTGGCCATTATCTGGGCTGTATATATTAGGGGATAAAAAACAACAACAAAAATCTGGACAATGACAACCCAAATCCTGAATTCTGCATCCTGTACAACATACATATAGAAACATAGAAACAGAGCAAGTCAGAAGGGGCCTCCCAGGCCATCTAGTCTGACCTCCAGCACCAGCCAGCTCCCTCACAACATGCCCACCATGAGCATGTCCAGCCAATCCTTGAACACCCGCACCGATGGGGCCTCAACCACCTCTCATGGAAGCCCATTCCACACCCTCGGGGTCCTAACTGTCAAGAAATACTTCCTGGCATCCAAATGGAACCTTGGCTCCCTGAGCTTTGCTCCATTGGAGCACATCCTTCCTTCCTCTGCAGGGGTGAACAGGTCTCTACCCATCTCCATGTGACATCCCCTCACATACCTGTATGTCGCCAACATATCCCCTCTGAGTCTCCTCTTCTCCAAGCTGAAGAGACCCAGTTCCCTCAGTCTCGCTTCATACCCCATCCCCTGCAAACCGGCCACCAACCTTGTGGCCCTACACTGCACTGACTCTAACCTGGCTATATCCTTTCTGTAATGAGGGGCCCAAAACTGAGCACAATACTCCAGTTGCAGGCACACCAGAGTCATGTAGAGTGGTAGTAATACCTCTCTCGATCTAGAAGCCACACTTCTGGCTATGCAACCAAGGGTGGCATTCGCCCTCTTGACCACCGCATCACACTGCTGACTCATGTTTAGCCTGCAGTCAACCAGCACCCTGTGGTCCCTTTCACAAGTGCTGCTCTCCAGCCACTTGTCCCTTAACCTGTACTTATAACACGCATTCCTATGTCCCAAGTGCAAGACCTTGCACTTATCCACATTGAACGCCACCCTGTTGTCTCCTGCCCACTACCATAGTCTGTCCAGATCCTTTTGGATCTGGAGTACCTGCTCCTCAGTTGTGGCCACTGCTCCAGTTTTAGTGTCATCTGAGAATTTGATCAGCAGACTGTTAAGTGGTACAAATATGCAGCTATCTATTTAGAATCACAAGAACTGAAAGGGACTTCAAACTCCAGCTAGTTCAGCCCACAGCTGACACAGGAATTGCACAGCTACAGCATCACTGATAAGCAGTGGTTGCTTGATCACTGAGCTGAGATTCTATAGCAGTGAATTTCCAGAGGGTCTTTGGCTAAATGAACCATGTGATCCTTTGCAGCTCCATGATTCTAAGTAGATAAATGCATGTTTACCTAAGGACAGGTAAGCTAAACAGAAAAAAATGCAGTGATGCTTGAAGCTGAATTTAATTTCTTGATGTTATATGCTGTCAAGTTGTCTCGACTTATGGCAACCCTATGAATAAATGCCCCCCTTCAACTCACCAATGTCCTATCCTTAACATCCCTGCTTAGCTCTTTTAGACAAGGCTATGGCTTCCATTATCAAATCAATACATCTCATATTTGGTCTTCCTCTTCCACTTTCCTGCCCACTTCCATTAATGCCTTTTCCAGTGGGTTATGCCTTCTCAAGATGTGACCAAAGTACAACAGCCACAGTTCTTAATTTCTTGTTTACTTAATTTGTATGACATTGTTCCTCCCATATGCAAATAGATAAAGACTTAATCAAGTAAAATTAATTAATTCCTATGATTGCTGACTTAAGATTTCTTGCAATTTTGTAACATCTCTGGCCCAATTTCACTGCTGTCCTAACTTTTTGATGTGACTGCTCTTTTGATGTCACAAGTATTGAGCTACACTGGCAAGAGAAGCTAGTGAGCAGAAGCTTGAAAGTCAGCATTTAATCACAAATAATGCAGAACTGGTCAGTGAATAACATTCCCTTTTAAATTACTACTGTTCCTATATATCATGGGTCCTTAAACTTTTTCAACACAGGGCCACTTGACAGGTGCCAGCGGTGGGTGCAGGCCGCCAAGGCAATGCCAGCGGGGAGCGGGGGCAGCGTGGGAGGCAGGGCGCACGTGCGGGGTGAGGCGGAGAGGGGGGTGCATGGGGCAAGGTGCCGGCTTGCTCACGAGGAGATTGTTTTCTCCAAGTGAGTCCAAAACAACCTCATCATGAGCAAGCTGCGCACCCAAGCACACACCCAGTGAGTGCAAAACCTGTGGGGCAGGCCGGTCAAATGGGCATGGCGGGCCTTAGTTTGAAGACCCATGTTATATATAGTTGTGGGGTCCAGGCTGCATCACATATTGGGGTTTTCCCTACATAGAATAGCTGTCTTCACGGAAATGGCATAATTTGTTAAGCACCGCCTCCAGAAATCTCTTCCAACATGAAGAGAGACTTCTGAAAATTCAATGCTGACTGCTTGGACTTAATGATTTGTTAGTATCCATCAAACAATAAAAACAGAGGAAGACCAGAAATAGAGAACTTCTAACAAGAGGAAGGGAAAATAATGGGGCTGGGGAAATAACTAGGGTGATGTACCGTTTCATCTTCAAGTTTCAGGCGTAGAGTTTTGTCCCCCTCTTTGTAATCTTTGATGATTTCTGCTGATTTCCAGACTTCTTCTGGATCAGGAATCCACACTCTTGTATACTGCATAGGAAAAAGAGAAGCAAGAGGTCAGTATTAAGGTATACATAAAGAACGCCAGGGCTCTAGCTGCGGAGGGTGGGGGGGCGGACTCACACCCCATCAGAACCACACTGACAAGGGCCTTCTGGATTTCCTTCTGCTTGTTCACTGGCCACTTCCTCTGGCCCACGCAACAGTGGTGGTCATGGTGGTGAGAAAGCAGGCTGGTACATGCTGCAACCTACTTGCTACGGGCTCTCTGCTTGTCCAGCAAGCATGTCGTAGCTATGAAGAAGAGCAGCTAGAGATCATGAGATCACAGAACAGAAAAACTGGAAGGGGCCACAAGTCCAACCCCCTGCTCAGTGCAGGACACCAAGTTATGGTGGTGAGAAGGATGGCCCATTGGGAGATGGGCACCACGGAGGTTGCCTTGCCCAAGGGCCTCAAGAACTTGGGGCCAGCACTGAAGAAAGCCATGCTCATCCAGACTAAGGGTTTGCCTAGTCCAGCCACCCGCTTCCAACAGTGGCCAACCAGTATAAAAATATGGTATAAAGGCAACAGACCTCACCACCCCTCAAATGTGGCCCTTGACATTGGTCATTCAAAAGTACATTGACTCAGACATGGTGGTTCCAGGAAGGGAATTCATACCAAGTCAGATCAGTGGTCTGGCTAGCTTAATAGTTCTTGCTACACAGACACCAGTGAAAGATCTATTTATTTGTGTGAGGTTTGGGGATATATGAAAGGAATTTCTTTTTAATGGTGTTGATTGTTTTATTTTATTTTGTAATATGTTTATATGATATATTAGAATCATTATTTCAACAGTGATTAAATGGCATGCTTTGTTTTGCTTAGGCTGCTGGCTGCTCTAAGCTCTGTGTGAAAAAGGGTAGAAAGAGATCCGATATATAAATCTCCCATCATCCCCATCCAGCATATGCAACAGCAACCCCTCCAGATGGTGCCAGGTTGGGGTTGGGTGCCAGAGGTTTACATGGACTGCCAACAGCTCCCCAGGGTTTCAAACATGCCTCTTTTCACCCCTGTCCATGGGTGCCAAGGGTCAGATCTTGGCGCTTTCATATGTAACTGCCCTACAGAGCTAAGACCTATGGTAACTAAGGTAAAAGCAGGGCAGAAGCTCTTAACTGTTGGGTAGAAAGGGAATTTCAGCAGGTGCGACTCACATTAGGAGACAAACATGCTGAAATCCCCTCTTCTACAAAGCTACTGAAGATCCAGCTTGTACAGATGTTCCAATTAGTCACTGTTGGTAGATCTTGACTGGACAACTCTGTACATGTGTGGGAGCCTGTTCATCCACAGCTGGGGAGAGGAACACTTGGCTCTCCGGCTGCTGCTCGATTCCAGCTCCCATCGGCACCAGCCAGTATGGCCAATGGAGGAGGAGGATTGGAGATGTAGTGCATCAACATCTGGAGAGATACAGGTACCCCTTCCCTGATCTAACGCCAGAGGCCTCTCTTAGATACAATGCAAGCCTCTTTTAGCACAACCTGAGCAGAAATAGACAAAGAGAAGCGCACAGAACCTGTACTTCTAGGCACCAGGTTCACAGAAATGAGGCTTTCTTGACTCTACAAGAACACATCTGTGTGGAACAGGGCTGCCACTGAAATGTCCCTCAAGAGTTAATGAAACGGCAGCTGTGAAATATAAAGGAAAAATACTTTGCAGCTCAATGGCAATGGATTCTTTCTCTGTATCATGTGTAATTATTTTTAGGGCTGCACAATAGCGGGAACAGCAAGACCCCTTTGACGTTAATGAAGCTATCGAAATATGTTGCGAGAGCAGCAGTTTTGCCAGTGGAAAGGCGGGAGAAAGGAGGGGGCAGCCGAGGAAGCGGAGGAGGTGAATGCGCCTCCCAGCGCTACACCTCATTCTGTCCTGTACCTCCCAGCTCTGCGGACGCTGTCAAGGCGCCTACTTTTAATTGCCATCGGAAAAATTGCCTTTAAGAATCTTGACATTTATTGCTCACGGCAGGCTCATTTAATCACAGCACTCAGCTGTTTACTTTCTGCATCTCCCATGCCAGAACCTGATGCTGGCCGTCCATTTCTGGAAAACTTGGGTTGAGTATTAAAACGCCACACCAAAACGCAAGTTTCTAGCCCTGTTGGTGGAGGAGGGATGGCTGAGCATATGTGGGCAATGGCTGCAGTCCCCTGGAGTTTAAAGCACTGGAGTTATGAGCACTGTCTGAACATTACAATAAGGAAAATCAATGAAACGAGGCTTTAAAATACTACTTGTCTCGGCCCAAGCAACTCAGAATAAGGATATGATCTACTAGGCCTGAGCTGGGTTGGTAGCATTGGGTGTTATCCCCATAGAGTGGAACAAGACCTATGCTGCCATGGAAGTAGAGATGGGAAGGAGGATGAGAGCAGGATTCTTAAAATGAATTAGCAGTTTGTTTCCTGAGAGACTGGGGAATTGTATTTTGAATTCAGCGACTGAGAAATGCACAGTGGAGAAGCACAAAGCCAGTGTGGCGTCGTGGTTAAGAGTGTGGGGCTGGGAATCAGGAGGTCCAGGTCTAGTCCCCACTCAGCCATGGAGCTCACTGGGTGACTTTGGGCCAGTCACACAATCTCAACCCAACCTACCTCACAGGGTTGTTGTTAGGAGGATAAGACTGAGAGGAGAAGGAGAATTATGTAAGCCACCTTGAGTCCTTGAAAGGATAAAAGGTGGGATCCAAATATAATAAACAAAATTCAAACCAAGCCAGCAAGGAAATTTAGAAGAAAAACATAAAAAATGCTAGTGAAGTACTGTATTTTTCGCTCTATAAGATGCACCTGACCATAAGACGCACATAGTCTTTAGAGGAGGAAAACAAGAAGAAAAACCAAATGGGCACATAATCACAGGCACATTCCCCATCACTTCCCCATGGGCTGCACATCTGACAGACTTACTGCACACACATAGTCACTCTATAAGACGCACAGACATTTCCCCTTACTTTTGAGGGGGGGGAAAGTGAGTCTTATAGAGCGAAAAATACGGTATACAGGTTTCCACACATGTCAGTCATACATCTCTTGTATGAATTTCCCTTTCACACACTCCACATACTAGAGACCTTGCAGCTGTTTTCCTGTCCTGTCAGAATTCCTTTTACTGAATGTTAGACCTGGGTAAAAATGGTTCAGCTGAACCGTTTTTGGGCCCTCAAATTGGAAGTGGTACACAGTTTTCAGAGGGTATCACATAATTGCTTCGCTATACCGATTACTTTCTTTTTCCAACCCCTTTCAAAAAACTGAAACAGGGGTTTTCTGGTGGATAGCGGTACTTAGCTTAGTTACACAGGAGAAAGAGGGGTGTACATTAGGATGGAGAGACTAATCTGACCTCCTGCCTCCCTTGCAATTATTCAACTGTTCCCCCTTCCCCAAAACCTCTCAATTTTACCATCACCCTTGAGTAAAAAAGGCTTGGAAAGAGAAGGCATATTCCACTTCACAGACCGCCTAAGAACTGACCGAACAGCTAAAGAAAATATTGCTTCCCAATAGCTTATTTTAAATTTATTTTTATCTATTAAGCTATGTCAGAATATCCACATCTGTCACAAATCCCATATGCATGACCATAGACCCACAGCAGTGACACTTTCCTTTGATTAATGAAAAATAAAAGAATTTCTAGATCTTCTGAGAGTCCTACACATTGTTCCACCACACCAGGGACCTCAGAACATGACGATCTTCTACAAAGTATGATGCAAAACCCCTATGTGGTCTAACACTGCAGGCACAACTTAACAAATTGGAGTCTAGAGTAAGGGTAAATGCTTCAGATGTTAATGCCAGATGTTCCGTTCTACATCACGGTATTTTTTCAAGTCTCTTTCAAATGCTTCGAGGAATTATTCCTAAAGTACATCATCCATCAATAGGAAAAAGTTGCAGTAAAGAGGAGTATAGGAAGTTATTCGTTCAGGAACATTTGTGTTACTTGCTGCAATAAAGAATTAGCAATTGACAGCCTGAATGCAGAATCTGGCCATCCACAGGCAACAGAAAGGGCTCTTCTTGTCTGCAGCAACGGAACGTTCTGGCTGCTTATTAGTGCAGGGAAAGAAATGAGAAAACACTTAGGCTTATCAACCCTTATCTTCCCCAGACCATCCTAGAAAAGGCCCTATATAGGAATACATTATTTATTTCCTCCCTTCTTCCCACATATTAAGGGGTGAAATCCATGCCTTAGATTCTATGATAAGAAAAGGCACAATGGATCTGACCAAATGGTGAATCTGTCTAGCCCACCATTCCCTTCCCACATCGCCCAGTGCAGAACTAGGACATCAGTGAAACTTCACCCTCCTGCACATACTCCCCAGCAACTGGTATTCAGAGACATATTGCTTCTGAAACTGGAGATAACATGCAGCCTTCATGTCCAGTAGCCATTGGCCATGCTGGCCGGGAGTGATGAGATCTCAAGTCCAGTGAGGGACCTCCTTTGCAGTTGGGTCCAACCAGGAAGCCTGCATGTTGTCTCCAGAATCAGAAGTATTTTGGTATCCAATGGATTCCAAATCCCATCACTCGCATCCAGCATGGGCAACATCTACTGCTCATAAAGGCTGTATGTTACACTGTATTGTTCCAGTGTTTAGTCTAAGTAATCCGTTGCCAGCCATTATATAATTTCACAAATAATTTCACAGCTTCCATATAGTCTGAAGTGCCTGATCCTGCCCAACCTTGGTTGCTAAGCACGGTCAGGACTAGTTAGAATTTGGATGGGAGACTTGAATCTTGCACTGAGCAGGGTGTTGGAGCCAATGGCCCTTCCAAATGTACAATTCTGAGATGCTTGTTAAGCACCCACAGAGCTTCAGTAACAGGGGGTATAGAAATGCAACAAATAAATAAATAATGGCATGAAATGTCTTCCATTTGTCCCCTTGGCCTTGGCTCGCAAATGCAAGAAGAAAAAAAGCCACTCTAAAAGTTATATTTCTTAGAATCACTTGATGAAAAACACATCTTTTCAAAAGATGATAGTCTTTCCATCCAGCTCAGCAATGGAAGGATATATATTGTCCTACTATCAGAGTAAACATCACATTCTAAAATAAGATGTCCTCCAGAAAGAAGGAATCATAAAAGCAACTCTGCCTCCTATGGGAGTTTCCTGAAGGCTTCCTGGAGAGCCTGCCAAAAGAAACACTTTTAGGCCTGCCCAAGCAAAAGCTGTTCTCATCTTATAAGAAGGTAAGTTACATCCAGCACCAAGTTAGGTAAAGCTGGTATATACACAAACATCATCAGACAGGGACTGTTTTGGCCCACTGCACAAGCAAGCAGTGCCACAGATGTCCGGCTGCACCCTTTGAAACAGGGGTGAAAAACTTGTGGATGTCCCTGTGATTTGGCCTACAGCTCCATCAGCTCTAGCCTGCATAGGCATTGGCAAAGGCTGAAGGAGTTGGAGACCAAAACATTTGGAGCACCATAAATCTGCTCACCCTAACGCTCTAAAAGAAAGAAGTCTGCAATTTCTCAGGGAGTTCCTCTATTTTATGTATATTTACAGAAAAGCATCCTGCTTGCACAGAGAGCTGTCAGAGCACTTTGTTATGAATCTTGCTTTATAAAAGATGACTTAATTAGAGTTTTGAAGTACATCCACATCAATAAATGTTCTCGCTGCCTTCTGGATAATGGGCTGGAGTACCAGGACTTGGCCACAAAAACAAAACACTTAAAGATGAGCACATAATCTGCGTCTCTGATGTTAACCATTTTAAGCAGAGTGAATGAGGAGTAGTTATGGTATGAAGACCTTTTTCTTATTTCTTTTTTTAAAGTGCATCCCTCTGAGTGCAATTCTCAAGAGGAGCTGAAGAAGCAGGTCCCATCCAGTGACATGTTCCGACACTAAATCAATCACTAAAGAGGGTTTCAGTTCCTCTTTACAAGCCAACAAAATGAAGTTCAGGAACTGTTCAAGTGGAGAGCAAGTATTGTTATCATCACAGCACAACTTAGTGTCTCACTTCTCATGTTAATATGAATTAATTCCTCAACACTGCCGTGTGCTGGGAGAAATACATGAAGCAATTCATTACAGGCGTCTATGAATACAAAGCACCCAACCAGAAAGAAGGTGCCTCATTGTGCCTCTGTGCGGTTTACTGCTCCAGGCTTGCCATCTTCCCATCAGCCTGCACAACAATGGGCAGCTCTGGAGCTGCAACTGAATCCCTGGAACAGAAAACCAGCAGAATTGCCTACTTCTGTTGCTGCCTGCTGCCCTGTCTTTCTGTGCATGTCTCCTGGACTAGACTTTTTGTGCCAGCATTTGCTATTCCAACTGGCAGCAGCTTTCCAGGGTCTCAGGCGGCTCCCTGATCTTTCTCATTGCTCTGGGCGTGTCTTCTGTCAGTCGGAAAACATGCCCAGGACAGTGAGTCATGCAGACCACAAGAGGAGAGGAACTCTTCTGGAAGCGGGCAAGTCTTACCCACACCAAGTGCAATGCTCTAAGGAGGTTCTAAGCAGTGCCGGCTCTTCTGTTAGGCAGAGCAGAACAGCTGCCTAAGGCAACAGAATGGGCAGCACCAGCTTTTGTGCCTGCCCTTTGCCCTCTAAGCTAGGTGGCTGCTGCTTTACGGTCAGTGGCATTGAACTATTAGTCAACTGCCAGGCCAGCTCATTTCTGTACCTGGAATGGGAGAGGTATGTTGCTATTTGCTAAAAGCAGCAAAATATCTTGCACCAGCCCTTGTTGCAAATGCTTCAAGCTTTTAATTCAGAAAACAGAATTAGGCTGGCAGGCAGAGTGTCTCACCTATTAGAAACATTTCTGAAACACTGGGTTAATGGAGAGGCTATGCAATCCTATGGCTGCTACATTGCATCTGGACAGCCATAGGATTTTTTTGAAGCCCATCTATAACACTGAAAAATTGTTCCAACCTGGTAGCTGGGGAACTACACTTCTCACTCCCAGAGCTGGTGCAGAGGGAACAGAATTGGTGGCATCTAAAGATGGGGCTGGAGGGGGGGAGGTGCTCTTGGGGCAAGGAAGATAGGCACCACCAAAAGACAAGGTATCCTGGGGGTCCTGGTGGCACCTCAGGACCCTATTCCCCCACTCCAAAGAGCCTCAACTATACACCTGAAATAGGCCACCTACCCAAGTTGAAGGGTAGAAGGAAGACAGAAGTGACCTTTTCCTCTGCCCTCCTCCAGTCCTCCACAAGATGCCAATAATCTTCCGATTATCTACATAAGAATGCCCCCTACGTATTTTTTTAAATAAAGAAAATACATAGCTAACCATCCAGAAATCATTCTGAACCATCAAAATAATTTTAAACAAGCTAACAACATGGACCTTCACAGTCTGTAAGACCAGCACCGCTGAAAAACAGAATCCCACTGCCCAGAAATCATGCAGGTTTTCTCAGACCAAAATGTAACTGACACTATAAAGCCCTCACATAGCTCAACACGTATGACTAACTGAACAAGTCAGATTTGATCAGTCAAAAGGCTGTGACATCATTGCTAGAAGGAGTGGCTGATTATTTCAATTAGGTTCTGTGTGCTAATGGCAGAAACAAAGAGGAAAGAAGCAAGGTAACACTTGAACGAAGGAAGAACTCTGTGATACTGGTAGCTGGTAGACAGGGATAAAAGATTGGGGATGCGAACCATTCAGGTGGCAATAAAGTTCAGTGAAGAGCAAGAAATCCCATCCAGACCTCTAGAAACCCTGCCTGGTCCTCTTTCAGAGTAGTAGTATCAGCCTGATTTAAATTGTCTTGTGAACAATTTCATGCTTTTATAAAATGTCCAGTTGCTTAAATGTGGAATGGAGGAGAGGCAGTTAAGATTCTGTCCAGTATCGGTTTTTCCATGCACATTACAACCCAATTGAAGAATGACTGCTTGATGTGTGAAAACATAGGAGGCTTTCGAAAAAGGCCAGTTTCCCATTAAATGTTACATTCAAATCAGCACAGATGCTATGCTCTAATGGCATGGGCAGGATATGCAGGCAGGATATGGCTCTCAAAAGTCTTGCACAGTCCTGAAGCACAGCCCTATCCAACCATTAAATCAGCATGACACAACAAAGGCCCATACCAAATCTCTAAAATATCTCCCTGCATAGCTTCTTGTTATATCTGAACCCATTCCCTCAAACTAGTCATGGTTTGTTAACCAGCTATCAACAGAATCCATGGTCTGCCCCTGGCTTAATGAAGCCTGGCTTGTTGTAATATCTAAACCTGGCTTATTTACCAGGCTTATTATAACATGGTTTATTTCTCAATTGTTTATGGGGATCTCTGCCCTGGAAAAGAAGTGCCCGCAAGGACTGCCTGAAAAAGACTGCTCGGGGGGTTAGCATACAGGCAGGAGTGAAACAAACCAGAAAGAGAGAAAACAAACTGTAAAATGTTTGCTTGTATGCAGGATAATTCTTGGAGAACACAACAAACCATGATTAACATAAGCCACAGTTCACTGTTACATGCAAACTGAAGCACCATTCTTTTCTGCACCTCTAGGACATATCCACACTATGAATGTACTCTGGTTTTATATCATTTGGGCATGGCTGGAGCTTTTAAGGACATTCACTTCCCATCGTGGTTAACATCCCTGATAATCACGATGGGATGGTCACTGACCTGGAGCCAGACATCCTGAAATATGAAGTCAAATGGGCCTTAGGAAGTCTAAGCAACAACAAAACTAGTGGAGGTGACAGTATTCCAGCTGAGCTATTCAAAATCCTAAAAGACAATGCAGTAAAAGTGCTACACTCAATATGCCAGCAAATTTGGAAAACTCAACAGTGGCCACAGGACTGGAAAAGGTCAGTTTACATTCCGATCCCAAAGAAGGGCAATGCCAAAGAATGTTCAAACTACTGCATCATTGCACTCATTTCATATGCTAGCAAAGTGATGCTCAAAATCCTACAAGCTAGGCTCCAGCAGTATGTGGACTGAGAACTACCAGAAGTACAGGCAGGATTTCAAAGAGGGAGAGGAACTAGGGATCAAACTGCCAATGTACGCTGGATCATGGAGAAAGCTAGGGAGTTCCAGAAAAACATCTACTTCTGCTTCATTGACTATGCTAAAGCCTTTGATTATGTGGATCACAACAAACTGTGGCAAGTTCTTAAAGAGATGGGAGTACCAGACCATCTTATTTGTCTCTTGAGAAACCTATATGCAGGTCAAGAAACAACAGTGAGAACTGGACACGGAACCACTGATTGGTTCAAAATTGAGAAAGGAGTTCAGCAAGGCTGTATATTGTCACCCTGCCTATTTAACTTATATGCAGAGCACATCATGAGAAAGGCAGGGCTAGATGAATCGCCAGTTGGAATCAAGATTGCTGGGAGAAGTATCAACGACCTCAGATATGCAGATGATACCACTCTCATGGCAGAAAGTGAAGAGGAACTAAAGAGCCTCTTGATGCGGGTGAAGGGGGAGAGCACAAAAGTTGGCTTGAAACTCAACATTAAGAAAACTAAGATCATGGCATCTGGTCCTCTCACTTCCTGGCAAATAGATGGGGAAGAAATGGAGGTAGTGACAGATTTTATTTTCCTGGGCTCCAAGATCACTGCAGCTGGGAACAGCAGCCAAGAAATTAAAAGACGTTTGCTCCTTGGGAGGAAAATTATGGCAAATCTAGACACCATAGTAAAAAGCAGAGACATCACCTTGCCAACAAAAATGCGTATAGTCAAGGCTATAGTTTTCCCAGATGCAATGTATGCCTGTGAGAGGTGGACCATAAGGAAGGCTGAGCGCCGAAGAATTGAGGCCTTTGAATTGTGGTGCTGGAGGAGACTCCTGAGAGTCCATTGGACTGCAAGGCGATCAAACCGGTCAGTCTTAATGGTGATCAACCCTGACTGCTCTTTAGAAGACCAGATACTAAAGATGAAACTCAAATACTTTGGCCACCTAATGAGAAGGAAGGACTCCCTGGAGAAGAACCTGATGCTGGGAATGATCAATGGCAAAAGGAGAAGGGGATGGCAGAGGATGAGGTGGCTGGATGGAGTCACTGTGGCAGTGGGTGTGGGCTTGGGTGTGGGCTTGGGACTCCAGGGGATGGTGGAGGACAGGAGAGCTTGGAGGAATGTTGTCCATGGGGTCACAATGGGTCGGACACGACTTGGCAACTAACAACACTTCCCATCCAATTCTAAGTACATTTTCCATTACAAAAACATACAAAAACCCATAATGTCACCGTAGCTACTTGCAAAATGCAATAAGGGTGCTATCAAAACTCTGTTTTGGGGAGTGGCCATAGGTCAGTGGCAGAATCCACACTTTGAAGTTGTACAGGGACATTTTGGGTAACAGCCTGTAATTCAGTTGAAGTATGTAACCACACTTAAAGGTACACAGAACAGTTTCAGAAGTCTGCAATTTCAATTGCTAATAATCATTAAACTAATAATCATTGCTAATAATCATTAAGGTGGTAATGCAAGCTGTCAGTGAACACATCTGGAGGACATCTGGTTGGGTTTGGATGAGACCAATTGGTTGGTCATAATTTCTGCTCCTGCTTTTGTTCTACTTAAGATCTTACAGCTGCTATGAAAAGTTAGGTTTATTTCTATTTAAAGATTCATGCTATATGTCACCTTGAGGGGCCCTTTCAAGGAAGAAAAGCACCCTGCAAGCAGTTAAGGGTGCAACGCCATGCATATTTGGACAGAAAGAAGCCCTACAACCCTCAGCATTTCCCAACCAGCCATGCCTCCTGGGAATGCTGGACGTTCTAGGACTTTTTGCTGTCTAAATATGCATAAGATTGCGGCTTAAGTGAAATGAAGATTCAACCGGGAGACTCACTGAAAACCACAATCCAGTAGTTTTGTTGAAAATCTGAACATCCTGAAGACTTTGACTTGTATGAATCCCAGTGAAACCTGGACACCGTCCAGCCAAGTACAGAAAAGGTCGACAAAGTTATTTGGGTCATTCATTCACTTTACACGCTGCAGATGCCATCAGCTAATGCAATGCGCGTCTCACTCTCCTCCTGCTTGTTTTGTTCATTATGTGGAAAGTCACGTGCCTAATCATACAAGCAGAGGCATGCTGGCCGTTGTCAAGCCCCTGTATTAACAGGGCAATTCTGTCCTCTGATGCTAAGCCTGAAATGCCTTGAGCATACAAAAGAATCAGGAAGTCACCAGGCGGTAAATCCCCAGTCAAGGAGCACAGAAATCAATCAGATCAAAGCAGAAAAGATTTTCATTCCTGGAGAGAACACTGGGAAATACCAACTTCAAACTAGAAAAGCAAAGAGTGATTAATACCGAAGTCAACAGCAATATTGGTCAACCAGACACTAAAATAGACCTCATGGCCCAAGTTTAGATCTGAAAGTAGCAAAAAGAGCACCACCTACAGACATGAAGGGGCCTGAAGTACAGAAATTATTTAGGGGGAAAATCCTTAAGATGGAAGAGCCTCAAAAGAGGAGCATGCCACAACAGAGAAGGTTGTCCTAATTATCAGTGACTGAGCACTGAAGTTGCTCCAACCTGAAACACACACACACACACACACACACCCAGCCAAACTTCCAAGTTACTGCGAGAGGGATTGGCTCTGGGCCAGGCATTTCATGAGTTGTGCCAGAAGCAAGTGCATTGGCTCCTCTTGTGCCCAAACACACCTTGATGCTGTCCCAGGTGTGCTCTTCCCTGCACAGGTGAAGGAGGGAGCAAGCAGTCAGCCAAATGCAAACAAGCAAAGCAGGTCGCCCAGTTGTTCTGACCAGAAAGCAAGTCCAAGCTTCTACAAGGGCCAGGAGTGATATCTGAGCAACTTGAGCCAAGCTACCTACACAGCCCTTTGGTCGGGCATGGCTCAGTCCCCAGCCAAGACCCTCCATGCGACCCGCTCAAGGGCTGCTGCAGGTTGCTCTCCTGATGCCTCACCTAGTGCTGTTTCTGCTGCTGCTGGCAGAGCTGCTTCCTGGCACAAGATGCTTCCACCACAAGCACCAGGGTACACGAACGCCAAGTATTAAATGCCCACCATGTATCCTCCACATACATGCAGCTACCGCGGCAGCGGGACTGAAGAGAGGTGCTGGGAGGATGGCATCAGGTGTCCGTGAGCAGCAGAGAGCTGGCTGTGAGCCTCTCCTTCCTTGCCCCAGGCTCCGAGACACCAGACGGTCCTGTAGGATGCAGATCTTTATGGGCACTTCACAGCTAACAAGAGAATGCACATCAGAGTCTCCCAGCAAGCTGACCAGGAATGCCCCTCCCCAGTCCCCCCCATTCATTCATGCGGCAGGCTCCACCTTAGGATGGATCTCAGGGAGACCTACACAAACCCTCTGACTGGGTAGCTTGTCTCTCCCAGTGCCTCATCGCAGGGTCAGGAGTTGGGAAAGGCAATGGCTCTCCATCTCTGAAGTCCCCTCCCATGTCTGCTCTCAGTCAGCCTGGGAAACTGGAAGCAACAACCATGATGCGGATTCAAATAGGCTTCTGCCCCCCCCCCCCTACTCCCATCATCCCATTGTCTCTTTCACAGCGTCCTCCTCTTCGGAATCCAAAAAGACAGGCCTTTGGAAAGTCAGAAGAGTGAGTCCCTGGCCCACCCACAACAGGGCTTTGGCTACTGCATGCAGGTCGAACTGCCAGGGAGATCCAGGTCTGAGGGACCACTGGGCAAGATGACCCTCACAGCATCTCTTCCTCTTCACGGTTGCTGCTCTGCCCTTCCCATCTTCCTCTGGACCCAATCATCAGAGCTAAATAGAAACTGCACTTCCTTTTCCAAGTTCAGGTTGCTGCTGACTCACTCCTGGAGGGCAACCAACAAAGTACCAAGAAGGGGCAGGATGTCATGAGCCAGGTGTCCTTTCCCAACGAAGGCAATCACTCAAGCAATCGCTAAAAGAGTCTTTATTCCAAACAGCTACAAAGTATTCACAAACACCGAAAGTACACTCAAGGCAGAAAGTTGACCTCACACTCTGATGTCACCCCAAACTTTGCTTATGAGCCCTTCGGGGCTGGTCTCTGGAGATGCGCTCTGGATGAGTGCTTATTGCCACTCCACGACTCACGTTTCCAATTGCTCCAGTTTACGAGTACACCTGTGCGATCGAACATCCTAAACTCCCACAGAACTCTCACCGGCTTGTTCCCTATCGACTTCTTTCGCACAATTAAGAATAACAGGGGGCGCCATGTTCGTCCTTGAAGTGCTTTGATCCTCCGCTGTCTAAGACAGCCCCTGGCGTTAGTCCACCACCTGGCTAGTCTCAACAACTCCAATCTCAGAGTGAGCTTCTTAGGACAAATATTAACTCCCCTTCGTCTAAGCTATTGTCCCCACCAGAGCCCTCGATCTCATGCGTGCACCTAGGAATCTAATTTGAGCAGCACGCATGTCATCGGAAAAGTGGGGGTCCCCCAAATGTTGGGCAGCAGACCCCCTATTGAGTTATGGCCCTTGGCTACTTCCCGGTGATGCAGACTCTAATGTCAGCCTTTAGAGACTCCGAATCTGTTTTGAGAGCAGTTTCAGAAGTTCAGGAAAATGTTTGGAATCTGGAGTTTTTTCTTCCCCAAAGTCCCCCTGTGACTTTCTCCCAACCTCACAACACAATCACATTGAGACCTACTCAGGGATCAAGCACAAATGTTTCCATTCCTTTACCCCGAGCAGGGAGTGGGGGAGTTGCTCAGGGAAGTAAGCAAACTTACCTATTTTCCTGTTTTGTCATTTGGACCTTTGTTTACATTTCTACTTGTTTCCACTAGTATTGTTAGCTGCTAGTAGAGCCAAATGTCAATGTCAGGATATAAATTAAAAGGAAAAAACCTTTTTTGTTCAAAGATGCTCTGCTCAGCACTACAGTCATTTGCCTTCAGCCAATATCAAAGTTAGGATATTGGCACGCATAAATAGGCAAGGGAGTTTTGTAGGTCAGAAGATCCTGAATGCCTTTTGATGTTGGCCTTCAAAAATTCACTTCACAAAGTGAAGTCCATCTGTTATAGGAGTACCCAAGAGGTGGTCTTCCATGTCAAAATGGAAACTGTTGATCTAGACCATGGGTCCTCAAACTACGGCCTGAGGGCCGGATCCAGCCCGCCTCAGACTCCCCACACCCGCAGGGACCCCCTCCTCACCGACCAGCTGCCTTTCAACTGGCCCCCTGTTGAAAAAGTTAGAGGACTCTTGAGCTAGACCCATGGTATTCAAACTGGGTTCCCCAGAACCTCAGGTTTCTGTGGGAATCATCCAGGGGATCACTCCGGTAATTACAGAGAAATGGTAAGATCTTCATTCCTTGTTTCATTTAAAAGAAGGAAGTCTGTGACAAGGTCAGGTCTTCATTCTTTTTAATTCAGAGCCTTTACACACATACCAAAAAAGCAGATTGATTCGTTTTGAAACCAAAGTGGTGTTATTCGAATGGATTAAGATGGCAAAGAATAATGATCACACAGGCATAATACAGGAATGAGATGGATGCAGAACCAGAAATGTGCTTGCAACTGTCATCAATAACACCAAATTTTGATATTCTCTGTGACAAAAAAACCCCCCGAGCATATCCAATTCACTGAATCAAAGTATATTTTTTATATTATTTCTTAGTGATGTTATACTAAAATGTAGTATGTATTTAGCAAATGTAGTGTTATTAAGTTACTAATAAATGAGTTCTTTGATGCATTTATAAATAGCTTCTGCTTACATTCTATGAAATGTATTATTGCAACACTGATGGAAACATTTTCTTCAAATAAAATGTATTACATGCAAGGTACTTATTAATAGGTTCTGCACTGGTTTTTCACACTGAGAAATCTGAAGCACCTCAAGTCTAGCCTGATTCCTCTTTTTCAGGGCTTTTTCAGGGCTTCTCCAGTGATTTTATCATCTGCAGGCTTATTCTGAGTGAGGCCTGCTATGGCATGCACACAATGGAGGACAATGGAGTGCTGCTAAAAAGACATGGACTACATTGCAACATCTGAGGCCTGTTCCTACATCCAAGGAACTCTACTGCCATGAGCTCCTGAGGAGACCCTCAAAATCATGGCAAGACTGTTGGGACGACTCTGCTTGTACCTTCCCTGGAGAGGACCTGAGTGCTAGGGATGTGTGAGGAATCCACATTGGGTATGGGAAACTATTGTCTTCTCTCAATTCAGCTCCTCAGACTCTGGACTGCTTCCTCATGACCGTGCTGAGCTTTGAAGACTCTGAGCATCCGAACAAGCACCTGAGCAAGCAGTATGCCTCTTCCATGCACGGGCTTGCAACTTTTTTGTGCTGTGTGTGCCGTGGAACAAGGCTGCCAGTTGTGCAACCAAAGTTCTGCAGATGTTTGTGGGCTTCTTTGCAGCTCAGCTCAGTCCCCGAATAAGGGCTGAGCACAAGAAGGAGCCCAACAAAGAGAAGGCAGCCAGACATGGAAGGGATTGTTGTAACCCTGCAGCATGCATTAAGGGAAGGGGAGATGTGAGGAAGTCCTGGCTAGGAATGAATGCTACCAGCTCCAGAACAGATGGACAATCTGAGAGTACTATATATGACCATGCTTACTTGGGTTTTCCTTGTGGGGGGTACAGCAAGGGTAGTCCCCTACCAAATTGTTCCAGGATTTAAAAACTGAAAACCGTCTTGGCAGAAACGTGGCATAGATACGTATAAAAATTGCTTTGGTGTATGCTGTGTAAAGACATCCTTTCCATCCATGAGAAGGCTGCGCTGCTGTCCAAACCAATTTCATGTAAATAGTGCCTCTCGTGTTGCCACCCCTCAAGCACCAAACCACTGCCCCTTGGGGGTTCTGCTTTTCTCAGAGTTGCCAGCTGCTCCATAGTGTCCCAAGTAGCAAGAGAGCACCCAGTCTGTGAGCCGCATGTGACAATGCTTGGAAAGCAAACGGAGAGATCCTTTAGTCAGAAATGAGACGGCGAGTGTCGAGGGGTCTTGGGAGTTAGGATGCGCTGCCACCTCTGAGAGGATTGACCTAAATACTTTCTGCATTTGTCTCTCAGATGAAACAAGGAAAGGAAACCAGTCTTGCAAGTAAAACATAATCTGGAAATACCAGGGGGGGCTTTGAGGAATGCCTCGAATAGGACAGGATAATTACAGCTGCCTATTAATTCTCTCTCGGGGGACAGTCATTAAATAAAGTTAAGCACACTTATTTCCAAAGGTTGAAAAAGACAAAGCAGTAGACAGCTGTAGCTTATGTACAATTTATAAGCACCCTTGCACCAGCCCATCTTTAGGATTACATCTCTGTTGACACTTCTATAGTCTAGAAACGTAAAAGGTTTGTTTCCCACCATCTCCAAGTAGGCCTGGAAAAACTCAGACCTAGAACCCTGGAATGGTATTGCTGCCAGTCAGCAGCCACAATACTGGGCTAGATGGACCAGTGCTGTTTCCTGTTTGGTCAATTTCATACGTTCCTACGCATGTGGTTCACATGCCATACCCTAGTTCATTAGTTCTCACAAGAGCCCTGCAAGTTAATCCAGTATTGCTCAACCATCCAGAGAGCTTCAGCTGTGGGGCGGAATAGAAGTAAATGAAATAAATAAATAAATACTCCAATATTGCAGATGACAGTCCTGACAATAACTTCTACACACACCCTGCCCTCCAAAAGACTACGTACCGACACATAAATGGGAGGCTTAAAGCAGGACAAGTCCTGTACAATGCTTTGCTCTTGGCAACTGGATTTGGGCAGTGTTGGCCCAAAGGAGACTTAAGAGAGCATCAAATGCTGCCCCCCCACCCCAATGTGCTAAGGTAAAAGACTCCCTACACCATTCAGACATCTGTTCCTGCCTTTCATTTCATTTAGTATATGTTTACACTGCTCCAAAGACAAAGCTCTCTGGGCAGCTTACTAAGATTAAAAAGCTTCAACTACCCTCCTAAATTAGACAGGACACTGCATGGCTGGGGTCCAAATCTCCAGGGCTTGCCTCTTCTCCACACACCACTACCCTTTCTTGGCCTTTAAAAAGCATTTTTCCAGTTCTAAAAAGTGGAAATGCCACTCTGAAATCTTGCTTACTGGCAGCCGGGGCAATAAGATAAAATACGCTGGCACTGTTGCCTCCATCCACTGGCAGAAAGCAGCCCTCTGGCTGAAACAATTCTTCAGCCCTGCCCTTAATCCCAGCCAGCTTCCCTTACCAGCCCTGGACTTGGGCACAACTTCCAGTGACCCTTCCAGTGAATGGGCTTCCACGAGAGGTGGTTGAGGCCCCATCAGTGCGGGTGTTCAAAGACAGGCTGGACATGCACATGGTGGGCATGTCGTGAGCAGAGCCAGCTGAGCCGGGGGTCAGACTAGATGGCCCAGGAGACCCCTTCTGACTCACTCTGTCTCTATGTTTCCCCCTGCAATACCCATTCATTTCAGTGGAAGCCTGCAAAACAGAAAACATGCAACACAATAGACTGGAGTGCAGCAGTGCTGTTGGGAAGTTGCCAGAGCATCTTCCAGAAGTATTTTAAGACTTATAATTGGTTGCTGGTTAGTAAAAGATTTTAAACCCACAGGGAGCGTTACATCAATATCTGCTCTATTCTATTATACTATGTTTAATTAGCTCTGTTATATCTGCATCAATGGCCACACTATCTGTTGGGATCAGGCACACAAATAAGAAGGGGAAAAGGCCCTGCTTTTAAAAAGCAGTGGGGCCTGCACAGTCTTCCCTTGTACTTTCTACATAAATTCATGCAGTGCTTATAACATACTTACATAATCCATAACACAGAGCAGTTAAATCAGGTTAATCTTCACAGAGTTACCATTTGCACAACTTATGGGTCTATAAATCTCAAGATGTTTACAACATTTGGTAATAACCACTGTTTTATTATTTTACTATGGATTACAGTTTACCAGGTGGCAAAGCATCTTTAGGCTGGAAAGGATTCAGGATTTTTAAAAACCCCTTTGTTTTATTCCTACTATTCCACACCTTTTCCTCTCTTGTGTGTCTCTTAAGGAAACAGTGAAATATTTTTACCCTTTGACATTTTCTTATGCATCTATCTGTGGGTCAGTTCACATGACCAAATAAGATACCATGACTTATTTAAACTACAGTATTGGGGGATTGTTTCCCTGCTCCAACAAGCCCAGGTTCACATGAAAGGATACGCTGCACCAAGCCACTGATTATGGACACATGTTCCAATTAAACAAGTTCCATGGCTTAAATGAAGTAATTTTGCACCTTGATAGAAATACATATACACTCACATGGAGCATGTTTTGACAATCTTTATACAAAGCAGACTGCTAACTTCCACCAGCAAACCTCAGAAGGGCTTCTGTGTCCCTGGCCACACCACTAGCAACTGCTCCATGTCACAAGTGATCGTGGCAAACATGACTTCCAAGTCTACAGCAAGAACAGACAGCTGAGCTCCTAGGCAAAACACAAGATTCTCCTGCAAGCCCTTCTTGGAAAAAGATTCAAGAGGAACTCTGCTAAGTCATTCCCAAGTATATGTCCAAAAGCAGCTTTGCTTGAGTAATTAGAAACAAGAATTCTTCGGGAAGCAAGTCAAGTACCCTTTAAATCAAAATGCACACCTTTACTGAGGCATGTTAGGGAGTCCCACCAAGGTGCCCTCAACAAAGTGGGCCTCACTTCTGGCAGTAACCAGATCATGTGAAACTATTTGGGAAGGGAAACAAGTCTCCTTCCTTCTCTTCCCTGTGCTTTCCCAAGACAGGCAGGTCTGGGGGCTATGAACTACTATTTTTGACCAGCCAAATATTGTGGAGCTCTTGACAGATTGAGGCCTTCTGTACTGGAATCAATACAAGTTATTTTGTCTGTGAAATGTAATGCAAATTGGTCCCAGCGAGTTTTCAAGAGGTCCAACCAGTAGTAGAGAAGTAAAATTTCTTCACAGACTTCACTGTCACAAGAGTTAACCCTAAAATGGTTTCTCATCCTGTGTTTGACCATACCCACCACCTGCCATCCACACTCAAGTGGTTATTTCAATAGCAAGGAACTGATATAGCTGTAAAAGGAGGATGCACTGAAAGCCTTGATCAACTGCCCATTTCAGGCAAAGACTACAACTACAAAAACTCAACTGGAGACCTTAGGAAACCATCGAGATCCATCAGCCTCAAGGAGGAGGCTATTAAAATTGGGCCTCTGAAAGGAAGGCTGAGTGCTGAAGAATTGAGGTCTTTGAATTGTGGTGCTGGATAAGACTCCTGTGAGTCCTTTGGACTGCAAGGAGATCAAACCAGTCAGTCTTAGAGGAGAGCAACCCTGGCTGCTCTTTAGAAGGCCAGATACTGAAGATGAAACTCAAATACTTTGGCCACCTAATGAGAAGGAAGGACTCCCTGGAGAAGAGCCCAATGCTGGGCACAATTGATGGCAAAAGAAGTAGGGGGTGGCAGAGGATGAGGGGGCTAGATGGAGTCACTGAAGCAGTTGGTGTGAGCTTGAGTGGAGTCCGGGGGATGGTGGAGGACAGGAAGGCCTGGAGGAATGTTGTCCATGGGGTTGCGATGGGTCGGACACGACTTTGCAACTAGCAACAACAACAAGAGTGGCCAAGGGAACACTGCCAAGACAGCCATGGAAGAACTTGGAGCTCCAAAACCAACCTCAAAGAAACACTCCAAGGTCAGACCTATGATTCTGAGTTTGGAACACCGCCCCTCAACCCTCAAGGGGAAGTTCTTCTCATATCAGCTAGTGCACCAAGATTCCAACATGGGCACTGCAGCCAGTGTTTGGGAGGAGATCTGAGGTTGGGCAGGTCTAGGTCAGAAGGAACTGCACCAATGCTACCAGAGTTATGGTGTGGGAGGCTTTTGAACAGTTTGGAAGAACTGTTTTCTTCGGGGCCAGCATGTCAGTCTTGGCCCCAGTACCATCAGAGAGGAACAAGGATAAAGGAAGCAGGAAATACTGAAAAGAAAAAAAGTCGTATATGGTACTTAAGTGAAACAAGATGACCAAAGAGATGCAGTCACTGCTTTTTAAACAAGAGCTGCAAGATGTAAGGTCTTTGGGACAGCTTCCAAGAGTGGCATTCAGGGAAGTCTGCCTTTTAAAAGCATTTGAGTGTGATTTATGATGTACTTTCAATAGCTTTTCTGGGTTTCTGAAAATGACATCAATAGTTTAATTTCTATTATTTGAGTGTTCCCTTTCCATCTTGGAATGGTTTGCAGCAGTTGCAATGTGACTGGAGTCTAGACTACAGATTGTAACGCCTCCTTCAGTTTTTGTTCTGGCTCAGGTGGAGGTTTTGTTTGCTTCAGGGATGGAGTAAGCAAGACAGGTGAGCTACTTTAAACTTTCAGACTTTGCCAATGTGCCAGCAGGTGCACCAAAAGAGGAGGCCTTGCTTGTGAGCAAACACACTTAGGTACATTCAGCAGCATATTGCATGGTTCTTCTCAGGGTCTCTGACACACTGAAATTATCTCTTGGATGAACAGT
Organism: Varanus salvator macromaculatus; assembly: GCA_023646645.1. Classification (NCBI taxonomy): domain Eukaryota; kingdom Metazoa; phylum Chordata; class Lepidosauria; order Squamata; family Varanidae; genus Varanus; species Varanus salvator. The sequence continues at coordinate 7,905,714 of JAIXND010000762.1, forward strand.
TCTAAATGTCCCGCAGTGGTCTGGTGTAAGTTACATTTGGGAGATTCAGCAACAGCATGGGGCAAGCTAAAGAGCAGCAGACAAAGTAAGTTATTTGGAGTTCCAGTGCAGAAATGCAAGAGAATATTCTATTTTATCACCAAAATGGGACAAAGTAGGTGAAAAAGCAGGTGCACTTTGCTAATGAGAGACGCAAAATGAAACCGTAGTCCTGCAGTCAGATGCCCGGCTGATTATTATGTGAGCTTCCTATTCCTGCAGCTTCTGCTGCCTTTATTTCCCTTCCTTGCCCCTTTTGCCTCTTTCTCACAATCCTCTGAACGTCCATTAAGAAGAGCCTCCTCTGCCTTGGCTGGGTGCCTTCTCAGCTTGCAGCTTTTCCAACTTCCTCCTCGTTTAAGGTCCTTTTGCAGCACCTTCTCAGGAATCAAAACCATGCAGTCAATCGTACCTTCCGTGTGCCCCATGACTCCAACAAGCCAGCAACCTGGCCAATCACTGCCAAAGTCTTCATCAGTACAACCCCCAAATCTGTTGGTGAATTACAGTATAAATCAAGTGGATAAGATCATTGGATTGTCAGCTGGTATACATCACAGCAACTCTGACGGAAATTTGCTGGTTCTGTCTCCTGTGCATCATTATGTGCAACCAGCTGACAAGTAAAATACCTTATGAAAGTTGCTTTTTTTGTCAGATGCTAAATCAGCAAGCCTTGTTTACACAGATAAATTGTGAGACATAATTTGGGGTTTCTCTACTGAGGTTTATTTTACTTTCACCAATTATAATGCTTTTTCAAGGAAGTTAAATAAATCAATATTACCTCTTTATTAAGAACTGGCATGCTATTCCATTGCAGCTCTTGGGCAGCTTCTCCATAATGCTTTCTATTAAATTAAGGAAGCCTCACAAGATGTACCTGTTCTTCAAATTGGAAGCACATGCATGAGGGCAGTCGTGTGCAGAAAGCCATTTCAATGAAGATCACTCCTTGATACGTTCTGATTTAATTAATCTAAAAAGAGCATCTTGAATCTTAAGATTATCAATATTCCTAGAGGGGGCCATAGAGACTATGACGATCCCTGCGGGAGCAGGCCAATGGCCCACCAAGTCCAGCATCCTGTTCACACAATAGCCTACCAGCTGCTTACAGGAAACCCACAAGAGGACGTGAGTGCACCAGCACCCTCCTGCCCATGTTCCCCAGCAACTGGCATACAGAGGCACACTGTCTCTGCTACTGGAGGTAAATATAGAGCCATCAGGACAAGATGCCACTGCTAGCTATCTCCTCCATCACTCCCCTTTTAAAGCCACCCAAATGGGCAGCCATCACTACAGCTCACAGAAGGGAGTTCCACAGTTTAACTATCCTGTGTTTTAAAGTCCTTCCTTTGATCTGTCCTGAATCTCCCACCCATCAGCTTCATCCAATGACCCCTTTGGATTCCAGTATTATGGGAAAAGGGGAAAAATGTCTCCCCCTTCTTACATTCTGCACATCCTGCATAATTCCACACACTTCCATCCTTGCTCCCCTTCCTTGTTTTTCCCTAAGCTAAACAATCCCAGCTGTTATAAACTTTCCTCATAAAGGAGTTGCTCCAACCCTTTGTAGTTGCCCTACTCCGCACTCTTCCCAGCTTTATGTCCTTTTCAGTTGCAATTACTATACACAATATTTTAAGTGCTGCCACACCACAGATTTGCATAAGGGTAATGTGACGTTGGCGGTTTTATTTTCAAATCTTTTCGTAATTATCCTCACATGCAGTTTATCTTTTTCGTTACAGCCATGCACCGGGTTGCCTTTGTGCGCCTCTTTTTCTGTACTTCTTATCCCCACAACCCCACTTTCTCGCTTAGCATCCAGTATGAGGAAAGGTTCTGTGAAGCCCCACGATTTTGTGACTTTTGGCTGAACCAAATAAAAACGCTTTTGTGCTACGGCTGTTCTCTGTATCTTTACTGTGTAATACACATTAAATGAACCTTTCCTGGCCTGCTGGGCTAACGCTCACATCACTCCTAGCCTGCATGGCTAGGGATGATGAGAGTTGTTAGTCCAACGCATCTGGAAAGCACCAGGTTTCAGCCCTTCTCTACATGGTCTGCAGGGTTCACTATTTTTACATTTTGGTGCTGGAGAAGACTCCTGTGTGTCCCTTGGACTGCAAAGAGATCAAACTGGTCAGTCCTAGAGGAGATCAACCCTGACTGCTTTTCAGAAGGCCAGATACTGAAGATGAAACTCAAATACTTTGGCCACCTAATGAGAAGGAAGGACTCCCTGGAGAAGAGCCTAATTCTGGGAACAATAGATGGCAAAAGAAGAAGGGGACGGCAGAGGATGAGGTGGCTGGATGGGGTCACTGAACCAGTCAGCATGAGCTTAAGTGGACTCCGGGGGATGGTGGAGGAGAGGAAGGCCTGGAGGAGTGTTGTCCATGGGGTCGTGAAGGGCTGGATATGACTTCGCAACTAGCAACGAATGCTGAAGAAGCAGTTGCTCATTCATTAATCTCTGCATGTATGAGTTACATTTGTACCACTGTGGTTAGCAACAGTTAGGAGGGTGAGAAGCCATTTGTTAATGGCAACCGAAGCAGTGTTCTCCAAGTGAATGGGTGGTGAACTGCCATAGTTTTCATGTCCTGGGGAAAGAGTGGTGAGTTCTGTACATATGGATGGATGGACGGACAGATGGATGGATGGGCAGAAAGATCAGATATATGCTTTCACACAAAGGATGCCACTAGCTCAATCTTTCATCAGGTTGAGTAGTTTTGCATGCCATCAAGTTGATTAAGCCTTACGGAAACCCTATGAATGGTGCCCCCAAAAGCCCTGCTCATCTCTAGAGAACTCAAAGCTGTGGCTTCCTTTATGGAGTTAATCCATCTCACAGTTGGCCTCCCCCTTCTTCTTCTTCTTCTGCCTTCAACTTTCCCTGCCATCAAAGTCTTCTCCAGTGAATCTGGATGATACCTTCAGATGAGTAATTGCTACTGCTAATAACAACGGACCATTTCCTGTCCTTGCATATACATTTTTATCAAGGGCAATTTTTTTCCACAAGGCCATTTCACTAATTACTCAGCTAAACCCAGGTTTACCCTGAAAGACACACTCCATAAGGAGCAAAAGACTGGGCGCTTCCCACCACGTATACTTGTGCTGTTTGTTGTATTTACATGTGGAAATGCCTTAAGTCTTATCCCTTGAAATCTAATGTACCATATTTTTCGCTCTATAAGACGCGCCTGACCATAAGACGCACCTAGTTTTTAGAGGAGGAAAACAAGAAAAAAAAATATTCTGAATCAAATGGGCACATAATCACAGGCACATTCCCCATCACTTCCCCATGGGCTGCACATCTGACAGACTTACCTGCACACACATATTCGCTCTATAAGACGCACAGACATTTCCCCTTATTTTTGAGGGGGGAAAAAGTGAGTCTTATAGAGCAAAAAATACGGTAACTGCCCAAGAAGAGATTCCCAATGGAGAGGCACACACTTCCACAAGAGTTGCCAAAACTATATAAACATACCTTTTCTGCAAAAGAGAGGCATGTGCGTGCTGCATGGAAAATCTTTCTGTGCTGAAAAGCTAATAGTGAAATGGCTAATAAGGTAAATCTCTCTCAGCAGCAACTACAATCTGGAAAATATTAACACCATATCAGCATCTTTTACCTCAATCAACACACAACTATACAAATGAAATAACTAGAAGATGAACTTGCAAAGGTTTATTTGTCTTTGGGCAGGAAAGATAAGTCAGCATAATAAAGAAATTATTTCCATCACTCAGCTTCTGACTTATTTTCTAATGCATGCTAAAGCATCTCTGAGACCATTACTTCTCTATGAGAAGGTTAGTAGAAATAATTGCACAGAAACTTAAAAAAATGATCTGATACATAGTTTTCATTGCCTTTGGAATAACAAAAGCCCCCACTGCTTTTCAGCTGAAGCCCTGAATGAAACTGGAAGTCTTTATTCTGACCATACAGTGGCCTAATTAGGTTAGAACCAGGGAATAGCGCCAGTAAATCAAACTCGAACTCCAGCTGAATATCTGAAGCTCACAGGTTGAGCCTTGGGCACCTCACGCACCACCCTGATTAACCCCCTTCAGTCCAAGGTTGGAATTCAATTTCTGAGAAAGTCTTATGGTCTGTAGTCCAGTGGTGGATGGAAACAATGGCAGATGGAGGCAGAACCAACATACCAAAAAATGAAAAATAAAAAAATCCACAGACGGTAGCTTAATATCACCAGAAAAATGTTAGGAGAGACATTTCGACCTTCTAGAATGGGAAACCAAACTGAGGTGCAACACCCCAGTCATACCCTCTCAGCTTAACCTGCCTATCGGAGCAGGAGGAAAATGAGCAATACCAAGGTATTGCTCAAATATTTAGAATACTTGTATTTAGTGTATACATTTGAGATCAGGATACCTGAGAAAGTATTTTCTCCTTGCCAACCTCAAAGGCTGTCACAAAGAGGAAGGCCAAGATCTCTCCTCACTGATGCCAGAGTGTAGGACACGGAATAATCAATTCAAGTTGCAACAACCCAGATTCAGGCTGGCCATCAGGAAAAGCTTCCTCACTGTCAGAGCAATGCGGCAGTGGGACCAGCTGCCTGGAGAGGTGGTGGGCTCTCCCACACTGGGGACATTCAGGAAGAAACTGGGCAGCCATCTGAGTGGGAGGGTGTTGGACTCAATGGCCTTCATGGTCCCTTCATGGTCCCTTCCAACTCTACTATTTGATGATTCCATGAACCTGCCTTCTTACCAAGGACATCAGATGGGCTGCTTTTAGTGGTTTCACCTGGACCTACAGTTTGGTTGGAGTTTATCCAGAGTATTTATTTATTTTACATATTTGTATGCCACCCCCTTGCAAACAAGCCTCAGGGCGGCTAACAACAATAAAAAAATACAATTAAAAACAATACACTATTTAAAAACTGGCCCATCAGAGTCTAAACATAAAAATATAAAAATATAAATAAATAAATATAACAGTAATATATAAATATAACAATATAAAATTGATATCTAACAATTAAAATATTTCTTAAATAAAAAGGTCTTCGCCTGGCACCAAAAAACAAATAATGACGGCGCCAGGCGAGCCTCTCTGGGGAGCGCATTCCACAGGTGGGGCACCACCGCAGAGAAGGCCCTCCTCTGGGTACTCACCCTCCTTATTTCTCTCACAGAGGGTTCCCGGAGGAGGGCATCAGCTGCAGATCGTAGGGGGCGGGAGGGCATATATGGTCGCAGGCGCTCCTTTAGGTAACCAGGACCCAAGCCGTTAAGGGCTTCATAGGTTTGTTTGCCGCAGAACTCCTTGCCTCTGGAGGTAGGGAAGCCCTGACATTATGATGTTTTTAGATGTCTTATTTGTAGGGTTTCGTCCTCAATTGATCAGCTACCAATTTCATGGAGGTTTCACTGTTTTTTTACTGCGTCATTCTGGTGATCTCTGTAAATCTCAGTGAAACTCCCAAAAAATTGGTGTGGGAAGGTGAGACCCTGTTCAGTTTCATTCCTTTCAAAACAGATGAAGAGCCATTTTAAGCTATGCATCGTATCAGTGCATGAGATAGAAAGGACACTTATCTAAACATATAGATTTTTCAAGTATATACTTTAAACTACTTGGCAGTCACTGTGTGTTCTTAATCCAAGTTCCTCATCCAGTTGTTTTTATTTGTGTTTATAAGAAAATTCAGGGGGCAGAGAAAATTTAAAAAGGCAGTCCCTCCCTTGCTCCAGACCAAGATCCAAACCATTTGGGACATCATCTAAAGATACTTTGCAAATTCATATGTTTGCCCGAGCTTTATTTAGTTCTGCTAGTAAGTATAGTTCGCCTATTTAAGTTTTGCCTTTCACTCATTCTCTTACACAGCTTCAAATAAATCTTTTCTTTATAATAGTGAATCCTGGAGTTGATTAAGTCCTTGCTTAGGTAGGTCACTTCACCCAGGGATGGTTGCACCCAAGGGCTGCAATCCATTCCCGATAAGCTCTTGGAGGAAGGCAAGGGGAGGAAGGAGCATTCCAGGGACAGGCAGGCAAAAGGAAGGCCTGAACACCAAAAATGCCAGCAAATGCTAACCTAAAGCTGTTGGCGCCAGTAATTAAGCCTTAGAAAAGGAATTCCAGCTGTTTAGAACGGGGAAGAAGGTGCACAAAAACTGGGAAACCACCACACCATCAGTGGCTGCATGGCCACTTCAGAGGACTGAACTGGGACCACAGGCTTGTAGGAGTCCACACTCCAACCTAAATCTTACCTCCTTTGCTGGGCATTCAGCCATGCTCAGCACTAAAGAGAGGTAACTCAAAGTAACAGGATTGGGTCTCCAGTTGTGTTGCCTGTCAGTTCCAGACGTATATACATTTTGCAAGTTGTGTTTCTTGGACACTTTCAGCCTAAATAGCTCAAGCATAGAAATTGCCACTGGGGAAGCTGGCCTTTAGGCAAAGCAGCTTTCCAAAGCAATATCCTCTGAAGTTTAAGTCACAAGCAAACACAGGCATTTGTGGACTAGTAAAATGTGCTGTGAGCTAATTATCTTGTAGCCTTGGCTTGCTAGTTTGAAGTAGACCAGCTTCCTTGTTCAAGGGTTTGATCTGGATACTGCTTGTCCACCATCACCACTCCAGGGCTGAGAACAAGAACACATAGCAGGCAAAGCACTAATTCTTTCTATTATCTATACCAGCCTTTCCCAACCTTGTGTCTTTCAGACATGTTTGGACTGCAACAACCAGAATTCCCAATCAATGGTCCTGCTGGATGGGAATTCTGGGAGATGAAGTCCAAAGACCTTTGAAGGCCACCATGTTAGGGAAGGCAGACTAGACACAACTTTCCTGAGTCCCCATCACCACTGTAAACAGTGAGGACTGCAGAATTCATTAGAGGAGGAAACTGAGCACACCTGTACCTGTCACCTTCCCAAATATCTTACATTCCCTAAAAAGCCAGCCTGAAAAGCTTGTGCAATGTGCAAACTACCAGGAACCAAAACAACCTCATTTCAGGATTCCAACCATCCCAGAATAGTGAGCTAGATATGAGATTTGGAAGCTTGTTATTTACAGGTAGATTTTCTAGCACATACAAGACAAACAGCATGATAAAAGATTAAAACACACAAGGGATGAAAACAGCTCATGTTTTTTTGACTATCTGTGGATACAACTGTGAAGTCTTAAAATCCAAGTTGATGTTTTATTCAATCCACTGAAACACAAGTCAAAATGTACAGCTTGAACTGACAGAAATGCAGCTTGGACTGAGAGTTCACCCAGAAAAAGCTCACAAAAAATTGAGAGGAAAGGTGTTCATTGGGGTGGGGGGAGTCCACAGGGCTAATTTAGAAGTTCATAAAAGATACTAGCACACAGAAGAACTGCCAGCCACTCCATGCATAAGTTAGACAGTTTAGGCCTGTAAAACCAAAATAAAACTTGTTCCTATTCGCAAAAACATTCCTGCCAGGAGGGCCTTCTTACTTGTGGTAAGAAAGGAGGTTAGTGGCTATTTGATATCCCCTTCCAAATTCAGACCATCCGTGTCTCTTTCCCTTCCTTCCAAGAATCACCAATATCCCATTCTCCTCTATTTTCTCATTTTTTTCAGAGAATTTCTATACTGTTCCTCCTTTTATTAATCCTCCAAGAAGGCAGAATTTGCACTGAAAACAGGGAAGCTTAAATCCCCCTGCTACTGAAGCATGGAATCGGAGCCATGCACGCCGATATGGAAGTCAATAAACCAAGCATGCAAGCTTTACTATGCATGATTTATTCTGGCCCTCAGTCACTTTCACTGATGACAGCAAAATCTAGTCCAGAAGCAATTATGCCAGACTAAAAGAGACACGGGCCAAATGATAAAGGCTTCTTGCCAGAGGAGATTTTGGGCAACAAGCGAAGCCATCATCCAATATAACCCTTCCCTACCCAGATGTGTTAGATGACAGCTCTCATAATCCAGGTTGCGGAAGCCTGTTCCAAGTTCGTGTCCTTCCAGCTGACAGCTGGGAACAGATGCTTGAAAAACCACTGCCGAGACCAGGGTGCTGTAATTCATTTCAAGGCATGCCCGATCTTAACGTTTAAAGCACGCTTACTTTAAAAGCATCTGGCAAGATTAGTGGAAGAGAAAGCCCCTTTTCATCAAATCAGACCAAGTGCTTTAAAGAACCCCTGCTAATTAGGGGGAAAATGAACGATATCTAATTGCTGGTACAAAGATTTCAAGATTAGGATTCTCTTCTTCTTCCAAGAAGCCTGTTCAAAGAGTCCTAAGAATATTGCAACAAGAGCCTTTCAAACTCCCTCCCTCAAATCTTTCCTGATATGAGTTTGACCAGCTCATCCTCACTTCTCATTTGCTACGGCCTCATCATGATTGATTGATAAGGAAACTATTGGAACTTGCATGTTCACCGAGTTAACTATAAGTAAGGTTGTTGCAGGTGATGTAACATTTAACCATGGCCGGTTATTACAGCTGCCAGAAATGGGAGAAAACATACAACCACTTCAGATCTTTTATTGCAGCCAAGCGACAGGAACCCATGTCAGCCTCAGCAAATCATGATTATCCCCTGGATTCAGTCAGCTTCACAGGACTGATTTAATGGGGAAGCAGGGATGGCTGGAGTAAAGAACTGTGTGATGTTCCAAGAGCCTTACTTTAAGTTGGTTCATTTTAGCCAGACTCCTTTCATGAAGGCTGTTGGTGCACTTGCTACCAGTGAGAGAAGGACACGAAGCGCACAAAGGGTTAAACGTAACCTGTGGTTGGAAGCCAGCACCCCATGATCTCTGCAGAGCAACTGGGAAGCTGTGGATACGTCCCCCTTGTAAGCTACCAACTGGAATACTACTGAGCGGAATGGAAATGTACACAGAGTAGCAACCATATCATTCCTACTTTACTTAAGAAGAACTACCTTGAAAAAGGCATTCTCTTCCCCTAAGACAAAAGTGGGTAATGCAAGAAAGCCCCTTATGGTTTGAAACCTGTGGTCAAAGCTAAACCTTCAAAGCACTTCTTTAAATTAAGCAAGCATCAATTTGGATTGTTCTTTTATAAACGTGGCAGGATTTGGGTCTTCCTACTGCAGTCAGTAAGGATTAATGCCATTTGAACAGCTATATGCAAATGATCGTAACACATCAGGCCCTTCTCTAAGTCTTAACTATGATATGCCACCTGTTCAATAATATATATACAATGTCACTGATAAGCCAGGACCAAGCGATCAGGAAACAACAGAATTAAAAGGTATGACATGCAGCATCACAGAGTTAAATTGCAATAAGACACAAAACAAATCTCGTACTTTCTACAGACAAAATCCCACTTCCCAAAATCAGTTCCTTCCCAATGGGTTTTAGCTAATGCTTTAAGCTTTTGTCAGTTTAATCAGTAGATCAATCAACTTAAGCTTTAGTTAAAAACCAGATGAGACTTAGTACATATCTGTTTAATTTTTGAAGTTAAAAATTTTGGTGCTGACGTGTAACAATAATGAAGAAAGAAAAACATTCAAGACAGTCTTTCCCAACAATGCATGGCTGCATTTTATATTGATGGGCTGTTGCATTTCTTTGGTATATCAAAAGGGCAATTGTACAGAGAGGATATATCAATGCACTTTTTATTTATATTAAAACAATTAGACACAATCCTGTGCTTACTTGGGGGAGGGGGGAAGTCCTACAGCTCCTAGCATTCTCCAGCAAGCCATTCCCAAATCCTCGCTCCAAAACAGTTCTCCAACCTTGGACCCGCGGATCCACACTCCCATCCCCCTCTTTCCCCCACACAGCTGGCAGAGAAGGAATTGTGTCAGTTGCATTTCCAAGGTTGGACTTTCAACCAACCTCGGAGAAGGGTAAAGGAGACTGGAGCTGCCAAGATACAAGGTATCTTGGCAACACTCCAGCTTCCATCCCTCCAACTCCAAAGTGAAACAGCTAGAGGGCTGACATCAGACAGGTGGAGACTGCCTCTTCCTGCTTCCTTCTGCCCCAGATGTGTATAACCCTCAGAGTTCAGAGGCTTGCAAGCATCCAAGATGGAAGTTTTTGGACTGTGCCCTTTACAAGGCAGATCACTGGTCAGCTGACCATTCTTTCAGTTCTCCAAAAACAATGAGCTTTGGGGAGATTCCAAGGGAAAGGTTTGGCCACTCTGAGCCCACCAAAATCTCTTTTCCTGTGCTTTTGCTGCCTGTATGCATAGCCAGACATGCTGTGGGGAGGAGGGGCTCTAAGCTCAGTTCAGCAGATAAACAAACACACAACACACAATGCCTACCTCATAGCCATCTAGGTTTTGCCAGCTTTGCTGCTGAATATGTGAAAAATGTCCAGGATTTAAACTATACCTATCTGTCATCTCTCTATTCTATTTACGTGTATATCCCACCTTTCTTCCAAAGAGCTCTCAGTGCAATTTGTATCCCTCCATTTTATCGCAACAACAACCCTGTGCGGTGAGATTAGCGTGAGAGATGCTGACTTGCCAAAGCTCTCTGTGAGGATGGCTAACTAGAGATGAGGATCTGGGTTTGATTGTCCATGTTTTATTTGCTCAAAGAAAACTAAAACTTGACGATCCTAGCAGGCAATTTTATCCTGTTTCAGCTTGGTAATCCCTGCCCAGGCTTATCCTTTACAAAAGTTTTGTTTTGGGGTTTCTATAGGGGGAAGGGGTGGCAATAAGAATTAGCAGGAGAAACAGCAGGGTAATTATTGTTGCCATTGTTATGATTATTTCAATTTCTATACCACTGAATAGCCAAAGTTCTATGAAGGATTCACAATAATTCCCAAACACAGGCACAATTATAAAATGGAGCACAATAAAAATACACACAGAATAAAATACAGCATAAAATTCCATCACACAACATTGAAAACAGTTTAAACCATTTCAACAATTTCAATAAAAACTCAACCTTTCCAAAGTGCTGACATGGCCTATCATACGCCAGCAAATGCCTGGGAGCAGAGGGCAGTCTCAGCCTGGTGCCAAGAAGACGACCGCAGCAGCACAAAGCAAGTCTTAGTGGGCAGGTCATGCCATAACTGGAGGGCCAACACTGAGAAGCCCCTGTTGTCGTCTCCCTCTGAGCCTCCCTTGGAGGTGGCAGAAGAAGGCTCCAGCTATAGATTACAGTGACCAGGCTGATCCCAATCCCAGATCTCTCCCAATCTAACATTCCATCAGGTATTTACAGATTAGACTCCGAGCCTTCAGTTGCCCACAGAGCCAGTGCTGGAACTGGTCTTCTGAACAGTCTTGTTCATTTTAATTTGGCCCCAGATGCAAAGCGACATTCCACGCAACAGAATAGGAAGAACATAAGGTATTTTGGGGTGTGGACAAGATCTGACTGCAATACTGAGGACAGCATCCGGTGGGGGCTTTGTTGCATCTAAAATAACCCCGGAAAGAATTAGAAATCCTCACTCCCAGATTGGGCGTTCAAGGCCACAGAGCTCCCTTCTACAAGCTCTGCCCACCCCTGGAAATGAGTGATTTTCCTCATTGTGGATTTTTTAAAGACATGCCAAATTTCCTTTGCACAAACAACGGGTCCTGCAAGCACACAGGTATAGTAGGGTATTTGGCCACTGTCACCATGCAGCATGTTTTGGCAGAAAAAAATGTACAAAACCCACTATTCCCAGCCAGAGATGCACAGGAGTGCACTTCAAAATGATCTAAAAATCCTAAGAGTTAACCCCTTGCGTCCCTGGCACCAATGCTCACAAGGTGTGCTCTATACACAGAGATAAAACTTGGGCAGGGTAACACTCTGTAATACCTTTCCCAACGTGATCCCCCCTAGACACAAGACCAGGAGTTGCAGCCAGACATGGGATGGTGTGACTTGGTGTCCTGCGACAGCAGGGGGTTGGATTTGATGGCTTTCATGGCCCCTTCCAACTCTGCTATTCTATGATTCTATGTGGGGGGAAGCAGGGTGCAGTGAGATTAGTTTGCTGCCCTTCACTCTAATGTTTGCATCCATTCCTAATCTGAATAACTGTTCCCAGCTGCTAATGCTAAAGACTGCATTACTCCTTGACTTCCTGGGAGCCTGGTTAACCATTTCACAGAATTCCCAGCAAGCTTTCTCTTTTCACTCCTTTCTGCCTTTGCTCATGTGAGAAGCTTAATCCTGGGAGAGAATTTGAGATCTGCCTTTTCCTGCCTGAGGGCAAAGCACTAAAAGTAAAAGAGGGAAGGCATCCACGAGAAAAATCATTCTAAAACTTGGAAATAATCCCCAGCCTTCTAAGATAAATCTAAATGAAAGATCTACAGGCAAGACAGACTCGATTAAGGCTGTGCTTCCCCTCTGGGACAGTGCTAGGGCTGGAGGTGGGAAAAATTGAAAGTTAAATAAGATCCAAATAAGAACAGTTAATCCTTTAAAAAGCCACACTTGGAAGCTACAAACCAGGACAGCTAACCTGGGGCTCTCCATATAGAATGCCCATTTATGCACTGCCCCCCAAAAAGAAGGGGACGGTGGAGAGTACAGAGCTAACACATTTGCATGTGTTCATTAGTACAGATAAAAGCACAAATTCAAGCAACATCGCTATCTTTTTAATGGCAATACAATGCATCTCAGCATAGTGGGAAAGACAGTGAACAGGTAACTTGTGCTTGTCACAACCTGCTGTCCAGATGTAGATGGACAGCTTCAAGCTACTCTTCTTAGGGTTCTTGTTCTTTAAAAAAAAAACTTGGACTGAACATCCTTTCAAATGAGCATTGTTCTCTGCAAAATAGGACGCCTGGCCACATTAACTTCAGATGGGCAGGACTACAATCCCCATTCTTCCCAACACATCTTTTTTTTTTAATAAGATTTTATTAAGATTTTCAACTACAAATTAAAAACATCAATCATCAAATACATCGGACAAGCTGGGTCAGCCCCCTATAACATATCTTTTAACGTTCTATGATCATATTCAAATCAGTTTATAAAAGTTTAAAGACATCTTTAAATCTAAGCCAAGTCCCGTTTCTCTAGCCAGTCGTAAAAAAAGTCCCAAGTTTGGTCAAAGTCAGTGTCTTCCTTCACCTTCAGTGATAGAGTCAGTCTATCCATTTCTGCACAATCCAGAATCTTTTTCAAAATCAGTTCCTCAGTGGGTAGTTCCTCACTCTTCCAGTATTGAGCAAGCGTGATCCTTGCCACTGTGATTAAACTTCCCAACACATCTATAGGGCAGCCAGTTACAGGATGCTGAACTAAAATAACCCATTCGGAATATATGACACAAGTCATCTGCACTGACTTCTTGTTTACTTTTGTCCCGCTCAGGCACTGACGATTATAAAGACCTAAACGACGTGAGTCCTGGATACCTTCTGCCAACTGGCATCCTCCCAAGGTGTGTAAACTTATTTGAATTTCTGCCACCAGAAAACTAAATGAGAAGTCAAGAGATTCGCTGAAAATGGTTATTACAAGTACAGCACATCTGCAAAGATAAAAGGTAAGACCTTTACAAGAAGCTACGTGCAGTCCCCTAAAGGTATCACAGGCCATGCTTTTGTTTTCTCAGGACCTGAAATTGCTGCTCAAAAGGACTGCCAATACACATTGGCATTGGGTTTTATCACACATGCGACGTATCTCCAAACACACACATGGGAAGTGTATCCAAGCTTTAACAGGACTGCACAGCTGGCTGTTTGCTGTAGAATCAGAGAGCTGGGACATTTCCAGCAGATGATGCAGCCCCGAGCCGAAGCATTTCGACACCGCTTCCTATATCAAGCTGGCAAATAAGTCTGTCTCCTGAAGTTAATAGCCCACCGCTTTGTTGTGGTGCTTGTGGTGGTGTAATTGGCATGTAAGCTTGGCTCTTTGCACAGAGCCAGTAGTCTGAAAGAATGGGAGGCAGTGCAAGAAAACACAGCAAAAACAAAGACGCTATTATCATCATCAAGCAAGTGCAGAAGGTTTTTTTTAATGCTGACACTTTGTTAAAGGGCATTTATAATTCCAGGTTAATTCAACTGATGCGCTAAGGGTTGACCTGAATGCTTTGGGAGTCTGCCAGCCCGGCACACAACAACATTTATGAGTGCCAAAAGATGTTATCAAAATGTACCGGACAACTGAGGAGGCAGTCCTGGGGGACTTAACCAGGAGAAAACAGGACTTACAGCAGAGGGTCAGCAGCCTTTCTGAGTCCACAGGTGTATTTTATGTTCTGATGCCCATTCAACATAAGCGATGGCTCCAAGGAACCAGCGTTTGGGTAGAAGCCCTTCCCATGTGCATGGATACGCTTATATGATGGGACCTTCTTCCTTTTCCCTTTCCTTGCACCCCTGGAAGACCTGCTGCAAAGGGTCTCCCGATCTTCTGGGGCAGATTTTCAGAAGTGGGATAATATGAGGGAAATATTCACTCCCCAGTTCCACTAATTATTGGATTCCATCCTTTATAAATACTGACAGGCATCCAGTTTTCCTGAATGGACTGTAGGTTATTCCTATAACCAAAGATGCCACCTCTTTATTCTCTCTCACACACATGCACAAACACACCTCTAGCCTCTGATGGCTAGGAAAGGGTGAGAAGTTTTTTCAGAGTGTTTTGTTTTGGCTTTGGTAAGACAGTGCCAAAATTTGCAAACTTCTGCATGAGCAGGATTTTTTAAAAGCATGAGATATTCAAAATTCAAATGCAGAAGAAAGAGAAATGTCATTTATCAGAGTCATTCATCCAGGCCCAGGGCTTTGGGTGCTTGGTTCTCAAAGGATCCTGGTGAGTCAACCATGTTGACTCACCAAGAGAGGTATTACTACCACTCTACACGACTCTGGTGCGCCCGCAACTGGAGTATTGTGTTCACTTTTGGGCCCCTCATTACAGGAAGGATATAGCCAGGTTGGAGTCAGTGCAGCGTAGTGCCACAAGGATGGTAGCCGGTTTGCAGGGGATGCCGTATGAGGCGAGACTGAGGGAACTGAGTCTCTTCAGCCAGGAGAAGAGGAGACTCAGAGGGGATCTGTTGGCGACATACAGGTATGTGAGGAGATGTCACATGGAGATGGGTAGAGACCTGTTCTCCCCTGCAGAGGAGGCCAGGACGCGCTCCAACGGAGCAAAGCTCAGGGAACCCAGGTTCCATTTGGATGCCAGGAAGCACTTCCTGACAGTTAGGACCCCGAGGGCGTGGAATGGGCTTCCACGAGAGGTGGTTGAGGCCCCATCGGTGCGGGTGTTCAAGGATAGGCTGGACATGCTCATGGTGGGCATGTTGTGAGGGAGCCGGCTGGTGCTGGAGGTCAGACTAGATAGCCTGGGAGGCCCCTTCTGACTCGCTCTGTTTCTATATTTCTATGTTCACAGTGCTGAATTTAAGTTGCCACCTCTTTTTTTCACCTTTATCAGCAAAACCCTGATGGTCTTCTCCATGCTACGGACACCTGTACCTATTTTATCCATCTGGTTTCATTCCGTTATTTGGTACCATGCTAAGAAAGTTCACAGATATCTTCATAAACAGGACAGAAAGAACATGAGCAAACTTGAGTTAAAAAATGTGGAAGAAAGCAAAGTTGATATACTTGTCCATCTCTCCTGAAATCTAAATAATTTCTCTTAATGTTAAGCCTCACTATCCCTTCACAATGTTTAAGCTCATGGCTTTATGTCCTATTTTCAATAGACATGTTACTCTTTTGCTGCTTTTCAGCAGTTTTCAGACATAACAGAAACCCCAAAGGGTGTTTCAGTATCAGAATTGGAAAATACAGGAAGCTCGGTAGAGGAATGTAGGAGAAACGAAAAAACCTAATGCTGTTTGTGTCACGGCAGTCGTTTTCTTTAATAATTAAATGCTTAACATTTCATTAAAGGTTCATTTAAAAGCGATATATGAGGCTCATTAGGTCCCTGTACTCAAACTGAGCTACTTGCACAGACAATTAGAAAAGCCAGGTCATGGATCACCTCAAGTTTGAGGATCAGTGGTCTATTTCCAGATGCCATCATTTTACAGGTAATATTTACTTTGCAATAATCTACACAAAAACAAGCTTTATGTTGTGCACAAACACAGGGAAAAGCAGCCGGAAGGGTCATGGTCTGTTGATAGATTTGATAGGAATGGGAGTTCAGATACTGAAGACTGGAATACTGTGTCCAGTTCTGGGCACCAAGATTTAAGAAAGATGCAGGTAAATTAGAAAGGGTCCAGAGGAGGATCTCCCTCCCCCATAGGAGGTCCAAAGCAAAAATGATCCACGGTTTGGAAACACTGTCCTATGAGGAGAGACTGGGAGAACTGTGCATGTTCAGCCTTGAGAAGAGAAGGCTGAGGGGGGACATGAGATCCCTCTGGAAATACCTCAAAGGCTGTCACAAAGAGGAAGGTCAAGATCTCACCTCACTGATGCCAGAGTGTAGGACATGGAATAATCAATTCAAGTTGTGACAACCCAGATTCAGGTTGAACATCAGGAAAAGCTTCTTCCCTGTCAGTGCAATACGAGAGTGGAACCAGCTGCCTAGAGAGGTGGTGGGCTCTCCCACACTAGCGTCATTCAAGAGGAAACTGGGCAGCCCTCTGAGTGGGATGGTGTAACTTGGTGTCCTGCAGCAGCAGAGGTTGGACCCGATGGCCTTCATTTATTTTATTTATTATTTATTAGAAAAATTTCTATGCCGCCCCTTGCCACCTAGCCTCGGGGCGGCTTCATGGCCCCTTCCAGCTCTACTATTCTATGATTCTATGACAAAGCAGTTTTGGAATGTCAGCAAATGACAGTATCAGAGCAAAGGCAGGGAATGTCCGCAGATCAAGGACCACTGCCCCAGCTGGGGGGTACGGCGACCATCCATCCTGTGGGAATGGAGAGATAGCTCAGCAAGGGGCTGAACGGAGGGTGGAAGATGACGAGAGTGCCGCTCTGCCCATGGAAGAATGGGAGGTGGGTTCAGGGCCTGCACTAAGAGCTGCATGTCAGATGTAGAGCTCCCACCCCCAAGGAGGTGTAGCAGGCTGCTAGGAGATTCACAGGTGGGATATTCAGTTGTTGGAGCCACAGGAGGGGTGGAGACAGGTGAGGAATGCCAGGGTCTGCCTCTGAGCCAGCGATGGAGAAGAAATGGGAAGAAGGAAGATTAAGGGGAGGGCTCAGAGAGAATCCAGCACTTTGCATGAACGCAGAGATGTTTGACAATAAGGACGTGTAACAATACAGCACCGTGAAAGGAACTCTGAAGCAGTGTGTTTGCTCAGGAGAAGGACTGTGCCTCCCCGCATTATGGCACCCTCAGGCAGCGTGGGCACTGTAATCTGCACTGGTGGATTGTACATGAGAGTAAATTAGCTTGCATTTTTCACGGCTTAACTGGATGAGCAATGGGCAAAATATGTGCAAAGGGATGTTTTTTCCATAATCCAGGTGAACAATTCTATAAAGGCAGGATGGCATCGCTTTGCGAACAGCACAGAGGGGGAACCGAATGTAAGGGAGCAGTGTCTTCCTACAGCCAGCTAGATGGTAAGTTTAGGGTTGAGGTGGGCTATCAAAATGGGATATATGCCTGCTCACATTCATTGCCATTATGTTGAACCAGCTCTATTGCAATGATGAGCTTGCTCAGTGCAGCCTCTTCCTGGAGTGATGCCACAGAAAGCCTTTGGTTAACTCATGGAGTATCCAAAGCATGAGTGCAGAACATCTGGCCCCTGGGCCAAATGTGGCCCACAGAGAATCTCCATCTGGCCCTCAGAGTTTTCCCTTGCAAATTCCTTCCCTCCTGGACTCCAACCCCTCTCAATATCCTGCTGTTATTTCCAGCCACTGATCAGAGACAACAGTGATTCCCCTTTATGTGGTTCCCCAATCAGGGCCGCGAGTGAAGGAGGCGCCATTCTCAGCTGGTGTCTGCAGGAGCGGCTAGTAAGATGGCTACTGGATGACATCAGGGGTCGCAGTTTCACAGTAAGGCCCGCCCACTCCAATGTCATCCAATCTGCCTGAGAGGCTCCCAGACCATATGGGCTTCTCGCCACAGATCATGAGACAGGGCAGACAGAGCTGTTGCTGTTTGCCGTCCTGAACTCCTCTTCATTCATGCTGCAAGCCACAGTCTCAGGCCCTGAGAAAAAGCTTACACTTTCCGTGCAGTTGGTGTCGGGTGATGAAATGCCGTCTTCCAACAAGCAGGGGCTATACGGGCAGAGCTGTTCTTGGGATCCCATGTGGTCAAATGCCAAGGGAAACCGCAATGTCTTAAGACATTAAGATGCAGCTGGACAGCCAGATAGTTTAACTTGGAATCCTACACTGAGCAGGGATTGGACCTGATGGCCCTCTGGTCCCTTCCAACTCTACTTCTCTATGAGTCAATGATTCTATGAACACAGCTCTGAAGTGAGCTCAGGATTTTTAATCCTGAGTCTTTTTAGTCTTTAGTCTTCCGCAAGCAGGTGCCCTCCAAATGTAGTAAACCACCATTCCCCTCATTCCCAGCTAGCAATACCCATGCTGGGTTGCAATACTGTGAATTTTAGTCTAATACTTCTGGGGAATTCTGACTTGGAGAAAGGAAATTGAATTGGAGAGAGGGAACCCTAAATTAAAATCATAAGTCCCTATCCATCTCTCCTCAGTTAGCCAAATCATGATTCCCTCAAACACCACTGCACATGGTAGGCATGTCATAAGCAGAGCGGGCTGGAGTCGGGGGTCAGACTAGATGGCCTGGGAGACCCCTTCTGACTCACTCTGTTTCTATGTTTCTATGTTAAGAGGTCCATACCAAAATGTAAGCAGGGAGTTCCCCCTGTAATTTGAGCCTGGATATTTTGCCTTCTTGAAACTCAGCTCAAGCCGACAGATCATATAAGGTTGGCTTTCTTCCAGAACGTTTAAAGCATATATTTTGAGGATATGGGCAATAAATGCTTGTCCTAAATATAACTACTTCGCTAATTCACACTAACGAGTAGAAAATCTACACAGTTTAATATTGATACTGTTTGAATTAGCAAGAATGAAATGAGCTCCATTCAAAACTACACACATACACATTCAGAGCATGTTTCATTTGACTTTTAATTTCTCTGAACAGAGAATACACCACCCTGAGAGTATCTTCAGATACTAATATTTTCTTCATAACCAAGGACCTAAGCCTCTATTTCTTCTCAGGAGCAGGGAGGCAAACCATCCAGGCTTGCTATGCCAGTTTTCAAGATCAGAGAACCTGGCATTATTTTGCTTCAAAAATATCTGCAGGGCAACCCCACAGGGAATTCCCTTTATTCCTTATCCTTCCCTACATACTCAGCTCTCATATTAAAACAACACTCCCACACTTCTCGTGGAAATGTAAGGAAAAGTACGCAGGCATGATTCCATCCAAATGCTCAGTACCTGAATAGTGACATTATGTAATTAAAGTAGCTTAAAGGCTAAAGCCGCCTATCATATAAAAACAATCATGCTTATTGATTTGCAACATTTTATAAGCCTTCCTATAATGATGATCTCTCAGACTGGCATAATACAAAATAAAACCTTCTTTCCTTTTAAATACAATCGCAAACCGTAACATGCAATGCTACATAAAACTTTATTAAAACTCAAGGGTGGAGAATAAAAATACAACACAGGGAGATATAAAAGCCTTGGGAAATAAAGGCGCCTTTGCAAAAATGATGATGCAGAAGTAACCCTCTCTGGACGATGGATCCCACTACCTAGAAGGCCTTGTCACCTGCAATCGCCCACTAGAGCTCACCTGAGACAGGCACTCTAAGAAGGTCCTGTGAAGGTATTACAGTCTGGGGAGAGGCCCAGAATGGTCTTCAAAACCAGCCCATTGAGCCTGCGTATATGTACGCACACAGATGAATATACAAAGTCCTGTATGCCAGGTACATGGTATGCAAAAAGGAACTGAAATATAGAAATGATTTTGTAAAGACAATAGCTAAATCTTTCTTCTATTCCAGCTGGCCTTTGCCATTTCGGTACATGACCTGGCCCTGTTTCTTCCCCTTCTAATTCTGGCAGCGGTTTCCCGTTACTTGGCAGCAAATGCAGGTTTGCCATTGGTCTTACACTCGAGAGAGTGCCACAGCTAATTGTAATTTCCCATTCAGGTACCCCGGTGTGATGTATGTGATGTTTCCAAACATGTGAAAATCTTCACACAAAGGACAAAGCACCCCGGCGGTACATTAGCCAGCATGGCTTCGTACAACATGGGGCAGGCAACTGTTTCGGATCATGAATCTGAAAAACTGTCCTCAGCACTACTGCAAAATTGTGCCATGGGAGACAAGGTACAGAACAAAGAACCTGTCAAAAGACTGACTATGAGGCAGAGGTGAATTATCAGCCCCAATACACTAAACAACTCCTTTCAAACCCAGAGTTTTCTGTTCACACAGAAACCTATTTCATAGCGATCACAGACGCTGCTAAGAAAATACACTGTAGGGTTTTTGTTTTTTAAGTGAGAGAGGCAGGGCAGTTTGACCAGCACCAAAAAAGGTACCAGGCACACATGGATGTTTGCCGTCTCCACATCGCTTGCCTCTGTAGTGCAGTGTCCCTGTCCAACCTACTTACCTACCTACCTACCTACCTATCTATCTATCTAAAGTTTGTATATGCCATCCCAATACTAAAAGTCTCTGGACGGCTTTAGGGCACTGAGAGCATCCTATGCATCGATTCTGCCAATCTATTCCTCCATCCATTCCCCATTCCATTGTCCTCAGGAAAGGTTGTGTTAACATCCTCACCACCACCACCCCGATCAGCACAGCCCATGGCTATGCTGGCTGGGGATGATGTGAGTTGTAATTCAGTCCATCTGGAGGACCAGAAGTGGGCCGCTCTGCTCCAAAGAGGGCTTTCACCTTCAAGACATGGGCTGGCATTTGCTGCCCACAAGAACCATGAGTGAAATCACACGTCCTTCTTGACTGTCTGTCTCATATTCAAATTCTGCCATTTGTAACATGAAGCCAACAACATTTTCAAAAGGGAGGAATAGATGCACAATTGATAGTTCCAATCTGTTTGTGTTATTGCCTGGTTCCACTTCTTGCTCCCTACAATCAGGGCAAACATTTATCAGAGCCCTCAAAATCAGTCCTGCAGCCTTCTATCGCCAAAGACTAAATACGGTTTTGGTCTAGTTCACACATACAGCAGATGACAAAGCAAAGCACTCCTGGACAATGTCCTTCAAGAGCACAGATCGGGCTGTACTTGATTAAGCACTTCCCTGTTTAAAATAAATCAGAAGCTCTCCTGGAATTATACCCATTTAGACAAAAACATCCTAGAACTAAGGACTTCAGTTCTAAAAAAAATTTTCTGTCTAAACATGCACAGGATTGCACCCTCACCCACACTTAGAGTAGACCCACTGAAATCAATGAGAAAAGTTAGCCATGACTAACCTAAGCTCCATTCATTTCTAGAACCATGAACTGGACTTGGAAATGAATTGAAAGCCCATGTTATTGAAACAAGGCTGGTTTAACACAGCCAGAAAAGTAAACATCATACATTGCTCTGGACACAGCATTTTGTAATATCTGAATGCTTTTCACGGAACATACTCTCATCTTCACATGACCAAGGCACGTGAACAGTGGCCAGATCCATATTCTCAAAAGAGGGATGGAGCTGGCACACCATCTAAAAGAGGGTGAAATTTCTTCTAGCCACAGATCCCTGCATCAAGACACTAGTCAAAAGACTAAATTTTTAAAAGCAAACTCAAAATTTAGGGAAGAGATTCAAAATATTGTTGAGGGATAGATCTGCTTGAGCTATGAAAGATCTATGACCCACTAGGTTGAGGTGCCCCACTGAGCCTCCGGAGCCACATGTGGCTCTTTGAGTTCACTTTGCTGCTCGCCTCCCACAGCCACTGCCCACAGGCACCCGCCTGTGGCTCTCAAACATCCAACATTTACCATATGTGGCTCCTCCGCTGAGGAGGTCGTTCTGTCACTGTGGAGTAGCAGCCTACAGGCATTGCAAATTTAAGGAAGCAGCCATGCCTGAACTGTGCTACCGAACCCATTTACCTGTGCAAATGTGCTAAAGTGTAAACCCATAGTAAAAAATTACTTTCTCCAGCTCTTTTCTTCTGAGTTATCGAAACATTTCCCCCCAAATGCTGGAGGAATAAAGGACAAGGTGCTATTATAAAAGGCAGCAAATGACAAATATTCAAGATAGCAATCTGTATACACAGGGTAGCAAAGTGATGTACTGTGGTGAAGGAGAACATAAGCTTAGAGTAGCTTCAAGGTATTATTTACCACTATGATAATATCAAAACAAACTCCTGTCTGGATCATTTTACAGCAAACTCTCAAGGAAAGAGGGAATTATGTGGCAAAGAATTCTAATTCAAAATATGTGCCAATGGGGGCAGAAACAAGACAGGAAAGCAGGAGAGGAAATATCTAAAGAAAACCCAAAGTCTTCATTTCTGACTCTTATTTGCCGTAAATCTCTACGGGTCTTCAGCATAACATCAGCTGAACATTTCAAAAGCACTCCTGGCTTCAGATCCTTGTAGGTATAAAGAAAAAACAAAGAGAATTATGTATCTGTGAGATCTCAGCCAGAATGCTTTGAATTCATGAACCGATTCAGATGGTCTCTGTAATCATGCCTTAAAAATAAAACCTTTTCTCTGCACTCAAATTGCATGGGATAAGAAAGGATGTTCAAGTATACCATCTGGATATCTGGAAGTTACAGATCGTTTGGTATATTTTATTTATCTTTTTATTTCATTTTGATACCTACTGCTCAATAGCCAAACCAACTATTCTTGCTGAAAAGTTTAAAGCCAGCAGCAAAATTCCTCTCTCTTGTCCCAACACCCAGATATTTTTGATGGGAGATTTGCTTAAATAATATGGAAGTTCGTCATATGCAACAGGGAAGTAAATAAACAAGTAAAGGGACTTGCAGTGCCATTTAGCATGAATGACCCACCTAATCTTCAGCCTCGTGAACCAAACCATATGCTACTTGACCAACTATCATCAATACTTGAGGCAAAAGACAGAAGGGCATTCAAACAGGACTGTGCAAATCAGCCTTGGGATTCCTAAATTCATCAATGAATATTGTTTCCCCTGTAAAACTTCATTCATTCATTCATTCATTCATTCATTCATTCAAAGAATCATCAATACGTTGCATTTACATCCCACCTTTTCCCCTCCTGTGAGGAACCCAAGCTGGTTTCCATAGCTCCATGTTATCCTCAAAACAGTCCTGTGAGGTAGGTTAACCTGAGGGTGAGTAGTGTCTGCCTGCAGGTTTGCAAGCTAAAATGGTGCGACATGCAAGGAAAATGGAACTGAGAAAGAAGAAGAAATAAACACTAATTTTAATAAACCAAAGGCAACTCACAGATACAATCTCCAACTCACAAACACGCAGAGAATCTCTTCCCTTAGCAAAAGCCGACAGCTCAGTGGGAAAGCACACACTTTGGTTGCAGGTACCAGGTACGAGCCCCATGGATGCGACATGGGGCTGGGAAAGTTTCTACCTGAAGTCCTGGAATGCCACCACTAGCTAAACAGTTTACTTCAAGGCAGCTTTCCAACATAATGCTCACAAATTGAAAAAAGGGCATTAGGATGCCATGAGTCCTTTGGATATTTTAATGCAACACTAGATAAAGGATTATCCACACTGGAGACAATAAAAAAGGACCTGGACAGCCCTCTGAGTGGGATGGTGTGACGTGTTATCCTGCAACAGCAGCAGGGGGTTAGACTGGATGGCCTTCATGGCCCCGTCCAACTCTTCTATTCTATGATTAGCAAACATAAGCAGAATTACATCAACATCATATATTATTTCAGACAAGGATTTGCTATTGACTGGACACATTTATTTATGTATTGTATTTATATTCTGCCTTTTTTCTCACAAAGCAGCTTACATCATTCTTTTCCTCCTGCTTTCAATCTGATCCCCACAGCAACCCTGTGAAGTAGGTTGGGCTGAGGGTCTGGGCCTGGCCCAAAGTCACCCAGCAGGGACTGGCTGAGCAGGGACATGAGCCCGGATCGTCTGTGATCCAGTCCCACTATTAACCACTACACTACACTGGCTCTCTTTAGTTTTTACTTCTTATGTAGAGTTGGCCATCACCCACTGAAGTCCTGTAGGCAACATATTTGTTCCTACAAGACAACATGCATATCTTTTTAAAAATGGACATTCCACAGAAGCACTTGGTACAGAACTCAGCTTTCTCTTCTGTATAGAATTTTCTTTCACTCAGCCAACACTGATGGCATCCCAGCCCATCATGAATATAACAGATTTAGCCAAGCTAAACTGCCCAAAGCATCTACTTTTCAGACAATCAATTACGTTCAGTGACTTATGTGAAATTAAATGCTACATTCATTATACAATAAAAGATCTGTTTGATGTGCAAGGAAGTTTTCCCTCAATTTAGCCACACTAAGACCTATTAAAATAACCGTATCTTGTTCTAGAAAACTGGGCAGTCCATTAGACCTGGATCCCATACTACATGTTCCGTTCCATTTTATTTCTTTGAATTGGTATCTGAGCATGTGTTTATCCTTTTCCCTCCCCATCGCTTGCTCTTTTCCTGATGTGTCTTTTAGGCTGAAAGCTAAGCAGTTGGTTACCTAAAAGAGCGCCTGCGACCATATACGCCCTCCCGCCCCTTACGATCAGCAGCAGAGGCTCTCCTCCGGGAACCCTCCGTGAGAGGTATAAGGAGGGTGAGTACCCGGAGGAGGGCTTTCTCTGCGGTGGCGCCCCATCTGTGGAATGCGCTCCCCAGAGAGGCTCGCCTGGCGCCGTCGTTACTTGTTTTTTGGCGCCAGGTGAAGACCTTTTTATTTAGACAGTATTTTAAATGTTAATTTATTCTATTTAAGATTATTATTTATTAATGGATTAATTTATTTATGTTATATGTTTTAAATTTGACCTAGAGATGGGTCAGTTTTTAATACTGTATATGTTTTAAGTTGCTGTGAGCTGCCCCGAGGCTGCTGCGAGGGACGGCATACAAATGTGTGTGTGTGTGTGTGTGTGTGTGTGTAAATAAAAAAGCCTGTTGTCAGGAAGGTAAGCCTATGGTCAGAGTCTGCCTTGATTTTATAGATGTACCTAAGCTATCCCAAGAGCCTTTCCAACTGAAGAGCCAAGCAAAAATGCTTTAAAAATGCATGCCTATGTATTTAAATTATTTTAATGGCTCATAATCTGTTTTTACACATTTTCCTCAAGGGGCTAACAAATAATAGTGTGTTCATAACACGACAGCTAAAAAACTATTACATGTCCAGAGGTGTATTGATTTACTGGGAAAACAGTTAAACAGTAACTGGTCAAAAGTTAGGATTGCAACTATGAACTCCTGGGAAAGGTGAAATCATGGAATATACCAGAGTAAAGGTACATAAGGTGAAAGACTTACACACAGAGTGCACAGCAGGTGGAGTGTAGTGCACAGGCCTATAAATTACATCCATAAAAAATGTTATTTTTCAAAGAAATCCCCTTGTGCACTGCAAAATGAGCCCAAAACACCCCCATCAACAAACACTGCATTTATAACAGAATGCTAATTGGTCATCACTCGACTTAGTCACCTCCATAATAAGAAATGGAGTACTTTCCATCTGCCCAGTTTGGCCTGAGTTTTACTATTTTTCATAACTAACCAGACTTCTTACTATTTCATCATCTCTTTATGCCAAAATAGCTCCCACATGGGTGAAGACACAACTGGCATCAGTTCTTAAGCCTCCCACTTAATTGTTATGAACGTTTCCCCCTCAGAACATAAGATTCAAAGCAAGATGAACTTGAAATAGAGCGATCCTGTACAGCTTTGGATAAATCCGATGTACTGGCAGCATGTTTGGAGCCTTGGGCCTTCAGAAGCTCTGCAGTTTCCACCAAACTCAAAACAAAATGGTGCAAATCTTAAATACGTTATTTAAAAAGTATTTTAACTGTTAATGCCTCTTGTATTTGTTGGATTTTAAAGGTTTTTAGCCGAGATGCACCGGGGGATGAGGGGGAGGTTTAAATGAATTTTGTATGATATTAATGCTGTTGTAAGCCGCCCCGAGGCTTTATTGCGATGGGGCAGCATAAAAATGTTTTAAATAAACAAATAAATAAATAAATCTGAGTCAGAGTCAGTAGGAGAGAAGTGAATGAGAGGTGGAGCTTGCCACCCCTCCTCGCCCCATATCCAAATCTTTAGCCAGGTCAGCTATTTGTGGACACAGGTTGGATGCCACAAAAAGCAGATCCCTCTGGAATCGGGGGCGCCTCTCTGAGCTCAGCCCCGATCTCCCAATTTGTCACACTGAAGCCATAACCCGCATGTGGACATTTCTTAAGGCAGAGGAACGTGAGGCGAAAAACACTCCAAAGTGGCTACTCTGCAGATGCTGCACATGATTCATGAATCACGAGTTATCAGACAGATTACTAATCACACTGTGAAATTAACGCATCCTTACTAACGAGGCTGCCAATCCCTGCTCCATTCCACCAGACACTTCTCTTCCTCCAGATCTGCACTGGAGCAGTGCCCAAAACAAACCATTTCAGGTCCGTCAGAAACTCCCGTACCTCTGGTGGTGCTGCCTCCCACCAAACCTCCCAGCATGGCCGGGCACATACCAAGGGCCCATGGACAAGAGCACTCTTGTTCTTCATCTACTGTTTGTTCACCTGCCGCTCTTTCTGGGCTGGAAAGCAGCAGTGGTGAGGAGTGCAGGGAGCAGCCCTGGCGCTCCCGCACTTCCGACTCTTCAGGTAGATTCGTCTGATCCTGAGCAGGTGGTAGAGCAGCAGCCAAGGACTTCAAAGTGTCAAGGTTACCTGGTGAAGTTTCCCAGGCAGAGCATGAGGAGCAGTCTGCGTTGGAAGGGTTTTCAGGGTGGGAGGGGGAGTATATGTGAGACCCTGTCCTTGACCCAGTAAGGAGGCAACAGGAGAGATGAGAAATGAGTTAGAGGGCCTCTGGTGTTCCCACCATCTTGCAGCAAGAGCCACCCTGAAGAAGCTTCACTGGCAGGGAGGGACTGAGGGGAAGCTTCTGTGTTGGATCCAACGCTTCACCTGGGCAGAGGCTTCTCCCTCAGCTTTGGCAGAACACTGCTAGAATTCACCCTGGTCTGCCATCTGTGAAGTTTCAGTCAAAGAACTGCACTGCAAAGGATCATCTTGAGATTGAGAAATAGATGAGAGGGAAGGGACCAGCTCACGAGGAGGAGGAGGAGGAGGAGTGGTAGGTTCTATTTCTCCTTTCCATCTTCAGAAGGTGAAGCTGGGTGCCCTAAACCTGTGCTTGGCTGCAGGCTAATAAACTGAAGCTCAATCAGACAAGACAGAGATGCTGTGAGTGATTTCTGTAACCGGATGGTGTCAGACCTGTTCTGGAAGGGGACACACTCCTCTTGAAGGAGGAAGTTCATAGCAGAAGGGTCATCCTTGAGCCATCCTTGTCACTTGAGATGGCACAGAGTCCTTTCTAACGGTTACATCGCCATCTGAACAGGGATAACCTGGGGTCAGGAATCTAAACTGTGGAAATCTCTCCAGCATTGATTACTGCCATGGATGTGATCTGGGGTTGCACCTGAAAACTGTTCAGAAGCTGTAGCTTATACAACATGCAATAACCAGAATAATAACTTGGACCAAAAGATCTCAGCGTATAACATATAACGTTGATTCTGGTCCCTGCTCATCTGCTTCCAAGCCTGATTCAGGGTGCTAGTTTTAATATCTCTCTTGACTGAACATCTTAGGCCTTCCTCTGAGAGCCACCTTGGGGAAGGCTCTGCTGGTGGCAACAAGAAGGGCCTTCCCAGTGGTGCCCCCCAACAGTAGAACAAGCTCCCCATTGAAGCCCACCTGGTACCAACTTTATCTTTCCAGTTCCTGATTAAAACTGCCCTCTGTGACAAGGAATGTAAAGTTTTTAATGGATCTATCCCTGCAGACATCTTGTTAACTGAATGTTTAACTTCACTGTTGGTTTTTTAATTTGTTTTTAAATGTTGTATTGATGATGCTTTTATTATATGGGTAGAGAGAGAGGGTGTGTGTGTGTGTTTAATGAATTGTTGTTAACCAGCAAGGACACTCAAAAGCCTACAGCTGGCAATGCATCCTCACTTCCTGGGCAGAAGATTGGCAGGAATTACGGGTCAAGTCACTGGTGTCAAGGAGGCAGAGTAGCAACAGCCGTGGAAACGTGGAGCTGACTAGCTAGCTGGAGAGATTGCTGGGACAAATTTTCCAAGACGAAGGCTGAGGCCCTGCCTGCCCTGCCTGGGAACCATTGGCCAAGCTATTGGTGCTCCAAAGCATGGCCAGGCATTCTGTCCCTGCTCCGCTGGAAAACAGGAAAAGAGCAGAAAGGGTTGTGGTCATTTCAAAGGAGAGCATGCACTTCAGAAAGAGACTCCCCCATTCCACCCAAAATGCTGTAGGGTAAGCACCTTGAGGAAGAAAGTCCAGTTCTTCAGGACAATTTCAGAGTTAAAATGCTCTTTTCCTCTTTGATTATCACATAAATAATCAGCTAAATGTGTACAAGTTAGAGAGGCTGCTAATTTTGTTTTCCTAGCACATAATATTACTGCACCCTGTGATGCAAATGGATGCGTGGCAGGAGCAGCAGTTGAGAAATGAGAATTATGCTGCAGACATTTATGATAATAAATAAAGGAAGAAATGCAGCTGGATTTGTTTTTTAAAAGCACTTTCTCACGTTGTCTTATGTTTTAGGTTCATGTCTTTGATTTTCATCATGACTATGGCTTCTGTTACCATTTATTAGATGACTCAAAAACATTCATAGCCCCTAAATATCACTTGCACAAGCTTTTGGCTTGACGCTTTTTAAAGGCATTATATGTAAAATTGTTTTAGTGTTGATTTAGTTGTTTTTTAAATGTGTAAACCATTATGAGATTTTTAATGAATGATGGCATAGAAAGTTTTTTAATAAATAAAAATAAATAATAAATAAAACAGCTATTGTGGTATTGTTATTTTTACAAATGTGAATCATCCAGTTAGTTTTAGCTACTGCACAGGAAATCAAAATGTAACTGATTG
Source organism: Varanus salvator macromaculatus (assembly GCA_023646645.1). Lineage (NCBI taxonomy): Eukaryota > Metazoa > Chordata > Lepidosauria > Squamata > Varanidae > Varanus > Varanus salvator. Next base: position 7,934,986 of record JAIXND010000762.1, read on the forward strand.
ATATAAATTCTTAAATATTCTGGAGACATTTTATATCAGCCTGAAGATGATCACCTGAAGAAAAGATGACAAGGGAAGTCCTTGGCAGGGAATGCAGTTAAAAGCATCATCGAATAAGTAACTGGGGTAGAAAACAACATCTAACGATTAGAGGACCCAGCACTGGCGCCTTAACAGTATCAAGGTACATGTTCCCACCCTTTGGGTGGTTTCAATGAACAGTGCTAACAAAGTGAGGTGCAATGAAATCAAATCCAGGCTCACTGGGTGACTTTGGACCAGCCACTCCTTTTAAACCTAACGTACCTCACAGGGCTGTTGCTGTGAGGATGAGATTGAATGGAGGACCCTATCAGACACCTTGGGTTCCTTGCAAAAGGAGTAATGGCAGGCTATAAATGCAACTTAATACAAAAACAGAGAATCCAGAAAGTACACTGAAATCCAGAATACATGCAAGGCCTTTCCTAAACTCATTTGCATCCAACAAATCCCTTCCACTTTCTAATCTCTTCCATCAATTGCCTGTCAAGCAACTAAATTCCCTCCAGCATCTTGTCATTCCAAGAGCCCTTCCAATTCCCCCTCCCACTTAGCCAGCCTTTCTGCACTCCAAGGATCTTCGCACCTTCTGCACCAAACAGAAACCTCAACTGTAGTTCATTAGAAGAAGAAATAAGCTGCGGTTCCTACCTGGCAGTAACAACTGGTGACAGAAGTTCCTACTGCTGTGGCCAAGTCCAATTTGGATTCCATTTTCCTCCCAGGTCAGCTGGTCCTCGTTTGCAAAAGACATCAAAGTTCACAACAGAACAGGCTCTATATGGCTTGTTCAACAGAGAAGCAAGGTACTTGGCCACATTTCCTGCCGACAGAAACAAGCCGGCTGGAAAAGCTCTCGGAAGAACTGAAGCTGCTGTCAGCATAGTAGTTTCAGCAAAGCACCTTGCCATGATTCATAAACAGCAATTAACATACCTCCTTACGAAAACACACATGAGGGCAGCAAGCTTTTAAAATCCACACCTCTTTCCTCATTGTCGCTTGGCACTGCTAGAATGACTCTCTGTGTACATCTGACATTCCCAGTCACAGAAAACTGGACTGCAGTCTTTAAAGGTTTATCTATATCAACACCTGATATTACGCATGATCAAAGAACATGAATAGCTACTTTTGGCTTTCTCAATGTTGGGGGATCCAACCAGGCAGAGCAAAAATCACAATGTTTGTCATGTTGGTATTTTTCCAGGACCTGGTAAATTTAGCCCTATTACCTCCAAATTCTTCAACATACATAAATATGTGTGGTGTTCAGGAAATGTGGATTCTAATCCCCACTGAACCATGGGGTTAACTGGGTGACTTTGAGTCACTTGCAGACTCTCTGCCCAACTTACCTTACAGGGTTGATGCTGTTGAGGATAAAATTGAGAAGTGGAGGAGAAGAAGAGGAATTATATAAACTTCCTCAAGCTCCTTGAAAGGAAAAATGGGGGGTCGAAATATGATAAATATATGAATGAATGAATGAATGAATGAATGAATGAACGAACGAACGAACGAACATTGTATACACCAATGCTTCCCATATTACCAGGGTGCTGATTTTGGAGGGGGTACGATCCAAAGTGCACTTTGATGCTGGGGAGGGGGTGATGAAACGTAAGGATGATTTTTAGCCCAGTGACAGAGAACATGCTTGTAACAAAATAAACCCCAAATCAGTCCACAACATCTTAATCTCAGGAAGTTGCATAGCAGAGTGCATGCTGAAAGAGCACAGGGTCGGTCCCCAGCATCTCCAGGTAGAGAAGCCTGGAATCCAGCCTGGAACCCTGAATAGCTGCTGCCACCCATCAGAGCTGACGATGCTGGACAGGCTGATGGGCCCATGGTGGGTCTCAAGCAGGTTCTGATGTTCCCAGGAAGTGAGGCGGGGAAACCAATTCCTGCCCGAGACTCTGGAGAGCCAGAGCCAGTCACTACAGACCATGCTGGGCTAAGTGGATCCGCGGTGCAAAGCTTCTCCGTACATTCAAGCTACAACGAAAAGTAGCAGTGTTCAATTCGGCATCAGAATTCCAGCCAGCCATGCCCTCTTACTCGATACTCCATTCCACCACCACAGTCTTCCAGTCTCTCTCCCCACTGGGCAGCATTTCATGCTCACTGAGCATGCTCAATCCTCTTTAAGCTTTTTTGCGGGGCAGGGTTTTTACTCTAAAGGTTCTTTGCATCTTTGCACACTGTGGGATTCTCTCAGGCCTGTTGACACCTCCTTCTTATACATGGTGGAGCTTGGATTTGTGCTTGGAGAAGTAGCCAATTTAGTAGCCTTCCCCAACCTGCTGTCTTCCAGATGTGTTGGACTGTTACTTCCATCATTCCCAGAAGTTTTGTGGGTTGCAGCCCAACTCAACTGGAAGGCTCAAGGGGACAATGCAGGATGAAGCTTTGCCTCCAAATAAATAGATGGAGCAGGAGGTAAACATTTTAGGTAATGTCTTAAAAGGAGTCATATTTTGGATCCAACTAAGGAAGCAAAAGACTAGAACTGATAAGGGATTACGACAGCTATAAACAGGAGTGGTTCCTATTTAGGAAGGCATTAACATACACCTCAGTATGGTTCACCCATGCAAATCTTTTAATGTGAGCAACAGGTAAGGTGAATTCTGACACAAATGCTAATGGAATGCCACTTCCTTTATTTGGATGCAAGGGCAATGCTTAATTAACAGTATGACCCTATGCAATTAAGACTACTTAGCAACCAGATGAGGCATTCACCTAAACACTCCATCCAGTTCTTTTACAAGGCAATGTCTTTGATTCATTTACGATTCTAGCAGATTTTACACCTTGTATTTTCCACAAGAGAATGTCTTTTTTTCCTAACTCCAACTCAAAAGAAGCAGCACCTCAGATTTCATTGTATAATAGTGAAACTACCTTCTGAAGTATCCCAGAAATTATAGTCTGTCCTGGATGCTAGAAATTCTGTTACGGATTTCTCGTTCACCCTATTTAGAACTGAACCTCCCAAAAGAAGGGCATGACCATTAAACCAGTTTTAAGAGTACAGTGGATATAAAGCCAGGATGGTAAATGGTGTGTTGGACTGGGGACCAGGAGATCCTGGTTCTCATCTCCACTGAACCACGAAGTTCACTGAACGATTTTGGGTCAGTCAGAGCCTCTCAGCCTAACCTACCTCACAGAGTTATTGCTGTGAACACAAAACAGAGCAATGTAGGCTGCAATCCAATGCACACACCATACTTTCTGAGTTATGCCTCCCTCCATTTCCAAATACTGTGTAACCAAAGCACAGCCAGGGCACAAAATCTCACACTCTCCTGCAGGAGCAAAACTAGGTGTAAAACTTTCCTCTCACCATCTGCAGCTGATGCTATTTTTTTTCCGATTTATATCCTGCCTTTTTCCTACAAATGGCTCAAGGCAGCTTACATCATTCTCCTCCTCCATCTTATCCCCACAACAACAACCCTGTGAGGTAGGTTGGGCTGAGAGTCTGTGGCTGGCCCAAAGTCACCCAGTTGGCTCCATGGCCAAGCGGGGACTAGAACCCGGATCACCTGAGTCCCAGTCCCGTGCTCTTAACCACTACACCACACTGGCTCACCATGTTGGAAAGTTCTGTGGACTAGACCACTGCCTGACTTCTAGTCCGGGTTGAAAACAGGATCTATGTATAGGATGTGTGGCTACAGAAGAAGCACAAATATCATACATAGAGAACAGCAGGCTGAATGTATTCAGGCTACACCTGGAGTGAGCAAAAGGCAGTTCTGGCTCTACTGGGTGGATCTGCAGCAGTTTAGCAAGGATTTCTGATCTCCAGTTGTTTAACAAAAGCAGCAACATAATGACTTGACTCACCCTAAATCCCACTGAAAAAGGCTCGCCAGCAATGGGCAGGATTGTGAGTTCCTCAGATTGAATTCCTGGGCTCAGCTTCCTACAATCCAAAGCATAATGCCATTTGCACCAAGTCTGGTCGGTGAGTCCTGGGGATCCCACTAGAAATCCTAGTAAACCCCACAAGCCTGAATCATGCCTACCATTGTGCCACACCGCCAAGCATATGCATGAAGCAAAATGACAGTGCTAGTACCAAAAATAATTTTAAAAGCTTTACTAAGAAATGTTTATTACAATAGTGACAGTGACAATGACAATGAAGGAGGAGCAAATAAAAATCAGACAACCATCAGAAAACTTACTTTTAAAGCATCAAAAAATACAATAAAGACTGCAAGGGCATTCACATTGCTTTTGTTGTCAATGTTATAATCCTCCACTCCTCACAAATGCCAAAAACTGAGTCTGGTGGGAAGTTTTTTTTTCACTATCCTAAATGCACAGCCTGCTGTTACATGCAAAGATCTTTGAACTGGGGCACAAATCCAACATGGGCATTAAAAGAGGATTAAAACCAGACATCACCAAACACTTTGTAAAAGCACAAACAAGGAACTTTAATCTGTACCATATTACACTAGATCCCCCTTTCCCTTTTGTGAGGAACTGAAGAGATTGCTCCTCTTGGAGACTAGACCTGGATCTCCTGAATCCCAGCCCCACATCCTTAACCACTACACCACATGTCTCTAATTAAGATAAGAGAACAGTAATTCCAGATCTTCCTCCTTCCTAAATCAAACTAGGGTGAAGGGGCAGGAGGGGAGCAAGCCCCCCACACACACCCCAAATGTGACTAAGTGATGGAGTGGGGACTAGAACCCAGAACTCCTGAGTTCCAGTCCAGAGGTCTAACTACCAGGCCAAATGGCTTCTCCCTCAGCTCTTGAATGTTGTGGGACTCCTGGAAGAGATGTGCATGCAGAGCACTGCAACCGGAAGGGAAACTTCTGTTGTGCAGCAGAAGTCTCCTGGTGTGGCACTGGATTTAGCCATGTGGCTACTTGCCATAGTGGTGCTATGCTATCTCTAGATCAGAGACAACACATTCCTGATTTGAGCTGAGAAATAACCGTAGGAAAGGGCTCCTGTTCTCCTATCCTGTCATGGGCTTCCCAGAGGTCTTGGGGGCCACTGTGGGAAGCTGGCATGGCCCAGCCAGACTCCTCTTGCATCCTCAGTCAGCACCAGATCTGTATTTTAAAGGCCTAACTTGCCATGCTAATCCAGAACAATGAAAACGTAAAACCCAATAAAGAGAACTCCTCACCCACCCAGAGAGAGTTCTATAATGCAATATGTCACCAGGATAAAAGACCAGCAAGTGCTTCATGCATAATCTATGTGGCTTCGGGCAAAGGTATAACAGGCCACATGGCACCAGCTAAACCCTCTTTAGCACTCAAATATAAACCATGCCTGGGCAGTGGAGGGTGGCGTTGAGAATGAGAGGGGCAGTTGTCCTTGGCCTGTACTCCCAGACTATGCTGATCTGGCCTGATTCAGAGGCGGCAGGGGTGGCAGCTGGCGCCTGGGAATCCAGGGCTCAGATTTGGAGAGGGAAGAAGCGGAGGAGCCACTTTCCCCAGGTGTGGAGGCAAGCTCTGGGAATTGCCAAGACATACAGGTGTCAGGTGGGGTCATGGGAGAGGAGTCCTCAGAGCCAGATGAAGCTGGTGTGACTCTTGACCCCTTGTCATGGCATCGGGAGAGGAGGGCTGGCCAACTAGAGGGAAATGGTGTGCTCGCTTCCAAAAGGACCCTCCCAGAGGGACGGGGCTCAGACACACTGAAAAGGAAGGTTCCCGGATTCAACAAACTGCTCTGTGCATGCTCAGAGAGTCATTCTGTGGGAATTGCATTTATTGCATATGCACTGGTGAATAAAGAGCTTTAGCAAAGGAACAGTCTGTTTTGAATGGGAGAAGGGAAGGAAACCTTGCCCACAACAGCAGGAAGGAATGACAGCTTTAGCATATCCGTGGAAGATGTCCCTTTGGTTTAATCTTCTGGTGTTGACAGAACGTTGTATGGAAGAGAAACCTGCATCCAGGCCTCTCTCGGGATCTAGCTTTCCTTGCACTTAACTTTAACTTCTATGACATTCTTCCCCTTTGGTGAATTTTTCTTCATTTTTTTCTGAGTGGTCACAAGCATGATGAGAGCAGATGGTCTGCAGCACACATTAATATACAAAGTGTTGGCGGGGAAACACAAGCGAACAGTTCTTGTTTTCAATGGCGGCACCAGCATTAAAAACACAAACAAACACTGGTTAAGAGATTTGCTGAGAGCATCTAAAAATGAGTATATAAATAGGAATCCAATGAAAGTTCTGCATAGCTCTTAATTGAGGAAGGCATGGATATCTATTATTTTTAGCACTAAGTCCACCACAGTTGACAGCCTAAATAGGATTTGGAGCTCTTCTACAACAAAACAAGAGAAATTCGGCATGACTTCTTTAAGAGGATGTGAACGGTGGCTTTTCACTCACTCAACCTTCCACGGTCAGGTTTTGCATGATCTTTCTTAACCAGGGTTAAGAAGCTCATGTCTCTCTAGAAAGCCAATGTGCTGTGCTGCTCAAATTGGGACCTGGGAAATCTGGGTTCACATCCTGTTCAGCCACGAGGCTCATGGCGTGACTTTGGGCCAGTCACTCATGCTCAGCCTAACCTACCTCACAGGCTTGTTGTTGCGAGGATCAAGTGAGGAAAAAGGGCAGTGGATGCAATAACAACAACAGAAAGATAGAAATTTTGGTATTCTGGCTTTTCCCAGCCATTCTCCTAACATTTATACTTTCTACTAGGGTTATCTTCTATCTAATGAATTCACATAATCACATTTATGCACTTTGGTACACAGGAGCAATTGCAGAAGCTCAGTATTTTTAATACAAAGAAACACAGAAACAGAAGGGGTCTCCCGGGCCATCAAGTCTGACCCCCGGTTCCAGCCAGCTCTGCTCATGACATGCCCACCATGTGCAGGTCCAGCCTAATAGATACAAATAAATACGTATCATAGAATCTACTAGAGATTTGGTAGAGTTCCATTGTGTCTCTAGGATCCAACACTATTGCAACAGAAACTAGCACTTCCTACAGCGATCTCAAATTAAGTAGGGACACTGGTTTCTCCAACAGAACAGGTTAACAAAACGCCCTTCCGTAAGTTTCACGGACCTGCCCCATTTTGGAAATGAGCATTTCTGAAGTTAGCATTCTCTGGAAATGCTAACTTTTCATTGCAATAAAGGTGGATACTGCTAGTTTAGAAGAAGGTTTGTATATGTCCGATTACATTAAAAGAGGATGAAGCCAATCTTATTAATTTAAAATTATTTTTGAAGCTGCCTTTAAGAACAGAACCCACCTTATGACATATTTATTTGTAATAATATCTTTTGCAAAATAAAAAAGCTCTCTCAAAACAAAAAGACTCCAATGCATCTTTGAACAAAATGGAAAGTGAAAAAGTAGAAGAGTTAAAACAATTATAATTAAAATACTACCACTTAATAAAAATAATCTACCAGTTACACTCCCCGGATGTATCAAGGAGCCTATCATATGCCAATATGTGGTCAAATGCTGGAAATAGAGGAAAATTTCGACATGGTACAGAAAAGGTGGCAAGGTAGGCTCCCATTGGATGTCACTGGTGAAAGCATATGAAAATTGTGGGGCCGACCACCGAACAGGCTCTCATTCTTGTTGCCGTTCTTCAAGGCTTCCTCAGGGGAGGGACTCAAAAACCCAAACATTTGTGCTTCTTGCTGATGTTCAGGAGTTCTCCTGCAGTGGGATTTACAACCTAGCAAATACAAATACGGAGTGAACGAATGAGCTGCATGCAATGCAGAGTCATAATGTCTCTGACAGCCCCGTCTTCTTGTTAAAAACCTTAGACATACCAAATATTTTTCACAAGGTTTGAAAAGAGGTAATGTTGAATGAGCAGCTGAAAGAGATCAACTCCTGTATCACCTTTTCTATCATTCTGATGAGTGCATCCAATCTCATCCAAGCAGAAGTGCCGTTAAAACAGTAATTGAGATGAAAGCCGCTGGGTAAGTAGAAAGGAGTAATCATATGTATATACAACTCCCCAGAGTTCAAGGTTTGCTTGAAAGGGGACCGATTTATTTTGCTGCAAGCTCCAGTCAAGGACAGAGCGCACAAAACCTTAAGAAATTCATTAACAGGAATGCCACAAAACCCCCACTAGCAAAGCCCCTTTCCTGCAAGGCAGGACCAAGAATGAGCGATGAACCCTGCTGTTGTTGCTGTAATATGCAAAGCGAATTCTGCACCCAAGGGATGCCAATGGATTCCAGGGAGGTTGTGTTTCATCCCTGCTGCTGGAGTGAGCACAAATGAGCAGCAGAAGTTGCAAGAAGCAGCAGCAAGGGATGCGAACGCTGATCAGCAGGAGTTCTCCATCCAGCCCAAAGCTTTGCCCCAGGTCCTGACCAACGCTGAGTGCTAGAGAAAAGGCAGCGGAAGAGGCATGGCCCAAACACTCCATGCTTCTCCCTGCACGGGGGAAGGAATGCATGGACATTTGGGTGCAAGGTTTTGGGAGGAAGGGCCCAGCCCCAACTTTATCCAGTCCATCTTGAGTCCCGTGAAGCAACCCAGCCTTAAGCCATAAGCGGTCCTCATCACTGCCCCAGCTGCAGCAAGTTTTACCAGCAATGCAACTCGAGTAAGGCTACACGTAAGCTGCTTGAGCCATGCAAACTGGATACTATATTATATATTGTGCTAGCCATTATTAAAATATTATTAGCTTGCACCAAGGCTTGGGGAAGGAAGCAGACTAGGCAAAGAGGCACTTCTGTAGCTGCACACCTTAAAGTGCATCTGACAGTCCTGCTACTGTAGGAGAAGAGCGTTATTTATCCACTCTTATATATATCACCTTTTTTCTTCTTGCAAGGAACCAAATGCAGCTTATATCTCCTCTTTATTTTATCCTAACAGCCCTGGGAGGTAGGCTAAACTAAGAATCAGTGAACCAACATCACACAGTGAGTTTCATGAAGGAGCAGAGATTAGAAGTTGGATCTTCTGACTCTAACCATTATGCCACACAAGCTCTCCTTAGCAAATTGTATCTCTGCCTGTGAGCCAGAAATACAGGTCATGAGGTAGGGGAGGTATCGAGGGTGTAATTTTTCACAGTGGCTACCCAGAAAGGGCAGAGATAATTTGGGCTCTTGGAAGGATCATCCCTGGGAATTCTGCAACTTTCATTTTTAAATTCCACAGATATTCTAATCACTCCCCAAGATGCTCAAGGGTATTGAAGGAGCTTGATTAGCTTAACAAACACCATTTGCTTTTTGTAAAACTGCTTGCTTTAGAGAGGAAAAAGGGAAGGCAAAAGAATGGTGATAAAGACAAAGAGGTAGTGTGAAGAAGAAGACCCCCTACGCAAGGTCTGACACGCAGTGATCACGCTCCCCCTGTGAAGGGATTGGATGTAGATAAGCACCTGCACAGGCCAGACAGGTAGTGGACATGCAGACCCTGCAAGGGGATTGGGTAAAGGGTCAGGCAGATCCTGAGAGGGGACTGGGTGAGGGAACAACGGGGGCGAGATTAAGTGGAAAAAGAGAGGAAAAAGAGGAATGTGTGTGTGTCGCTGCCTGCCTGTGTGTGGGGAGCGGACACCCGGTTGCTTTGCTCAGCTGAATAAAGAAACCTGAACGAATTGCCGCCCAACTGAACCTCATTGGCACTCGGTTTAGTGGGTCTGTAAGTCACCTGGCTAGCAGGGACATCAACATCTTCTGGCGCCCAACATGGGGCACGAGGGCTGTATTGCCCTGCCAGAGAAAAAGCCCCTCTTTTGGGGACTCGGCCTTCAGATGAACTCTGGCTGGAAACTGCGGACGCCCCTTTGAGGCCTCAAGCGCGCTCCAAAGAGGATATGCTCAGGAGTATCTTCTGTTGGGCATACCTTATGAATTGCCATTTCTATTTTTCTTTTACAGCTGCATGGCCATCTTCACTGGAGTGTTCTCAGCTCTGCACCCAGAAGATGGAACAATTCCCCAAAAACTTTTTGGAAAGCCATAGTAATAGGGAGGGTTCCAGCTGGCTGAAGCACTCGGGGGCTTCCATTATACAAAGTTCTTGATCAATAGATACTCATGTATAGCAGAGTAGGCCCACGTCAGATCTCTGTTTCGGCTTCCTGAAGACTAGCAAGATGGGAAAACTCAACCTTAACAGTATTCTGCAAGTCCAAACCTTGGCCAAGAAGGGCAGAGAAAGAGGCAAACAGAACTCTTTGAATAAGCTGCTTACTTTACAGTCAGTGCAGGGCAGGAGATTGTCTGATGCCAAGAGGGGACACAGGTTCCATCTTCTGCAGTGACTGAGGGAAACTCTCCAAGGTTTCTACCAGGAAGTTACATCCGTGGGATCTCTCCTCCAACAAGCCGGGATCTCTGCTCTGCAAGGTGTGATCAGTACCACCAGGATGGCACATGCTGGGTTGTTTAGCTCTGCCTGGTTGCTTAGTGGGAGTGACAAGCCCTGTACTCAGTCCCGGTGCACTCAAAACAATCCAAGGTTGTTGAACAATCCAGTGTATAAACCAGCCCCTGCAGGGGTTTATACATTGTCTGCTACAGGGCAGAGGAATGGTCCAAGCTCCGATTTCCACTTCCAAGGTTTTAGGAATGCCTGTAGCCTCAAGAGAGAGAATAAGTCTCTGCGTTTTCTCTGAGGAACCACAGCACTGCTCACCAAGTACCTTGTAAAATGGGCTCTTCCAGCTTATTTTTAATGCACTATTATTTTAAAAATGTTGCTTTTTCTTTGCCCTCACCTTCCAAAAAGCATTTGGGGTTATTTTATTACAGGCAGGGAATGGAGAAGAACATTCAAATAGTGCTTTTGGGTCCTTTCAGAGCTTTATGAAAGTTAATGTTGCTTCTGACAGTGTCCCTTCATAAACCCAGGATGCAGAATTTTTAATCTATTCTTATATGGCTGTTTTTCTTCCCATAAATACTGGCTACTTTCCATTTCTGGAACATTCCATTTGCTTCCGTGAATGCTTTTCCTCAGATAAGGCTTATCAGATCTTAAAAAAAGCATTCCAGATTTTAATAAAAACATCACTGTGAAAGCATAATTTTCATTCTGTAGCCTTCTATTTCCATCTACAACAGTGTAGCAGTGTATTTTCAATCTCTGCCTTCAAGATCAACAATATTCTTTACTGGAAAACTGAGCAAAGATAACGGTGAATTCTGCCTGTAGTTTAAAAAAAAATACACAAAAGCTAGCTTTTTTGTCATTTAGTTCCAAAGACAATTTAAGACTGGTCCAGAGCTCATTTTGGAGATTGTAAGATGCATTTTTCTTTTTGAAAACGTATTTTTAAAGGACATGAAGTTTATCAATAAAATGAAACTGTTCTTTCATAACTTCTAGCTTTTTCCCATTCAAGGCTCCAGAATCTTCATAGATATGGAGTAGTGCACAAACATTGGAAATTAATAAAGAAAAAAAACTTTTGAAAAAGCATTGACAAAAATATTAATTGTTCTTTTCGGATAGAGAAAAATGAGGCATCTCAAGAAGTTCAGGACATGATAATTAAGGGCACGATCTTATGAAAATTTAGGTTTGTATTTGGGGCTTTTTTCTGCCTAAGGATACATAGGATTGTGTCTTAATTTGAAAGCAGGTGCTAGAACTGCGATCCGTTATAAAAGAAAACAAACAAAAGAAGTTCCCTAAATAAGGTAAAAGATGATGAGGGGACTAGAGTGCTATTTATATTGAAACTCACTAACATTATTTGAATTAGGGACCCCAGACAGGGAAACAAATCTATTAAAAATGCATGTTTCTATTATGTATTGGAATACTAAAAAGACAACCTGAAAAATAATGATTTAACAGGAAAAGAAGAGGGGTCTATGTCAAGTTGTTTGGATATTTATTTATTTATTATTTTTATTTATTTATTAACAGATTTATAGGCCGCCCCTTGCCACAAGCCTCGGGGTGGCTCACAACAAGTAATTATCAGTAAATTGGAATAATATGAATGGTTATCCAATGGAAACATTCATACAATCTGACATGAAATTGTACTGTTTATAAACACCCAGAGAGCCTTTTGACTATTGGGTGGTACAAAAATGAAATAAATAATTTTCACATGGAGGAAAAAGTAAATGAAACTGATAAATGCATACAGATATAAACAAGCAGTCTGTAAGCAAACAGACATTTCCATGCAAGCAAGGCAATTTTCATTCCAAAAAAGTCTTCTTGCACCATTCTGGAGGTTTTGCTGATCTTTCAGAGTGGTTTTAGGTGGTACAGTGGGCTGGGTAAAAAAAAAAAAAGAGCCGTAGCACAATGACAGATATTTTGAACTACAACTCCCATCAGCCCCAGCCGGCATGGCCAATTGTCAGAAAAATTGAGAGCTGGATTCCAAAGCATCTGATGCATGTCAGATTGCTTACCAACCCTGAGGTAGAGGAGTCACTCTTTTGACTTGGAGAGGCAGCTTCACCGAGCTCCAAAAGATGAGCCTGGAAAGATCCATGGAGAGATCAAGATGTTCAAGCGTTAGGGGAAAGCAATACGGGCCAGCAAAAACGAAAGCCTTCAGCTGGACAATATACACAGATGTTTGGAGTCACTGGAAGAAATGGGCATGTGATTTGTGGCTATGACATCTTCACCCCTACTTATAGGATGGCACAGCCAAACCATGCCAATCCAAATCATGTGAAGAGGAAGAGAAGGAAAAAGAGGCAGAGTTCTGCTTTGATTCCACATCACACTGGAAACCTGATTCCAAGCCACAACGGCTGCCAACACCAGTTGACCTAATTGTGCGTGTTCAACAGATATGACTAAGCAAAGTGGCGGGTGGCGCTCGGCAAAGCTGCACAGCGACTCGCGGCCTGCTAGACTGGTTTTGCATGAACTGCTTTGCTTGGAAGAAGCAGATGGACTGAGAGCACCTGTGTTTGCAGGAGATTCCTTGAAGCCGGCCCGTTTTCCTTGGAGTGATAGCTTCTCCCTGCACCATGGTGAATTAAAACACCTTTTTTTCAGGATCTCTGCAGATACCTTGCATGTCACTTGGCAAACAGGTTATCCTGCCTCTTCCCCACCCATTCTTTTTAAAGAACCTCACAAAAGCATACAAAGCATGGAATCTTGCTTACTGAGCTACCATGCATGAAGGCCTGGTGGACCCACACTGGTGGAAGCCCCTCTGAGCAGAGATAGGATTAGCCTCCACTGTCATCACTTATTTAAATGCAAGTAAACGTCTTTTTTGGTTTTTTTAACACAAGTGTTTTGCTGGTCTCAGTGTTTTTGGATCAGATGACTGACATTTTGTTTTAGGGTGGCCATAGAATTTCATAGGCACCTTTACCGGTATCAGCTTGGATTGTCTGGTAAGCTGCTTTGTGTACTTCTTGGTGTGCTATTTTTGTGCTAGCGTGCTATTTTTCTATTTCTTTGGAACTCCATAAACTAACTTAACCTAGAGGAAAACAAATCGGGGTGGGTAGAGGAAAGGTTGCGGGTAAATGTGCCAATGGGGAAAATAGTACATTTCCCTCTTCATATTGCACGTTTAAGTCCCATCATGCATGTATACCCATCACGCTGTTACTTTAAAGCTGTAATGTCTGTTGAACCAAAACTCTGATACAACCATCTGTAACTAAGAGATTTCCAATTTTTCCCAGCCTGGTGCCCTCCAGATGTTTCAGACTTCAACTTCCATGAGCAAGAGTTACCATGGCCAATGATCAGGATGAATGGAAGCTAGGAGTCCTAAAGATCTGGAGGGACTCACCCCACCAATGCTAGGCTAAAGAAAGAGAGGGAAGAATATATAGGGACTGTTGTACATAAAGTGGATAACATTGCCCTGTCTCCTTGTACACTTTGATTGTAAGCTCTTTGGGGCAGCATTCTGTCTGTTCCATTCAGGATACTCTAAAGCGAGGTTCTCAACTTTTTTTTTTTTTGTTCATGGCCCCCTCCTGAGCCTCATTTAGTTCCATGAACCAACTCGTAAGTTGCTGGAAAAAAGCTGCACTGTTTATTAATCTAAACTGTATCATATGGTTGGTTTCCAACAAATATAAAATTTCGCTTATTACAGACTGCCTTTTTCATTAAGATACTTACTGTAAACTGTAGTAAGTGGCAGTATTTACGCTGTACAAATTAGCACAGAGAATGAGCTGTGACCATTATGGCAGTTAAGTTTGGGTGGCCCCTAGAGAAACTTAATGTGCCCCCCTCGAAATATGGCATGGCCCCCAGGGGGTCATATGGCTCAAGTTTAGAACTACTGCTCTAAAGCATCATGGTACAACCCTTGCATTTGGAAGTATAAGCAACTAGCCAACTCCACCAACTTAAAGAAGACTTAATGGCACCCCCTTTGCACACACTGTAAACTGTCCAGAGCTGTTCAGCTATCGGACAGTATAGAAATTAAAAAATACATAAAATACATACATACGCAAAGCCAAAGAGGTAGAGACTATGCTGTGCATAGCTAGAAGCGTGTAATTTTCAGACAGACAAAACATTTCTCATTTGATTTTTCCCCTCACAGAAAGGTCTTAGATATACAGTCTTCTTACCTGTATCATTTGCCAAGTTTGCATGCCAAATCATATGGGGCCTTAAGCATCTTTGACAATTTTTTAACATTTGTACAGTTGTTTAAATTCTATTTTGAATTTGTTTACACCTTTAGCACTGGAAAATATATTGTTAATGGCCTCTGTTGTATTTCTGAATGTGTTCTACTCTCATTGCATGGAATCAAATATTTGTCTTTGAGGATGTGAAAGTCTAAGTAACTAATTATAGATCTGACCAAACACTGAGCCAATCACAATGATGGCACTGTATAATCAGATACCCAGCCAACTCATGCTAGGTAGTTATGGCCTCTCTCAGGAATTTACATAACCCCCAAATCTGTTCAAGCTCACTCCTTACAAGAAAGTTTGCAAATTGGCTTCTCCACTGGCACCCCAGATCACCTTCCCAGAAAAGCAGCCCCAGAGTGTGTTCTGCCAAATGAGTGGGGCAAGACACTAATGGGGAGAGGCCCATAGAGACCATGAATTCCTGAGCAGCTCCTTCAGCAGGTATGCTGAAATTCCCCACCACAGTGAGCCTAAAACATAGAAACATGAAACAAAGAAACAGAGTGAGTCAGAAAGGGTCTCCTAGGCCATCTAGTCTGACCCCCAGCTCTAGCCGGCTCTGCTCATGACATGCCTACCATGTGCACGTCCAGCCCGTCCTTGACCACCCTCACCAATGGGGCCTCAACGACCTCCCATGGAAGCCCATTCCATACCCCCGGGGTCCTAACTGTCAGGAAGTTCTTCCTGGCATCCAAATTAAACCTTGGTTACCTGACCTTGGTTCCATTGGAGCGCATCCTGCCTTCCTCTGCAGGGAAGAACAGGTCTCTACCCACCACTGTGTGGCACCCCCTCACATACCTATACCTGAAAAACTCCAACTCAGGATGGAAGACTGTTGAATAGTGGGGTGAATAACACATCAAGAGAATCTCTACTCTGTCCCAAACATCGAGCTTCAGCCGCACCTACTTGGGTGCTACCTACTTAGGTAACCGCAGGGCTTGCCAAGTTCAGGCAACACGGCAAAATTAGAGGTGGCTACTAAACTCCACAACAAAGCATGGGCCCTTTGGGGTGGCTTCTTGCCCGTCACTGGGATTGGAACAAAAAGGTGATTCCCAACCCCACAACTGTAGCAGACTACAGCCTCCGTGTAAATCTAAAAACACCCTCCTGGTGCAACCAGAGTGATGAAAAAAGGAAACAAGGCAAATAACAGCTATTGTGAGCACCTGAGCTTTGTATAGGCCAAGGGCTACCTTCTGTCCCTGTAACTAAGTAAGTTTCTATTCTTTGCCCATCTTTGCACATGTTTATTCCTAAGTTAGCTACATTTCCTTTCCACATGAACGGGCAATTTATTCAAAAAATACCCTCATGAATAATTGTTTATAAATATCTACTTAAGTATTTTGAAAAGAATTTACTCATGAAACATGCATTTCTAGACTTGTATTTTTATAAATATGTTCTGGTACTTTTTTTCTTTTAGTGAATCTTTACGTCACAAGGCCAAAATCTGAAAGTTACATTCTGAGCCATATATTAGGCCTGGAGGCATGAAGCACATCAATTTGTATCAAATTCTTCCATCTCTATACAGTGGTATCTCAGCTCACAAATGCCTCAGTTCACAACCAAATCAGGTTGTGACCAGAAATTTCAGAAAAAAATTGCCTCAGGTCGTGAACTCCGCATTGGGTGATGATCACGATCATGCCCATCTTCCCTGCATGGGCACAATCATGATCGTGCTGGGGGGGGGGGGGTGAATGGTCACCATCTTTGTTGTTCTTTGTCACTTTGCTTCAAATTTGTGATTAAAAAAATGGTTACAGAATGGATTAACCTTATTTACATTGAACCTTATGGGAAAATTTGACTTGGGTCACGACCAATTTGGGTCGCGACCAGAATCGTGGAATGGATTAAGTTCATGAACCAAGGTCCCACTGTACCACTTTCAACTAACTGCCACCCTGAACATGTTTTTCTTGATGCTATCCAGGCCCCAAGTCAAGGGTAGCCCGCATGGACCCACTGATAAGAGCATCCCGCATATTTATTTATTTATTATTTAGGGCAGAGGTATAGCAGTGGTACAGGATAAAAGGCAGTATTAACATAGAAACAGAGCAAGTCAGAAGGGGTCTCCCGGGCCATCTAGTCTGACCTCCGGCACCAGCCAGCTCCGCTCACGACATGCCCACTATGTGCATGTCTAGCCTATCCTTGAACACCCTCACCAATGGGGCCCCAACCACCTCCCGTGGAAGCCCCTTCCACACCCTCGGGGTCCTAACTGTCAGGAAGTACTTCCTGGCATCCAACTTGAACCTTGGTTCCTTGAGCTGGGCTCCATTGGAGTGCATCTTGACCCCCTCTGGAGTAGGAGGACTGAAAGTCAAAAATGAAAGTTATTAAAAATGAAGGTTAAAAATTTTACTACTAAAATATTGGCCAAATAAAAAGGCTGAAAAAAACAGAGAGTAAGCACCAAGTACACCTCTTTGGAGAACTCATTCCATAGCTGGAGTGACACAACCAAAAAGGCCCTTCTGGTAGCCACCCTCATTACTTCCTTTGGAGGGGACTCCTAGAGAAGGACCCCCGAAGATGACCTCAAGGTCCAGGTAGGTACATATGGGCAAGGTGTTCCTTCAGATAACCTGCCCCCAGGCTGTTTAGGGCTTTGAATGTTAAAACTAGCACTCTGAATCAGGCCTGGACGTCAACTGGCAGTCAATGCAGTTGAATGAGGGACTGGCACCTCCTCACAATTACAGTGTATGCTCACCTGCCTCTCCCTCTGGCCCAGAGAGCAGAAGGGATGAAAATGAAGAGCAGGAGACTTCCCGGCCTGCTCGCTCCCTGGCTCCCAGCCTGTCCAGCCACCAAGAGGTAGCAATTGTAGAAAAGAGGATGAGGAGTGACAGCAGGTGGTGACAACAGGTGTGAGAAGGTAGACTCACCGAGGGAGGGGCCAAAGAGACTCCCTCTCTCCAAAGATCTTTTAAAGCCCACCCCTCCTTAGGTCTTCATTTCCTACTAAAATCAAGCTAAGGACATGCAACTGAGTTTGGCACAGTTCCTCTTTCCCTTCTCTTCTCGCCCCCATTCCCATCTCTCTTGCCTCCCTTGTCATATTTACCTCCTTAATGCCTCAGGACAGGGCCAGTTTGTTTTCCTGTTTGTACCTGGCAGCTCTATGCACACACTGGTGCTACAGATCAAATAGGGCTTTGCTGAATTTCACACCACAGAATCTCACTTTCACTAAGCAAACAATCAGAGCTTCTCCCCCTCATGGTATTTGCAGTAACCTATCTTCCGAAGTACTCTAAAATTTTTTAGAAGACACCTGTACCTCTAGGCAAATGAGCAAACTTTTCCCACATTTGAATCTATATTACAAGGTCTCAGGAGTTGATCATGCTTTTGAAGTTCTTAGTCAGCAGGAAATATCCAACCGCGAGACGGGATGTGGCCAAGCCCAATAGCCTTGCACGAGCTTTGTTAAAGCAAATTACATTAATGGCATGCGACACAGACAAATTAGGGCCCCTTTCCCAGCTCACGGATGGCTGCCAGCAGAGATCTTGGTGCTCGGAGATGCACAGAAAGCAATTCATTAAAAAGCTTCAAGCTGGTGAAAGTCCTTAGATTACACTTCTGCAACCCCCACTTCCAAGTGGGATTGAGAAAGAGAGAGATTCAGAGGGGGCGGGGGAGAGAGAGATTAATTTTCCAATATTAAATATCACTCTGCTTTAGCCTTTGAGAAAATCTGACAGAACCCTTAGGACACTTCCCATCAATCATTATGTACAAGGGTCCAATATATACTCAAAAATAGTCCTATCCAGGAAGAGGCCAAGCTGACTAAAGGGAGTGTGTCAGAGCCTTCCCCACAAGGACTTTGCCCTGCTCACCCTCTCTCCCGCTGTGCTGGCACTCCTGGTCAGAGATGATACCAGAACCGTCAGAGCCCTACGCCTGATTCAGATCCAGCCTTTCCTCTTTTGGGAGATATAACATAGAAACAGAGCGAGTCAGAAGGGGTCTCCAGGGCCATCTAGTCTGACCTCCGGCACCAGCCGGCTCCGCTCACAACATGCCCACCATGTGGACGTCCAGCCTATCCTTGAACACCCGCACCGATGGGTTAACTCCTGGCAAAGGGACAGTGCCTCTGAATTCTGTACCCTGTCCTGCGTGCAAACTAAATTCATCCATGCACTACTATCTGTAGCCCCAAGAAGGCATACAAAATCCCAAAGAAGCAAACTTTAAAATAATTTATTAAAAATTGCATTTCATTTTAGAATGTCCAAGGAAACTACACAGCAAATTTAAACAACACAGAAAAGAATTTCAAGCAAGAAAGCAGACATGCACATGCAGAGAGAGAGAGAGAGAGAGAGAGCACACGCGCGCACGAGCGAGCAGACAGAACAAGGAAAATACTGCATTGTTTTCCCAAGTCAGGGCAGTTAATACCCAGGGCTAGCCAAGTTGTCTGCCACCTTGAGTAAAATAAAATTATAGTAATAATTTTACTATAATAAGGGAGGGAGGGCGGGAGGAGCGAGTGAGCAAGTGGATTAAGGGTGCGATCCCATTCATCTCTAGATAGAAAAGTAGTCCTGCACTTTCCGATATGCCTCAACCAGCCATTCTGGAACTGGCAGGACTTCCATCTGTCAGAAGTGCAACTCTCCCCTTTTCATTTTCCAGTAAATCAAGGTAAAGGGCTTCTAAATGCAGTCCTTGACCAAATTTGGCTGGCCAATCGTGGCTGGTTTTGCAATAGAGAGTGAGTAATCAACACTCTGTTAACAAGTAATTTCTATCAAGGCAATGATTCCTCTGATTGGTGGGGTTAGCTCTTGCATGTGTCAGAGTCAATTCCAAACCGAATCCCCTTCCTTCTTTCTTCCCCAAAAGGGCCAGTTCCACCCTCAGGAACGTTTGCACTGCTTAAGGACCAGACAGCAGGAATCCTGGATGTTACTGAACTGGTGCACTTGTTTGACTTGATGACGAACCGCTGGGCTGATGAACTCACTCGCCTCCCTGTGTGACCCTCCTTATTTCACAGTATCTCCTCGCAAACCAGACGTAGTCTGGTTCTTACCAGCTGCTTGGCTAATCTCGCGGGTCATTAACGCTGACATTTCAGAAACTCATTCCAATGCTGCTGCTCTTCTCACATTCAGAGTCTTAGCTCCCTAACTTGGGATGCTGTATTGTGGGAGAGGCAGTTCCCATCCCTACATGAGGAACCATGCCCTAAATAACTTAGCTGTCTACCGCCTTTTCATGACATTCCAAATCGAGTGCACGAGCCAGTCCCTTCAAACTGCCTAATAGAAAGCCAGGTCCTGCGAGAAGCAGATAAACAGCATGGGACCCGAGCAATTTAGAAGTTCAAATATCATCACACCAAAGGCCTGCTAGAAGAATAACATGTTTAGTCAGCAGGAACACGTTGTCTGGTGGGGAGCCAAATGGAGAAGGAGAGTTCTGGGGAAGGCACCAAAGAAAGTCCTTTCACACATCCTCACTCTGATGGAGGCAGGATAGAGGGTTACGTTAATATTGTTTATTTCATTTTTGTATTTTAATCTTGTTGTAAGCCACCCCGAGGCTTCAGTGCGATGGGGCGGCCTATAAATATTTTAATAAATAAAATAAAATAAAATAGAACCTTCCAGGCAGACCCAAGTAGGGAGGTCAGAAACACATCAAGAGGAATAGCAAGTCAAGTTTCTTAGCCCCAGACTGTGTAGGGCAGCTTTCCTCAACCTGGTGTCCTCCAGGCATACTGGAGTTGCAGTTCAGGACATCTGCAGGGGACCAGGCTTGGAGAAGGTTTGAAACAGCAATCACCAACTCTGGGAATCACATCCAGAATCAAAGTGGAAGCTGAGGAGAACATCTGTATCTGGAGAACACAAGAGCCGTACTGGATCAGATGAAAGAACCATCTAGCCTTGCATCCTGCTTCTTCCTCTCTCCCAAAATTATAGCCCATCCACAATTGTACCCAGTGCATTTCTGAACAGCTGATGTTCCTTGATCCTTTCCAAAAGAGAGCATTTGGTCAAGCAGGTTTCAACCATTTAACCTAGCTGGAACCAAGGCATGTGTGACCATCCCAAATCTGTCTTCTCTATGAATGGGTACAAGTCAGGGCTCCAGGCTAAAAGCACTCCTGGCCACAGCAGTCAAGCTAGATCCAGAATCATGCCAGAACTGAGAACCATACTTTTCAAAGTACAAGCAACCGGCTGCGTCTCCATCCCCCTATTCGTTTGACCAGCAACATTTCTGTGTTGCCATTCAAGACCTACCAATGACTGAGAAGCTGTGGCTCAGCTTCAAGACCCAGTATCTCCAAGCAGGACTAGAAAGCCATTCCCACCTGAATCCTGGAGCCACTGCTGCCTGTCCATGTTGACAAGGATCCAGCCTGGCATGATGAAGCTTCCTGTGTTCCTAAGTCACCTCTGCAACAAGATGGGGACAGGAGTGGAGTACCATCAGCATATTCACGATGATGAATGCCAGGTCAATGGGCAATCGCCTTCAGTAGTTTCAATGCAGATGTTAAACAACATCTCTTTCGCCCGTTCTTTGGGAGGGGAGGGCCCCTATCAATCTTATCTGCCTCTCCTGTGGACTTTAGTCATTCTTCACATCTAAAATAAATTGCCATGTTTCCCAGCTCAATAGGAGTTCTGGCTATAATGATACCGGAGGTGAGAGGGTGAAAAATGGCACCTGTTCGGGAATCTTTAGTCCCAGACATGCTGCTTCATATTAAGAAAATACACATGCCTCAGTGGAAAATAATTTATCAAATCCACCCGGGTGGCTCTTTACTATGCAACAGGAAGACACATACTGAGAAACTCGCAGCTGAATTTATGAGGATGCATAAGCAGGCGTTTGCCGTGACCATTTCAGATGCCGATTTTTCATTCTCTTTTGTTCGGGTTAAATGTAATCTTTTTTTTAAGCATTTGCATGAATTGATTCAGCACAATGCAACCACAAAGGAAAATACAAATGCCACAGGGCAGAGGTGCTTTTAAGTGTAATCCTAACTGGACGTTTGGGGCAAATTGCTTGTGAGGACACAGTCAAAATCGATGCAGCCAAAGAGTTTCCCTCCACTTCAGTCTTTGATACACAAGGCTAGCCATGGGCACTATCAGTTTATTTAAGCCTGTCACTTTTCTGACAGCAGGAAATCCTCAGCCATAATTTCAAGCAGAAGCAATGCAGCTAATCCCAGGAGTTCCATAAACCTCGCAAGACCTCCTCGCATGTCGCAGCACATTCAATTAATGCCCCCCAAGCTGGGAAATGCATTCTAGGCATGTGCTGGGAACACTTTTTGCATCTTATTTCCAACTCCCATTTCAAACGTTTTCTGCATCACAACATCAGAACAATCATTGTTTTCAGTCGGCTGGGGTTTCCAAATGATTAATGTTTCACCATTTGAGTTCTGTTTCTGCAGATGCATTTTGAAAAGGGAGCAACTCTATCAATACACGCTTCACCCTCTTTAGATTAATTTTAAAAAATCAGAAATGGTGCTTCTTTGCCACAACTGGCTTGGTGCTGCAATACAGAAGACAGAACAAGATGTATCTGGAGAACGTAAGAGCCATGCTGGATCGGATCTAGTCCTGCATCCTATTCAGAGACTGGCCTACCAGACACCGATGAGAAATCCCAAGTAGGACTTGGAAGTGCAAAAGAAGCTCCTGCTCATGATCATGAATGAATGGCAGGCAAAGAGGTGAGCACTCTTGGGAAGCCAACTATATAGACCTACCTTTCCCCCACTGCGGAGTCCAACAGGTCTCGAGGGTGCCCCGCTGAGAGAGGCTACCATAAGGGTTCGGGTTCCAAGCCACAATATTTACTGCTGCAATGACACACCAACTAGAGCCCAGAACGGTCAGAATGTGGGCAATGCAAGAGTTGTAATAGCAACTGTTAGATCTCCAGGTAACTGAGACTGAATATTTCACACATGGGAATAACAAAATTGTTGACATCCTTCCAAAACAGAGAGAAAACCAGAATTTGGGACACCGTTTGTGACATCCTTAAGGCTAAAAGGGAAGGGGGAAAGACTACAAATGAGATGCTTCTGCCTTCCTTTTCATCAAACTCAGGATATGAAACTTGCTTCACTGTAAGCAGCCAAAATGCCAGTGCAGGCCAAGCAAGGCAAACGTGTGGCAGACAGTTGAAATATACACAGTATTCACCAGGATAAATACTACCTTCCAACATTCATTCACCTTAAAATTTCACCTTAAAAGAAAAGGGCAGTACCTTTACACAGGGATACCACATCTGCATACCTTATGATGTGGTGGACAGTTATGTTACAAAGGTCTCCCCTTTACAACCAAGAAAGCAAGCCCTCTGGCTTTCCTCGTGTCCCTTCATCCTATTTAGCCTCCACTGCTTCTTGGAAACCAACCGTGGTGATGTAAGTAGGTGCCTTCCAGGTGTTTTTGGCTTCCATTCCTACCAACCCCAGCCAAGATGTCCAATTGCCAGGGAAGCTAACCATTAGAAGAGCTGCTTTCCTGCGCCACGCTTATCTTAACAGAAGTTCCTTTTATATGTTTTCAGAAGCTGTCTCCCAGTGAACATTTCCTTGCCTTAGGGCTTCACCAAGTAAGCAATTAGAGCTGCCAGTATGTGAAACAGTGTTGATTGTGTAAACAAACCAAAGATGCAAGAAAGCCAACAAAGCCTTTGCTTACAGACAGTGCATTATTTTATAATATCATGCTATCCAATGTGCAAGAGAAGATACCTAGAGAATTTGTTTCAGTGTTGTATAAAGGAGAGGTTGACACAATGGTTGTGAGTGACCTTGGATGACCGAGCATTAGCTGTGGGAGTCTGAACACTGTTTTCCACCCAAATATGTTTCTCTCTTTGATTAAAGCACCATAAACATTTTCTGTTTTATTATTACTACATTTACATCATTCCTGGTTTAGTCATGTAAGAAATCCAAAGTAAATCACATCATTTTCGTCTTCATTTTATTTTCAATGAACCTTGTGAGGTATCATCAAATCACAGAATAATGGAGTTGGAAGGGGCCAGAGAGCCATCAGGTCTAACACCCTGCTCATTGCAAGAGTCCCAGTTAAACCGTCCCTCTCAGATGGCTGTCCAGTTACATCCTGAATGCTCCAGTGTGGGAGAGCCTACAACCTCCTCAGGTCATTGCTACTATTGATATACTGCTCTTGCAGTCAGAGAGTCCTCCCTGATGTACAACCAGAACCTGGCTTCCTGCAAGTTGAGCCCATTATTCCATGTCCTTCACTCTGGGATGAGTGAAGAGAGATCCTGGCCTTCCTCTTTGTGACAGCTTTTCAAGTACTGGAAGAGTGCTATCACATCTCCCCTCAGTCTTATCTTCTTGAGGCTTAACATGCCCAGTTCTTTCCATCTCTCCTTGCTGGGCTTTCTTTCCAGTCCCTGGATCATCCTTGTTACCCTCCTCTGAACCCTTCCCGGCTTGCCTGCATCTTCAGGTTAGGCTGAGAAAGCTTCCAGACCAAGCAGAGACTAGAACTCAGATCTCTAATACTATAACCACTACACCACACTGTTTCTCCCTTTCTGGTTTCTCATTCTGAGCTAAACATCTCATTCAGAGACTTCTGGCCACATCTATCACTGCACACTTTTTGTCACAAGAGAAACAGCTTCCTTGCATTTTTGGAAGCCTTTTATCAAAGTGGATTGCCTTTGCCAATGCTGGGCCTGTCATTCTGAGCTGGATCCAATCAAGTTTTTTTTAATTAATTTTAATAAAAGTGAAATTCAGAAAAAATAAAAGCAAAGACTACAAATAAGTATTATGAAGAACCACCAAGGTTTCTTAAACAAATATTACACAGAATGTCATTTTTTTAAAAAATGCTGTAAATCAACAATTACTATCCTTTCTATTCAATCACATTTTTCTGCAGTTAATTAACATTCATTGCAGATTTTTCTAATCTCAAACATTTTTTCTGAAAAATTATCTCCCTTTTTAACCTATATTTTCCCACTGTTATTATCCCCATTAAAAAGAAGTTGTGTGTAATATGATTTCTACTTATCTTTTTTTGGCTGGTTATCTTTGTACATAATTAGTCACTCTTACCATTACTACATAGTCAACTGACTTATTTTTCCAGTCTTAAATTTCTTCTGCTTTCCATTTTAAAACAATTTTAACTCTAACCGCAGTTATCATATACTTAAGTCGCTCTATTCATCTTAAGTTACCTTATTATAACATCAAAGCATCAGTACAGAATTAATCTCTCTCTACCAATATTTTCAAGAATGCTATTCCATTTATATAACTCTTCTTACTATCATACTGGAGAATTAGTTTAAATGTTAATCTTCAACAGTATTTTCAAAAATTCCACTCTGGACCCAATCATGTTGTTACACCAGCAGGATGGGAACAGGAGTAGGAGAGATTTCCACTCCCCTACACCTCACAAAACTGCTCGAAAGCTTTGTATCTCTAGAGCAGTTTTGGAGCACATGGGTGTGCAAAGGATAGGGAAGCCCATGGCACAAGTGGATGCCCCATTACACAAGAAGACTTTTATTTGCACCAAGGTTCAATCCCTCTGTGTTTTGCTTCTACCGTTCTGTTTACCCTGTCTGCAACTCATCTTGCTTGTGCAATGTTTATATGTTTATTTTTATTACTGGTCATTTGTTGCACTAGTTTCCTCAAAAAGGAGGAAAAGTGGGATACAAAGGGCTTAAAATAAGTAGGCAACATCCCTTGACCTCTCTACATCATCTTCCGATAAAGATTTTCCAGAATTGTATGGAGAGCTGACGCATACAGCATCAAAGACTAAACCCCCTCCAAAGCCCAATGAATATCCTCATCAGGTCTCATCCACAGCCTTCAAGTTCTCCACACTCAGAAGGCTTTACCATCTGCTTACAATACTGTTGTTGTTAGTTGTGAAGTCATGTCTGACCCATCGCGACCCCATGGACAACATTCCTCCAGGCCTTCCTGTCCTCCACCATCCCTCGGAGTCCATCTAAGCTCATGACTGCTTCAATGACTCCATCTAGCCACCTCATTCTCTGCCGTCCCCTTCTTCTTTTGCCATCTATTGTTCCCAGCATTAGGCTCTTCTCCAGGGAGTCCTTCCTTCTCGTTAGGTGGCCAAAGTATTGAGTTTTATCTTCAATATCTGGCCTTCTAAAGAGCAGGCAGGGTTGATCTCCTCTAGGACTAACCAGTTTGATCGCCTTGCAGTCCAAGGGACTTGCAGGAGTCTCCTCCAGCACCACAATTCAAAGGCCTCAATCCTTTGGTGCTCAGCCTTCCTTATGGTCCAGCTTTCACAGCCGTACATTGCAACTGGGAAAACCATAACCTTGAGTATACGCACTTTTGTTGGCAGGGTGATGTCTCTGCTTTTTAGTATGCTGTCTAAAACCCCATGGACAGTACCAAAAGGCTTACAATACTACTGTACATAAAATACCCCATCATTTTCTGTTTGTTCTCTGCCTGTTTTTTATAAAGGGAACTTTTTTATTTATCATATTTCTATACTACGCACCACCAGAAGCTCTCTGAACTACAATGAACAGTAACATATGACAACTGTTAAGTTTAAAACAAAATAAAACTGAAGTAGGAACCACAATCAAGGCCAGAACTGCTGCAAAGATCTAAACACACATAAATGTAATGTTTAAAACTGAAGGCTGAAAATGTCTAGGAAAAATTGTCTTCATCTGGTGTTGAAAAGACGATGATGTAGGTGACCAGGCAAGCCTGTCTGAAGATTGCATCCCACAGCCCAGGTGCCACCACCAAAAGGACCTCTCCTTAGTATTACCTGCCTTTCCTCATTTGGTCAGAGGCAGCTCCAAGGAGGTACACAGGAGCCAGTTCTTCCTACTGCACTACAAACTTAGAACGCCTGGACTCTGCCACTGAATTTGTCCCTATTAACCAGTCCACACTTTCCATCCTCCTTCCCATGATTCAAGCAAGAAGTGTTTGGGGAGCATTCCTACTACAGCGCAGCAGGGCATTGCACACATCTTCTAGAACATTAGCGTTGAGTAAGCACTTCACCTGTTTTCACAATACCATCATCAGCTCCAGGTGTTCACATGAACACCAACCACTGCAAAGGGACTAATAAAAATGGCATCATGTCTAAGCAATGGCAAGGTTTCTCCAAAATGAAGGAACAAACATCTATTTTATTATGATCACATGTGTAGCCTTTTCTCATTTTGCAAACAACCCAAAGTAGTTTCTGTTTCAGCTTGTCCTCCTCTTCAGCTTATCTTTGCAATAACCCTGTGAGGCAGGCTAGGCTTTAGACAGCCAGTGTGGAGTAGTGGTCAGAAAGCTGGAAGTTTGAAGGCCATGGAAGTCATGAGTGACTTGGGGGCCAGTCACTGACTCTCAGCACAACCTACGGTGCAGTCGTGAGAACAAAATGGAGAAGAGATGGAGAAACATGCAGACCACCTTGGGTTCCTTGCAAAAGGAAAAGAGGCAATGTATAAATGTAGTGCAAGAATATCTGGTCCAGAGTCTGACCAAGCCAGGAACTAGAACTTGAACCTGGACCTCCTGAGTCCAAGTGCAACATTTCACCACACTGCCTCTCCCATCTTCCCCTTTCTGGTTCCCAGCAACCCCAGGCACAGCAGACCCACCCTGTGGCCACCACATAACCCAAAGAGTCAGTTTGGAGTGCTGCACCCCCCTCTTCCTGCAGGCTGCTGTGGATTCTGAGCATGCAGAAGCCACCTGGCAGACTTCCAAAATTGTTGGGATTCGATTCTGAGCGTGCAGAAGGAGCACCAAAGAGGCTTGTTAGGCACCTGCACGCATGCAGGCTGTGTGCAGGCAGACTTCCAAAATTACCTCACTGAATGTGGGTTGTCACAACATCTGCATCCAGTCTCGTAAACCCCCAGCAGCCACCCTCCCTGCCTGGGTTTTGCACCCGGCCAGGATAATTAGGAACCTCAGCCAATAACCTCATCCTAGCAAGCCACTTTCGCTTATGAATCACCCTCGTGCCATGCAAGTGGCTTGGGGTGGTTCCATCATCCAATTTTCTGCCTCCCAAAACCTGATTTTAATAATATCTAAACTGATGAAGACTTCTGGAGAGCTCAATACCTTGCACATGTTTTGCAATCTTTTGATTGATCCAATA
Organism: Varanus salvator macromaculatus; assembly: GCA_023646645.1. NCBI lineage: Eukaryota > Metazoa > Chordata > Lepidosauria > Squamata > Varanidae > Varanus > Varanus salvator. Next base: position 7,962,913 of record JAIXND010000762.1, read on the forward strand.
AATGTACTCCTCTGAGAGAAGAAGCAAAAGAGATGAAGGGGGGGGGGCAGAAGGGCAGAAAAGAAAGTTTCCTTTAGGTTTCTGTTGATACTGAAAACTGTCTGTTCAAAGGAATTGTTCAGTATATTGGGATTCAGACCACTCCCTGTCTTGTATGCAAATTTTTAGGCAGTTTACTCAGCCTTTTAGATTAGCCATACCTCCCAAGGCAGCCATTTTGTGGCAGTGCCCACAAGCATTTCTCAGATTGCCAAATGTGTGCACAGGACCAAAAAGGCTGGCTTGCCTTTATACTACATTACCAAGGAATGTTGTCCATGGGGTCGCGATGGGTCGGACACGACTTCGCGACTAACAACAACAACAACAACTATGGATTTTGGAATAATACCAACCTGTGTTTGTGACTCTGAGCATATTCGGGGGGTGAACCCACAGAGTCCTCTGCTAGCTAGAGCATTTGCAAAGTAGCTTCACGAAGAGAAGTTACACGAAGCTCTTGCCCGCAGATTCATCACTCGGAGGCAGCGCAAAAGGACCTGCGGGCAGGCCTTGTTCCGCCTGCTTGGATCTGTCCCCAGAAGCTTAATAACTGGACCAAGTCAACAGGAGAGGGGAACTTTCATGGTGATTAACGTTGGATTCCCTCTGGCTCCACACTCAACACTGCCATGACCACATGAAAGGTATCTGATGACACCTTTTGTGATGGGAATTTTGTTCAGGCAAAGTGACTAGACTGCTAAATACCCATGCAGGGAAATGATGGAAGTGTGTGAACTGAGGGCTGTAATTCATAGCACATTTAATAAAACCTGGCGATTTCCCCAGTGGAAAGAATTTCCTCTGCCTCCTGAAGCCCACTCCCCACAATACACCTCCAAGCTCCCCTGGAGCATTCTGGGACCCTCTAGAGAAGATCTGGGGGGAGCAAGGAAGGATGCTGAGAGGACCAAGAAGTTCTATCAGGAAAGAGGACGGCCATTTGTACAACACTGGATCCAAGCCCAGGTCTACAGCCAAGAACCTTGGCTGAAACGAACAGCAAGTCATGAATAAGTAATTCCCGTGTTTGCCAAGATCTGTTGCCTCATGGTGTCCAGAATGCTCCTCAGAATCAGTTCCAGTATCTGGGCCAGCTGCAGGCGTGGGAGGGATCCTGGCAAAGGGTCCACAGATGGATCCCATCATCCAGCAACAAGTCCTAGAGGGCTTATTTGACTGCAGCAGCAGTTCAAGCAGTGCTGGGCAGCTGCAGCTAGCTTCCCGTTTAATTTCCCACAATGCCTAGGACTGACAATAGGCATGGGGAATTCTGGGAAATTAAAAGAGTGGGTAGAGCAAGCTGCCTGGCACTGCTTGAAGTGCCAGGACAGGAAGACAAGGGAGGCCCAGCAGTGAGCTGTCAGCACCAAGCCAGGAGGAGCAGGTGTCTTCCGCTGAAATACCAGGGCCAGGTTTGACGGAGATGGAAGAAGAGCCAAAGCTTAGGCTGGACATTTGGTGAGACGTAGAAGGACCAAAAACAAAGGCAGTCAGAATAGAGTCAGGACAGAACGAAGAGCAAAAGAGTCAGGGCAGAGTGAAGATGCTGCATCATACAACAACCCATCCTGGCAAAAAGTCACAGTGGGAGAGCTGGTTTGCAAATTACCCAGCCTGAGTTTGACAAACGATCAGGGTCTTCTTCGTACTTCATTCTCTCCCCTTCCTTCCTCCAGGTGGTATCACCAGGGGAGACCCCAGGAAGGCGCAAGTCTCCACTCTCTGACAGCTACAACCACGAAGCTTTCAAAGAGTCCCCGGTGCACAAACGGCATTTGTGCCCTCAAGCACACTAAGGGCAACTTCTGCTCCTGACTGGGGCAACACGTTCTTGCAGCAGGCAGCCCCTTGCAATTCACCCCAGCCGAGGCTGGAAGTTGGCCCCATTGCACGCCAATCCTGTTTGTCACAAAGACTCATGCTTTGACACACAGCCTGGAGGCCATGCGAGGCTTTCCTGACCGCTACTCCATCCTGCCATCTGGTGCTCAAGGCAGCAGTGCGGAGCAGAGTCCTCCTGCCTGCTGCTCAAGCAGTCTCCTCTTGAGCAGGAGACAGGAGTGCCTGACCTGTTCCTCAGTGCTGCCCTGAGCACTGGAAGCGGCACAGAGCAGAAATGTCCACCCCACCTGTGGCATGGGAAGCGCACTGGGACTGATCAGGAAAGTCTCCGCCAGCCGCCTCCAATGGCGGCTACAGAGCTTTGGTGCGGCTGGCAACGACACACACTCCGGAGCCGCTCAGAAAGAGCAGCAAGAGAATTTTTCTGCTCTCCACAAGTGGCCCACTGGCTGCAGGATCTCACCCACAGTGGGTCATGCTGCCCCTGTTTGGATGATATGGCAAGACACTGTGGCAATAGCCCCAATACAGGGATCCTTGTTGGAGAAAACAAGCCATCCATGGTGAACTGCTTCCTGTTCACATGACCCAACAACCCAGCTATGTTTTAACAAGCTATTGTGGGTGGTTGTGTTGTCCAAACCAAGTTAATAATAATTTAGAACACAGAAACATAGAAAAAGAGCGAGTCAGAAGGGGTCTCCTGGGCCATCTAGTCTAACCCTCAGCTCCAGCCGGCTTTAAAACAAGGGCATCTGTTCATGCACTTCCTGAGCCTTTCCCACAGGCTTGTTTTGGAAGCCAGATGGACTGCAAGGACCAAATCAGCAGCAGGCATACACCTTGGCATTACCAAGGACCCCCAGAGTATGGAAGGGGCCTCCAGGGGAGGTGGTTGAAGCCCCATCGGTGAGGGTGTTCAAGGATATGCTGGACAGGCACATGGTGGGCATGTCGTGAGTGGAGCCAGGGGTCAGACTAGATGGTCTGGGAGCCCCTTCTGACTCAGTTTCTACGTTTCTAGGTTTCTACTTATGGGAGAAAAGAAGCTCAGATTTCCAACCACCTCCACTTTTTGGCAATGGGGGCACGTTGCTTTGCCACCCAACATGATCCCTCAACAGCTGCAAGCTGGTTTTTTCACCCTGTGTCTGCATTATATATGTTTTTTAATAAAAATCCTCCCAGGCTTCATACTGAGAGAAATATTATTTATTTCTGTGAAGAGAGCAAGCACCGAGACAACATGCCTAAAAGCAGGCCAAAAATGTTTCCTTCATCACACCGGTGCCCTTCAAGAGTTTTGGACTACAACTGCCAGCATTCTTAATTATTGGCAATGCTGGCTGGGGCTGATGAGAGGTGTTCAACCCTTCTGGAGGGCAACGGAACATGGAAGGCTGCCATAAATATTCCCTCTGCATTGTCACTACCTGCAATGCATCCCCTTTCCCTTCACAGAATGTTTGCACTGCTTTATTTTTCAGAGCACGGACAAGGGAAGCTTGTCTCCTCCTGGGAACTACCCACCGCAGCCCGATGAAGTAATGATCAGCTTTCAGAGAGTGTTGGAAGAAAGCACACTCAGCAGGAAGGAGCGAGGAAATCAGAGCTGGAAGGGACCCAGCACAGCCACGGTAGGTGTCACAGAATTTCCACAAGGGGATTTCTATGACAGCAAGGAAAAAAATAAGGAAGAATATCTCTGCATTTGCAGAAAAGGCTAAAAGTTCCTTGGAGAGATGCTGCTGCTGCATTTGCTCAAGAAGAGTAAAGCATGTTCTTCGCGTGTAAAGGGTTCCCGAGTCAGTCCAGAGCACCTCCAAAAAGATCTCAGCCCCAGGCCCAGGGAAGATATGTGACCGAGTCCTAGGAAGCAGCTACCAGTCAGAGCACAGCAGCCTTCTCCAACGGGTGCACTCCAAATCGCCTCTCCTGCAAGCGATACTAAATCAGGGGCAGTGGTCACAACTGAGGAGCAGGACGGGAAGGATCTGGACAGACTATGGGAGTGGGCAGGGGACAACAGGATGGCGTTCAATGTGGGTAAGTGCAAGGTCTTCCACTTCGGCATAGGAAGGGATGTCATAAGTACAGGTTAGAGGACAAGAGGCTGGAGAGCCGCACTTGTGGAAGGGACCTCGGGGTACTGGTTGACTACAGGCTAAACATGAGTCAGCAGTGTGATGCGGTGGTCAAGAGGGCGAACGCCACCCTTGGTTGCATAGCCAAAAGTGTGGCTTCTAGATCAAGAGAGGTATTCCTGCCATTCTATACAATTTTGGTGTACCCACAACTGGAGTATTATGTTCAGTTCTGGCACCACATTACAGGAAGGATATAGCCAGGTTGGAGTCAGTGCATCGTAGGGCCACAAGGATGGTGGCCGGATTGCAGAGAAAGCCGTATGAAGCGAGACTAAGGAAGTTGGGTCTTTTCCACCTGAAGAAGAGGAGACTCTGAGGGGATCTGTTGGCGACATAGAGGTATGTATGGGGGGGGGGGGATCACACAGAGGTGGGTAGAGACCTCTTCTGCCCTGCAACGGAGGGCAGAACGCGTACCAAAGGAGCCAAGCTTAAGGAACCAAGGTTCAATTTGGATGCCAGGAAGTACTTCCTGGAAGTTAGGACTCCAAGGGTATGGAATGGGCTTCCACGGGAGGTGGTAGAAGCCCCATTGGTGAGGGTGTTCAAGGATAGGCTGGACAGGCACGTGGTAGGCATGTCATGAGCGAAGCCGGGCGTCAGACCAGATGGCCCAGGAGGCCCCTTCTGACTCACTCTGTGTCCATGTTTCTAAATGCATTAGGGTGTTGGCTGGCAACGAAAGGCACTGTGGTCTAACACACCTGCAGAGCTCCAAGTTGGTCTGGATAGATGCAACAGTGGCAGCAGATAGGTAGGGGGAGGGACTGCGCCGTCGAGCACCCTTGGCTTTACTCTTGAGAAGACCCACTGTCTCAAGTCCTCCGCTTGCAATATCACAACCGGCAAGCCACTGAGACTACTGTGCCAGCCCCACAACCTGGAGTGTGGCATCATCAGCACCAGGTTGGTCTATAAAAACTACCATCACCTGGCGGAGTCTCAGTAGTTTGCTGTGTAGGAGTGACTGCCTCTCCTTTTTCTCACTCTTGATTAACCTGCCATACCTGGCCTCCCACCGCATGAAGGGGATTCAAGGGATGACCCGTCTTTGTATTTTTTGCAAATGTTGCATTGACTGCCTGTGCCACGTTTTTTGCTGCTGTTCCAAGCTGAGGGAGGGATTTGTCTCTCCCAATGTTACATCCAAACAGTTTATTATGTCTGCTGGAGCAAGTGTAAGTGTGTATTTTTGCTTAAAATCTGGGTTGTATGCGTTTGTTTAATGCACTGTTTGCATGTATTCAATTAGCATTTATCGACTGACTTGGTGCTTAACTTCTGAAGTGAAAGTCTGTAGGCTTATTATGTGTTTCTGTACTTCATATTATCTATGTGAAAACTTTTTCTTATTATTCCTGAAGATAAGTTTTCATAATGCTTTCTATTTGATATTTTATTTAGTACTAATGCACTCTGTATGAGGATGCAGTTAGTCACTCTGGGCTTCCTCTTTGGAAAAGCAGATGACTAATAAATGATATTGACCTATGAACTGACCACAGCCCAAGTCATGGGTGGGAAGTGGAGAAGGATCTCCTTTACCAGGGCTGGGCAAACATGCCCAAGCTAGCGGTTTATTATTTAATTTTGATTATTTTGATCTATATCCTTCCTTTTTCCTACAAAGGGCTCAAGGCAGCTTACATCATTCCCCTCCTCCATCTTATCCCCACAACAACAACCCTGTGAGGTAGGTTGGGCTGAGAGTCTGTGACTGGCCCAAAGCCACCCAGTTGGCTCCATGGCTGAGTGGGGACTCGAACCCAGGTTGTCTGAGTCCCAGTCCCATGCTCTTAACCACTACACTATCACTGGCTCACACTGGCTGATATCTTCATCCCCAGCAAAGGGTTCAAAAATTCCAACATTAATAGGATATTTTCATTAGGACCGACTGAAAGGTATCAGGAAGTTGTAAACAAAATTAGCAATCACAAAGAAGGTGTTTGGGGCCATGGTAGAAAAGCCCCACTGTGGACCATGGTACCATTTCAGAACTACAGAAAAGTAGGAACTTTTATTTTATAACACAGGAGAACACACAGTTGGGATCCATGCATGCTTGGCAGAAGAGCCATGTGCCAATCTTGTATTTTTCCCTGCCCAAAACACTGCCTTGTATAAGAACAGAAGAAGCATCCTTAATCAGAACCAAAGTCTCATTCATTCATTCATTCATTCATTCATTCATTCATTCATTCAGCATAGGAGTTGTCCTATTCCCAGAACTCTGAAGGCAATGCATGTGAAAATACAAGAAAAGCAATGAGAAGACACAATAAGACACAATTCTTGCTGCTTTAAATCATGTCCCAGATGTTTAAAAGCAGCAAGAATGTAAAGAAATGTTGAAAGAGATAAATAGCCAAGCAAGTAAAAAAATACTATTTTAAAACATAGTATTAAATAAAACAAAACAATCAGTAATTGAAACAAGCTTTAAAGCCTGGGAGAGTAAAACGGTATTTGCTTAGTGCCAAAAAGATTATGGCAGCCACTCAGATTTTTCTAGGGAGGAAATTCTGCAATGTGGGAGCCAACACAGAAAAGGCCTTCTTCTGGCTGCTGGTCTCAGAAAGCAGAGACTCTCAGAGGAGCAATGAGCTGGCCTCTGCCCCTCCCAACTCTTTTTCCTTTTCCTTTCCCAGCAAAGCAAGAGGAGAGGCTCTCACGGAAAGTGAACCAACTCGTGGTTCTTAATTGGTTAGCAACCAAGCTTGTTTATTGTGGAGTTTGACTCATGATCAGAGACTGAGTCAACTCCAGAACAAGCAGGCCGCTTCTTGAGAGCAGAAAAACTCTCTTGCCATGCTTGGCGAGCGCCGCCTGAGCAAGCCTGGCTGACAGCCGCCCCAGGGTGCCCTGCTGGCTGTGAGGGGCCTCCCCCGCTCCCTACCTGCTTGTCAGTGGCAGAGAAGCCACTGCTGACCCAGCGAGCACCCCTGAGAGCTGCCCCCAAAGTGGCAGCTTCCCCGGTCGCTGCTGCATGCAATGGCAGCAGGGTGGAGCAGAGCAGTCGTGTGTGCCACGGGTTCAAGAGGAGCCCTCCTGGGCGGGCAGCATGAAAGTGCTATCCATTCCACGCCACTGCCCTGTGCTGGGGGCAGCGGCACAGAGAGGAGCTGCCACCGGCTTGAGCGCTCCCCTTCTGAGCTGGCAACACAGGTGAGCGCTCTGCTTCACGGCTGCAGCGGCACTTTGGGGGAACGGTCAGAGGCTTCTCCGAGGCAGTGATGCTACACAGTGCCATTGCCTGGGCTGCGGCCTGGAGAGGTCCTCCCCACTCTGAGCCACCAGTCTGATGCAGGCAGCAGCACAGGGCAGATCAGTGGTACAGCAGCGAGACAGCCAGTCCAGCCCCGGGTTCCCACTCCACACCGCTGTGCACCAACTCGACAGCTCCACTGCTCCCATCGTTCTTAATGCGGCAGGAGACACCTCAGTGCTCCAGCCGGGTCCCCTGGGATCCCCACAGCTGGAGGCAGAAGCAGGTGGGCCACACCGTGGGCCCTCCAGCAGGCAAGGGTGGGTTGTGCTGTCCTGTGAACATTTCCTGGAGCTGGATCTCAGCGAGATGTCCTCCTGCAGAAAAAGTGGGGTGCACGGGTGGGGTTATTTGCCAAGCAGATGTGTAGCCCCACAAGTAACTCTGTCAGCAGCTGAACAAAAGTACAGGCAAGACTGAAGTGTTCTGGTACCTGGAGTCACCACTTAAGCTCATCCTCTCAAAACGCCCTCAAGGATCTGAGGTTTTCCTGAAACGTGTTCCTCATTCCCATCGAAGGCAAAGTCCATCAGTCACACAAGGAGAGCCAATGCCAAGCCATTATCCAGGCTGGTCTGAAGAGGTTTAGCTTAACTAGGGCCACGTCAAAGCTCTGAGGAGTCAAGCCCAGGAATCCAATAGCTTCCCTTCCCAAGAGCAGTTTTCTCACACTTAATCTTAACCTTAATCCTAGAGTTTGTATTCTGGAGTATCCCACTGCCTTTAGAGGCAGGAGATCACCTCAAAAGCAATCACTCTCCCTGCAACTTGCTTAAAATACTAATAAGATCCATTTATATGCTTCCAGAAGTAGAAATAAGCATTTCCTTTAAAATAAGGCCTATGGAGTACACCTGCGTACACCTGGCACCACATAACCCCAAAACTATCCCAATACTTCCAAATTTAGGAAGTGGGGGGGGAGGAGGATGGGTGAAATGCCTTCACACAGGAGACCTGTCCTGCATCCAAGTCAACACCTGCCCACATCTGCACCAAAAAAATTCCAGTGAAATAATAAAAAGAAACACTCCATCAGTTTCTGCTAAACATTCTCCTAAAGCCAGTTACGTTCACAAGATCCCAAGATTTACTCTAGCAGGTACTTCTTCTAAGCAGCACAAATACCTAGCATTCTATTTGATTGGGACAGAGCTAACAGCTTGGAAGAGACTGATAAAAATGTCTATAGAAACCTGCAGCAATTGCCATCTTAATCTCTTAATGAGCCCACCCTGGAGGCTAATGCAATGTTTAACAGGCCTTGCTTTTAGGAAGAGCTTCCCAACATTCACTTAAAATGAGAAAAGGGGGGGGGGGGAGAACAAGCAAGCAAAGTAATTAAGGTTGCAATCAGCTGCAGCTTTAAGAAAGACCTGTAACTCCATGCTGCAAGTTATAGGACTGTTTTCTGCCTACACATGCATGGGGTTGCATCCTACATGCCTTCAATCGAGGTACTCCAAAATATAACAAACATAGAGACATTGTCCTTTTCCTTTCATTTACCACATTTTCATCCACACAATCAAGGTGGTTCAACTGCAGAGATAATCATGAAATCCTTGGATAAAAGAATGAGGCATTGTTGCACCGAATCCCCATTACAGTTTGTTAGAATACTGGATGCTTAGGGCTCAATCTTATGTGTGTGGAGACCACAAAAAAAGTCCTACAACTCCCAGGATGCCCCAGGCAGTAGGACTGGCCAGGGCATGCTAGGAATTGTAGGGCTTTTTTCCTTACCCACACCCCCATCGGATTGCAACCTATTAATGCATAGGTTGTAAGTGCAGGACTCTGATGACATGAGAAAGCATGCAGCAGAAGCCTGCCATGGTCACTATTTTCCTGCATTCTACATAATCCATACATATTACATGCATGTGATACATGTGTGTGTTTAAACAGTCATTAGTATGTGCATACTAGGTCAATGCCAGCTCCAAGTCTTGGAGGGCATTGGCTCAAGATACCATCCATGAGACCCCCTTCCCCATGAGGCTGCCTTCCCACTGCCATTGTCATCAGCTGCCACTGATGTGAGACGTTCCAAAGGGATCTCTCCAAGCTGGAAGGAAGGGCATCGAAATGGCAAATGCTGCTCCATGTAAGCAAGCGTAAGGTAATGCATTTGGGGCACCCCCCCCCAAATTCAAGTACGGGGTGATGGGACCTGAGTTAGCAGAGCGAGAAAGGGATCTTGGAGCAGCAGAAGGCAGTTCGATGAAAATGCCGGCCCAGTGCACAGCTGCTGTGAAAAAGGCAAACTCCATGCTAGGCAACGGAATAGAGAATAGAACTACCAAGATCTTGCTTCACCTATACAAATCCTTGGTATGCTCATGCTTGGAATACTTTCTTCCTTTCTGGCTGTCTCACCTGAAAAAGGGCATTATTGAAAAGGTACAGATAAAGGCAATGAAAATGATGGGGGGGGGGGGCCTGGAGAAGCTCCATCATGAGGCATAGTCACAATAGCTGGGACTGTTTAGCTTAGAAAAAGGGTGAGGAAGGGGAGACATGATACAGGTGTTTGAACTAATACACAGTGTGGAGAGGGAGACATTTTTCCAAGGACGAAGCTGACTAGTGGGAGGTTTAGCACAGATCACAGAAAGTACTTCTTAGTGTGCAGTTAAACTATGGAATTTGCTGCCATGGGAAGTGGTGATGGCCACCAGTCTAGATGGCTTTGAAAGGGGATTGGACAGTTTCATGAGGGAGGAGGCTACCTGTGGCGACAGCCTTCTCTGGCACAACACCAGCAACATCTGGGCAGTGGCAGGTGAACAAGCAAGCTACAGCTGTGAGGTGAACTAATCCAGGGTCCTGGTACCAGTTGGGCCCTTGGCTGGAGCCTGGCCAAGCCTACCTTGGACATATATTCTTCACTGGGCTAACAAAAAGGGGTATTTCAACCGTGCAATTAAGGGGAAATTCTCCAGTTTCCAAAATGTCAAACAATAGTTCAACTCAGGGTTGATTCCAAAGGTCAGTTCTCTATCCTAACTAAAAGTAACCTAGAATAACTGGTTCTCCACCAAGTGGGTTAACCTTGACAAAGTTATAAAAGAAAGAAATCTGTACTCTGTTTTTGCATGCATGCAAAAAGGGTGAAGACCCGCCATGCAGAAACCCAACTGCCCTCAGCTAAACTCAAGATTGAACACTTGAATTTCTTTTGCAGACAGCTGGTATGGCAGAATAATGCATTCAGGAAGGACCTTAACGCACCACCAGCCAAATCCGGAGCATCACAGGGACACTGATGGACTCATTTGTGGTGCATGTTAAAAACATCCATTCTGTATGGCTGCCTTGCCTACTCCAAGGCACCTATGTGCACGGGGATCAGCTCTGTTTCCACATCACGCCAATCGAGGACTGGAAAAATGAGGGTCCAAGGGGACACTGAGATGGGAGAAGTGGAGGAGCTCATCTCAAGGCCACCCACTCAAGGTGTTCAGGCAGACATGGGAAGAGCCAGGATCGACAGCTGTCGGATAGGGGTGTGGGCCAGCAGCTGCAGGAGCCAGACAAGGCTAGTACAGTTCCTGACCCCATAAGCTGACATGGGAAAAGGGCTACCCAGCTAGAGGGCTGACCTTCAGAGAAGAGGCTAGTCCTCCTTCAAGGGGTCTTCCCAGAGGGATGGGGCCCAGACTTACTCAAGGAAGTGTTCTCGGAAGTAGTTGCTGGATTGGATTCAGTGAACCACTCTGTGCATGCTCAGAGGCTCATTCTTTGTTGTTTAGGCTTACTGGAAGTACACTGGAGAATAAAGAGCTTTTTGCCAAAGAACGGTCTGTTGTTTTAGAAGTGCAAAGGGGGAATCCTAGCTCAGGACAAGGACTCACAGATGATTCTCATGGGAGTTTGCTAAAGCCACTATGCAAAAGGCCTTGTTCCTATCCAACACTGGCCCCATTTTGGGGAAAGTGTGGAACAGGGACCTTCCCCAGCGGACTAGACTTGGTGAAAATGCCTAACTAGACACACACAATTGAGGAATCCACATATCACCTTTTAAAGACAGGCAGACACACACACACTCAGCGATATTTCCGGATAATTAGGAAAATGCAGCACAACACAAGACCCCTTTTTGTCCTGTTTGGAAGCAAAATAGTTCCGCCTTGATAGGATGGTGCAAGCCACTAGGCAGGTGTCCCTTGTGTTTCTTCCAGAGAAGATGCCCAGAGGCAAGCCTGTGGATATCATGCAACAGGAACTGACAGACAGCCAGAAATCAAGTTTATCACAGAAGCCTCCTAAGTTCATAGTACTGAAGAAAGCCCTGCTTTCATGCAAGGTGGCGAACAGATCTTAGATTCCTCTAATCATAAAACAAGCATTTGGCCACGCAGTTCCTCTCTGAATAATATTCCTGCAATCACAGAGGACCGTATCAAGTTCCAGTGTGTGATCTTTCCTGCACACTATCACACAGGACAATCCTCAAGAACCTCATTGGTTTTCCCTTTTCTACTGATACTCGGTTACTGCACATACGTGGGTCACACCGGCCTGTTCATGTTTTGCTTTGTGGTTTAAACTTTTCCAAGCTTCAAGAGGTTCTCCCAAGCATGCCAATTCCTCCATCTCGTTTCTCTGATGCCGACTTCGGCTCCGATTCTGTTGGCCCTCACCACTGATTCTGCCATTACTGGGAGTGATAGATTAAATGCCATAAAACTCAAGGCTATTCTGAAGTAGTCCAACTAACAAAAGTCCACTGAAAAGTCTTTGAAGATCAGTACACTTTCCTAAAATCCCAACAAAAGTATAAAAACAGAAGAATCATCTTTTGTAAACTGCATATCTTGTTGCTGTCCATCCAGTTGTCTCCAACTTACAGCAACCCCACGAATGAATGCCTTCCAGATGTCCTGTCCTTTACAGCCCTGCTCAGCTATCATAACATTGCATTTCTACAGACATATAAATATACATAGGTATGTTTGTGCAGCAGATTGGAAGGAACTATTCCCTGCTATACCAGGAAAACACGTAAGAAATTGGTCAATTTCTATTGGTGAAATATGATGCAAACTTGCAAGTTACACAACACTCTTGTTTAGACATGATGCTAGTGAGTCATGAAGGTCCTATGTTTGTGAACCATTATACATTATGGTCTCTCATTCCAAATTCCTGGGTTAGCTGTAAGCCAGAAAGCAAAACGTTTTTATTAGCTTGCATTATTTCATGAGACAGGTTCTTATTCCTAGAAGAAACAGCATTGGTAAAAACGGTCTGTAATGGGGGGGGGGGGGCGGGGAGCTACTCTAGTGTTGAGGAAGACAGTGAAATGGTCAATACACACAATGGAATAAAGATTGTACTGAACAATGATGGATAATTGAAAGTTGCCAATTTTTTTTACACTGACTCTGCATTCTGTCTGATTCTTCCCTGATGGACAAATGTCAGATTTAGGAGCAAGACAGGATGGTAATTCATGTCTGTACTGGAGGCAGGACATCTACACTTTTCTAAAGACTCCTCCTCAAGTTCAAGCCATGTCTGATCAGGAGAAAAACAGACAACTTAACTCCTCTGTTGAGCAAGGTGTATTTTATTATTTTATGTAACGAAATGTGTGTTTGTTCACATGAAGAGCCATGTCCCTGTTTTAAAAAGCTGAGGGAGTGATGGGGAAAGCAATCCTAATTGTTCTTTGCAAGACAACCAGCTTCAGGTGACTTTAATTTCCCTTTCTTGCTTATGGCACACAAATCACAACTCTACAGTGGGTTGTTTCATCCACGTTCAACCCTTCCCTTATAAATAGCAGATGAAGTCACTAACTACAGGTCTCCCAGGAAGTTCATGAACTCACCTGCCCCACCCAGCCCGAAAGTTTCAGCCTAATTCAGGAAGCAAGGGACTATCGGCCAATTTCCCTACGCAATCAAACTGGCTGGCAAGAGGAACAAACCCCAGCTGTTTTTGCTTCATTAAGAAGTGAGCAAACAGGAGACTTAATTACACTAACAGACCACCAAACCCAGCCAACTATCTGTTTGCTACCACCGCCAACCCAGCTCTCTGGCCCAACAGCTGAGTCCAACTGCGGCAAGCCAAACCGACAAAAGAACCACAACCAAAGGATACGTTTTCTCTGCAAAAGCCCTGCAAATTGTTGGCTCTAAGCTTGCTGCCTCTCTTTCATGGCAAGGACCCCTGCCTTTCCAACAGCCTGACCCACAGGGAAAAAAAGTTTTGTTTCCAGTCGTTACCACTTATCTCCACAGCAGAAAGAGTTCATCTGTTGAATTTCTGCCTGCTCTGATGCTAACAAAATTACAGCCCAGGAGCTCTGCCAAGGGGGAAAAAGTTGGCCACTGTACATGTGAGCATCGATGCTATATGGATGGTTTTTGGACGGAAGTATCACGGGCAAGGAATGCACATGGTCTGCCATAAACAGTGTTTGAGAACATGCAATGTATTCATTTCCTTACAGGTGTGCTATTTGGCAGGTTTGGACTCTACATGTAATGGTCTTAGATACTCCCCAGCTTTAGACTTCAACACACATTCATTCACTTTCTTAAAAATGGAGTAAGATAGCCCTGCTATGGAGCTTTGGACTTGGGAACCTAATTTTCCACTCAGTCATCACAAGAGATATCTGAAGCAGTGAGCTACTCCTTACTCAGCAGATTCCAGAAGGCTGCCTGACACAGTTAAATCAATGAGGACTGGAATCTCTGAAACACTTATTAAGAACAATGAGTGCATGAGGGCATGTTTCATGGTAAAACGTGTATAAGATTGCACTGCAAGAATCCAGTAGCATTGTGAAGATGAGTAGCAAAGGACGAGAATCCACTTGATCAGATGCACACGCAAAATGTTCTCAGGCGTACAAACACAAATATCCATACAGACGGAGACCAAGGATGGAAACTGGGAGCAGCAGGGCCAAAGGAAATCTACTCAAGGGTTGAGTTTGGGTCAGAAGTGCGTTGCTGAAACATGGGTATGTTGTCTGAACCCAGCCACACTAAAGACCCACAGTCTGTCAGCCCTGAAGAATTCAAAGTTCACAGCTGAAAAACAAACCTTCCTCTTCCTGGGTTCATGGTTAACAAACCATGGTTTCGTAGCATGGCTGGGTTCAGACAACACAGTCACCCAGGTTTCAACAACACTCCATACTCAACATATGCTAAACCCTAGTGTGGGAGTTATCATGTAGTCTGAACCCAGTCCATGGAAAACAAGGGGTAGATTCCCTGACATTTCTATGCAAAGCTCAGATATATGCAAGACAAACACAGCGACTGAACCCAGTACAAGGCAAAAGCCATCCTTCTTTTTGTGCTATGCAGTAGAACATATGGAACCCTGGTCTGGATTTTAAATCAAATGCAATTGGGCTTTATGTATCTGCCACAAGAAAACGAAATTTTACGCATCTAGTCCACAATAAGCCTTTAAGACCCACCTACATGTTCTGTTGAGAATTCCACAATTGTAAGTCTGAACATAATTTATTTTCTGCAAGGTGGGGAGAGGAATTTCTATGGGGGAGGCATGGCTCAGAGTAAGGGCCAAAGCTTTCCCTCTCCACCAGCTTGGAGGAGCCCAGAAGAGAAAGAGAGACAGCGACTTTCTGAAGAAAGCTATGTCAGGAGCTGCACTCATGCTAGAACAGCCGTTCCAGGCCATCCAGTCAATGCTGCACAGAGTGGGGCCAATACTTGCTGGGCCCTGTCAATGCCTTCCCAGTGGCCTGCAGTCCACACACAAAGAGGGAAGGGCTGATGAGGGCTGGCAGAAAGTCAGTAAGCAAGGAGGCTGTGACTTCTCCCCTGCCACCATTGCATGGGCCATGGTGAGAGGCAGGTGAACAAGCAGGAGGAGAGGAAGTTCAGAGACCTCTTGTGCCTGAGTCTGTCTAGCCTTGATGCCTGCCTTGAATAAAGGCAATGTTCTTTATAGAGCTCGTTCTGCAATTAAGAAGCCCAATGTCCCCAGTCCCATGAGACATCCATGCAGAGAGTGGAATGCCCGTCCAAACCTTTCCCCCAACCACCACCTGTAGACAGCCGGGGCACGGGGCTAACAAGGACACGAGACCGGCAGGTGGGATTTTGCTCCTGGGCACTACTCAAGATTAATGACATGGTCTGGAACACCCAGAGTCCCTTTCCTCTGGCCCATCATTTCTCCCACTGTTTTGGTTCATTTTGCAGGTACCACAAGGGTTTCCAGGGACCATCACGCTACCAGGCAAAAGTAAAATATTGAAACAAAACAGGAATGCACAGTTTTTTAAAAATACAGACAAATGGTGCTATTTTAGAGTTGAGTTGATGGTCAGAGGCAGTGGGGGTAGTTGTGGTTGTTATATCTTGCCCTTTTTCCTCTTGTGAAGAACCCAAGGAAGCTTCCCTAGCTCCATTTATCCTCATAACAACCCTGTGAGGTAGGCCAGGCTGAGAATCCATGACTGGCCCAAAGTCACCCAGTGGCAGAGTGGGGACTAGAACCTGGAGCTCCCAGGTTCTCAGGCCAACACTCCCCCTGCTGCACCACACTGGCTCTGGTTGCCACAGAACCGAAGAAGCTGGACCACCCTTCAGCAGAGGGAACAAAAACTTGGATCCGTCTCAGGAGAGGTGAGTGTCCACAGATGGTAACACTCCTCAGTCTTTAATGATGGACCGTGAAGAGATCTGGGACATAAACAGCTTCACACACAGGGGGACAACACTGCACTCACTGGATTCCCCCTGCATTTATTCCCTCCGTATCCTACCTGTCCTCCGAGGAATTCAGTGCTGACAGCGATGCTATTTTATCCTGAGCACCACATTTGGAAGATTAGGCAAGGAGATGGTTGCCTGGGACTGGGCAGTCAGGATGAGAGCCCAGGAGGTCTTCCTGGTCTGCAGGTTTTAAAGAGGCAGGAGCCCTAACGTACACATTTCCATTAATTGCACCCTGGCTGTTGAATCTGAAACTGATAGGTAGGTGGGCAGCTGGAGCTGCCACTGCTCCCCAAGCAAAGAGAGGCAACTCGGACAAGCTTTCCATCTTGACTGAGCCAGGAATGGCACTTCAGTTGACCACCATTACACCACAGTGGAACAGCAAACAGCTCCTGTACACTACTAAATATAATAATAATAATGGTTCACAGACCACTATTTCAAGGAGAAGGGGAAACCAAAGCCCATATGAAATTTCTTTGAAGCCAGTGAACCAAACCTATTTACTAAATCGTATTCTCTGACTTGAACTCCTTTGCTGCCTAGGAACATGCACTCTGCACATGCCCAGAAGCAATTTCCTGAGTATAACTTTACACATTCAAGTACCAAGCGCTGGCAGCGAACTAACAAGCAAAAAGCACACACAGCCAATGTGTTGGCTTGCCAAAAATACACCGCTGACAATCCCACCACAGGTAAGAGAAAGTGGGAGGAAATGTCACTGCACAGAACTTCTGGGGAAAGTACAAGAGCAAAAGGTACCTGCAATCAGGACAGGATATTTTTATGGTGCTCTTGAGCAATGCCTCAGCCAGGTAATTTTCAACCTTGGATTAATGGTTTTATGCGGAGATGTGGCAGGAACTCCAGGCGCCATGCTGCATAGTACGTATGTATCTAACAATGCCAACAACAAAACTTCGCCAACCGTGGCTTTTTTTTAAGTGCACTTTTGCATTTTAAACTCACTTGAATTTAGCAAGATTCTGACTACAGGAATAAAACAGCAGCTTGCTTCTGCTGATCCGATGGCCTGGCACTCCCTGCCTGGTCCTCTGGAAGGGGTGCGCTGCAGGGTCCTGGACTTTGGCCCCAGGATCTTCGCTCGAGCTGCACCGCTGCTCCAGAGCAGGGCACTGCAGCCTGCTGCAGCAAGGGCCCTGGCACTCACACAGGAAGGCAACGAAGCAGAACTGTCCAGGTAGCAAGCAGAGGAGAACAGGTGGAGGAGGGAGGGAGGGGAGGCAGCACAGGGCTCCCAGCCAAGTCACCTAACAACTGCAGCAGTTGCTGCCTCCTAGCAACAAAACTTTAAAGTGCCTTAAAAAATGAAAGAAAACATCAAGTAACAGAAAATGGGAGGCTGGGGCGCTTCTTACTTGGAATGAAGGCAAACAGGCCAGCTGCACAGTCAGAATGCTGGGTTTGGATGTGCAGGGTCCCAGCTCCTCTACTACATTTGAGGCGTGCAGAGTATCCAACTGTGTCCTCACAACAACCCTGTGAGGTAGGTTAGGCCAGGGGACGGCAACCAGCTCAAGGTCACCCAGGGAGGGTGATGGCTGAACAAGGGTCCGGCCCCAAATGGCTCTGATCCAAGTCCCACCGCCGGCATGGCTGCAGCGCACCAGCTCCCCACGGAGCGAGCAAGTGCCGCGGCATCACACGCACACTTCCCGTTCCCTGCCTCAGTTTCCGTTCTGGAACGGGGAATAATAGCGATTCACCTCCCAGCGCTGGAAAAACGAACGTGTCGGGACACCCAACGCCTGAACAGCCCCCAACAGGGCCGGAATCCCCCAGCAGAGACTCAAAAAGAGGACTGCTCACGAAGCCCCCCGCAAAGCGCACGCGAAAGTGAGGCGCCAGGCGGGGGAGCGAAAAGTAGCGGCGGCGGAAGGGGAGCCGAGGCAGCCTGCCCCGGGCGCCGCTCGCGGGGAGAGCCCGCCGGACGGTGCCCGCCGCGCCGCCCCAGCCGCTGCCTTACCTTGGCGTAGAGCTCGGCCACCGACATGTCCTCCTCGCAGGCAACGCGCGATCCGAGCGCAGCGCTCGGCAGGGCGCAGCGGCGGCGGACGGCGACGGGCGCAGCGCGAAGCCGGCGGGCGTCCCCCGCGCATCCGAAGCCCGCACGCTGCGAGCAGTCCGGGGCGGCGGAGGGAGCGAGGGAGGGAAGTCTGGCCGGGCTCACAGCAGGGGCGCGGGGCGCATGGCCGGGGGGCGCGGGACAGGGCGGGCCAACGCGAAGGCGCACGACCTTTGCCCGGCCGCGGCGGCGGCGGCTGAACTTATTTCCCGAGCGCCCGCGGGAGAGCGAGAAGGCGGAAGGCGCGGGAGTGCAGCGCCGCTGCCCGGCGCAGCCAGCGGGGCGGGGTCGGGCCGCCGCTCCCTCTCCAGGTATGGGAGGCGCTGCCGAGCGCGCAGGCGGCGGTAGCAACCAGCCGGCCGGCGCCGCTCCCGCTCGGCTGCCTGACGCAGGTGGCGGAGGCTGGCCGGCTTTCCCTCCAGCGCTCGGCCCCGGGGAGAGCCCTTCGCAGGCGAGAGCCTGCGCGCACGTAGGCAGGCTCGCCCTCTGCTGGCTGCCGGGCAGAGCCTGCCATCCTGTGACGGGAAAGAAGTTCTCCGCGGCAGAGGCGCGCGACCGGATTGCCAACTTTTGCGTGTCCTGTCCGTGCAGGAGGGCCCTTCGCCAGCGGGGCGCCCCCTGCCGGGAAGGGGGCGGGGAAAGCCTCGCCTCCCGAATTGCCGCTCTCCACTCAAAGCCGCGGAACGGAGGCAAAGGCAGCAGTGCGGGCTGCTCAAGACCCAAGACTGCTCAAAAGGTGGCAGGCCAACCAAAAGGTCGCCAAGAATGCAACCTTCCGAGAGCTCTAGAAACCTTTACACCAGGGCCGTCTTAACGCATGGGCCTGATGGGCACTTGCCCGTGGGCCCTGTACTAATAATCTGTGTATGTTAACCCTTGGAAAATGGGAAAACTTCCAAAATTAACAGTAGTTGCAGTTGTGTAGGGGCCCCAGTACCCTGCTTTGCCCGGGGCCCATAATGCTGTTAAGATGGCCCTCATTACACCTTGTCTGAGGAAGAGATCTGAAGATCTTGTAAGTCGGCATATTTGAGGTGACCTTTGGCTTGGCCTGTATTGCTGTGGCACAAATATGGACTTTGGAAAGCAAGAAAAAGTCTTAGGGCACCTTGAAGACAAACATGTTTTTCTTATGGATGCATTAATGTGTTGCTTTTTAATTTTATGAAAATTAGTCTTGTTATTTAACATTAATATACCACCTCATCTGCTAAAGAACCAATGCTCAATGTAGTTCAAATGTGAGCAAGGCAATGTTTGAAAGATGGATACTTAGTAAGAGCAAAAGCTGAAACAGGCCTGAGATGACTTCATCAGATACATGAAGTTTTATTCTCAGTTGGCATTTACACACACACACACACACACACGTGGGTGGGGGGGCAGAGAAAAACAAATACAAACAGGTCAGAATGAAACTGTTTCCATCCTTCTGTAGGTTTTAGAAAACATGAGTCTCTGCAAGGAGAAGAGCAGCACACAAGGCCTAAGCTGGGCTAGAGCCTTTCGCCTGGCATGCTAATTTTCTTTGCAGGGAGTACATTGATGTGTTCTGCAGGGAATGTGTGACCGAGCTAGTGAGCTGAATGGTTAGTGGCTGAGATGGATACTTTTCAGCAGTTGCCAGGCAGAATTGTGATGAGCCAGAGACCGGTGTAGTCTGAAGAGGCAGCCCTCTCATGAGAATCCCAGGCAGTGCTGTGGAAAGCAGGTAAGATCCTGAAGAAGGACGTGGCATCCATGGAGGATGTGTTAGTGACCAGAGAGAGTCACAGCCTAATATTGTTGAGCATTCTAAGGGTGTGAGACAAAGGAGCTGACAGAAACCTGAGTGCAGAAGAGAAAGCCGGCTGCAGCCGGCTCCACTCACGACATGCCCATCATGTGCATGTCCAGCCTATCCTTGAACACCTGCACTGATGGGGCCTCAACGCCCTCCCATGGAAGCCCCTTCCACACCCTCGGGGTCCTGACTGTCAGGAAATGCTCCCTGGCATCCAAATTGGACCTTGGTTCCCTGAGTTTTGCTGCACTGGAACGCGTCCTGCCCTCCTCCACAGGGGAAAGCAGACCTCAACCCACCTTGGTGTAGCACCCCCACATGTACCTAATGAACCACATTACCACATCATGAATGCACACAGTTTTATTTTCTAAGGAAATAAGTTACTTGAACATCTTGAAGCCAATATGCTTGTTTTACAAGTACAGTTTAATTTTGTTTATTGTTAACCCAGAGTCATGAGCTGTTTGAATCACAGTGTCTCATCCTCAGGACCACATCAGACAGTGGGGGAGATATCCGAAAAGTAAAAGACACGCCATATCCAGACACCGACTGCTCTCTTGCAGCAGCATGTGGAGCATGTACTCACATCACAGAGCGGGCAGCTGCTGTGGAAAGCCACTGTGGCCCCACTCTGTTAACCGCAAGAACAGAACCATGTTTGCTCCATAGCTGGCTTAGCAGAGGGACTCTTCCGCCTGAGATGGGTTCATACATTCATGTATGTTCCTCCAGATTCCCACGACAAGAGCATAAGCCCTGCTGGACAGACTAAAGTTGGAACGAAGGAACCATGCTGTTGCCTTGTTTGCCCCCAGCAGGGGTACACTGCCTTTCTGTATGGAGGTTCCACTTATGTTATCGTATCTACTAGCCGTTGGTGGACCTCTCTGCCATTAGTTCAGCCAATGCATTCTATGCAATTTTTGATGTTCATACTGTTGCTTATGTAACCAAAATGGCAAAAGAAACAGAAAAACAGGGATGGGGACATGGAATGGGATGGAAACATCTTTGAAAAATGAGTCTGGTCATCCTGAGCCCGTCTCTGCTACAGGAGGCCTAAATGGCCACAGAAGCTCGGAATGCCTTCCTCAGCTACACCAGCTGCAGCCTCTCCTTGACGGACATGGCTTGGCAATTAATGAGTGACTGCAGTTCATTGAATTACTGCAATGCACGCTGCGTGGAGCTGTCCTTATGGTGCTGCGAAAGCTGCAGTCAGTGTGGAGGGCAGCGGCTTGGCTGTTATCAAGAGCCCTCCTTCAACATATTAACTAACTCCTTTGCTAAGGGAGCAACACTGGTGGCCCATTCACTGCCAGTCCAGGGTTAGGGATTTGTTAGTGGCATATAAAGCCCTAACCAGAACCTTTGACCAGACCAGTATAATGTGAGAGTGTGCTTTTCCAGGCT
The DNA here is from genome assembly GCA_023646645.1 of Varanus salvator macromaculatus. Taxonomy (NCBI): domain Eukaryota; kingdom Metazoa; phylum Chordata; class Lepidosauria; order Squamata; family Varanidae; genus Varanus; species Varanus salvator. Next base: position 7,984,235 of record JAIXND010000762.1, read on the forward strand.
CCCTGGTGACGGAGGTCATGCAATGAGGCACCCCTGGTGTCTCTGCAAAGCCTTGTAATCCAGTGGAAGTCCATCCAGAGCAGAACGGCTCGTTCCCTCTGGAACAGCCAGCCTGTTCATGTGAGCCATGCACCAACATTTATTTTTGGCACTTTCTAAAGCCTTTTTTATTTAAACAAAGTTTTCCTGAGTAAGCAGTCATGGATGTATTGGCATTAATCACATTTAAAATACTTTGTTTTATTTGATCCTCTTTCTTTTTTCTTTACAGTTCTTGTAAAGGGAATTTTATTACATATGGATACAAATACGATAAATACAAATGGAATAAATATGAAGGGTCTTCAAAAAGTTTCCACACATTTATATTTTAAATATATATTTTATATTTTTTTGCTGATGACATTAAAAAGTTGGTCTGACACTGGGAAAAATGCAGAAAAGTGATGCAATTTGTTTTTGAAATTCTTAATAGTTTAAAAAATATGGAAACTTTTTGAAGAACCTTCATATATGGATGGATGGATTCTATACGTAGTATGCAGTAGAATCTATATAAAGTGTCTTTGCAGTATGGCAACATGGTGACATTTTGTTGGCGAACCCACAGTTTAAAATAAAAATAATAAATACAGTCTTAAAATATGCACTATAAAATGAAAGAAACCTTTTCTTCACTGTATGCTTAAGCTGCTGTCAATAGGTTTCACTAGGTGAGAATCTCATCAAATGAGAGTAAAATAAATATATGTATTTTCTCTCTGCTGCTTCTTTTGGAAATATTTCCCAAATGCTTTTTGTTTAAAAAAACAAGAGCAACTGCATATTCCAACATCCTTTTTAATAGTTCTGTAAAACGTCAGCCTACCATCCTCCTATAGCTATTTAAAGCTTTGCCGCAGTTTTAAATAGATGGTTGAATTTGCACACATGGCAGGTGTTTCTCGAATGTAAATGACAATTCCACTTCTTCCTTTATTAAATCAATATAGCCCCTCCCCCACCATAAAAAGCTTGACTACATTTGGAATTAGGAAAGGAAATTAAGCCTATATTTAATCCGCAATCCTGGACAGTACTGGCACTCCAAAGCATAGTGAAGCTATGCACCATTTTAAAGAGAATTTCTTATGCCTCTCTAAAACTTCTAATTAGAAATTTTAAAATATTCGAAATTTATCAGAAGGGATAACCTGAGATAATTTGTCTTCTCCATTATCCACAGTCAGAAACTGATGGTCATTTCCCCACAGCATTTTAGCTCAGTCTAGAACGAATTTGTACCTTTTATTTCAAGATCGGATAACATCCACTGGTCTTTGCACATTTGCTAGAGCAGACTGGGGGAGAGTGCTAAGGGTTGAAGCACAAAGGCCCCATGTAGGCTCCTGCTTAGCCAAAAGAAGTTCCATGATTAGGCTCAAGAGGTGATTCGGGAACAAGGCGACCCACCTCATAGGGCTACTGTGAGATGGAAGAACAGGCTGCCCTGGCACCCCTGAAGGAGGGGCAGAATAAGTGCTTGGCCCCCATGCTGCCTGAGATGGACAACAAGGTAGCATCCAATTCTGCTTCCACCTGCCTTTCTGTGGAAAACACCTGACCAGACAAGGAGCGCTGGTTCTGCGGCTGCAGACCCGGGAGATCTGGATTCTTGTCCCCACTGTGTGCCTGTCACTAACGCTCCGCTTAAGCTACCTTGCAGGTTGGATGCAAGGCTGAAATCGGGAGGAGGAGGATCGTGTACGCTTGGAGAACAAGGTGTGATAAAAATGGAACAAGAAATAATACATAAACAAATACCACTTCTGGTGTCCTCTATCTGATGGGAATGTGCTGTCACGGAGGACACCATTTCCCAAAGGGGACCTCCAGGCCACACAACTTGGGTGAGAGCAGATAGCTAACAAACATAGGCCCCAGAATTCAAAAATATTGTAGTGTGAGGGAAATGAGAGATCAGAAGGTGGCATGAAAGCAACTCAGCCATTTATAAGGTGAGTGTAGAGGAAGAACAAGCACTGAGAGAAGTTCCCAGTGAGTCTGCCATAAGTGGCAGCTGAAAGGGAACTGGGACAGGTGGGAACCCCCTGGGGAGATGCATGCTGGGACAGTGGGGAAACAGTGTCACCAAACATTCCTCACCTATAGAGGCTTCCCAGATGAGGCTCCATGCAAGCCCACAGCCCGTATGTGTAAAATGCAGAGACCACAAAGAAGAGCTATTATTAGAAGCATAAACAATAGGATATAGCTCCAAGCAAGAATGGGGAAAGCGATGGTCCATCAGATATTGTTAGACAACAAGCCCCATCATTGTGGAGCAGCGGTGGTGCCAGGCGGGCCTGATGGAAGCTCAAATCCAACAACATGGACTGCTGACAGTCACAGCAGACAGTACTGGGCTAATACAATTACAGTGAAGTACAGTTATGTGCATGAGGTGAAGTGATGTGAGGACACCTTTCCTGAACCTGCTCCTTCCAGATGTTTTGTCCTACGACTCTTATCATCGCCAGTCAGCTCCTTGACGCATGGGCAACCCAAGGTTGCTTACACACTAGCCATTCAGCCCGTGGTTGCCACCTTTCGTTCCCCTTTTATGGAGAATCTATAAAAAGACAACCCACGGTTTCTTCAGTGCTGTCCTACTGTCTTTTTTCTAGCCTTGATGTGTGGCTACTGTTTTCAGTTGAAACATGGTCAGGTCAGCCTGTCCCATCTGGGCAGGCAAAGCTTACTAGGGTTACTCTGTCTTCAGTTAAAAACTCATTTTCAGCTTATGCCTTTAATTGCTTCCTCTCAACAAGTTCATAGCATTGCGGAGGAATGGAAAGATTATTTGAGGCAGCAATTATGTATTTTTTGCTGGACTAGCAGTTCCTATGTTTTACCATTATTTTTTTAAAGTAAGGAAACTAGTAACTGTGGCAAACAGGAATGGACAATGATTAAGAGGCACTTGATCCAAGCTAATACGATACAAAACCAAACAGAAAGCAATTAGAGACAGAAGCCACAAGAAGCTTCTAATTAAAGTTGCAGGAGGCTTTTGTCAAGTGGGATTAAACACTATGAAAAGCTCTTGGGTGCTGCCCTATAGTACAATATTATGTTAAGTGATGTTGATTTTGCTACTCGATGGTTAGCAAAAGGCAATGCCACAGCAGTGTTAAATGGCCCTAGTGTGGAAGCATTGCTCCTCAGCATCCTCTTCTTCATTGCATGGTATTCCGAGAAAGTTCAACGCTTATAATGCAGACCTGTTCACTGGGAATCCTAAAAACATGAACTGCTCTTCTAATTTCATGTATAGTCAGGCTGGTCCTAAAATTCCGCTGAAAAGATATCAGAGGCATCTTTCAGAAAAGTCAACCCTGCTGAAAGACAACTTACTTTATCCATCTTCCCTCAGCATCCTGTTTCCCTTGTGTGGTGTGTGTTTTTTTAATTGTGAGCCTGCAAATAAGAACTGTCTTGTTTTTATTGCTTGTATCTAAGTTACTCCAAGAGCCTTTTTGCCTGAGCAGTGGGATCAAAATGTCTTTAAATAAATAAAATTAGAACTTCTTCAAGGTATTAAGAACATTCACTAATGTATATACTAGTGCTTAGCTGTGCATTGATGCCCCTTTCTTATGCTAACAAATTAGCACTCCTCCCCTAAACACTAAATTGAAATGAAGCACTTTATCAATTGATTTCTACATGCAAACATTACTACTTGGAGATTGCATTGATTTCAGGACTTGGAAAATCTATTGCCCTGCTCAAAGAAAGGTCATTTTCTAAAGGCGCAATCCTATGTATGTTTCGAACAGTAAAAAAGGCCTCCAATTCCCAGCCAACATAGGAACATGCTGGAAGTTGTAAGGCAGGCAGGCAGGCAGGTTTGCATGGGATTGTATCCTAATCCTATTTCAGAAGCATTTCCTGTGCTTTCCACTCAGAAAGAGACTAGGATGGCCCTCCTTAGCAACAGAATCCACACCAGAAAGCAAGCCACACTGATTTTATGTCAAACTTAACTGTTGCAGCCCAAACAAGGGTTGACCACCCAGTCTAAACTAAGTGTCAGCTTCAGATTGACTGACCTACTTCCAAGTAAACAAGTGCAGGATTGAGCTTGCAAGACCTGTGCAAATTGTGCAGGAAGCACAGCTGGACTAGTGACTACTCTTGGTGTCAGCCAGCCAGTATATTCTTCTCACCAGCAAAGTTGGCCCCTGGAGTCACATTGTCGGGCCCCCACCAAGGACCTTTGGGTGTTAGGGGAGAAGACAACATGCAGTGACAGGGAAGAAGAGGAGGAGACCTGCTGGTTGCCTCTTTTTTGGCCAGGAAACCACCAAAATTAGAGGAAGTAATACACCAATTAAACCACATTTTGGTAAAGTGACTAGTACTGTGCTTTGGGGAGCAGGAATATTCCCAAATATCTGAGGTCCAACCAGGCTACAACAGCTTTCACCACAACCCACTAGGTTTTTCTTGGCTTTCTCTCTGACCTGCTGCAATTTTCTGTCCTGGCTTCGTTTCTGAGCTGCTAGATAGAAGGGGAACGTGTTGCCCCCGAGACACAGTTGGGGTGCCACTCCCATCATCCCTCAAGACTGGTTATGCTGGCTTGGGCTGCTGTCCGGCAATATTTGGAGGGCCACATGTTCCCCACCCCTCAAGCACCAGTTGAGCTTCCTCCAGCTTCTCTTCTGGCCCAGCAATATCAGGATCAGGGCAGCGGGAGAGGAGCAAGCCAGGTAAGGAAAGCAGTGTAGATATTGCAATGCTGGGGGGGGGGGGGTGCAGCTACGTCTGAAGGAGAATCCAGTTGCTCTGCCAAAGCTCTGGCTTGGCTGCCAAGCGAAACCCGGCCTGGCAGACTCGGGGAATCCCAGGCCAGGACTCTTCTGTTGCCAAGGGGACAGTGGGAGCCTGCCTTATTTATACAGCAGCAGCAACGTTGCTATCCAACCTTTCTGCAAAGACTGTAATCAAAGCAGTTCCATTGTTAGAAAATAAGCACTCTAAAAAGCAAATTATTAAAATAACAGCACTTAAAAACTGTTATTGAAGAGACAATGTTTAATTAAAAGTAGGCTAGAGGAATGGAGGAAGAAACTAGATACAGTTGAAAAAGGGTGTTGTGGGAATGCTTTTTGAATGCCTTGTACTGATAGAAGGATGAGGAAGTGGGTCCTAGATCAAATAAATCTAGAGCTTTCCCTAGTATGAGGCTGCCATACTGTGGGCATGTCATGAAAAGGCAAGACTCGCTGGAGAAGACAATCATGTCAGGTGAAGTCGAAGGCAGAAGAGGAAGACCAGCAATGAGATGGATTAACTCCGTAAAGGAAGCCACAGCCTTAAATTTACAAGAGTTGAGCAGGGCTGTCATGGATAAGTCGTTTTAGGGCTGCCATAAGTCAAAGGTGACTTGATGGCACGTAACAACAGAGGATGGGAGAGAGGGACCAGGGCTCTGTGACACAGTACGCACCTTGCATGCTCACAGACCCAAGCTCAGTTCCCATCAGCCCCAGCCAAAAAAACTCTTCAGTAGGGCAGCTGAGAAAGGCCACTGACTAGGACAGTGAACAACCTGTGCTGGTGCAGAGATCTAAATCTAACAGTGGCCTAGATTTACCAAGGCTGCAGTCCTATGTGTGTCCAGACAGGAAAAAAAATGTCACAACTCCTAGCCTGGAAGTTACAGGACTCTCTTTTCCTGTCTAAATCTTTATATATTTATTATTTTGCTTATATTTCACTGTATTTGCCCAAGGGCTTGCTAAAATAACTTCTGGTCCCTGACCTCTGATCCAGCAGCTGTTAAATTTACAACAGGAATGAAGAGATTGCAGGACCAAGTAATCTTTAGTACACGATAAACTAGGATCCACCAAAAAATGCACACTTCAGATTTAAAGAATTCTGAGCCCAGGAATTTGTGTCTCAGAAGTGAACAGAGCTTACAGCTCATCCACACAAATGCACACTCATGTTTACTCCTAGCTCTCTTCATTTTGGCAGTATGAATTAAGGCAGCAGGGAAGTCATCTTGCTGCAGCTGTTGCTTAACAGTCGGGAATCAGAAACCCTTGCTCTCTCCTGCAAATTCCCAGAGATAAGGGAGGGTCTGTAGCACAATGGTGGAGCTCCTGCTTTGCGTGAAGGAGGTTCGAGCCCCAGCATCTCCAGGCAGGGCAGGAAAAATCCACCTGGAACCTGGGAGAACACCTGCTGGTCAGATGGACCAGTTCAGTGACCCACTGCAAGGCAGGCTCCTGTGTTCCCATCTACCAGTAAATGCAGATCTGCCACTCCTGATTTGCATCTTTCATAGATTAATTAGCAAGGACCCATGATACTTAATACTGAGGCTGTAAGTTCAGGGCACACTTGTTTTCTGAAGCTGTTTTGGTTCAGGTGCGTCACTGAAACTGGCACTGAAATAGGAAAGAAAAATGTGAAAACAGCTCTTTGCTTCTGATGATCAGGCCTAGATTTTGGCTCTTAACACCCTTCGGCTCTTAGACACCCACACGTCTTGTAAAGCAGCCAAGAGATCTTGTAACATGAAGTACATACACTTAGCTATTAAATATGAAAGACCTGCTGATATATTGTTCTATGGAAAGCAGATTAATCACTGCTACTTAGGATTTTGAAGTATGGGTAAGCCCTGACTCAGAACTATCTTATAATGGATGTAACTCATCCAACTTGCTGCAAGAATGAATGAGATGAAGGTGGAGGGGAATCATTGGATTAGAGAGGAAAAAATTGTTAGTGTTACCATGAAAATCATGCACAAAATGGCCTGATCCGCTGGGTACACATTTAGAGGTGTTCCAGGAATGTTTTGAAATAAGGCTCCATTGCAATTTGTTGTTGTTGTTAGTCGCGAAGTTGTGTCCGATCCATCATGACCCCATAGACAACATTCTTCCAGGCCTTCCTGTACTCCAACATCCCTCAAAGTCTACCTAAGCTCATGCCAACTGCTTCAGTGACTCCATCAAGCCACCTCATTCTCTGCCATCCCCTTCTTCTTTTGCCATCTATTGTTCCCACCATCAGGCTCTTCTCCAGGGAGTCCTTCCTTCTCATTAGGTGGCCAAAGTATTTGCGCTTCATCTTTAGGATCTGGCCTTCTAAAGAGCAGTCAGGGTTGATCGCCTTGCAGTCCAAGGGACTCCCAGGAGTCTCCGCCAGCACCACAATTCAAAGGCCTCAATTCTTCGGCACTCAGCCTTCCTTATGGTCCAACTTTCACAGCCATACATTGCAACTGGGAAAACCATAGCATTGACTATACGCACTTTTGTTGGCAGGGTGATGCCTCTGCTTTTTAGTATGCTGTCTAGATTTGCCATAGCTTTCCTCCCCAGGAGCAAGCGTCTTTTAATTTCTTGGCTGCAGTCCCTGTCTGTGGTGATCTTGGAGCCCAGGAAAATAAAATCTGTCACTATCTCCATTTCTTCCCCATCTATTTGCCAGGAAGTGAGAGGACCGGATGCCATGATCTTAGTTTTCTTCTTTAAGAGTTTCAAGCCAACTTTTGCGCTCTCCTCCTTCACCCGCATCAAGAGGTTCCTTAGTTCCTCTTTACTTTCTGCCATGAGAGTGGTATCATCTGCATATCTGAGGTTGTTGATATTTCTCCCAGCAATCTTAATTCCAACTGGTGATTCATCCAGCCCTGCCTTTCTCATGATGTGCTCTGCATATAAGTTAAATAGGCAGGGTGACAGTATACAGCCTTGCCAAACTCCTTTCTCAATTTTGAACCAATCAGTGGTTCCGTGTCCAGTTCTCACTGTTGCTTCTTGACCCGCATATAGGTTTCTCAAGAGAAAATTAAGATGGTCCGGTACTCCCATCTCTTTAAGAACTTTCCACAATTTGTTGTGATCCACACAATCAAAGGCTTTAGCATAGTCAATGAAGCAGAAGTAGATGTTTTTCTGGAACTCCCTGGCTTTCTCCATGATCCAGTGTATGTTGGCAATTTGATCTCTAGTTCCTTTCCCTCTTCGAAATCCTGCCTGTAGTTCTCGGTCCACATACTGCTGGAGCCTGGCTTGTAGGATTTTGAGCATAACTTTGCTAGCATGTGAAATTAGTGCAATGGTGTGGTAGTTTGAAAATTCCACCACAATACATTCCTGCTTTCTCTGCGTTGCTGTGAAAACAAGCTGATTTGTAAGAAAGAATTTTGAGTAGCTGAACTGGCTTTGGTGCATGATTCAATCACTTGTCCCAAATTGAGACCATTCCTGCAATGAGGCCACAGAGATTAAGAAAAACTTAATCCAAAACTTGTCCCAAAGCTTCCCCTGCCTAATTTCTGAGGATCCATTCACTAATGTAGCAGTCCTTGTCCTGAGAATGAACACACTGGCGGACTGTAAGTTGACCCTAACATGGTGTGCGTGCGTGAGAGAGAGTGAGAGCAAGCATGAGCAATTAAAAATGCTGAATTTGGAGCTTTTGAGCATGAGCTAGGTTTTTTTTTTATATAAATAACTTGGAGTAGCAATGCCTACAAGTATTGCTTTAAGTTTAACTCTAATTTTATTCCTTAACATTTTGAAATATTCTTTATTTAATGTTACAGTTTAGCAACATTCAAACAAAAAAGGAAAAAGAGAAAAGAAGTTTCTACTTGAGCAAAGATAAAAGTGGAAAAACATGTCTGCTTTCCTATCAGTCAACACGCAAGAGCAGAGTATGTTGTAACTGTCAGTCTAGAGTTTTAATGCAATGAATTACAAATGCATATATATTTTAAGAAATCAGCACTAAGATTGAGAACTACAGGTTAGTTGCCTGCGTAAAGGGTGAAGATCTTTTAGCCTCATATAAGGTCTGGAAAGGACATCTGCCATCTTCTGCTGGTAAAGTCTTTCTGCTTCCAGAGCCAGCTCATAGTCACGGCGCTCCTCCTCCTTCGCAGCTTCACGAGCTTGCTTGAGGTGATCGATCTGAGCACTGAGCACCTCCCGATATTCTTTCAGTTCCACTAAACGCCTGCAGGAAACACCATAAGACAGGATGCATCTCAATACCACCAGAAACAGCACTGACAAGTTTTCCAAGGAGTGAGACTTGAGCAGCTTTGCTAAAGCTAAGCAGGTCCAGGTCTGGTCAACCCAAGTTTGCCACTTTGTGCTCTCGGTTGCAATGGTGCAATATCATAGTAATAAAATAAATGTAGCATTCTTCGGCAGGGACCAGGCCACCATGGCTCCACGAAGAGTCGGCTGCCAGCCCTGGCTTCCTGAACTTGGGTTTGCAACTTTTCATTACCCACAATGCCCCAATGTAGCACTGCAGGCCAAACCTAGATCCCATTTTGATTTACCATAATGCCCTGGCATGACAGTGTTGGGAGCACTGTGGGTAATCTAAGTGGTGGGCACCCTGCACAGATTGCTGCAGCTCACCCCTGACCTATAAAGACCTTAACAGCTTGGATCCTGGCTACCTAAAGGAGCGCCTGTGACCATATATGCCCTCCCGCCCCCTACGATCTGCAGCTGATGCTCTCCTCCGGGAACCCTGTGTGAGAGAAATAAGGAGGGTGAGTACCTGGAGGAGAGCTTTCTCTGCGGTGGCGCCCCACCTATGGAATGCGCTCCCCAGAGAGGCTCACCTGGCGCCGTCGTTATTTTTTTTTCGGTGCCAGGCGAAGACCTTTTTATTTAAGAAATATTTTAATTGTTAGTTATTAATTTTATTATTGTTATATTTATATATTTCTATTTTTATAGTTTGACTTTGAGATGGGCCAGTTTTTAAATAGTGTATTGTTTTCAATTGTATTTATTTATTGTTGTTAGCCGCCCCGAGGCTTTTTGCAAGGGGGCGGCATACAAATGTGTAAAATAAAATAAAATAAAATAAAAATAAAGATGAGACCAAGGTGGGTGACAGGAAGTCAGAGGTGGGCAGAAGGAACCATGAGGGGGTTCAGCAAACTGTGGGAGTTTCTTGGCAAAATACAACATAAAAGTGGGATGGATGGATGGAAACATTTACTCATGAAGTAGCACAGTTCCCTGCTATTTCAAACATTCCTTGATATGACTGTCATTGAAACAAGGAGCATGACAAAGCGTGTGAGTATCTTGATGAAGATGCTCACCCTTCTGGAGAAGATTCCCTCTCAACAGAGCCCAAATAAAGGACTCCATTAAAGAGAAGTGTAAACAGCACTACAGTACCCAAGAGAGAGCCATGAAATAAGCTGCTGTAAAAGGCCTGAGTTGCATCAGACTGCTGAGATGAAGAGGGCTGCGTCTCTTTAAACACAAAACAAAACTGGTATTGAAGAAGTCCATCCAACAATATCGATCAATTTAACTCTCTACCTTTCTTATAATAAGGCAGCAGGTGATGGCCAGTTAGGTCCCAAACTGCAGACACCTTCCTTTATTAAGAAGCCTTTCAGAAGAGGACAAGAAAAGCTGTGGAAACGTGCCATGTGCCTGCTTAAATCAGCCAAACCTTCAAGCAACTGCCCTTGAACGTCTGCCCTCTTTTGTCATGTCGAACTGCCATGACAGAGTTCGGAATAGCACCCGGCAATCTTCCGGTCCTGCAGGCAACTTCAAAAATGACTTATAGTATATCAAATATAATCCCCTGAAAAGGCTCTTTCAGGCACGAACGAGAGCAGAGGGCTGCACAGAGGTTTGTTTGTTCTTTCTTGCATGGCTCTCCCCACTGTCTTCAATCTGTGAAACTCAAGGGGCACAATGGGGATGCGGGTGATTTCCAAGAAGGGTTTTTTCTACACAAGGCATTTAACACTTCCTCATCCTTCACTACTCACAATTGTTTTTAAGTTCTCGAAAGCAGGATGTGGCCCTCCAGTTTTGCTTTTGTGTTTAAACAATTTCAGAGAGTTTGTTTGTTTTGTGGGGATTTGGAGAGGAAGCAAGGAAAATGAACCACGTTGGGTAGATCATGGTAAAAAACATGAGCCATGATAACCATGCAGGGTTGCTTTTTGTGTTCTTGGAATGCAGCTGACAATATCCAGCATTAGACCTGGATATCTAAGGGAGCAATTGCCTTGCTATGACCCCGTCTGGCTATCAATATCTGCAGGGCATGCCCTTCTGAGGGCACCTTCAGCTGCAGATGCTTGCTTGATGGGAACACAAGAGACGGCTTTCTCCTGCATTGCCCACAAACTCTGGAATATGCTCCTTCCAGAATGATGATTGGCCCTGATCTCTCTCTCTTTTTTTTAGAAAAGGTATGAAGAAAGACAGATCTTCTTAACTTCACCTTTAAAGATATGTAGTTTTGATGCTTTACTAGGGGAGGGGTGTTTTTGTTTTTACTATTTCTATGTTCTCTTTTTAAAATGTTACGGTGTTGACTGCTTTGATCACTGTGCTGTGCTTTGGTGGCCGAAATAAATAAATGTCGTGGTGCAGCATTCCCATCAGAGGGTGGAAGCCCTGCTCGGCTGGTGCGACGCACGGTACAATGCCACCCCAGCACACTACCAGAGCAGCTCCTTGAGTCCACTGGCAGGGCGCTCTGCCAGGACAGCCGCTGCCCAGGCACAGAAGGGCCAGCGAAAGGGGTAAGATGTGGCTGCACCCTGGGCAGGAAGAGGGCACAGAAGCTCCCATGCCGTATCCAGCACTTCCCCTCTGGCCTCACATAGTGCACACTTACAGCACACGCTGCGGGGACAGGAGGAGTCTGCTTAGGGAAGACAGGGAGAAGGGGCATGGCGGCATTTAGCACAAGAAGCTCGTCTCCAGGGCCCGCACGGGACTTCGGCAGAATGCAGAGTTCTTTTCCTGGGACTCTTACAGGCACGGCTCCTTGGGACTCCAGGCCTGAATGCCCGGCACGAAGCTGAACCCCACTTCTACAACTGGGAATGTGTGGACCCAGGACCCCACAGGATAAGCAAGGGCAGCAGGCAGCCATGCTACAAAGTAGCACCATTTTGAAGGGTTAACTTTGCCGACCTGACAAAGTGATATTACCTTGCGTATTTTTCCTCTTCTAGACGGTTGTATTCTAGGGTGGCTTCATTTAACAATTCCTTGTCCCGAAGAAGTGCTTCTTGCTCATGGGCATTTCTCTGCACTGGGAGTGTAAGGGTGAAAGGTAGTTAAATGCACATCAAAACAACCTCTTCTGAGCAGTTCCACCCTGTTTCCACTGCTATTTTGGTTTTATTACAATGATTGTGTGCACATGCGCATGTAGGTATGCACGCTCGCTTGCGCTCTCTCGTATTGCAATATAAATGTGGTACCCTACTTTCTCCCAAGGAAGACAGGGCAACATATATGCCATTCCCCTCTATTTTATCCTCACAACAATCCTGTAAGGTAGGCTAGGGGAAGAGGCTCTCCAGTGCACTTTGTGGCTGAAATGAGGATTTGAACCCTATTTCCTTGGTCCCCATCTGATGCTCTAGCCCATTGTATAGCACTGGCTTTCAGTCACAAAATGCCTTCTGGACCATCCTTTGTGCATATTATCAAAATGGGCATATGATGAGAGCTGGCCTGATTCAGGGTTTGAAGGTGATTCTTGATCAAACCTGGCTGAATGCCACAATGGCACCATACAAGTGTAGAAACAACACACTTTAAAACTTGAGGATCCTTTTGCATAATACAATTAGGTTTCTAGGCCTCGTGAAAGAGCACACAAGCAACGTCTGGAACATGGGTAGGGGAGAAGGTGCAGAAAAAGCTTTTCGGCCTTTTCAGTAACTTTCCACAGCAATTTTGGACTGCAACTCCCATAAACAGGAGCTAGCAGCGGTCAGGAATGATGAGAGCTGTAGTCCGAAACATTGGGAGATGCCGGGTTTTCTATCCCTTCCCCGATCCAGATACGGGCTACTCTTCATGACTGACCCAGGCTGCAGCATTTGGCTTTTCTTGGTACAGAATTCTGGCTTTGTTTCCCCAGTCCATTCTGCAAAGGGCCCTGCTTAGCATCACAGTCTTGGTGCTCCTTAAGATGGACCGCTGTTGGATCTACAAATAACAAACATCCCCAGCAGTCCCTTACGTTTCTCCTCGATTTGAAGCCGCCGTGTGTCCAGGACCTCTGTCAGTAAGCGGTCTCTGGCTTCCTTCAGGGCCTTCTCCTTCGCGGCTCGCTTTGCCCACATCTTTGCTGCCTCCTCTGCCCGCAGCTTGTCCATCTCTTTTTCCAGGCGCTTGTCTTCCTCCATCTGCTGAGCCAGGTACGCCTGATAAATCTGCTGCTCTTTCAAGAGCTCCTTCTGCAAGACGCAGGAGACAAGGGGCGAGTTGCAAAAGAGAGGAGGAACAAATATCAGCACACTGAAGAACACCTCCTTACCACTGCACAGTCTCACTCTCCCTGGGGCAGATCCAGCATTACTGTTAGACAGCCGGTAAGCCCCCTTGATGCTCATTCATCTAGTCTGCCGGCCCACTCATTTTTATTCGAAGGCTCGTCAGCACTGAGCAGGCTGATTGATGTATATCTGCAGGGAGGGTGACGAATTAACTGTCTGCCCTCTAGAAGGAATTGGCGCTGAACCTCAGGCCCACAGGCCAAATCTAGCTCACCTGGGGACCAAATCTGGGGCTCTCCAGAAAACCATGACTCATTCCCTTGGTTCTATTTCCTCTCCCTAGAACACTGATGGTTTGTTTGTTTGTTTGTTTGTTTGTTTATTAAAAGCTTTTCTATCTCATCCCCTACAAACATCTTGGGACGTCTTCCAATAATTGGGTATGTTTGTGTATTTTTCCTCCCATCTGTCCATTCTAACAGTTTGCAACGCTACTCTTAATTTACTGGTGGTAAGAGCTTTAAGTTAATGGACTTGCAGTCTCAGTATTTGCCCCGATGGCCCAAGCCCACCATTGGAAAATGGCACCTAAGAGTTTCTGCAAAATGAAAAGCAGGCCTCGGGTGGAAAGAGGTTTGATAGCCCTGCTAGAGAAGGAAGCTTCTCAGTGGCTGCATTGAAAAGCTCCGAGATCCAGCCATGTCCTCCTCCCCTACGCCCCCGAGTCCCAACCCCACACTCTGAGCAAGGAAGGAGTCTTCACTTCTGCTCTCCATCTATCCTTTCACACAACAGTGCAGGGCCTCAGATGTTATGGCCTGAAGGAACAGCACTGGCTGTTGGTTTAACGCTGAACTGAAGGTGCAGAGTGTGTGAACTATTGAATCTGGAGAAAGAAGGGGAAGAGAAAACAGGGTGTTCATTGGGTCCTCCCCACTCTCCAGAGTGTTAGGGGTCCCAGTGAGCAACACAGATCGCTAGCCGTGGATGAAAAGAGAAGGCAGCTGTTACAGGCATTCAGAAATTTCTTGCAACACAGAGTGGTGAATGTATGAACCAAGGCCATCTTTTCAAATACTCTTGGAAAAGAGGATGCACAAGAGCAGGCTATGCATTGCTCATTCTGGAAAATGCCCTACCAAGAGCTTTGCCCATTTAGATGGCCTTTGCTTGTGGGTAAGCTGTGACTCTCCCAGCAAGACAACGCAGTAGCACTGGCCTTGTTTTATTCTCCCTCCTGAGATAACACTGCTCATCCAGATTTTGCTACTGGCTTAGATGTTTGATCTAAGTTTTATTTGTTTTAAATATTGTTCTTCCTTTTGAGAACCCATGCAAGTTAAAGAAGGTAAGATTATGCACCTGCAAGTGAGTAAACAGACGTTACCAAACCATTTTTGCCCATAAACCCGAGCTTCGAAGCTTACTGAGGTCTCCTTAGTGAAAAGACCATTAATGGCACAGAAGCCAGGTTGCCTGCTGTCACCCATGTTGCCTGTAGGCCTATGTTTCCCCTCATCATACGCAGCCCGCCACACAGCCATGTTGCCACGTCTTCCCAAGCCTGAAGTACTGGTGAGCCAGCCCATGATGGAACCAACAAAGGACATTTCAGAGCAGACATTCCTTCAGTTACTCAAGCTAAGTTGCTGCACAGGCAGCCTATGAGTCACAGCAACACGGACACGCAGGAATGGAATGGATGCCTTGCTGTCAACTTTGTGAGACTCCCGGTGCATGATGGTTTGGCCATGGCACACCATTTGGGAGTTGCTGCATTCAGTCTACAACCCGAATTCACTGCTGGCCTTACTTTCCTTTGCTTTTGGCCCTCAGTGTCCTCCATGGCTTCTTGCAAGGCATGGTCCAAGATTTTCATATCTAATGCCAGCTCGTCTTGCTTTGCTTCCTGGAGGCGCCTGTTTTTCTCCTTGATAGAATCCAGCAATGATTCCCTGCACTCCCTCAGCTTCCGCCGTCTCTCAATCTCAGCACGTTCCTCTTCCAGCTTAAACAGCTGCCGTTCTTCTTCCTACAAAAAAGGGCCACAGAAAGGAGTTGTTCACTCACCTCCTACCTTGTAACTGTCAAGGAAATAGGCTGGCTTTAGCATGCTGCCACACTGAAGACTGGAAGTAGCACCGTGTGTGCGATGGCTGTGAATGTGCTGCTGGTCTCACCCCAAGACAGTTTAAGCATCTTCCCAGGGCCTTTAGACTTGGTCTGCGTAGGCTGTGACCCACCAAAGCCCAGCTCTCACGAATGAGACAGCCCACCTGAGCCTCCTGGTTCTGCCACCTGGCTGGGACTGCAAGAGCACAGCAAATCACAGCAAGCCACAAAATCTCAAGCCTTGCTGGGGACTATGGTTAAAATCGACCAAAGATTTAATGGCCTTTGGCTTATTTTTAAAAAATGACTGAAGTGGGTCAAAAACTGTGCCGACCGGTTGTACAGACAAGGACTAGCCAATGTGATCGCTCAATGTGTAGGCCTAGTTCATAATCCATTTCTTTTCCCCTTTGCTATTAGGTTTTAAGCCTCCAAAGCACCTTTAGGAAGCACTACAGAAATGCCTGCATTTTATCTGGTATCATCTACTATAGCACAAAGTCACAGGCAAAAGAAGGCTGGCCAGCTCAGCTACTTGCCCGAGGGCAGCAGGATGCACCTCACCACCCACGACCCCTACCAGCCAGGTCATGGTGTACCACAAGGCACGGCAGGGCAGCCACAGGTGCAAATCCTGATGCACGAGCTGGTATTTAGCAAGTACTTCTTCCTCAGGAAGTGAGAGCTCATCCTTGAGGCCGCTGTGGTGGTCTTGGGGTGACTGGAGCGTCTTGGCAGCCAAGCAGCTGCGCCGCGACTGACCTTCATTTCCCGCTAAGTTCTCCAACCAGGGATCGGAGACATTGCAACCCCCAAGCAGCTTGAGGTGAGGGGGGATCTAGTTCCTTCAAGCCGAAAGCCGAAGAAGCCAGCAATCCCTCAACTGAGGGAAGGTGCTTGCGGGCAATTGAAACCACTGCTTGCTAGCATAAGAAGCAGATAGGAAGCCGCTCTAACTACTCAGGGCTGAAGTACAGGAGACTTAACACCATTCCCAGCTCCCTAAATATATTTTTTGGGATAGTTTTTCCTAGTCACAGCAGACAATTGTATTAATATCCATCACAGAAGGTGCCACTATCTATCAACAACTGTATCACCTCTGTTTGCAGGAAGACCTCAAGCCAGGTCGGATTTGGTTAAATCGGGTTGTATGTGTGAGTCAGCCTCTCTAATTCATCACTACGTGGCAAGGAATGAAGCCAAGAGAAAGGTTAAGCTTCTGCTTATCCTCACCTCAGACACAATGAGCCACCCCACAGGTGAAGGCCCTGGGAGTGCTACAGAGATGTCAGTCACGCCAGTGTCGGCACAGGATCGCTGGCATAAGACCAGCTCATGTCTTCATGTGGCCACATGCTGGGCCATCTGAAGAAGGCATCTTCCTTAGACATTAAGCCCTTGTCACAATTTACTTCTGAAAATGCACCACTCAGAACATTGCAACCTAACAGTCTGGAACACCTATTTAAGCACTGGAAATTTGACACTGAGACAGCTTCTCAATCAGGGAAGGGAAGCCTCCTTAAGGTGATGGGCTGAATTCAATTTTGGGGCAGCTCTCAGAGCTGTACTCCAGGGGCAGGGCGGGGTGGGGGTGGGGAGCCAAAATACAGAACTCTTCAGCATAATGTAGCATACTGTTCCTACTGCCAGAGTCCAAGTCTTGGGAAAGGCGTTTCAACCTTTGGGTATGGGAAATACATTACACAAAAGCTGGGAGATGATTGGTAGTTGAGGAAAGGGGGTGTGACGCTCTGGGGAACCCTGGGTGGCCAGGATGGGACTCCAGGAAGCCTAGACTTGGCCCATGTCTGAGATCCCTGCCCCCCGGCTTGTGTTAAAGCCTACATGAGAGATTACCCAAAAGTACCGGCCCACCAGACCTGTGTGTGGCTTCCGTTCATTGCAATCAGGCTTGTGAAGGCCTGCCTGTAAACTGTCTCTTGAATTGTGATCCACAGTCCATGCATTCTAAAGTCACCCGGCTAAAGCTCAAAACGTACAGGTATGTACCAATGGAGGCTAGGCAGGGACAGCATTAAAGGGTCCAGAATTATTCTCGGGGCAGGGGGAGCAAGAGGAGAGAATAATCCCATCAGAAGTAGCGGTTAGTACTAAGGACTATGAGCAGGGTCAGATGCAGCATGTTTCCAAGTCCAGGTCACCAGGGAGGAATGATGGAAGGGGCTCCAGCCTGTCTGGGCATCCTTGAGACCACCAGCCAGTCCCCGTGGGAAAAGATAGGCCAACCTTTGGTCTGATCCAGCAAAGCACTTCATAAGAAAGGGACTGCAACTCTGTGATGGAAAAACTACTTTGTGTGTAGACAGGCACAGCTCCTTTCCTGGCATCTCTGGAGAGCCAGTGTGGTGTAGTGGTTAAGAGCAGGGGACTGGGACTCAGGCGATCTGGGTTCCAGTCCCCGCTCAGCCATGGAGCCAACTGGGTGACTTTGGGCCAGTCACTGACTCTCAGCCCAACCTACCTCACAGGGTTGTTGTGGGGATAAGATGGAGGAGCAGAATGATGTAAGCTGCCTTGAGCCCTTTGTAGGAAAAAGGCAGGATATAAATTGAAAGATAAATAAGTAAAAATAAAATAAAATCTCTACTTCCAGGTGATTGGACAGCTGCTCCCAAAGCAGAGTAAATAACCGAAGCACTGCAAGTCAGAGCTGCTATGCAGCAGCTCCCAACGTACCTGATCAAATAGGAGGAACATTGCTGCAGGTCAACTACAGCTGTATTTTCTGCACAGATCAGCCAGAGCTGCTTCCCGCCATGGGAACTGTGAATCCTGTTTAACTGGTATAGTGGTTCTTCTGTTCCCATTCTAGGGTTAATGAGGCCATGTCTCCCAAAACCCTACGGAAAGGGGAGCTACAGCGATGCAAGACTGCTGCACAGAAAGAAGCTTCTCCTGCCCCAGGTGTGAAACACAGCATTCACTGTGGCACACTGGAATCAGGAGAGCAGTTTCCCACCTAGCACCTCTCCTGCATCATCATCAGGGAGCATCTTAACTCAGAACAGGATGCTGTGTTCCATACAATGTCCTTTGGAATGCTGTAATGGTCAGATTGTGCTCATGCTCACAAATTTATGGTTGCTACAACTGGAGCCAGTGGACTTTCCTACATGAGGTATTTTTGTAGGTTTTCCATTCACAGAGGTTTGTGAGATTCGCTAGGACCTCCTGGAGTTTGTGGGGTCTTTGGCATCCTCCAAGGCCTCCTTCTGTTTTCCAAGCATTTTCATTGCTTTTTTTCAGAGCAAAGCAAGTAAAGCATTAAATTTCTAATGCGGAACAAATCAGAAAGAAAAGTTCCTGCAATGTTGCAATTCCGCTGCAGAGCAGCTATACCTCAGCACCACCTTGTGGTTGTGTTACGGAATATAAAAAGAGCAGGAAAAGAAAACCCACAGAGAAAGAACATGTGTAAAGAGCCAATCTTAATCCCACAAAGAGTCCAGAAACAGGTGCCTCTGTAAAGTCATGGATTAAAAGCCTCATGCAGAGAAGTCCAGAAAAGTCTGATGGCCTGGGAGTCATACAGGGAAAACCAAAAGGCTTGCTGTGCATGGCTTGTCATGCTTCAGCCACACAGGACCTGAGGCTGGGCAGTCACCTTGCAGTCCATCTCGGATTTTCTACTGTTTGTAGCCTGCTATCACTTAGAGTGCATAGGTGAGAGTGCATCAGGTGTGTGAGCCATTGGTCCTGCCACTAGGCTAGATGACCTTTACGTCGCTCCCAAAGCTCCCGTGACACATGCGCTCTGCCATCAGTGGTCTACAAAAGCACAGTAGGTAAGACAGTCCTCTGGTGGCAGGCAAAGCCAACCTGCTTTGTCTGATTAAAGCAGGGGTCCTCAAACTACGGCCCCCAGGCCGGATCCAGCCTGCCATAGAGGTTTTGGACTCACCGCGCACACACGTGGCGAGGCAGTGACTTGCTCATGCAGAGATCGTTTTGGACCTGCTCGGAGAAAAGGATCTCCTCACGAGCAAGCTGCCCCCTCGCAGTTCATGCGCCCAGGGCAGCTTCCTCGCTTGGATCTCCACGTGCGCGCCCCCTTGCCATGTGTGCCCGCCCGCCCCATGAGCCCCACCCACACCGCCTTGGCAGCCCACGCCCATCGCAGGCACCATTCAACTGGCCCCCTGTGGAAAAAGTTTGAGGACCCCTGGATTAAAGGAACCCCTTCACAAAATATCAGGTAGACACTGGCTGCCGTACCATCAGTTTAGCCTCTTCTTCCTTCAGGCGTCTCGCTTCCTCCTTCTGAGCCTCGGCCACAGCTCTCTGTGCATTCAGTATGTTGATCATGTTTTCATCCCGGCTTGACCTTCTCCGAGCTTCCTCCGCTGCTCGCTTCTCCTTAGCCAGTCTGTCCTCTTCCCAGAGAGCTGCAAAGGTTGCCTCTTCCTTTGCTTTTTGCTTCTTCAGTTCTTCCTTCAGGGCCAGCTGGGCCAGTCGGTCTTCGCACACCTCCAGCAAGTGTTTCTTGCTCCACTGTGTCCGTGCTTCCTCGCAAGATTCTCTGCATCACAGGTAAGCAGAGAAAAGGAGGAATATCTTCAGAGGAATATAGAGACAGCAAACTTGACATCTGCTGGCTACCTTAGCATTCTCCAGCCTGGTACCTTTCAGATGGTGTGGACTACAATTCCCAGCACTTCTGGCCATCGGGCATGCTAAATGGGGCTGATGGGAGCTGAAGTCCACAAACATCTGGGGAAGGGTGATACTTGCAAAAGAATACCCAGTTTTATGTCTAGAAAAATGCCTTTCTAGGTGTAACACAAAGCCAGGAAAAACAAGCAATACAGATGTACAGTCCAGAAGGAAACACAGTTCAGATGTTTGGATTGGGGCAGGCAACATACAGCCCTTGTTTGCCCTGCTGCTGTGCCACCAAACTTGATGATGGAAGCAAAAGCAGGACCAGGGCTAAGGAGGGCCCCAGGATGTCTTGTATCCTGGTCTTTGCTCTCCCACTGCAGTGCCTAGAGCCCCGGAGAGGGAATGATGAACAGTTCTGTGTTTCTTGGGAGATTCTCCCAGGGACCACAGGATCAAACACAAGTGGGATTCGTACACTTTATGGCTCCTTAGCAACTTGCCATAAATGTTAAACAGCAAACCACTTAATTGGGTGAAAATGTTTCCCACACCTCTGACCGCTGCTTGGCCCAAAGGCTGATGCTGATGCCATTGCTGTCAGCTCACAAGCGGCCTGCTCTGGTTGCCAGTCTGCTTGCGAGCTGCACCTCTGAGGTATCCAGGGGACCTTCAAACAGATGGGGTTTCAGGGCCATTTGGGATGTTCTCTGGCAAAAGCAGGGCAGGAAGAGTGACTGGCCGATGTGTCCTACTCTTGGGGTGAAGACAGGTTGGCATGAATTCGCCTCCAGAAGTGGCCTAGACACATGGATGGGGGGGAGAGGAATCACTCACATGTCCTCCCTTGCCACTTCAGAGGCATCATGGGAGTCACTGCCAAGACTAGCTTGGAGAAAGGGCGAGGGAGGGAAGAAGCCTGTTAGCGCCCTCCCCTTCCTGGTATTTGATTGGCTAACAGGGCAACCTCTTGTCCCTAGACTTTTGGACTGACCAAGCTGAGGAATGCCCATTATGGCTGCTCCTGCTGCTTGCGCCATGCCCCAGCCCTTGGCTATTTGGTCTGCTTTATGAGCCAGCTAATGCTTGCATTTTCAGGCAAAAGCCGATGGCTGTTTAGAACGGAAAAGGCCCTGCCACTCCCAGGATTCCCCAGTCATCCTGGCTGAAGCTGTAGGATTTGGGAGCGGGGCTTCTCTGCTTGAGACATTTCTAGTGTGCTCATTATCCCTAGCTCACAGATGTTTGGGGCCCTTGGTTTCCAGCCACTTTCTCTCTTCCTTTTTAATAAAGTAGAAAGCGGGCTATTAAATTTCAAGCAGAAGTAAAAGCCTAGTAAAGCACTGCAATGCTGAACCACAGTGCCGCCTTGTGGGTAGTTGATATACAAGAAGCAACAGAAATACAAGTCCTGGGGGAAATGAACTCATGTAAAGCACATAC
>JAIXND010000762.1:8006136-8124697 GCA_023646645.1 Varanus salvator macromaculatus
ACAGCGCAGACACAAAGGCTGAGGGGTAGGGGTGGGCAAAATGCTTGCTTGGGGGGGGGCAGCTGAATAGGAAGCAACAGCAAGGAAGAGAAACAGGCAGAGGGGGCCTAGGTGGCAAGGGATGCCCCCCCCCGCTGGAGCGCGGGGCCCAGCAGATGCCTGGTGCCACCGTGGCATGAACTGCATTCCTTCTCAGCATAGTCTTGCGCATGTGGCTTGATATGCTAAACATTTTCTACTTCGGACATGAAAGGGCCTATTTCAGAGCAGGCACCAGAGCTGGGCAGTTCTTCAGCCATCCAGGCAGGGGCTGTTTAGTCTCACATGCCTCATCTCCTTCTTTCTAGCTAAGCATTTTTTTAAATGAAAGTAGAGAAATCTGCAGCCAAGTTTTTAAGTGAAGCACTAATGACTCTTATGAACAGAAAGGCTCTGCTGGCTTATCAACACTGGAACTTGGTGGGCTGCTCAGTGCACACGCGTGTGCATGTGTGTGTGTTAAATCTGGGGTGTGATAGCAAGGCAGAGAGGTACCGCTCTAAGTCACCACTGCTGTACCAAACCCACCAGGCTCACCCCCCTCAGAAAAGACACCAATTTAGCACTGTAACTCACCCAAACACCAGTTTGCGTTAAACAGTTTTGTTGAAGACAGTAGGGGAAGCAGAGGGGGTGCCGAAATGAAAGGGGAAAGGGCACGTGGATGGCAGCAATGCTACAATGCATCAGAAACAGACAGCATCCCAGTCCCAAGCACCTGGACTCCTTGTTGCACCACAGGAAGAAAACAATAAAGCTAACCTTAAGCTTAGAGTTAACTAGCAGATCCCTCCTGCTGTGAAGCCTTTGCCTTTTGGTCAAGGAATAACTGCTCACACCAGATCAGGATTCAGCAGGAGAAAAATTCACTCAAAGTCGGGGCATTTTAGCCCTGCTCTGCTGGCACTGGAGAGATGCCAGCCAGCCCCAGCGCCCCCCCCCCCTCAGCTGCTAGCAATGATCACCATTACAGTCCAAGGTTAACAGCTCTAACCAGATGGCCTTGGGGCCATCTGTGATAAGCCTGGGAGATCTCCCCTGCATCTCTGACAGGTGGAGCTTCTCCTAAACCACTTACATTACGGTCAACCCTTCCCTGCCTCCCAAGGCCTGAGGGGTGAATGGACCCCTGCCCAGCGTCACTTAGCAGAAGCTAGGCTGGCGTCAGGACATGGCATTACTGGGCACTTGTCAATGCCTCACTAAGGGTCTCGCTACCAGCAGCAACAGCAGTGAGGAGGAGGAGGCAGGTGCACCAAGCACATCTTGCCTGAGGGGGTCTCTAAAATGCGAAACGTATAGTGAGCGGCACAGTAGTCCTCACTGGCCTTTCTGCACCTGCTACTTTTAGCTTTACCGTATATTCTTGCAAACCAGCCAACTGAAGCAACATAAAGCAACTGATCAAATATGGAGAAACTTTTACAGATCCTTACATTGCTGCTTTCCACAGCAGGAGCTAAGGAATTATATATTAACTGCTGTCAATCCAGATTCAGTTGGGAAATGCAGCAGTTTTTCACTGACTCAACAAATAAAATCTAATGCTTTGTTGCTGATTTGCAGAATCACCAAAAGGGGGACATAAAGCAATATATGACATGCTTTTATATAAAGAATTGTTCTACTGTACAAAATGGAACCCATTTGAAGTTCACCTCTGGAAATCTCTTTCAAAGGACTGGGAAAGGTGCAGGTGAATCACTGAGCAAAGGTGGAGCGTGAGAGAGCTCCTTGAATTCAGCTGCTATTCTAGTGCAGCGAGAGTGACTCTTTCGTTGCATTTAATCTGGAGTTTGTTTAGTACAACCTGATGAGCATGACAATCTTAACTAGTGTTGTCTTTGCATCCCCAACCCAGCTGCTTTTTCCCAGCATAGTCAGCAGTTCTCCTGTCTGAAACCAATAGAAATAATGATATTCCCACAATACAAAGAGTTCAAAATGCCATTAAGAGAAAGGAGAGCAGCAGCGCCACTATATGCATGTTTACTCAAACATAAGCTCCACTCTGTTTAAAGAGACTTGCTCCCTGTGTAAGTCTGTAATTTAAATTGGCTTTCATTATCCAGTGTGTAATGATTATAACATAAAAATCGGGCAGAAATCATACAGTATAAGAATAACCCCTAAACCCATAGATGGGGGTATTTTGTAGGGCCAATGCATTACAAAAAGGGAGTGCACTTGTGAGTATCCTATAGTTCTTCCTTAGTCCTTAGATGGATGCTACACACAGGTGGTACCCAAACTGGTTCATAGTTTTGGATCACTCAAGAAAGTACATGCTATTTTGTGACATTTTGGGTGGTTTCAATAGAACAGGTGAGCAAACTGTGGCCTTCCCAATGTTTTGTGGCCTACAACTCCCATCAGCCTCATGTTCCTTTACCATGGTCAATGGTCAAGGACCATGAGAGTTATATGCCAAAACATGCGGAAATCCACAAGTTACTCACCGCTACAAATAAATAGCATTTCCCACCTGCTGAGAATTAAATCAAAAAGTCAGCTGAGGTAGGACAATCTAATAAAAACAACATGGTAATTGCTTGATTTTATCAAAATATGTGTTCCATAAATGTCAGTTTGCTGTCTTAAGGTCTTTTACTATAGAAGGAGAGGTAATTTTAATGTTACTTCCAAAAGTTAGAAGTGAAATGTGTGCCCCTCACTGACAGTTATCCATTTTCATGGAACCAAGACAGAAGTCATTTGACTGCTGCCTCCTCTGCAAACATTTACATGGCGGGGGGGGGGGGGATTATGCCTTTATGCCCATTTTAGAGACATTCTAATTTTCTTTAAAACACACATTGAAATAAGGAAAGGTCTCTTTCCTTGTTCTCCAAGTTTTGTTGGAAACTTCTTATAAACAAGTTTCCAACAAAAAGCCAAGCCACATATAAAACAGGGCTATAAACCAATTTCCCCACTCATCCTTCCAATACATCTCAACCAGAGGAGCAATTCATCCCTTTAGGACCAAATAGCAAGCTGGGAACCAGACAGCACATAGTGCATTGAATTACAAGGTCACTGCAGCCCAGAAGACCCCACTCACTGATTCCCTGTTGTGTGCTGCCTCCTTCCACTTCAATGAAGGAGAAACAAAAATGTGCTGCCTGGCTTCACTCACAATCACGATGGACACAGGAAGCACCCTGGCTCACTGGCAGAGCATCTGCTTTTCGCACCGAAGGTCCTTACAGCCATAAGCTTGAAGTTAATGACAAAGGGTCCTGTAGGCATACAACTGTACGCATGTGTTTCCCTCCTTGTGGTCAGGACGCAGGATTCCCAGTAGAAAAGCTCTAAGTAATTTTGGTCTGCCCTTGCCAAGCACATGGCTGCCGGAGCCCTCACCAGCAGACTTGCATCCTTGAGCGAGGACCCTTTCCACCTCCCACCCTGGGCCAAAACAGACATTCATTCCTATAATATCTACCCACTGCATCCCCACCCACATTGAATTCCAGAGTAGACAGAAGGCTCCAAAACTTGATTGGGACCCAAGCATAGGGAAGGACTTTAAAGTTCTGGGAGGGGGTGAAGACCTCCCCCCCGCCACCCCCGGTACCTATTTTAAAGTAACAGAACATAAGCAAAAAGTCATAATGGCTAGATAAGGATTTCCAGTCATGTCTGTTTTGGCTTACTTCCATATTTAAAGCAGAAACTCAGGAAACCACCTTCACCTGGCTTTCTGGCAGGCCACTTCAGTTTTTGAACAACTTACCTGAACTGTTGCTCCTTTTTTTCAGCCACCAGCTTCCGCCTGGCTTCTTCCCTCTGTTCTCTCAGCTGTTTGGCTCTTGTTCTCATTGTTATCTGCCTGTCCTCCATCGTTTCTTCCTGTGATTCCATTTCAGCAAAGTAGGCTTTTTCCTCAGCTTCCAGGAGATCACGAAGCCTGTTAAAAGTTAATTAAAAACTCCATTCACATCTGACAGTTTTCAAACAGAAATGTGAAAACTTGACATAAATTGCCTGAATTCAGAGCTTGCAGGTACAGAAGAAGGCTTCAAGAGCTGGAAGAAAGGCGTGTGTGTATGAACTTGTAGCTGGTGAGCTGTTCCAATTAGAGTGCTGGACTGGGACTTGAACAATCTTTCTAGTCTCCACTTAGCCATGAATGCTTTACTGGGTAATGTTGGGCAGGTGCCAGTTCTCAGTTTAGAAACACAGAAAGAGAGTAAGTCAGAAGGGGTCTCCCAGGCCATCTAGTCTGACCCCTGGCTCCGCTCATGACATGCCTACCATATGCATGCCCAGCCTATTCTTAAACACCCTCACTGATGGGGCTTCAACCACCTCCTGTGGAAGCCCGTTCCATACCTTTGGGGGCCTAACTGTCAGGAAGTACTTCCTGGCATCCAAACTGAACCTTGGTTCCCTGAGCTTGGCTCCACTGGAACACATCCTGCCCTCCTCTGCAGGGGAAAACAGGTCTCGACCCCCTCACGTACCTATAAGTTGCCAACAATCCCCTTGGAGTCTCCTCTACTCCAGGCTGAAAAGATCCAGCTCTCTCAGTCTCACCTCATATGGCTTCCCCTGCAATCCAGACATCATCTTTGTGGCCCTACACTGCACCAATTCCAACCTGGTTCTATTCTTCCTTTAATGTGGAGCTCAGAACTAAACACAATACTCCAGTTGCAGGCACACCAAAATCATATAGAGTAGCAGTAATACCTCTCTCAATCTAGAAGTCAAGCTTCTGGTTATTCATCCAAGGGTGGTGTTCATCCTCTTGACCACTAAGTCACATTGCTGACTCATGTTTAACCTGCACTTGACCAGTACCCCGAGATCCCTTTCACAAGCGCTGCTCTTCAGCCCCTTGTCCCCTAACCTGTACTTATGACTCCCATTCCTATGCCCCAAGTGCAAGACCTTGCATTTATCTGCACTGAACGCCATCCTGTTTTCCCTGGCACACTTCCATAGTCTGTCCAGATCCTTCTGGATCCAGAATACCTGCTCCTCCAGATGAATTAGGCAGCAACAGCATTGTATAGCCTGAATTGCCTGATCCTGCCTAATATTAGAAGCTAAGCAGGGTCACCCCCGGTTAGAATCTGGATGGGAGACCTGCATCCTGCACTTAGCAGGCTGTTGGACCCAATAGCCTTCTAGGGTCCTTCCAACTGTATGTATGATTCTATGGTTCCATGATTCCCAGCCAACACGGGACAAGGATGGGGGAAGGCTAACCTATGTGACTAACTGCAACTTCCAGCAATCTCTAGTAACTGGTAGTTTTGTACGTGATCCTGAGACCTTCTGCATGCAAAGCATCTGCCCTTATCACTAAGCTAGGGGTCCCTGCCTATTGTTAACACAGTAGTCTCTTGAAGAGAAGAATTTATATCTCTATGTCACTCTGTAAAGTGTATCTACTCTGATGGAAAACAACAATAATAAATGTGTTCATATTCGTTTGGAGGCTTATCCCTCAAGGACTAGCTTAGTGACATTAAAGTGTATTTAAAACCTGACTCCCAGTTCCTCCCAGCAGGAAACACTCGATTGGCTTCAGTTACCTCTCTCTCCTCTCCTCTTGCCCAGCCAGGTAGGCCTGCATTTCAGTATCGACCCTCTTCTGTACACACCGGTGGAGCCATTTCCGTTGGTTCAGATTCTCCCTTTCATTGATCTGGCTGCCAATGAGATGGGCCTTCACCTGCATCTCAGCTTCATGACGCTTGATTTCTTGGTCCCTCCACTTAAGTAATTCCTTTTTACCAACATTTGGTTTGGGAAACTTGGCCCTCTGTAAAAGGAAGCATGCCTTTAGTCACAGTCAATATACAAATGTGTGATGGCCCAGAAACATGTTGTGAATAGCAGTTAAGATACTCATCATTGCCTGAACTTTCTTTATTTCAATTCCATCTGACAAGGTTGTTTAAAATGCATGTTAAAATAGTTCTGCTAATTTGAAGTTAACACTTCCAATGAAATGGGCAGTGTCCAGGAAATCTTATGTCAGAAAAAAAAATTAAAAGGTCTAACTTCACATACACCATTTATTACATATGTATGTGCATAAAAATAGGGTTTGCACTTGTGCAATGCTTACCCTGCATATGGGTCCTTTTGTATGGAAACAGATGGCTGTTATGAACATAATATTTAGATTTGTAACCTTGACTAACATAGAACATAGAAACAGAGTGAGTCAGAAGGGGTCTCCCGGGCCATCTAGTCTGACCTGCGGCACCAGCCGGCTCTACTCACAACATGCCCACCATGTGCATGTCCAGCCTGTCTTTGAACACCCACAGCAATGGGGCCTCAACCACCTCCCGTGGAAGCCCATTCCACACCCTTGGGGTCCTAACTGTCAGGAAGTGCCTCCTGGCATCCAATTGAACCTTGACTAAGCATAAAGGCTTAAGACACACTGCAAAACCAAAAATTATTCCAGGGTTCACTTCCACAGAATGAACAAATGGTAGCTGGCTAAGATAGATCTTGTGTTCATACAGGACAGATTTATTTGTGACTACTAGCTGGGATAACCCAGTGGAACCGCCAGGTCCTGAGGCAGTTTCCATCTGAATACAACAGGCTGAGAACTATCACAATGAATGCCCATCATCACCTTGGTGCTCTGCTTGGGAAGCATCTGGCTGGCCACAGTGTGGAATAACATTCTGCTCCAGATGGTGCTCTTGGGACTTACTCCTGGAAAAATGTGTGCAGGATTGCAGCCCAAATCTCTGAACATAAGAAACTGCTTGATCCAACAGGTGTCCCTGATGTCAAGAGATAGGCCTATAAAAACTATGGCTTGCTATCTGATTACAATGGTATTTACAGTAGGACTATGTCAGTGGAGCTGCTTATCCATGGCAGCTTTTGGCTTGTGCTTTACAGGAGCTGTCCATGGTGCTCCATGGAGATGGACCTGTTTTGGAGGTGGCATTCGGCACCATGGATAACTTCTATAATGCTCATACCAAAAGCTGCAAGGGATGGGAAGCTGCACTGACACAGCATCCCCTCAAGTCCCACAGATGTCAATGGGTCTACTCTAGAATGCTTCACTCCGGATCTGACCCGTCAGCTGCAATGTTTATGCACATTTACCTCTAATTCAGCACAGAGGCGCTGCGTAAAGACTATTGCTGCTAGGTCCTACTGAGGACTAGCGACTTGAGGATGACTGTACCACCCCCACCTACTTCCCCAGACCCAGGGACTCACAAAGGCCAACGAGTGCGGCTTGGGCCCCTTCACCTCCGGCAACACCCGACTCCATTCACTCATCATCCCGCTGCCTTCCCCACGTTGAAGGAGCCCCAAAAAAAGCTGCCGCCGGACGCGTTCCGCGTTGCCGTAGTAACCAAGCGGCCGGGAAGCGGAGTGATGTCACCACGCAAGAGAGGCTCCGCCCCCCTTCAGGAGGTTAAACCATCCCGCCCCTTCTCCTGGGTGAGGAACTGCAGCGCATGCGCCTTAGCACAGCGTGTGGTGGGGGCAATGAATGAATGGACGAGAAGATGAATCCATGAATGAATGAAAGGATGGATGGTACCTCCCTGGGGGTTAGGGAAAGGCGCGTGGAGCGCATGGGAAGATATTTCTGCCAGTCATCCTGAGAGCAACCAATAGGAATGGCTTTCTCCAGTTCGGAAACTATAGTTAATAATACACATACAGAGAATGAATTACTCTGAAGTGAGCGAGGAAGGGTGGGCTGCTCGTTCTTTACGATGCAACCCTTATTTTTATGCATTATATTTTGAAATCCCGCCTTCCTTTCTAGGGGGATCAACGCGGCGCGCGGTGTTCCTCACCTTGCTGCACCGTTTGATCCTCACAATAACCTCTGAGTAGGTTAGGCTGAGCGAGAGAAGGACTCGCCCAAGGTCCTGTGATGAACTTTAGGGCTGAGTGCAGACGAGAATCCAGATCTCCAGGCCAGCGTTCTAACCACTACACCACACTGTCCCTCAGCTTGTTTTTCTGTAGGGCAGTCTCCCTTCACCTGATGTCCTCCAGATATCTTGGACTACAACTCCCACACTGGCTGTGGGATGCAGGGAGATGTAATCCAGTATATCTGGAGCGCTACAAGTTTCCCACTCTGAGATGAGAAAAGGCTGCTCTAGGATATTCTACACTGTTAGACAAACTTTGCTTTTTCCCACCCGTCTATTAACATTTTTCTGCTCCTGCAAAATAAATACTGCACCTTGTACTAATTCCACTGAGTGGAGTGTTGCTGCCACCTAATGGCGGTTGCGTTGGGCTAAATTTTTATCACCTTTGAGCCAGTGATACCCATTCCTCTAAATATTTCTTAGCTGCCCTTCAAAAGGATTTCAGTGTAGTACACAAATATGTAAAGAAGACTTTTATTTTTGCCACAGGGCAAAGTAGCTGATATTGAAGGTTTGAAATACCCCTATAAAAAGCAAAGCATTCATCCACTGTGAACGACAAGACATTTTGGAAGTCATTCATTCCTAGGGGCGTTTTAAACTGGACTATCTGAATGGAGGAAGAAATGGAGGTGGTAACAGATTTTATTTTCCTGGGCTCCAAGATCACCGCAGACGGGGACTGCAGCCAAGGAATTAAAAGACGCTTGCTCCTGGGGAGGAAAGCTATGGCAAATCTGGACAGCATACTAAAAAGCAGAGACATCACCCTGCCAACAAAAGTGCATATGGTCAAGGCTATGGTTTTCCCAGTTGCAATGTATGGCTGTGAAAGCTGGACCATAAGGAAGGCTGAGAGCCAAAGGATTGAGGCCTTTGAATTGTGGTGCTGGCGGAGACTCCTGTGAGTCCCTTGGATCGCAAGGTGATCAAACCAGTCAGTCCTAGAGGAGATCAACCCTGACTGCTCTTTAGAAGGCCAGATCCTGAAGATGAAACTCAAATACTTTGGCCACCTAATGAGAAGGAAGGACTCCCTGGAGAAGAGCCCAATGCTGGGCACAATTGATGGCAAAAGAAGTAGGGGGTGGCAGAGGATGAGGGGGCTAGATGGAGTCACTGAAGCAGTTGGTGTGAGCTTGAGTGGACTCCCGGGGATGGTGGAGGACAGGAGGGCCTGGAGGAATGTTGTCCACGGGGTCGCGATGGGTCGGACACGACTTTGTGACTAACAACAATCTGATGGCAGATAACAACACCAACTGCAGTGTCTACACCATCACTCAGAAATATATATTATATTCTCTTTTTCCCTTTACATACTCACCCAGACCCTAAGGAATATTTCTGTGTAGCTCTTAAATTAGTTGTTCCACTGTAGCATGCAAGCTTTTGAACAACTCGGTTCTTCTGCTTCAATCCGAGACACATTTACCCAGGAGTTACCTATCCAATTTAATGTGAGTTATTTCAGAGTAGAAATACACAGGACTGTAAAGTAGTACATGGCAACAAGGATGAATGGAGAGGTGTTTAAGACAGCAGGAGACTTGGAGGTAGAGCCGTGGAAGAGTGAAGGAATATTTATCATAGCAGCATAAATTCGGAAGGGGCATTGAAAGCCAGCTATGCATCAATATTTATTTATTTATTTATTTTTGGATTTATAGCCTGCCTTTTTCCTACAAAGGGCTCAAGGCAGCTTACATCTCCTCCTCCTCCATCTTATCCCCACAACAACAACCCTGTGAGGTAGGCTGGACTGAGAGTCTGTGACTGGCCCAGAGTCACCCAGTTGGCTCCATGGCCGAGCGGGGACTCGAACCCAGATCCTCTGAGTCCCAGTCCCATGCTCTTAACCACTACACCACACTGGCTCTCAATATTGATATAGTGCCTTATCTACTAAGAAACCATGACTTCTCCAGGTAACTGATGCCACTGTTCAACTGCTCTGAATATCAAAGTATTTCTCTTATTCATCCAAAATCTTCCCTCCTGTAGCTGAAGCTTTTTAGGGCCACTTCTGCTCTTTGAACTGCAGATAATAAGTTTACTCCTTTCTATGGGACAGCCTACACGACAGGTATTTGCATCTCTACCATGTGCCTTTGCCCTTCTTATTTTCTCCAAGTGAAACATCCCCAGTTTCTTCAACCTGTCCCAAATGGACTTGTTTTCTTTACTGCTGACCATTCTCCTCCTCTGCAGCACTTCAGTTTTTGTGTATCCATCTTAAAATATAGGGCTCAGGACTGCACACAGAACTCCAAATGAAGCCTGGTTAGGTCCTGCTCTGCCTCACCTGCAAAGATAAGCTTTGCAAGATTGCAGCTGTATCTCACCTGATTTCTCTTAGTAGAGGAAATGGTGGGGCTACACACAAGACGAATAGGGGCAAAAGAAGTGTCTGGACTGTAAGGAAAAGTAACGTATCTTAGAACAGCAAGCAAGCAGATCTTCTGTAGTTACTTTATGGATAAACAGTTGTGCGAGATTTGGCGATAAAGTGTAACAAGCAAGACAAAATAGTGATGCAGAAATGTATTTTTGAATACTATCAGATGGAAGTTCTGTCATATTTGTTGTTCTGACCTTGTGGCTGGACACCCAGGAAAAATTAAGCAAATATTCAGCAATACCATGATACAAGTCCCCATGTTTGTAATGCAATTACTGGCTGATAATCAACTATATGCCAGCTATATACAGCAGATGCCCCATTTGCTGTGGGGGCTAAGAAGATGCATTCCAGTTATGAAAATAATGTTAGTAGCTTTAATGAACACTCTATGATATTATCTGTTGTTTTACTATTGAATCTTTGTATGCTGGTTATAGAATCATAGAATCACAGAATAGTAGATTTGGAAGGGGCCAAGAAGACCATTGGATCCAACCCCCTGCTGTTTCAGGACACCAAGTCACACCATCCCATGCAGATGGCTGCCCAGTTTCTTCTTGAATGTCCCCAGTGTGGGAGAGCCCACCACCTCTCCAGGCAGCTGGTTCCACTGTCACCTTGCTGTGACAGTGAGGAAGCTATTCCTGATGTCCAGCCTGAATCTGGGTTGAATGGATTATTCG
This sequence comes from Varanus salvator macromaculatus, assembly GCA_023646645.1. Lineage (NCBI taxonomy): Eukaryota > Metazoa > Chordata > Lepidosauria > Squamata > Varanidae > Varanus > Varanus salvator. The sequence goes on from JAIXND010000762.1 coordinate 8,017,161, forward strand.
GTGTCCTGCACTATGGCATCAGCAAGCAGAGATCTTGACCTTCCTCTTTGTGACAGCCTTTGAGGTACTTACAGAGGGTTATCATGTCCCCGCTCAGTCTTCCCTTCTCAAGGCTGAACATACAACTGTCTTTTTAGAATAGTATCAAATCTCACTAGCTTTTGGTTATTTACAGTGCATTTTAAAGCCACAGTAGCTATCCAGAGGGGGAGCCCATGTCTACATCTTTTCCAAACATTTCTGTAAGGCAGCTGGTGAGGCTGTGGTAACCATACTGTGGTAATTTGATGGTGGTGAACTTTGTCCACAACATCCTGATCTCAGAGAATCACTGTTACTTTGCATTTTCAGATAGTCATTTTGCTTGTTGTTTCATGCTGTTGGGTCATCTCTGACTTAGCGTAACCCTATAAATGAGTGTTGTCCAAAATGTCCTGTGTTTGACTGCCTTTTTCAGCTCTTGTAAACACTCAGATATTAGAATGGCCTAAATTCATTTTAGTATGGACAAAATCCACTGTTGGGTTAAATTAGCCCAAAAAAAGAAGGAAAGAAAGGATTGGAGGGATGCAGTTCTTCCAAGTTCTATGCATAACAGAGCAATCCTTTGCATGTTTACTTAGAAGTAAGTCCAATTTTGTCAAACAGAGTTTTTTCTGGGACTTTTGCTTAAGACGGCAGATTATATTGTAAAGTATTTGGATTCCCTTTGGAGAATTGTAATTATGCCTGGTGATATGAAGCATCAATTCTCCTTTTAAAAAGATAGATAATTTAATATTGTTGCTGACAATACATTATTATATTTTTAAATTAAATATAACTTCTTCTGGTTGGCCCCTCCCCTCCATGTGCACACACAAATCTTTCCTAGTAGATATTATTGTAAATATTTTCTAGCATCACTGAGATCCAAGATTCAACCAGAGCTTTGCTGCAAGAAGTAAAGGCCTTTACAAAAAAAAAAAAAAGCTTTGCAAGGATAAAGCTGCATCCTGATTTAATTCCAGTAGTGAAAAAAGCCACACACTTCTACTCAGAAAACAAAGCTCCTGAGCAGTGCACAAGTTGTTCTCCAGATTACGTCCGCATAACTCCCATTATGATAAATGTTGGGAATTGTAAGCCAAAACATCTGAAGGACCAAACACGGCTCAGCCTTGCTAAATCAACAATGCAGTCTGCAGAAATCAGCAAGAACCTTTTTCACTGTATGGTAAAGCATGATCACTTGCTAACCTCTGCTAAAAACTGTGTCTTATTCAAGGCACATCTATAGGGAGCAACTGTGGGGTGGCGGGTGGGATGGGATGACCCCATTTTGAAACATGCAATTACCTTCAACATAGGTGAGACTTGAGCCTTTCTAGAGGAAGTCATGTTGGGGTGGATGTGCTATTAGGAACTATTTGGTACATTGCCTTTTCTGATGCTGCTTGTTCAGAAGGTTTACGGTAGCCCTATTAGTCATAATAATGATGAGTCCTGGAGAGGAATATGAGGCTACAGAAAGGTGGTGGTTGGTACTGTATATAAAAAGCATGTGACCGGGGAGGGCAAGGAGTGCATCATGTGACTCCAACTAGTAGAGCTCAGTGAAGTGTCAGAGGTGTTAGAGAGCGGAGGGGCGCACACCAAGCTGTCCTAGCGTAGTCTCTCAATTCTGTTTGGTAGGCATCCACAAACTTGCTCTTTTATTTACTTTTCCCCCCTTTTCCTTAATAATTCACACCCCGAGAGGACACCATGGACTTTGGAGTAATTGCGTCCAAGACGGTATTGCTCTTGATCAGCCTCGTCTTCTGGGTAAGTGGATGGAAAGATGACTTCCTCAGGGCTTCTGTACTTCCTTCTGTTATTGTTATCGTTCACAACAAGAGGCAGCGTAACTGCAGAAGGCTGGAGCTCCAGTCCTGTGCGAAGTTGCTTTGAAGGAAGTCCTTGCATGTTCCACAGAATGTATCCCCAGCCAAGCATGTGAGCACGGGAGACTGAACAGACCCAGGTCTCAATCTTTGCTTGTGCGTGAAACCGTGGGATCTTCCCAGCCTAATTTATATGGCAGGGTTTTATGTGGGCTACTAAGTACCTTTTGGAGGATGGGCAGGTTATATAAGAGCTTTTGTTGATTTTTGTTGTGATGGAAACTTTTATGAGCGCTACAGTGGACTGCAAGCTTTGCATTTGAGATCCCGGTGCATGGTGCAAACTTTTGCTTTTGAGCTGCCCTGTTTTTTTCCTCCATTGCAGTTGACTTTATCTTCATGCTGTTTGTGTTATCAATTAATTATATTTACAGCCTGCCTTGTTCATGCAGGGAGGTCGAGGCAGCTTACAAACTCCTACCTCCTCTCTCCAATTATCACCTTTCCTCCTCTCCAGTGTATTTACAATTGCCTTGCCTTTCGAATTTAGTTGTGCACCACCTGGAGAGTTCTGGCTATTGGGCAATCTGTAAGTGTAAGAAAACCAACAACTAGTAACATCTGATATAGGACTACTCAAAAGTAAGCCCTATTGAGTGCAGGGAGAGTCACTCAAGGCAAGGGTGGGCAACATTTGGCCCTCCATGTGTTTTGGCCTTCAGCTCCCATGATCCCTCACCATTGGCTCCAGGCTGGCTAGGGCTGATGGGAATTGGGGCCCTTCATGTCTTCTGGCCTACAAACTGCTTGCCCTTGCTAGCTTGTCCTTCAGGAATAACAGATCATCCTGCACCCACTTACTTAAGCCTTACTTAATTCTGTGGGATCTACTACTTGGTACACATGGATTAGGATAGGATTGCACTGTTCACTTTCTCTTTGCAACATGACAAGGGCAGCTTGCTAAATTTATGTAGTTCAAGGCACATAAACAGAATGAGGGTTTTTTTTTTTTCTCTCCCATTCGTTTTCATGACTTATTCGGCACATATGATTTGGAGCACGCCTAAATCTCATGTCTCAAAAAGGTTTCCAGTTCTGTTTTCCAGCTGCCGTGCTGTGCCTTTAAGAGCCAGAAATAACCAGAAATTCCGAACTTGAAGCTCATTTATTATATTTCTATCCCATCTCTCTCCCATTGTGGAACTCAAGATGGCTACATGTGGTTCTCATGTGGTCTCCCTTCCAGATTCAGGCCAGGACCAAGCCTGCTTAGCTTTAGCCTTAGCCTTGTGGGTGCCTTATGTACCATCAACCCACAATCTGGAAAGTTCTTTTTTCCCCCTCACTACACATGGAGATGCTTCATCGACTTGTCATCTAGCTGTTAAAGGCACATGATTCTAGCCAGAAAAACAACACAGTCGGTACACTGAATATTTGTGAAACTAAGCTACAAAAAAGTGTGTTTTGAACACCTGAAAATTGTGTTCAAGGGTGGTTATTAGGATTAGCTAAACTGCCAAATCTCTTTCAGCTCTCTGACTTTATGATAATAGCAGATTATCCTGCAAAATTTCCAGGGCCTACACCCACTCTTCTTTGACCTTTGTGGCTGGGTAGTTTCCAGGTTTTTGCACTTGGTAGTTCTTAGGGGTTTTTGTTTAGCAGTAAAAACTTGAAGCTTATCATTTGAAATTTTTGGACCTGTTCTGATTGGTCCAACTTGGTTGTGAGCCGCCCCGAGGCTTGTGGCAAGGGGAGGCCTATAAATCTGTAAATAAATAAATAAAATAAATAAAACCCATTCCTGAATGCGACCCCTGGGAACGAAAAGGAATTTACCCACAGGCCAAATTCAACACCTTTGCTTTAAGGATTGTGTGGCAAGCAGAAATCCACCCTGAAAGATGCTTAATAATAAAGAGGAAGGTGTCTCAGAGAATGTGCAGAGTTCATCCTGCATACCTGTGCATGGTAGTATTGGAAGGAAAGGCTTGTAGCTTAAAGCATGCTGCCTTAATGCAAAATTAAATGTTACCTTTCTTCCCCTGCCCCCCACACCACTTACCTAAATTAACCACTGACTGATACAAGCATGCATTGTATTCATATTACCTCTCAAAATAATACGGATCTTTTAATAAATAGTGATGATGATTTGTGGTTGTTATTGGCGACATCTGGGAGTCACTGCCTTGCAAAACCCAAGATGTTGCAACAACCCCATTTGTGTATAGTCCCCAAAAGACGAGAAAGCATCTCAGCTTTAGGCATATTACAGGGAAGTGCTCTAAAAGCTTAAGGGAAGAAAACTGGGTTGTCTTTGTTTCTGGGTTACTGACTATTCTGCAGCATTCTGACTTTTAGCTTTATGCTTCTTTGTGTGTTCATGTAGTTTGAAGCACAGGAAGACTGAACTAGGCTGAGCTACAGAGAGTTAGCAAATGTGTAGGGCTGAACTGAATTTACTTGTCTGTCCAGGGCGAGTTTTGCCCTGCAAATGCAATTATAGTTGGGAAATGACTTATGCTTCCTTCAACCAGATCAAAAAAAAAGGGTGGCAACCCTACACAACATGATAAAAACAGTGTTAGTGAAGGACCCTGTTGCTCAGGCCACTCATGGATGGTCAACTAGCTGCCCATCAGGAAGCCCACAATTAGAGCATGAACGCAGTAGTGTAAACTTTGGCTCATTGTTTGTTTATTTATTTTATTTTACAAATTTGTATGCCGTGTTTACTGTGCTCATACACATTCTTTCCATGGTTTATCATTCTGTGCAAACCTGGAACTCTGGCTTGTCTCTCCCCTGGCGAGAGGGAATCACATAAACCATGGTTTGTTATTGGCTTAAGGTTCTGGCTTGTTGGGGGGAAAATAAATTAGGGTTCCTGGTTCACACACAGTGACAAACAAGCCATAGAAACAAGGCCCATGGTTTGTTTAGCCACTCCCAGTTGTATCAGTCTGTTGTCTCATTAATCATGAGCAAGGATTTGGAAGAATCCTGGCTTGTTGTGATGTGTAAACAGAGCCCAAATACTTGCAAAAGGATTCCCTTGTCTTACTCCACATAGTGTAGCAAACATGCTCAACATAATTCAGGGAAGTCACAGACAAATATTGTCTACATTCCTATCCAGGACTAGAAGAATCCCGGGGCTACATCCTTCAGGTGCACTAACTGCTAAGCCTACATGCTGATGCATCCTAATTACAGCATAAATTATTCTCTTTTCCTATTTGGCAACATTCGCTTGGAAAATGCAGATAACACCTTAACTTTCATTTCTTGGGAAGAAGGCTGAAGACTTATCAGCAACAGTTGGACGTTTCTCTTTAAGAAGCCTGCAGCTGTTCGTTTCTGTTTCCTGGCAGATTATTTATTTATTTATTTATTTGATTTATTTAAAACATTTCTATGCCGCCCCCATTGCAACAAAGCCTCGGGGCGGCTTACAACATATACAATATAAAATACAATACAATATATAATACATTTAAAACTGAAGGACTCTTGACACAAGGCCCATGTGTGTCCAGGCATATGGACCCAGGCCCTGCTCCCCCTTTCTGGAGAAACTAGATCGTGGGGAAAGTACGAAATGTATGTCCAGACAAAAGCATGTTGGTTGCACTCTGCACTGGGTCCTCTGTAGGTGGTATAGTAATGATTACAAGTGCCTAGCTACATTTCCCATCAGTGTACCTACCTTATAAGACATATGCAGGCATAAAAACCGTATAAAATTGTTAATGTTTAAACTGTAGTATAAATTAGACACTAATTTAGATTCTGGGGTTTCCTTTCTGTGCTGAATGTCCAAAATGTCGGTTCCTGTAATCACTGCTGTTACCCAAGCCTGGCTGAAGGCCTTTGAGCTGCATGATTGCTTATCCTCAAGTTCAATAAGGGGGACAATAAGCTAACTAGAAACCATGCCTTGTCTTTACATTCTTCAATGGGCTTTTGAGTCTGTCCCTGGAAGCAAATTGCGCAACAGGAAGGGCTTTGGCTTGTACCTTTCTCTCAAGATCTGTGCGATATCAGGGCTGTGGTTAGCCATTTCTAATTCCTTTTCCTCTATCAGTGCTGCATTGCGGGTTCTTGTGGTCCTCTGAACCTTTTTCTGTTTTTGTAACTGTCAGACTTACTTGTAATCAGTCACTGTTCCCATTTTTCTCCAAGTTTCCTGTAAAGCTCAGCTCAGAAGGCTTAAAATGCTTCCCCCTTTTCTGTCAATAAAGGGGCATGGAAAATCCTTCTTCGGGGAGTTTTGTGTACTCCACTTCTAACATCGTGCAATGGCTCTTGGGCATGGAGTGAACTAACCTCAACCTCAACTAACCTTTTAACATTTAACCTGCAAGCTGTTGCCCTTTTAAATTAATTTTATAGATGTTTAATTTGTTATGTTTTAATGTGTTTTACTCTGTTAATATGTTTTATGCATTGTAAGCTGCCTAGGAAGGCCTCAGCAATTATAGGAGGGCTATAAATACACGTAAATAAAACAAATACATAAAATAAACTTGATGTGCAATCCCTAGGACCTGCTCTCCTGTAATGCACTTTGGACCTGAAAGTTTTCACAAGGCTTTCCTTTTATTTATTTATTTATTTATTTTTGGATTTATATCCTGCCTTTTTCCTACAAAAGGCTCAAGGCAGCTTACATCTCCTCCATCTTATCCCCACAACAACAACCCTGTGGGGTAGGTTGGGCTGAGAGTCTGTGACTGGCCCAAAGCCACCCAGTTGGCTCCATGGCTGAGTGGGGACTCGAACCCAGGTCGTCTGAGTCCCAGCCCCCTGCTCTTAACCACTGCACCACACTGGCTCTCCTTGACTGTTGTCTCCATGAGGAGCTAGACTGCCTGGCTCCAAAGACTACGCAAACGGAGTAAAGAAGGGGCCCGTCCAGGCTTTCAGAAAGGAAAAAGAAGCCAACAGTAGCAAGTTTACAGATGCACAGATCACAGGGTTGGCATGCGCATTCCGATAAGCACATAGTCTCATTGAGCACTTTATTATGCCTCAAAAGCAAACGCTTGCACAGATGTGTTGGAGTTCATGCAGCTAGTTGCTGAACTGGTTAACCTGTTTTTCCCGTTGCAGCTCCCTTGTGACAGAGTCTGTTGGCACTTCCAACAGAGGCACTCAATTACAGTGAGGAAAGTGGCACTCTTTTTCCTGGTGTGCTATTCTGCAGTTAGCAGCACATCAGCTAGAGCAGGGGTCTTCAAACTATGGCCCGCGGGCCAGATACGGCTCGCCAAGGTCATTTACTCAGCGCGCCTCAGAGCTTTTGGATTCATTCGGAGAAGACGATCTCCGAATGAGCCCAAAGGCTGTGAGCTGGCACAGGTGTAGTCTGAAACTCTTTCAGTTTGAGACTAGCAGAGAGCTGACGCACACACCAAATTGTGACAGCTCCCTTCAACTGCCTGTGCTCCGGCTCTCTCTGCTAGCTCTGGCTAGCTCCTGCTGCTGTGCTGGTCTTGCCAGCTTTAATTGTGCATGTGCCGGCTCTTCCCCCTATTGCACACATGTGTTGGCTCTGAATGCAGAAGAGAGGAGCAAATATGGAACCAGGCACTGACAATCTCATTAGCCAAAAGCAGGCCCATAGATCCCACTGAACTACTAATAAGTTTATGTTGATTAACATTGCTCTTCATTTTAAATATTGTATTGTTTTTTCCTGGTTTTTTGCACTACAAATAAGATATGTGCAGTGTGCATAGGAATTCGTTCTTATTTTTTTCAAACTATAGTCTGGCCCCGCAACAGTCCGAGAGACAGTGAACTGGCCCCCTGCTTAAAAAGTTTGAGGACCCCCGAGCTAGAGGCTGTGTAGTGGCAACCCAAGAAAGAATTTTTGGGCTCTGCAATAAAACCGAAAGTATATACAGCCTTGTGCAGAAAAAGCTTGTGTTCTCTGGAACTCTGATTTTCCAGGTCCCTATCATGAGGCCGCGTGAGGTGGCTGCTTCAGGTGGCAGATTCTAGGGGGCAGGTGAGGCATGAGCAAGGTAATGGAGGAAAGCAGAGCTCCATGCAGCCTGCTCTGCACCTCAGAGCTAGCTTGCTCCCCTCAGATGTGATGGACGTTGCTGCTCCGTCACCAGTGTTGATGCAAGATTCAGCTGTTGCTCTAGTTGAAATGGGACATGAGGGCATCTTGCCTACTGTTTTGGGCAGTAAACTGTCTTGGGCTGGCCCTGTGAATTATCAATTACAGAGGACCAGGCTTACACCTGCTTACTCTTAAGTAGTTAAATGTAGACCTTTTGAGAAGTTAGGGCAACTTTACTAATGGAGACGTTAATATGCCTCTTTTTCACCTGGTTGGGAATAAGAGTTGCAGCAGGAAACATCTGGGGGGTCACCAGGGTTGAGACAATGCAAATAATTACCGTATTTTTCGCTCTATAAGACGCACCTGACCATAAGACGTACCTAGCTTTTAGAGGAGGAAAACAAGAACAAAAATATTCTGAATCAAATGGGCACATAATCACAGGCACATTCCGCATCACTTCCCCATGGGCTGCACATCTGACAGACTTACTGCACACACATATTCTCTCTATAAGACGCACAGACATTTCCCCTTTTGTGGGGGGGGGGGAGGAAGTGCGTCTTATAGAGCAAAAAATACGGTAAGTGGTAAAGCTTTCTTGCACTGTATCAGTTCAGGCTGTAAGTGGGAGCATTATTTATTTATTAGTATTATTTATTTTTATTTGCACATTTTTATGCTGCCCCATCGCTGAAGCCTCGGGGCGGCTCACACACATAGAAAAAGCTAATACAATTCAAAATTAACAATAAAAAATTAAATATTAATGCATCTAAAAACTAATCTGAGTCGCCCTGGCCAAATTATGAATGTACCACTTTAGGGGGAGTCTGGTTCTGCTGGCTTTGCAAGGCTAAATGCTTGTTTTAAAATGATGGAGGAAAGAAGCTAAATCTTCACCTGCATCTTGCTCCTCTAAGACAGCAGTGAGGAACCTCATATCCAGAGGACCAAACTTGGCCCTTCTGAGAATCCCAACTGGACTCTGCAGGGGTTCCCATGGAGGCATGTCCCTTACCTTAATGATTGGTACTTTCCCCACTGTGCATGGTTGAAATCTCCTTCGTAAGGCTTACTGACTGGCAGTGGGAACTTTGGGGCCCAATCCAATCAAGGTGAGCAGGAACCTCGCAACTTGGAATTCTTATTCTCCTTTAGTGCAAAGTAGGAGGAAACAACAGAGGTGTTTTCCACTCTGCCTCACTTCCCGCTCTGCATTTTTGCCGGATGGTCATTTTCAGTTGCCTAGCAATGCCGCTGTGGAAGTGGGAGGGAAAGAAGTTGTAGTGCCTAAAGGTTATCTAATTCTGACTGCCCCAGATCCTTCCCTCCCCCAAAATACCCCCTTTACACTCTCTCCAAGGTTGTTTTCTGACCTTGGAGAGCAGCCGATGCAGTTCTTTAAATGCATTTGGGATCAGGGTCCAATTCGCTGCTTTGAGTGGAGTGGCATGCCCAAACTATCCTATGGACAAACTCTAGGAGCCATAGGATGGTTTTGTCCCGCTATAATATACTGATTTTCTGTGTCCTTTCGGCTCTCACCCACTACTAGAATGCACTCCCTGACAGCTTCTCCTAGATTGAATTTGGCCCACAGGTTGGAAAGAGGTTCACCACCCTGTTCTACTGATTAATTCTGCTAATTATATAAACTGGCTGATAAAACTGAATTGCAGAGCTCACTTAAAATCAGTGACTTTGTTGCCATTTGACTTCAGTGAAAACTGAAAAGTACCTACAGTGGCCAGGCTTTGGTGGTCAAAAAATCCACAATGTTGTTATTTTTCCCTTTGAAGATCAAGAAGAGGAATGAATTGATTGGACTAGTTTTTAATAGACAACCAATTACCATATTCCAGTGGAGAATGCCTCCAAGAAATTAGAGGAAGACTGAGACTTGGAACGAAAAGAGATCAACAAGTGTAAGATGTTTTGGAGGAGACCAAGGTCAGGACTGTCCACTCAGTTGTATTCTTGATCAGTATCTAAGGGTGTGAAAACTGGACAGTGAAGAAAGCTGAGCGGATGAACATTTGCAAATACCCTGGACTGGCAAAAAGGCCAAACGTGGGTCAAAGAAAGCCAGAATTTTCCTTGGAAGCAAACATGATGAAACTGAGACACATCGTGAGAAAGCAAGACTTACTGAAGAAGACAATCATTCTAGGGAACATTGAAGGCAGGAGGAGGAGGAAGAAGTCCGGATTTGAGATGGATTGATTCCAGAAAGGAAAGTCTTGAGCGTACAAGAGCCAAGTAGGCTGTCTACGTAGGACAGGATGCATTGGAGGGCTTCAATTCATAGGATCGCCATAAGCCAGAGATTACTTGTTGGATGTAACGAAAACAGTTATCCTAAACCTTTTTGCACACATTTTCCGTAATTACAAAGATATATAGGAAAATGGTTTTTTGTGGTCGGCATGAAGATAAAACTATGGGAAATGGAGCAATTGAAATCTCATAGTATAAAATGAATACCGGTCTTGGGGAGTGGGGGATTTTCATGCTTTGCCGACTATTTGAAATGGTGGCCACCGGCTGCTTGCTTCTGATTACAAATAGCAAATGCAGGAACTCCCAGTTGGGACTATGGAAGCAGTAATGATTAAAGCCCTTTTTCCTCCCCACCTGTGGTCTCAAACAGACACACATACACACCAGCGACTCACTACAACAAAATTAGTGATGCAAAGACAAACAAGGGGGCTGAAATTAATTTGGCAAGTTATGGCCACCTTATATCAACATATGCTGCATTTAAGCGGGTTTCTCTGAAAGGATCCCATTGATGCCATTTTCATGCTGGGTAAAGAGCTTCTGGGGTTTAGTCAGGGTGAATGAGTTCTTCAATGGGATTGCCTAATGGAAAGATATTTGTTCCCAGTTTTGTTCCAAGCCCAGCTAAATAAGCCCATGGTCGGTACACCCATGAGTAGCTATCAGTTCTGTATGCTTTGCTTCTCAAGTTGTCCTTTCTAAGTACTTCTGACTGCTGGAAATGCTGAGTGCCATTGGGAACAGAGAAATAAGAGCATTACTAGTACGCCTAAGCCAAGAATCCTTCTAGATCAGGGGTGTCCAACCTTTTGGCTTCTCTGGGCCACGCTGGAAGAAGAAGTGTCTTGGGCCGCACATTAAATGCACAAACACTAACAAAAATGATGAGCAAAACAAAGTCTGTGCATAATTTTAGTGATATCCACCACCACAGATAAGCAAAAAAGTCCTCACATAATAATCCTAAGAGAGTATACATATGTTTATTTTACGTGACATTGTGACACTGTGTTGTCATCTGCAAAGTGCATGCTCAAGAACCACACAATCGAGTTACCAAAAAATGGCATAATGTTTTAAGTAAGTTTACAATATGGTGTTGGGTCGCATCCATAGCCATCCTGGGCTGCATGTGGCCCACAGGCCGCAGGTTGGACGCCCCTGCTCTAGATGTTTCAAAAACTAACGCCCATCCACCCCAGCCAGGATGGGGAGCAGCCAAGGATGAACACTTGGTAAATCTTGTGGGAGCACTTTAGAGCTTCACTAGCACAGCCTGTCTGAGTTGCAGAATCCTTTTCTGACACAGAAGTGAAAAGGTGGTGTGAAACTTCCAAGACGAGAGGTGGGAAGCTTCAGAAATTACTGGCCGCTGTTTACATCCTTTATCAGCAAGTGCATCATCTTCTGCTGGGAAGAGTTTGGCACACATCTCAATCCTGTCTGAACAAACTGTGTGAGTTACTGTGTTGATATTAGATCTTTGATAAGAGACAGAGTAGCTCAGGAGGAAAATACTCTGCTTAGAAATGCTACTGGGTGCAACCTTCACACACACATTGCAATATGGCTTTCAACCATTTGGTTGGATTTGTCAGTGGCAAATATCTTTCCCTTTTGGATTTTGTCCCATGGAAAAGGTCCCTCATCCATTCAGTACTGCTTCTTGATGGCTGAATCACGGCCATTTTTCTTTTGTGTAGAATCTAGAATGCATTTAAGACATTTCTCATAAGTTCTGTTAGCCAAATTTGCTTGCCATCCCCTGTTTCCAGAAAACAAGGAACTTCTGCTTTTTTTCTTTTCTATTTCTGGCCTCCTTAAGATTTTTCCATAGTTTCTGGCAACCAAGAATTTCCATGAGCAGGGCCTGATAGTGAGTTAACCTTACATCATAGAAATGGTTTTGCTTCAGGAAAGAATATAGCCACTTGTGTTACTCTGTGATGTGCAGGTGTTGACTGTTAGGTTAGTCTTCCTGATGTTCAGTTCTGGAACAGTATTAGCGCTGGTCTATTGAACTGATCACCATTGATTGGTGATCAGTTTCTTTGCTGACAGTGTCATCAGTCTGGATACTGAATGCCACACATCAAACCTTTTCCAATACCTTCTAGTTCTACAGCTTTGATGCACTCTAACATTTCTCTCTAATAAACACAATCCCTTGGTGTAGGTCAGAAAGTACAGAATTAAATGTCGGTGGTTGAGAACCTTCATGCATAAACAATCTCTGAAAGCCAGTATGGTGTGGTGATGAGAATGCTGGATTGCGGAGCTAGGAGCTCTAGGTTCTAGTCCTCATGAAGCTTACTGGGTGACTTTGGGCCAGTCACTGACTCTCAGCCCAGCCTACCTCATAGGGTTGTTGTGAGGATAGTATGCAAGCCAGCTTGGGTTCCTTGCAAGAGGAAAAAGGCAGAGCATAAATATAATAATAATAAGTGGGTGCCAGCAAGACTGGTTAACAACCGGATGGCCATGAATATGCAGCCACTTTTCACCAAGGCAAACGTTGTCGACATCATATGTAAAAGGATCAGGAATTTGCTACTTTTGTGCCTTCACTATTGTCAGCCATGGATGTTCAGTGCAGCTCCCTTGTCTGCTGAACTTTTCTGCCTCATGAACTTTTGAGCCGGGGTGTTTCGCAATTTCTTTTAACCATCTTTTCCGTCAGCCCTCTCGCCACATGCAACGAGTGTGGCGCCGTCCTCTGAGCACCTCGTCCCTTCCCCTTTATAGTCTTGACACCGTTCCTGTGTGTTTTCCCATATGGCTGAATATGAGTCAACAATGTGATGTGGCTGCAAAAAGGGCAGGTGCTATTTTGGGCTGCATTAATAAAAGAATCAAGTGAGGTACTCATTCCCCTCTACTCAGCACTGGTTAGGTCTCCTCTGGAGTCTGTGTCCAGTTTTGGGCACCACAGTTGAAGAAAGATGCAGGCAAGCCGGGAAGGGTTCAGAGGAGGGCGAGAAGGATGATCCAGGGACCGGAAACAAAGCCCTGTGAGGAGAGATGGAGAGAACTAGGCATGTTTAGCCTGGAGAAGAGAAGCCTGAGGGGAGATAGGCTAGCATTCTGCATGAACTTGAAAGGTTGGCACAAAGAGGAGGGCCAGGATGTCTTCTCGACCATCCCAGAGTGCAGGACATGGAATAATGGGCTCCGGTTACAGGAAGCCAGGTTCCGGCTAGATCTCAGGAAAAAATCCTGTTACAGCAGTACAGCAATGGAACCAATGAGCTAGGGAGGTGGTGGGCTCTCCCACCCTGGAGGCATTCAGGATGCAACTGGACAGCCATCAGAGAGGGATGGTTTAACTCGGTGTCCTGTACTGAGCAGAGGGTTGGACCTGATTGCTTTCTGGCCCCTTCCAGTGCTTCTAAATGATCTCAATTCTGGAAATCTTTTATGAGATATTCTATATTGAGCTTTACTGCTTATAAAAATTCATTCCCTTTTTCAATGGTTGTTGGTTGTTTCCTATTGTGTTGGTCAGGATTTGGTATTTTCCTGAGACTTTCCTGGTATAAAAGTTTTAAATGAATGAATGAATGAATGTTGTTTTTAATCTTCTCACACTGTAACTGTCCTTGTTGAGGGTTGAAAGCATCATCTGAGACAAATGGACATAGTGACAGGCAATGAAGTCTGCTTGGTAGAAATGCCAAGTTAAGACAACTTGTTGAAACTTTTTCGTGTTCTTGGGAGGCTTGTCTTTAGCATTTATTCCTAAATAGCTCGACTGGCACAAAACTGTGTTACTTTGCTCTAGGTTCCTTCCAGGCTAGAACATTCGCTGTCAATGGCTTTCAAACACTGGGTTAGGAGAATGACTTTTTCATTTTAAAAAAGCTTTTCCTGAGTCCCAGCTGCAGGAAAGTTCTTGAAATGAAAAGACTGTACAGTAAATACCAAAACATGGGAACTACTTGCTGATAGGGAGGTCAGGGTTCCAGTTTCCCTATGGACAAGTAGTTCTGTCCTATGTCTGAAACCATTATTAATCTGCCCTTCTATCGTCTGTTAAGCCCAGTGTCAGGCATCCCCACCCTGTTGGGGTTCAGTCACCAGGATCTGACCTTCATAATCCTTTCTAGAATTGAAGTTTCAGACTTCCTCAAGTGCAGGCTTTTACAGCTTTATATAGAGAGCCCAAAAGAATAGACTTCTTGGAAAACCTTTTTCTATGCAGGACCTTGGACTTACATATTTTTTAATCTGTCCTAGTGTACAAGGCAGGGCTGCCGGGGAAGGAAAAGAATTCCAGCAGGAAATCAAGTTTAGCTCACAAGTCAAATATATTCTAGAAACAATTGTAATTGCAAACACACATTTTAAGTATCCTCACTGTCCAGGTGAAAGCTTGAAAGCCATGAAACTGCTTAAAGTAACATCTATTATTACATTGAATGATATAAGTAATATAATAGTGATATAATACAACTACTATTGTTGGTGTGAGCTTGAGTGGACTCCGGGGGATGGTGGAGGACAGGAGGGCCTGGAGGAATGTTGTCCATGGGGTCGCGATGGGTCGGACTCGACTTCGCGACTAACAACAACAACAACAAACAACTACATAATATAAGTAAGATCTAATTAAGCCATATAGGTTATCCAGGCAGAGGTTTTCCTTAGAATAGAATGGCAAATCTTAAACCACACAGGCTAAAGATCATGCCCTACACCTACATCTGCATCTTGCATTCCCTAAATAGAAACAGGCAGGCTTAAAATGGCACTTCGGGAGACGGGATTTGAGTTCTTGGGAGCTGGTGGGTGGGGGGATTTCCTCAGTTCCTGATATGCTTAAAATGCCCTGACCTCCTGTATTTGCCTGCTCAGCAGAGCTGTTAACTTCAAAACAGAACTTTGTCCAGAATCACTTTCAGAAAGCTATCCCAGGGGAAAAACGCAGATAATAATATAACGAACAATGCCACGCATAACGAACATTGTACTTCACTTGTTTCTGGTCTCAAAAACATATATGGAAGTTTATGGGGATTTGATATACCTCCTTGCTTATTATGCCGGAGACATGCCTTACAATCCCAGAGTGACAAATGCTTTCTACACCAGACTGACAGATTGGCTCTATGAAATCACTTATATGAGTTATCAGATTTAACAGAATAGTAAAACAATAAAATTGTATTTTAAAGGTGTGACATCTAGTTAGCAAAAGATCCCTCTCTTCAAATTTATTCTTTACACACTCTTCTGCAACTCTAGGACTAACAGCTTTAGGGACATCAAGAACCAATCTATACTTAATTATAACTGTTTCACATTTATTAGTCCAAATTCAAGGAAAATCTCAAAAAGAAATCTGGAATAGCCCCTTCCCTCAGGGTCCCCCTGCCCCTGCTCCAGTCAATAATTTCAAATTGTTATAATTCTGTTGAGTTTGTGTCAGCCAAGAACAGAAAAGCTCAAGTAGCATTGCTACTTAGTTTTTTTTCAGTTTCAAATACTGGCAAGATTATTCCTTTCTCCCAGAGAGCCCCCACCATTTTGTGAAAAGTCTAAAGACGGCAGTTCCTTCTTGTAAATTTAAACATTCCCAGATGAAGACCTGGTTCACACATACCAACCACCTATGGGTTGAGTTGATAGGTTGTTTTGGAAGCAGGCATTCATGCTGCATTCAACTTACCTGCCACTTTCAATTTGCAACAAGTTTCCAAAACAACCTCATTTGAAGCTCTGGGTTGTTGAAGAGGAAACAATCCAAAATTGTAACCTATGGTTCATGGTTGTATTATAATTCTGGGCTTTTGTTCATGCTTGGCGCATATGTAGCAACAGCCCAGAATATGGGTTGTTGTTGACTCATGGATTGTTGAATAGTAGGTTATGTACGAACTCTGTACCATGGTTTAACTATGGGTTGATAACCATGAATCACTCAGGGTTTACAATGCAACAACAAACCATAGGCTTCCTGGGTTGTTTATGGCTAGCAACCCATAGTTAAACCATTGTGAAGGATTCCCATATAACAACATGCAATTCAGCAACCCATACTCAAGCCATGTGCTGGGTTCTTGCTATGTGTGAACTGGGCCCACGAACTGTTTAATCCATAGTGTTGTGATGGTGTGAACCAGGTCATTGTGGACAGCGAGGCAGGCATCTGGCTGTTTTTCTTAGGGTCTTTATTATTTATTTATAATAAATAAATAGACAGGGGGATAGACAGTTAGGGTTTTAATGCATTGCTTGTACTTTTTATATGTTGTAAGCCGCCCCGAGGCTTTGTTGCGATGGGGCGGCATATAAGTGTTTTAATAAATAATAAATAAATATTTATTTATTTACATATTTATATGCCGTCCCCTTGCAAACAAGCCTCGGGGCGGCTCACAACAATAAATAAACTAATTACATTACATCTTCGGTCTCTTCCCTTTGCTTCCTCTATCAAAGGTGCTGGGGAAAGTACTGGAAATGTTTTGGGGTTTCTGAACATTAAAAATCATTAGGGAAATTTGGTTGCGTGAGAAGGAGGAACCAACTGTAGCTCAGCCTCTGTTTAAAAAGAATGAACCTTGAAGAGGGCGATCAGGCATGTCGATGTGGAAACAAGCATCACTGAATTTTGTGGGGATTACGTACAACAAGTGTGTATCAGATTGTAGCTCAAGCTGTTTAAAAGGATTGGGGGTTTTAAGGCAGTTATGCAGAAGAGGAAGTTTTGAACTTTAGGTAAATTAATATCATCACGTACATCTTGTGAGTCAGCCACATGTCCTTCCCTGCTAGAGCAATCAGATTTTTCTTCCCAAGTTCAGTTTTTTCGATATTTGAAAATGGGGCTTTGCATGCAGAAGTATTCAAGTTTTTGCTTGTTACTTACTCATTATTTACAAGGTAGGTATTTCTCTCACCTTCCAAGAACATTTTTGAATAGTGAACAATAAAAAGGATGAAAAAAGAATAAAATCTAGATGGCTAAGCAGGGAACGCTTCTTTAAATAGCTTCAGCAAGCTCCCAAAAGTAAATACAGAGGCTTGCCTGGCATCAACTGGCAGGGAGTTCCACAGAAAGGGGCGCCAGCACATTGCAGGCTCTGCTCCAAATGGTCTCCAGACATACCACTCTGCGGAAACCCCAGGAATGCCTCATCTGATGACTTTGGTGACTGGGCAGGAGAAGATGCTCTCTCCAATATCCTGGTCCAAAGTTGGACCGTTCACGGGGCTGGATCAGTTACACCAATGGCCAAACCTTAATCCTGGCTTTGTGGTGAATGGGCAGTGAGTGCAGTTCCCTCAGCAAAGCCATGATGGGGAGGAAGGGTCACCTCCCAACATCAAGTGAGGTGCTGCATTCTGCTCTAGCTGCAGCTTCTGGACCAGCCCTAAGGGCAGCCCAAGAAGAGTGCATTGCAGTAGTCCAGGCTTCAGACTGTCTCCTGTACCACTGAGGCCACGTTCTCCCTGTCCCAGAGAGGCCATAGCCTGCAGATAAGGCATCCCGGATGTGCTTCATATTTAGACCGCTGGCCCATCTGCCGGCAGATGCTTGCTTCTTCCTATAAGAGCGGAACAACGCTTCATCTCTGTTGCGCTTGCATGTAATGCACCGGGACAGCGTAGAGAAACCAGTTTTCAGAGCTTGGTGGCTGGTGGGTGATCTGGGCAATGGAATGAGGAATAGCCTGATGAGCCAGCAAGCTTAAAGAGGTCTGAACAAATGAAGTCATTGTTGTTGGGAATGAGGGCTCCCCCCAGGCCAGGCTGGTGAAATAAGAAGCTGGGGATTGCATTGTGCAAAGTTCCAGTGAAGAAGATGAAACCTAGAGTTGCTTTGCATTTTACCAGGCAAGGCTAGCAGCAATATGGAAACTAGGCTGGGCCCTGTGATTGGAACCAGTCTGGGACTGTATTGGAAAGAGGCAGTTGGGTTCACTTGGGGTGGGTCAGGGCTAGGGTTAAATGAAGCTCAGGCGCTCTTCTCGCTGATGTCAGAGTGTAGACACGGAATAATCTGCTCAAACTGCGACAACCCAGATTCAGGCTGGACATCAGGAAAAGCTTCCTCACTGTCAGAGCAATGCGACAGTGGAACCAGCTGCCTGGAGAGGTGGTGGGCTCTCCCACACCAGAGGCATTCAAGGCGAAACTGGGCAGCCATTGTCCTGCAACAGCAGGGAGTTCGACTCGATGGCCTTCATGACCCCTTCCAACTCTACTATTCTGTGATTTCAATAATCATGTAAATGTTTATATGTAGACCCATTTTGGATCCAGCTTTTTCTCTCTGTTTCTATATGAAGGCGGCGGCAGCGGGGCTCTCCTACGTCGGTGGATATGTTCTCAGCAGCTACAAGGCGTATGACCCCTTCCTTCAGGACAAATACGCTCTCCTGCCTGCAGTCATCATTATTTGCATCTCTGTGGTGATGTTTGTAATTGGGCTGATTGGCTGCTGCGCCACCATCCGTGAGTCCAAGGTTGGATTGGGCATAGTAAGTATTGCATTTGTCACTGAAAATAATGGCCCTTTTCGGTCATTATTCCATCATACAGAGGTGATCGCTTCGTGTGGAACATGCACGCTTATTCCCAGGCAGATGGAAGTGTGGCAAACTGTTCTCTCCAGAAGGAAAGTGGATGGTTGGTGTTGACTGGGCCAGTCTTGCCCAGCCTCAGTGTAGTGTCCGCCAGACTTTTGGACTTCACCTCTCATCTCCCCTGCCAGCATGCCCAGTGGGCAGAGTGGTGGACGAGAAGGACTGATTGGCCCCAGGTTGGGGAAGGCTGGCCTAGACTGTGGGCTCAAAAGAAGCTGCTCCTGAGATTGCAGCTTGAAGAAGACCAAGCTTGGTCAACTCTTTAAGAGTCCAGAGCAGTACGTGGAGGGATCTGGTCTCCTGCTGTCCTGCTGGGCAGAAGCACCACCAAGCCCGACACATGTGCTTTCACTCCACACTTTACATCTGTGTGCAGCACCTTTCCAGAAGAAGATGCAAGCTCTACATTAGCTCTCTGTCTCTGCTCTTCTCCTTTCAGTTCCTGGTCATTATCCTGTTGATCTTTGCCGCTGAAGTGGCAGCCTTTGTCCTTGGAGTGATTTACCGAGGAAAGGTGGGTGACCATATCCATGTGCACTGTGGGCCAGGGGTGCGATCCAGCTCTGAGCACCTCCCACCCTGCTTAGGCTTGCCGGGGCTGTGGATGGCCAGGCCAGACCTAGGATTTGCCTGAGCTGCTGCCTGCACTCAGGAGCCAGCACCTGGCGTGCTGACCAGACAGGTGGAGACTCTCGTTGTACTTGGACCTGATTGGTCCCTGCAGTCAAGGAGTCAGGCTGTTGTTCCTGATCTGCATGCCCTTTGTGGACATTGGAGCATGATCCTAAGAAGGCTGCCAGGGTTGGAACATGGTGTTTGTCTGCTTATTGAAAGCATACCTACCCTGCTTATCAGCCGACAGGGTGACTTTCACCAGACCAATTAACAACAAAGCGATCGTTGCCTACAGGCTTAGAATCTAAGACTTTTATCACTTTAGTAAATATATATACTGCCCAGTTGCTGAACATCCAAACCACACGTTACCATAAGGGCGATGCCCTTCTTGCATGCTCTAAAGTAAATGCAGCGGGCTTAAACCTTGCCCTCGCCTTTTGTGGACCCAGTCTAGAACGGGTGAGCATGCCCGCTTCACACATTGATGAAAACAAATGGCTTACTCTTTGGTCCCTGCCTGTAACTCATGCTGACAATCTGGATGGGGACCATAGCAGAGAACACGTGCTCAGAGTCCCTTCCTCCAGCACGAGGACCTAGATGTGTGTGGGGGGAGGGTACTTCAGAGTAAAAAAGCAGATGTATCTGCCAGCTGTGCTTTCGATGTAATATGTCACACACACCTAAAATTCATGGGGGAGGCAGCTGTTCCTCCATAGAGCGTCTTGACAATTTTGTGCTGTTCTCATGGTTGTCGAGGCCTTGTTTTCTAGGAGTGTGCCATCGCTGGGTTTCCTGCCCTTAAGCCATGGCTTTGTTTTAAAAGTAAGGATAAAATAAGAAAATGAACCTCTTTGTAAGGAGGATGATCCCAACATACAAATGTTGAAGTACATTCAACCATAACCTCCATGTGTCTTTCCCTGCTTTTGTTTTGGTGGAAGGGGTAGGGCAGGGGCTAGGAAGGTCTGCTGAAGGTAGGGGAAGGGTTTTTTGCACTGCCCTAAATTTAAAAAATTCCTACAGTAACAACCCAGAATGAGAATGGTTGAGAGAAAGCAGGAGCGAGATGTTTCAGCAGAGCCAATACACTGTTTCCTGCTCTGCTTCTGTTGTAAACTGATGGAAGAACTAAAAGAAGATTCCACATTTTTAGTTCCATGACCCTCAATGTGTGATTCTTCCACAATTTATATTTGTTGCCTGTTCTTCAAACATTAAAGATGGGTCAAAGACCTTGACATGGTTAATTACTCTCCCAAAGTGATGAGGAACATACTGGAACCTTCTATGTTGCACAGTTACTTAATGCTAAGCATGTTCCCTTACAGAGCTCCCAGAGCTCCCAGCTGGCCTGCCTGTGGTGCCGCTGGAGGATTTTACTGGACTTAAGGCCTCCGGGTCTGCGCTTTAGATGGCCACAGGCATTGCTTCAGTTTTGAAGTGCACAACTCGCATTGCTCTTCTCCCCTGACCACTGCCATTCCATTTGTTCAAACTATTTCCATATTGTTGACATGTCAGGCCTACCCATATGCATGTTTGCATTTTAAATGCAAGTTAAATCACAGCATCCTCCCGATTATAGGTAGAAAATTGAATTTGTTTCTAAAGCCCTCCTCACCTGCTGCTTGCTGGGTGGTCACTTGGTACCCCATGGCCCATTCCCAGCACCCCAGTCAGTATCGGCAGAGGCGGAAACTGTTTGATGTTGCTGCTTATATTTAATAACCGCAGTTTAAGACTCTTGCTTCAAATATCACTTGCGTTTAACTTGCTGTGGGAATACAGCGATGCCTTTTAGGAGCTGAGGGCCTGCTGCTGTTCTTACACTGCACCGCACTTTCTGACTACAGGTAAAAACTGATTTGCACGGACCGATGCTGCAAGCATTCAAGGCCTATGATGGGAAAACAGAAGAGTCTCACATGGTCGATTACTTACAACAGGAGGTAGGGAAATAGGATGTATGATGCAGGATTATTCTCAGAAACTGTCCCTCTGGAAGAACAACCGGTTATGTTTGTTTTGGAAACAGAACAATGCTGGTTTCTCTTGCAGATGTTATGCTAGTTAGGATGTTCCTCCACCTGTCCCTTTTGTGTTGAGAAACAGTGCTGTGTATTGAACATTGGAGGAAGGAGGGGTCGGGGTAGGAATGTTGTTCAAAGATGAAGAAATGTCAGAGTGCATCTTCCCATGTTTTTAATAAGCCCAGGGTTTTAAGAACAATTATTGGTCAGTTTCTCCGGTTACACCATCATATTTCAGGGAAAGGATTCAGTAACTATTTGTTTCAGACAGCGTTTTCCACTGGTATGAACCGACTAGCAAACCAAGTGGTTCTTAGCTACAATAGCTCCAGTACTGTAAAATATTTCACAATTATTTGCTACTGCCAGGCTTCTTTTAAGCCCAAGTCAATTGTATAATACATTTGACTTTTGCATTGTCTGTTCTGTGTGTGTATTGGAAAATGATCTTTGGAAGCATAAGGACTAGTAACTTGTCTCCTTGGTAGTTTAAAAAAAAATCAGTTTTCTCAGAATGTTGACAGGTCACCTGAGTTTTATTTGTGTTGAGACATCTACAGTATCTGATTGCATATTTCAAAGAGACTGTAGTCATGTTTTCTTCCAAGAGAACTGGTATTTTTAGATGACTTAAACAAGGCAACATTTCAACATGAGAGACCCCCCAAACCTGCTTTACTTTTATTCCACTGGGTTGCTCTTGCAGCTTCAGTGCTGTGGAGTCTACAACTACACCAACTGGATTGGTAGCAAATGGTTCAACACCACCGGCAACAACAGCGTTCCCCTGAGCTGCTGCAAACAAAATGTTGGCAAGAACTGCACCGGCCAGCTGAGCAAACTGGAATTTCTCAACCTGCACGTAAGGACATTTTGCATTCAAAGTTAATGAGAGTAAAGGAATTGAAGCCGCAGAGCAATGTAGAGCAACTACGGATAGGTTCTCGGTCTCCCCACTAGGGGCTTGTAGACATGGTGTCTTTCGTTCCATCGCCTTCTCATTGATAGAATTGGATTTGGTGCAAATGTTTTTGTAAGTTTTGCTCTGAAAATATGCATCCTTCCAAATCTGCAAATCCTCCCAACAGTCATTTTGTTTTTTGCCTACAGTCAGGTTTTTTTTTTTAAACTATGACTATTTGTATAAAAAATATAGGAATTTTTGAAAATGGGCCACAAGTTTGTGTTAGCCACACAACTTGGGGAAACCAGTCTGCTGCATAATCCCTGTGTTTTAGTCTTAGAAATTTAAACTTATTTGGGAATGTGGCAGATTCCTCTGGCTGTTGGCTCCCAAGTTACTCTTTCTGCTCATGGTCATGATAGGAGCATTTGATCCCTCTGGGATCCCATGTTATGCATCCTCTTTCCGTCAGTTCCTTATTTATTGATCCCAGCCGTGGCATCCAATTTCTGCCTAAATGCCTCAAGTCCAGGAGAGCCCATGGCCAGCCTTGCCTCGAGGGGAGGCAGCTGGCCGAGGCCCACCTTGGAGCGAGACCCTTGGAGATGCTGCTGCTTTGCAGCTTTGCAACAGACGTGCTCACTTTCCCTTGTTCTGGTCCAGGCAATGGAGGGGGTGAGAAGGAGGGACAGGAGATGCCATGGCTGACTCCAGCCTTCCCCAGCATGCTGTTCTCCAGGTGTGTTGGGACTGGCTGCTTGGGTATGGTAGACCCAGCACATCTGGCAGGGTCACCAGATTTTGGTAACCCAGCCTCCTTGCTCTCTGCCTGGCCAGCATACAAGTGGAAGAGGGTGAGAAGGCGCTGGTGACCATGCCAACAGGAAAGTCAATCTTCTAAGGGAAGAGCACCCTTGTGGACATCTTTCTAAGGGACCCCGAAAGCCTGACTGAGCAGCACCTCACACATTTTCCTTTTGCCCAAGAAAACAAATGTCACCAGGAAGCACGTCTTGCTTCACACACAAGACGTAATTGACCTGTGGAACGCACTACCACAAGCCACAGCATCTGCTGCTGGTTGCTTCGAAAAGGGCTCAGACGTGTTTGTGGAGGGCCAACACCTGGCAGCCCCTGCATGGACTGCTTGGGTTTGGTGGCAGGAGGCTGCTGAGTGCAGTCTCCTGAGGAAGACCGGCTGGAGAGGACTTTGGCAGTGCGTCCCTCTTCTTGGCTCCTGAAAGCACCTGCTTGGCCGCTGTAGAAACAGGGTGCTGGAGTGGAGCTCACTTAGTCACCGTCTGCATGGCAGCAGTTCTGTGCCTGGTGCAGGGTACATCCGTCTTTCTGCAGACCTCTTTATTCAGCAGGGAAGCTGCACCTTTCAATTAAGGGCTGAATTAAGCTTTGGGGGTGCTTTTCAGCTGTGCATCTTTGCAGCTCATATCTTCTCCTACTTTTCTCTTTTCCTGCTTCTCACCTGTGCCACATCCTTTCCAGGCGCTCTGCCTCTCCTCTCCTTCCACCCACACAAGCTCCCTGCAATGGGTTTCCCCTCCCCAAACTGATCTGAGGCAAGCCCCTGGCCTAAAACCGCTTCGAATGATTATGAGCATTAATTAAGCTTGAATGACCATATCTTGGAAACCCACGTGACCAAAGATGAGGATTTCGGCTGCCCTGCCCTTCAGCTGTAATGAAGGATTCCTGCTGGCCCACAAAGTGACTCTCAAATCTGCTTCGGGTTCTTTTTAATGTTTTGCTCATGGGCACGTGGTTTCTATGACCATCTCTTCCTTTTGCATCCCTGCAGGGCTGCGAAGAGAAGGTGCAGTCTGGCCTGCAGGGCGTCCTCACCTACGCGATGATTGTCATTCTAGCGTTTGCCATTATGAAGGTATTTCATCCCAAAGCTGAAATAAATATTTAAGCAGGGGGCTTGGTTGGAAGTCACCTGGGACTGGAAGGAAGCTTAAAACGTGTTGGTAACTCCAAATGGAGTCCTGGCATTCAAGAGGTTGCATACAGCAGAAAAAGCAGCTGTGCCAGAGCCAGAGGTACAATTCCACAAGTGTTCCATGTTTATGCCTGTTTTCAGAGGTCCTGTAAACACTTCCATGTTTCACTGACAGAAGTGCTCCCTTTGACAGCAGAAACATGTGTGGAATTTGCCCTGGCCAGACTATATACCACAGGTGCACTCCTGCGCACTTGCAAAAGAACAACCAAACTAGATAAATCTATTTACAAACACAACTGTGCAATTTCTGTGGACTGAAAAAAAGTTAGCATGCTGACAAACACCTCTCTTGCTGTGTGACTCAGAGCTTGGCAATCCACAGTGAAATTGCTCTCTTGGGTTCAGATGACCCAACTTATTGTGGCATGAACAAGCTCTGGCATAAGCATGGGTTGTCCCAGGGGCTTGTTTCAGGAAAAAAAGATGCTCCATGGAAAGTGGCCAGGGCTGCATAATAAAGCAGCATGAAGTTGTTGAGTCATGCAAATTAGGTCAGTGCATAATGAAGTGATGTTTAGGTGCTTCTGAACTGACTCTGGAACTCTCTTAAAGAAGGTAAATAAAGACTGACTGACTGGTTGTCATTTTTACTTGCACAAAGGAAGTTTAATGGCTGGAAAAATAGCCTTAATGGCCAGGCAAAAATAAATATTTGAATGGTAAATTCTTCTGCATATGAACCTAGATGCCTTGCTTGCTGAAAATATTTAAAATAATTGTTTTCTCTTTCAGTTCTTTGGCATGCTCAGTGCCTGTGTGTTGGCTTGTAGGAAAGAAGACAACGGCTACCAGCCACTGAATTCGGGGACATTTGCTTGATAGGAAGACAAAGAAGGATGCCCCTTTTCTTATTCCCCAAATAAAATTGACTTGGAGAAGATGTCTTGAACAACAACAAAAAAAGTCTGCCTTTGTAAAATTCCAAGGGATGGCAGTAGCTCCCACAAATTGCATTCAATGTGAAATAACTTGGCTTTAGTATATTTATTCGTCCTGAGACTCTTGATGCACTGGAATTACCATGAATCCCTTTCCTTAAAGATCTTTTCCCAACCTTATGCCCCAGATGTGTTGGACTACAACTCCCACCATGCTCTGCCAGGATGACAGTGGCTTTTCTGCCTGGGGATTGTAATCCACAGCTGGGGATCACCAAGTTGGGAAAAGACTGCCTTATAAAAACAGCACATGAATCCATGGCTCAGAAAAGGCAACCTTGTGTATACAGACTGTAATGCTTCTTCAAGATAGTTGTATGTGTGTTTTCTTAAAAGGTAATTCAAGGAGTAATTTTGCAAAGCTGCAAAATAATTTCTGCTTTCTGCTGATCTGGATGGCCAGCATGTTTGCACCAAATGCTTAAAATTTAATAGATGGTTTTTAGCACTCACCTGTGAAGAGATTCTCACTATTTGGACACTGTCGAATGCTGACAATAGCTTTTAGGTAACCATTGTTTTTTGCTGGTGTCTCTTGGCCTTTTGGAGCATTCCCAAAATTCATGGAGGATTATCAAGTGTGAATGCTGACCTTCATCAAATGTCTGGTTGTCATGATACGGTGTGGCTTCTTTGGATTTAGAGGTTGGCAGTAATGCAGATCATCTTCTGTAGTACCTGTACAATGGAAGAAATGGCTGGTACTGTCAGCTTTGATGGGCTATTCGTCAGATTTCATCTACCACATTCCTTTTTCAGGTGACCAGCAGTGTAAACTTAAACAATATCATAGAGTGTTTGTAGATTTAAATCTTGTGATCCCAGGATTCTTGAATGCAGCTCATTCAAGCAAGCTCTTACCATATCTTAAACTTCCAGGGTATAAGTGAAAACTCCTGGCTAGATTGGATTTATTGGGCCTAATCCAGAACCTACAGTAGTTGCTTACAGTGGAATGATTATATGTGTGCTGGAATCTGTCTGTCTGGAACTAATTGAGCATGTGACACAACTGTAACTTCACTATCGGTGGAAACTTGCTTGCATCCTAGATTCTTAGACTGCACAGAGAAAATAGAGGCTGTTCCAAATGAGTAAGATTTGAATGGCCACTTCAGTGTAAGGGGTATCCTAGTGAAAATGCAATACAGTGCAAGCTTTATGTTGTGGCTTGTTTTGCGTGTTTCTGAGCTGTTGTGTATTTAAATATATAATAAACTTCATGCTTTTGTAAGGAGAAGAACTAATCAGTTAGACATGTGCCAGTGAGATATATGATCGCTTGTTTTCCAAACCATTTTGGTTTAATACTTGAGAGCTGTAAAAACTACTTGGATTAAACTGTTGAAGTTACCTAAGTTGAAATAAAACCTTTAAAATAATTATGTAGTAATGCATTTAATACAAAACTGGTATGAAATGGCTGGGGACATAAAATTCCTTCATGAAAGAGACCTCATGCTAAGAGAGCCAAATATACTATTCCATGTGTCTTGCATTCCTGAAGAAGGACATGTCCTGGAGAAGCACTACTACTATTTTGATTTTCTTTTTAAAAAGGAAACAGTGGAAACATCAGGTGCACTTTTCACACTTCCTTTTATTTACAAATAAAGTCTGGAACTTCAGCAAAGGAGCAGATGCACTATCTCAAAAGTCCTTCAGGTCCCTGGACCAAAACAGACATTACTTCACTTGAAACTCAGATTAACAGCTCTGCCATCTTTCGTTTTTACCCTACAACAGATGAAGTGGCCCTCATCCAGATCATAAAACCCCACACAAGGATCCTGGTGTGGACTGGGGGCTCTGTGCCTACCCTAAAATGAAAAAAAATGGGAGAATAAATAAAAAGACATCCTATGCATGTGTAGCCAGACTAGGATGCTGCCGCCACCGTAACTTCTAGCATCCTCCGTGGATTGCACCTATGGTTGCTTGACATGAAACTCACATCAGTTTTGGCCCTTTAAGTGAAGCGGCATCTTCAGGGGTTTTGCCATCTCTTTGCCTCATGTCTAAATGTGCTTTCTCCTTCAGAGCCAAGCAAGCTGTTTTTTAAAAAAGTGCCTAATTCTGCACTTGGACTCAACCTGGAGCTGTTTTCTCAAGCCAAACACAAAACTTCCCTCGGTTTTCTGTGCAAGCCCTTCCTGCTGGCATGCACCCCTGCCAAGCCATTTGCCCCAGAGAGTGCAGTTTGCTTTGAACCACACTTGAGCGGAAGGAGGACAAATACTAGTGGGAGTGGCTGAAACTGGCATAGGGCCTTGATCTGGCTTGGAAGTGTGGTGCGGAGGGGGGAGAGGACTGGCCACTGCTGTTCCTTCTCAAAAAAATCAGTCGTGGAGGTCAGCACGCTTTAAAATAAGTGTACTTCAGTGCAAAAGGGTTAGGGCACTCAGCACTCAGATGCCAGCCCTTCCTTTAGCTGAGGGGGGGTGGGGGTCGAGTCACTGCTGTTCCCATTTTCTGCTCACTTCCCCTAGAAGAGTTTGCTCCAGTTGGGTCCCAGGAGGGTGGCCACTTGTGAATTGTCACAAACGGGATCATGCATCCCAAGACCAGAGTGTGGTGTGAAAGTACATAAAGCATCCACCATGCTGAAGCTAAGGAGATCTGGGCCTGGCTTGTGCTCGAAAGGGAGACCACCATCTCCCATGGAGCCCTCTTGAGCCCCACAATGGGAGAAAGTGGGATATAAATATAAGAAGTAAAATGAGAAGCTAATTCCAATTAGCAGCTGTGCGTGTGCTTGGTTGTGCGCGTAGATGCAAATTTGGAAATAATAATAAAGTCACTCCAGGCGCTGATTTCTTTGATAACTACTTGGCCTTGAGGGGTTAATAGGCATGTGTGACTCTATGGCAGGGCAGGAGAAGAAACAGGAAGCCGCTCTATAATTCAAGTCTCTACGGTAAAGTTTTTGTGTAATATGTTGAATAGGCTATAGAACTTTGAATATAGGGGTGTCAATGGATGTAGTGATGCTTCTCCGAATGCTGGAAAATTTATAGACTAATTAGTGTAGAAAAACAGTGCCATTGTCTGAAAATGGGACTTCTCAGTTGCTGTTGAGCGTTTTTTCTTTCCTTGAAAAAACGAAGTTATTGTGCTTGTTAGATTTAATAACAGCTGCACGTGATACTGAGAAATTCAGGAGTTTGCAGTACGTGTCACAGGACACTAACAATGGCCAACCTTTTAATCAACAGAGATATTAAAGGAAGCTTTAACATACAGTAGTGAAGTTTACAAAACTCTCTTCTTTGTTATTTTTTTTCTCAGCAGCTGTTCTTAGTTTTCAAGGGTGGGAGAGTCAAAATATTAAATAGCAATCATTGCAACACTATGATTGAGCCACTGTAGTGTAGTGGTCAAGAGCGCAGGATTGGGACTTCGGGGATCTGAGTTCCAGTCCCTGTTGAGCCATGGAGTCACCATGGACTGACTTGGGACAGTCACAGACTTCCAGCCCAACCTACATCGCAAAGCTGTGGTTGTGAGGAGACGAGTGAGAGAAGAAGAAGAGAATGAGTCAAGCTGCTCTGAGTTCTTTGTAGGAAAACAGGCGGGATATAAATCTAATAAATAAATTTAAGCAGAGGTAAGCCCGTCGCATTCTATGGGACCTACTCCCAAGTAGAACGCAAGCTCCATGTACTGTCTTGCAGAAGCTTTTACAGGCAGCGTGCACACAATCAACATTCCACGCCTAAAAGGGATTCAAAGTGGGTTGTGTGAATGTGCGACTCTACCCCTTCTCTCTCTCTAGGCGTCTCTGTGCCACTCTAGATTTCTCTATCCTGATCTCTATGGTGAAAGCGGCGGGAACGACGCTTCTGTACGCAAGGACCTCCAGCGCGAGGCTTCTGTGTTCTCGTGAGATCCAGCGGACAAATGCTCGGGCGGGTGATTTGAATCTTCGCAGCTGCAGCAGCCGCGAAAGGGCGTGGGCGGCACCGTTGCCGGTCCGCGGATAACCAGCCCGGCCATGGAAGGGGGAAAGGAGGACAGTGCGCAGCACCGCGCTGCCATTGGTGAGGCGGTGGTGCTTTTTCCTTGCTGAAAAGCGAATTGTTGCATTTTCCTTATTAGAGTCGGTATTCCAGGGTTAATATGCCTCCTGGAGGAAGGCAGGTCAAGCTCCAAGAGCAAATGCACGGGTGATTCGCAATAGATCGTAGGAGTTTCTGGCTTCCAGGGCTTTCCCAAAGGGCAGCTGCCAAGAAAGCAAGCAAAGCAAGGCAAGGCAAAGGTAGCCATGCAAGGTGAGAGTGCAAGTTTACTCAGAAGCAAGCCCCGTTGATTAGGTTGCTGAAACAAAGAGAGCTTGGGTGAAAGTAGAGATGGGTTTGTGTGTGGAAGGCCTTGGATCAGTGCCGGCCCTGAAAATAATTTTTTGAGTCGTGCATGAGCGCAAATATAACTTAACCCTAAATGTATAGAAGGCAAAAGTTTAAATGACTTGCTGTTTGGGATTACGTGCCCCCTCCTCGCCCAGGGCGCTTGGTGGCAAAATGTTGTTGCTGAATCATGCCCCCTTCCAAGCTTCTTTTCTGTAGTTGTTACCAAAAAAAAAAAAAAAAACCTGATAGAAATAGTCCTGATTTTCATGAATGGTCTTAATTGCTGTAATATTTAGAATTAATATTTTTTTCTTTTTAAAGGAGAAAAATATGAGATGGCTTCTATGGATTTAAATGGCTTAAGCTCTCACATCAACACCAAGATTTCAATTATCAAAAAGTCACTTCAGTTGAGAAAGATGGGTAAGATGGTGCAATGTTTGCAATATTTTCAGGCCACATGTATTAACTGCAGCTTATCTATCACTAGTACTGTTTTGTAAGAGCTCTTGGAACTGGGTACCAACATAAGCAGCAATGTCTTTACCTGTATTTTTTTTGGTGTCAAAATTTTTTATTTATTTATTTTATCTATTTAAAAATTTATATGCCGCCCCTTGCAACAGCCTCGGGGCGGCTTACAACATGAACCAATATATCGTTAAAACATATACCAAAATGACTAGAGGGGATACCATTAAAGGCTTAAGTGAGGTTTGGGGTGCATCTTGGTTATGTGGGAATTGTAGTTGGATGGTAACAATTGTCTTGAGGGATTTCAGGTGGCAAGGAAGACCTTAGAAAGGAGGAATACAATTGAAAACAAATGGAAGTTGTGATGTGTGTTTAATGTACACCAATTTCTGGTGAGAACTCCTCTTTTTGTCTTTGTCTACAATTCATCTCCCTTATTTGCCAGACAAGGACCCATCTCTGAAGACGGTGCTCGGTAAGATAGCCCACGAGATGTTTCTCCTAAATGATTTCCTGAATCAACTAGAGCTCGAATGCCACCGTCAGGAAGGGCAGCAAAATCAGCTCAAGGTAGCCAATAACAGGAATGGTGGTTCCCCTTTTCATCTGCATATTTATTTGACACCTATAATGGCCTATAATAGGACTGCAGGTGGCGCAGTGGTTTAAACCGCTGTGCTGGTTGATCGAAAGGTTGCCGGTTCGAATCTGCACAATGGAGTGAGTTCCCGTTGCTCCGTCCCAGCTCCTGCCAACCTTGCAGTTTGAAAGCAGGCAAGTGCAAGTAGATGAAAAGGTACCATTTTGATGGGCAGGTAACAGCGTTCCGTGCACTTCGGTGTTTAGTCATGCCGGCTACATGATCACGGAGACTGTCTGCGGACAAACGTTGGCTCCCTCGGCTAGGAAACGGAGATGAGCACCGCCCCTAGAGTCAGGCATGACTGAACTTAACTTCAAGGGAAACCTTTACCTTTTTATAATGGCCGAAATGGCTACCCTAGGTGGCTCACATAAAAACAGTTAAAAGAATAAAAACATACAACATTAAAAACAACAAAGACTAATATAAAAAGTTTCATCTGCACAGAGGGATTAGGTTCTTATTTTTTGTAAAAGGTAAGATGGCACCAGGCAAATTTCTCTAGGGGAGGGAGCGCCAGAGATTGGAGGCAGCAGCAGAAAAGGCCCTTCACCTATTTGCCACCCCTCTCATTTCCCTGAGGGGTGGCTCTCATAGAAGGGCAACCTGGGCTGATCTTAAGGGGTGGGTAGGTAAATCCGTTCATTCAGGAATGTGGAACCACTTTGGCGAAAGCATGCATAACAGGGCCATCAAACTCTGGACATCTCCAGATATCGACCTCCCAAAGACATTGTTGGGCGAACGTTCAGCACTGTCGGAGGACTTAATGGGAGGATTTCCCTTTGCAATGGGAGGGGGTGTTTTAGAGAGATCTTGGCACTGGGTCTGCTAGAAATAAAGCTTGCGTACTTTCTGTTTTAGAGACACTTAGGGATCTGAGCGTCATCCCAAATGCCTGTCTTTCACGGGGCATTGTTTAATTAAATTAAACCAAGTTTCAGGGATATTTTGCAGACTGTAGCGTGGACTTGAACAAAACTGCTTTACTGGAAATCATTGGCATACTTAGACAGTAGCCACCTCCTGCAAATTGGAAGTAATGAGTATGTGGACAAAGCTCTGCAGGAGAAAATGTACTTTTGGTACACTTTTGGTACCCCTTTGGTACACTTCTTCCTTGCCTGCTGTATAAGAATCTAGAGAGTCCCTACAAAACTGCTTAACTGTTTTCTGTGGTAACACACCCCCTTAAGATTATTTGTGGCTTGATCCTGATGAAATATAATTTTGAATGCAGTCACAGGTGAGACAAATAGAGAAAAGCATTTTAAATGATCTGCTGTGCCTGTTTGAAGCAATATCTTGAACCATGGATCCTTAATCAAGATTTGCACTGAGGTTTTACATCTACAAGCTAACCTGCTCTATTTTGCTTCAATTTTCTGAGCCAACCCTCATGCAGATTGAATTTTTCTGTGTATATCTATATATTTATTTAGTATTAAAGTTATATTCTTTGACAAATAGTCCAAAATTACTCTTTCAGAGGATTACAAACAAAACAACTATACTGATTATTATTATTATTATTATTATTATTAAAATATTTATAAGCCGCCCCATCGCACTGAAGCCTCAGGGCGGCTTACAACAAGATTAAAATACAATAGTTAAATAAACAATATTACTTTATCCCCCCCCCCATTGATAAAGACAGTGAGAAAAAATAATAGTATATCTAAATTCAGCAGTAAACTAACAAGTAAACATCAATATACATAATATGTGACAATATACAACAATATACAGCTGGGAGTTAGGGACTGAAGTGAGAAGTTGGAACAGGATAAGTTAAAATTCTACAAAATTACTTTCAGTTAAATTATACAGAAAATAAAATCAATTATTGAAATGTTTATGGGATGCCCTCTGACCACAGCAAAATGAAGTATGGATTGAGACCTTACATGCTTGTGGGACCTGCTTACTGACAAAAACAAGCTTTTTGCATGACTTAAACGGAAATTTACAGATGACAGCTTGGAACATAATCCAATTTGGTCATGATGGGGTTGAGCCATAAGGTTGTTGTTCTGGTTTTTTTTGAATTGCATGCACTTCCCTGATATTGGAAGACTATGGAATCTGCTCCCCAGAAAGGTCTGCCTGGTGCTGACACTATATTCTTTCCGGCGCCAGGTAAAGACCTTTTTATTTGATCATTATTTTAACAATTAATGTTTTTAGAGGTTTTAGGATTTTATTTTCCCCTTTTATACAGTTGCATTTTATAGTGATGTTTTATATTGTTTTAATAATTAATGTTTGTATAGTAGTTTCATATTGTATTTTTATATATTTTGTAAGCCATCCTGAGCGCTTGAAGCGATAGGACGGGTTATAAATTCATGTAATTCATGTAATTAATTAATTAATTAATAAAATTGACAGTTCTACCCAGAAGTTCAGGGCAAGTGGAACTCAGATAGGGGGAGTTCCCTTTTCATAAAAGTAACATACTGTTCCACTCGCATTAGCCATATTCAGCGTGTTTTCAGCCTGTGCAACCTGCTGATGCCATTTATTAATTACAGGAGCTCCAGGAATCTATCGAGAGGGACTATAATGAAATTCAGCATCTTGAAGAAAACATACCCATTCACCTGCCCAAAGCAATCCCAAACAGGTACATTTCCTGCTATTGAGGCAAGCGTCATAGTAAGCCAGGGATGCAAATCAACATTTATACAGCAGAGCCAGGCATTGGAACATGCTCGTTTATACATGATGATTCCCCCATTAATATGGTTGCAGAGTTTCTTGATCGGAAATTAGACATTTTGGGAATGAACAAATGAACTCAAATGTTACTCGTGTTAAGCAACAGTGAGGTAGATGTCCTGTTCTGAGTAAGGGAGGGGGAAGTGAAACCACCTTAAAGGCTAGAGAGGTGGAGTTTGAAAAACAAAACACAACAGCAGAGGCCAGTACGAGACTGAGCTGTGCTTCTCTGGTGTTGGTTGTAGCACGCATGTGGAGGAGCCCTGCTTTAATCTCCAGGTAGGGCTGCAAAAACTTGCCTGAAACCTGCAGATTGTGAGATGTAAAACTCCTTGAGACAGGATTCGAGTGGGTACAAGCAGTTTATTCCATACAAAAAGCGTTTGCAAAGGCTGACCCAATGCCTCAGTAGTCTGAGAAACAAAGAGCCATCTTTTACTGTTTACAAGAGATTTTATACATTCCTTTCCCCATGCTCAACACTATCTCCGCTTCGCCAGTGGCTAAGAAGTCACAATCTTCCCCATCCACCTACATCATACTACTCCTTAATATGTTCCCCCCTCCTGCTCATACATCCCATGTTCATGCTAATGAGCCTATTATCTATGAGAGGTGTGTCATTTACTATTCATAAACTTATTACGCTTGCGCAGTACCTTCTAAGAGGTCAACAGGCCGAAGTGGCCTTGAAAATTCTTACTTGATGCCAAAATGTTTCTTAAATCTTGCGGGGAGGATGAGACAATGGGAACAGGCCTTTATTCATTGTAGATACAGATTCTACATTTAAGAAAGAACAATCCTTCACTCATATTTTGAAAGATACAGACTTTACACTTCCCACAAGACCCACTGCTGCCAGTTAATGTTGACAACACTGGGCTAAGTGTTGTGAGGATGTGGACTGGGGATCCAGGAGATCTGGACTGCAGTCCCAGTGGCCATGAAGCTCAGGCCGGTCACTCTCTTTCAGCATGACCTGCCTCCCAGGGTGGTTGTGGTGAGGGTAAAACGGAGCTTTGGATGCTGCATCAGCTTCCTTGCAAGAGGAAAAAGGTGGGCTATAAATGCAATGCAATAGGAATAATGCTGATGTATCACTTGTAAGACTTAAGGTACAAGTCTTAAGGTAGAGAAAAAGTTACCTGATTGTGTTATGTATTCTTAAGAGCTGGAACAACTGATCTGATGGCATAGCCCCCAGCCCACAAAATTTGCTGCAATATTTTTTTAATTTAGCTTTTAATTTTTATTCTGCAGTTTTTATGCTATTAATGCATTAATAATTGCAATAAATGTATATATTGCATTTGTTAGAACACATTTTAAGTGTCACTCTAAACCCCCTTGAGTGCTCTTCTTTTGGAAGAAAGGTGGGCTTTAAATAAAGTTGATCCCTGATTAGTTTTAGGCACTCTGTCCAAACATTCCAAGCTGTGGCTAGGGACTGGCTGCAAACCGTGATTAAGCACCGTGTCTGCACTGAACTATCCATGGTTGGAGAAGTTTCCCCACCTCTCCACTTGCTAAGTGAGAAGTCGGTCTTGCTGCCATCTCCTGAATTTTTCCTCCCTAGCAAAACCCCCTGGAAAGTCAGGAGGAAAGAACAATTCCTGTAAACGCAGCTGATATGGGAGGAAATCAGCGCCACAGGCTGGAAACTTGGCCAGCACACTTACGCCTGCCTGCTGAGCTCTCTCCCCTTTCCTTGCAGCTCTGTGGACTTAACTTTGAAGAAAGAAGAGCAGGGCAAAGAGGTAGAGGCTCCTCGTGCAAGGAAGCCTGCAAAAGAGGCCAAGTGCATTAAAGAAGTGCCCTTCCTAACGGCCGAGGAGTTTGAGAGTGTCCCTGCGTAAGTAGGGATTATTTATTTATTTATTTATTTATTTATTTATTTATTTATTGCACACTTCTATGCCGCCCCATCGCCGAAGCCTCGGGGCGGCTCACATACATAAAAAATAATAATAATTCAACATTAACAATAAATAATTCAATATTAATACATATAAAAATAATCTGAGTCGCCCCGGCCAAAAATTAAATTTTGCCTCAATTACCGAATCAGAGCACAAAGGTCGACTGCGTTTTAGTACCACAGTACCAGAGGTTATGTCCTCTGCCGCTCAGTTCTCTCTTCCAGATTTCTTCTTCCTCTTTTTAAAAATATCATTTACAAGGGGTTTTGTGTGTTGCAATACCACCATTACATGGTGGAACAAAAAACCCAACTTTTTCCTTGTTTCTCCTGCTCGATCTGAATGAAAAGTGTGTGCTTAGGTCCATCCGGAAATGTTAAGCACGCACAAATGGAGGTGAGCGGTTTGTTTGCTTCTCATAAAGGTGCCCAGACTTCGCAATGTGTTGGGTGATTCTGCCGTGAGCTGGATTCCTACAGCTGCTTGAATAGCAACACCGAGTGCCCCCAAACGGCTTGGTTAACCTGGGCTGGGGTCTCGCGTGGGGTGCCACTGTTGTGTATACATTTGTAGACATGGCTGTGGAGCAGGGTGCTTATCAAACTAGCTGAGGGCACAAAGCTCAGAGGGACAGGGTCACATTGGGTCACATTGGCCAGATCTTCTGGGCACTGAAGCCCCAGCCGGGTGGAGGTCTTCCCTCTGCCCACCGCTCTATCAGAAGGCGGAATCAAGATCCCAAACGCTGGGCTCTGAAATGGATGGAGCGTCTTTCAGCGTAGAAAAATGCAAAGGCCCGCACTTAGGGTACAAAATAAGAATCCAAGCAGGACAGGTATAAGGTAGGACAGGAAGTTGGACCAGCTGACCCCCAGGGACTCTTCACGTCATGGGTCTAGGATGGGTCTAGGAATGTAGGAAGCTGCTTTATGTCGCATCAAACCACAGGTCCCTCTAGCCCAGTATGGTCACACCCTTTCGCATTTCTCAATCTTTTGTCTCCTTCCCCACCTCCCAGTCTCCGTCTGGGATGACAGCCTTGTTGTCCCAGCAAACGGCTCTGATAGCGCTGCTAAAAAGCTCTAGAACTGGAGCTTCCGTGCTTCTTTATTGCTAAGTCTGCCCTTTGACTCCAGCTGCCCAAGCAGACAGAAGTCTGTGATCAGAAAGTGTGACTGCTGCCCTTTAGACCAGGATGGGGAATATGTGACCCTCTGGCTGCTGCTGGACTACATCACCCATCATCCCTAGCCAGCATAAAAAGATAGGGATTGCAGCACACCAGCATTTGGAGACGCATGAATCTGGATCAGGGTGGGCAGAATTAGAACTGCCGGTGTTTAGGACGTTCAGCTACCAAAATTCCTGCCCCTTGTTGATGCTGGCAAGGAATTCTGTGAGCTGAAATCCAAAACATCTTTTCTTCCACCTGTCCCTGCCATAGGGTGCAATGCTATGGATGTGTAGACAGGAAAAAGTCTGACTGAGCAGTGTTGGGGGCTGTATGACTTATTTCTGTTTTAATATGCATTGGATTGCACCTTTAATGTCAGTATGTTTTTGTTTGAATTAAGTTGGTCTTTCAGAGTTTTTCCTCCAGAGTCCCAGTGAATACTGCAATTGGAGAGGGAGACTGGACATCACTGGCAACTATGAATTTGGGCCAGTCACAGACTCTCAGCCCAGCCTACCTCACAGGGTTGTTGTTGTGGGGATAAGACTGAGAGCAGGAGCAGGAGAATGGTGGAAGCTGCTTAGAGTTCTTTGTAAGGAAAGAAGCTGGTTATAAATCTAATAAATATTGAACCGTGGCCCAGCTCATGTTTTGGACTGCTCCAAGGAGTCTTCTGCTTGTCTCCTGTATGAAAACCCAAACGGCAATCCGCAGCCTGGATTTTTTCTTTTTGAAAGCCATCCATGTCCCAAGCGCCACTATTAATATAACTGCATTTCTATCCCACCTTTTTTCCTTTTGTGAGAGGCCCAGGACATGGTCCTTCACTCTCTTTTATCCTCACAACAACAGCCCTGTGAGGTGGGCTAGGCTGAGAGTGGCTGACTGGTCCAAAGTCACCCAGTGAGTTTCATGCCTAAGTGAGGACTAGAACGAGGAGCTCCCAGGTCCAACAAGTGAACTGCCACACCAGTAGAACCAAATGTTCCCTTTTCCTCCAGAGTGGCCACTTAGGTGCTCTAATATCGCCCCCTGGTGTTGAGAAGGGTTACTTCAGCTCGGTAACACCTTTTCTTGTAAAATTGCACATTTTGGATCCCTTGTGTACCCAGGAATGATTGAGGGGGTGGCTGTAGCAGCTGGTTCTCAAATGCACCTATACTTGGCTGATGCCCAGCTTTGTTTGTTCTGACTTTCAGGTTTTCCTCTACTTGTTGCTATTATTATTGTTAATTATTATTTTGTATTTGCATACTGCAGTTCACTGTCCCTCAGACTGTTGGAGGGACTGTAGTTTGAAAAAAATATGAACGAATTTCTATGTACACTGCACATTAAAAATTAATAAAAATAAAAATAAAATCAATTAAAATTAATTTTTAAATGTTTGCTCCGCTCCCACCGAGCCCAGGGGCAGCCGCTTGACGGTGGCAGCAGCTCCCCCATTGAAGGCCACGGCTCTCCCACTGCAAGCGGCGACCACCTTGCCAAGCTCGGGGGCAGCCTTCTATGGGCAAGCTGTTGCCGCTGCTGAGCGGCAGCCCCCAGGCTTGGCAAGGTGGCCGCAGCTTGGCCTGCAGCCCATGGACATGGCTCACATAATTAAAAATAGATTTTAAAAGTTATATTTTTCTTACCTTCAATCCTTTTTTAGCGTCTTCTCTCTCCTCCACCCAACTCTCTTCTGTTTCCTGCTCTGTATTCCCACTCTGTATATGCATGCAATGGGGGTGGGGGGAGCTGGTGCGTGCACAGTTGAGCTTTTACAATTAGGCGCGTGTGCCGGCTCTCTGCTCAGTTTCAAAGAACGCCTGCACTGTCTCAGGGCTTTTGGCCTTGCTCAGAGATCATTTTCTCCAAGCGAGTCCAAAACCTCTGAGGCAGCCCAGATAAATGAGCATGGCGGGCTGGATCTGGCCCGTGGGCCATAGTTTGAGGACCCTTGCCATACTGCCTTCCTTTTGCAAGGAACTCAAGGTGGCTTCCAAAGCTCCATTTTATCCTCACAACAACCCTGTGAGGTAGGCTGGCTGAGTGTGTGACTGGCCCAAAGTCACCCAGGGAGCTTCATGGCCAAGAGGACTAGAACCCATCCCAGCATTCTAACCACACTGCCATGCTGACTTTCCAGTGTGTCTTGCTATTGCTTGTGCGTGTGTGCACAAGCGCTTTAAAAAGGACAGGTTTTGCCATCCCTCTCTTACCTCTTTCTTGTTGTGCTGGCGGCAGTTCCACCTCAACTGCATTGACAGTTTCCATTTCTGAGTTCCCCTCTCCTTTTGGCATTCTGTCTACTCACTTAAGACGGTGGGTGGATGCTCTTCATTTGTAATGCACAAGGGGGCTTTACACAAATCTGGTACCAAGTTTGTTCCACCTCTCGCTGGCTTAATACGGAGCCAAATGAAAAGTTAATGCAGTCCAGCGCCAGGGCTCGCTGCAGTGCACAAGTTGCCGAACGACTTCTGACTCATGACACTGAAGCAATTAATGAGACAGAATTAATCATGGCTCCCGTTTCAGAAAGTGCTTTGCTTTCTCCACTCTGCTTTTTCTCTTTTTTTGTTTTTCTTCGGTGCTTCTTATGTAAACGAGTCGAGGGATGGAGTACATAAAATGCCTCCACTTCATAACCCTCTTTCCCTCCAAGAATGTCTCCTTTAAGGGGGACTCAGCCTTGCCACATGCCCCTCACATGTTCCTTGGACATGCTGGGTCCGTGGGGTGGGTAGCCCCCCTCTTAATTCTGGGAAGGCAGGCAGGAAGTAGTGATGGGGCAGAGATCCCCACAATCATAAGGACTAGGAAAGAAGAGATTCAGGGCAGGTGAGTGGCATAGAAATGGCTTTGGACCAGAGAGCCTTCGGGAGAATCTGTTGCTGCAGCCACAGCTAGTGGGTGACTTGAATGCATTTACAGGTAAGGCTCAGCAGCAACCAATGGCTGGGCTAAGACAATATAAAGCCCACCTTCTAGGGTTGAGTGTGGGTCGACATTAAACCATGCGTGGTTGTTGAAACATGGCTTATCAGTTGTCTGAACTCAACTACATTTCTGCTCAGGGAAACAAACAGCCGTAGTACCCTAATAAACTGCACTTCTCTGCATTTGAAATCTTCCTTCTCCCACAGTTCTCAGCTTTCGTCGCTGCAGATTATTCCCCTGTCTACTTCTTGCCGTTGACTCGTCTCTGTCTCTCCTGCATGCAATATCCAGTCTGGTCTCTTGGCCTCTCTGTGTGGGCAGAAGGAGGCTTTTGCATCTATTAACAGCAAATGCTTTTTGATCTTGCGATCCGTAACTGATGTCCACATACCTTAACAGTGCTTGAAATGCAAGGTTTTTCCGGGTTGGCGAGGTAATATTGCCGGAGGTGCCTAGCAGCCAGTTCCATCTTGATTTGATACCAGATTGGGGAGGAAACAGCATGCAGGGAAGAGGAAAATAACCTGAACATTTGCCACAGTGTAATAGACTGTGCACTAGATTTGCTTCTGAGGGTCCCGGCACAAACCAGCTCTGCAGGGGACTTTGGATGATCTTTTCATGTTTCATGGTCATCTTGAGCAACTTGATCTCCCCGCCTTCCTTGCAAGCAGACCTGGAGAAAGCCTTTCTGACAAAGGGGTTTATTATGCTAAAGCAGGCCCACTATGCTGGCATCATAGCACAAATTATGGCAGAGGTCTAACAAAAGAAACTAGCACCATTTGAATACAAGCCCTTATGGAAAATGTAGCTTAAAGTTAGGAAGCTGATTCCAAACAATACTTCCGTTCCCTTCCAGACTGAAAAGAGGAAACCACACCTTCAGGTGGATCCTCTTCCATAAGGACCAATCACTGGACGCATTGGATGCTTCTGAACAACTCTGCCGCCTTAGCCTTCCACTTGCACCCTCCAGTTAATGGTGCTGGCGCATCACCCTCCACAGTAGCCGGCTCACAAACTTTCCCCTGGCTGCCTGGCTCATCTCAGGATCTTTTGGCATTTAGGCGGCCGATTCTGCCTCAGAATCTGGTTCCACAGCCCTGAAAGGAAGGCTTTTTTTCCAGGAGGAGTGGATCCAAGTCCTAAAAGTGGTCTTTTGCTGCCAGACATCTTTGAGTTTTCTGGGGGAAACACTTTACATGCAGACATCCGACACAAACATATAATGGACCTCATTCGGTATGTCTGCTGTGGGAAAAAGCTTTGGCACCCTTCTGCGGTACCTGTGACCTGCCAGGTAACAGTACATTGCTTTTTCCCCTCCCAAAGGTACATGCGCGGCCGACTAACGTATAGCCAAGTCAATGCTGTCATTCAAGAAATTAACAAGGCAGTGATGAGCAAGTACAAGATTATGCGTCAGCCTACTAAATCCATGACTGCTGCTGTCCGGAACCTCTACTTCAGATTCCAGGAAGAAGAAACCAAGGATACAAAAGGTAACTTTACATCCAGTCATCTGTTTATGATAGTCCCTCCTGTTCTGGAACTTCAGCTCAAAGATCCTCCAGGTTTGATGCCTGTCCTTAGAAAATGTGTTAGGAAATACAAAGAAGACCGGGAGGGTGAAAAGACAGACAAAGATAGAAGCTCTGTACGGAAAATGCAGAGCGTGCCATTCATGAGTAATAGGAAAGGTCTCCACCTGACAGCATGGAATTTCTTATTTTTTATCCTGCTTTTTTTCCTTCAAGGAACTCAAGGTGGCTTGCCTAATTCTTCTCTTCCTCTCAATTTTATCCTCACAACAACCCTGTGAGGTAGGTCAGACTGAAAATTAGTGACTGGCCCATAGTTGCCCAGTGAGCTGTGCAGCCAAGTGGGGACTGGAACACAGAAGCCCTGGATCCCTATCCATCACCCTAAGCACTATACTGCATGGGTGCTCTCAGCTGGACAGATGTTCTGGCTCCACACAAGAGAGCTCCCCGTGTTGGCCCGCTCGCTTCCATTCTCAAAAGCTCCATGGTTCTCTCTCCGCTCTGCACAGCCAAATTCTTTGTTCAAGGTCTGCGCTCCAAATAATTGTCTCAGAGCTGAGTATTGGAAGTGGCAGGGCCACCTGTCTGCTCTGCCTCCAAATTTCCGCCTTTCCTTGCGCACCCTTGGCCTTTCCAACTGGAAGGACGCTACTGGAGCTGCCTTGCCTGGCTTGAGCTGGTTGGAAGAGCCTACTGTGGCTGTGCATAACTGCCTCCCGATCCCACATTTCCAGCAATTACTTGGTCTGAGAATCAAGCATTCCATCCGAAAAGAGCACTTGAAATGTGTTGCAGAAGTGTGTGGGACAGGCCCCGCTTGGGAGATCCCGGCTCACTCCC
The DNA here is from genome assembly GCA_023646645.1 of Varanus salvator macromaculatus. Classification (NCBI taxonomy): domain Eukaryota; kingdom Metazoa; phylum Chordata; class Lepidosauria; order Squamata; family Varanidae; genus Varanus; species Varanus salvator. The sequence continues at coordinate 8,059,102 of JAIXND010000762.1, forward strand.
TCACTTGGCCTTGCATCTCCATGGGGGACTCCCGGCCTGGCCTACCCCACAGGGGTGTTTGTGAGCATCTGCTGGGCGGGAGACCATGGGAAAGCAACAAGGAGCTCTTTGTTAGGTAGGTAGGTAGGTAGCTTATTATATTAAGCTATAGGCCATCACAAATTGACAGAGCAATTTTAATTTAACAAAGAAGAACCTTAAAACTGACAGGACAAGTCAATTAAAACTGGGATAGTTAAAAGGGGATAAAAAGAAGAAAAAAAACAGACCAGTCATGCATTAAGAAAATAACTTCTTCAAAACCTCCTTAGGTCTTTTCTTAGCTGCAAAGGCGAAGAGAGAGACTCTGTATGCCACATGTGCATCCTAGTCTGATAACAGAAATACTATTTTCTCAAAATCAGGCCATGCAGTTTTAGCAGATAAAATGCCAGTCAGAAATTTGTCTCTCAGTTCTCTGTATAGGGAGCAATAGATAATGTAATAGGGAAGGTTCTCCACTTCGAGGGATCCACAGAAACAGACATGGCAAGGTGCTCTTTGGGAGGAAGGTGGAATAAGCGTGCTCCAGTTGTGAATGGTATTTCCAGCTTGAAGAAACCTGGAGGTGGCTGCAGCATTGGTGCATGGCTCTTGGCAGAGCGGCCCTGCACATTACTGGTAGTGGCAGCTGTCTTTCCTGAAAAGAGACCAAGGCTCTACCAGTCTGTGGCTTAGATTCAAAGGCTTGGGAGAGGTAACCGCCATCACACACCCCTGGACCTCTGCCAGATCATAGTGTAGGCCAGAAAAATACAGCCATCCCTCTGTAAGGGGAAAACGTAGTGGAGAACGGTTCTTTCACCCTGCATTAAGGGGCGTATCTACACTTCTTCAGCTTTGTTAAACCAATTGGAGTCTTTTCTGTGGGAGGGGCTTGGGATCTTGAACAAAGTCCTCAGTACCTGGGCCGACTATACTTCCCAGGATTCTCTGGGACCAGCCATGATCAGCAATCAACCGGCCATAGACTGTTTGTTTAGACAAACCCTGCAGAACCTTTGAGCTGCTTTTGAGATACTCTCCTTCCCCATCAAACATTGTCTGTTTGTCCCAGGTGAATTTTTTATCGTGGAGGCCGACATCGAAGAGTTCACTCAGCTGAAGGCAGACAAGCGTTTCCATAGCATCCTGACCATCTTGCGGCATTGCCAGCGAGTGCGAGAGATCCGTGGCTCCCGACTTGTTCGCTATGCCCTTTGCTGAGACGCCATGGGATTGGGCAAGACTTGGGACTGGCGTCCTGAACAGCCATGCAGAGAAGAGAGTTCTACAGGACTGCTTTGTTGATTCTGAATATATGTTGCAAAGCCATTCCTTTGCGGCTCTTCCTTCTTATTCTTACTAATTATGGTGAGAAAAGGTAGGGGGTTTTTTATCTGCATCTGTAAAATGTAGCATTTCTCATATGTTCTTGTGTTCCTGGAGTAAATCCATTTGTCCAATAAGTATGTGTTTTCCCCTTCTGTTTTGAGCTGTGAGCTTAAATAACTCTGTTGCAAACATAGAAGCATAATGAGTTGAGACATTATTTCTCCCCAGCTTTTGAAGCATGAACTTTGGAAGCACTTTGGAAGTGCCGACAAAGAGGTTTAAGCACTAGGTAAGTCAGAATCCTTGCAACTTTCCATTGTCTTTGGGATGCTTCTATTGGGAGCATCAAAACTGTTGCAGTCCAAGGAATTTGCAAATGAACTGTCTGTGTGATGCACATATCATTGAGCACAGGAGCTTGCGTGTGTGAGTGTGAGAGAGAGTGAAATATGAATGTGTGTTTTTATAGAGGCATCCGATTAAGATCCATCTGTTGTCTCTCGCAAGGGAAAACTGTTCCACTTATGCTAGCTGAATCTGGGAGATGCGATCCTGGTATTCCTCCAAAAGCTGTAACAAATTTTGCATCCTGGAAAAAGTTGTAGCTCCTTGGATCAGTGGCTACGTGAACACACTTGTAGTACAGGGGCCCAATCAAGGATGTTGCTGCCAGGCAGTTCAGCACCCTGGTCTTGCAGCTCTGCATTGGGAGTTGTCAGTCCTGTTTCTCTGACCCCAGCAGTGACCTGGCAGTGCCTGGAGCTCAGCCAAGGCTGTGGAAGGCTAGTGCGAGCTCAGTGCTGCACAGCTGAGCCGGTCCTTGATCTATCATGTGAACCCATTTCTCAGAACCACCAGGTTTCGTACTTCATGCCTTGCAGTCTAATGTGCCACACTGGGCTGTTCCAAGGGCAAAAATGGAAAGGAAGATTATTTAAGCCAGCTTGGGTTCCTTGCAAGAAGGAAAAAGAGTGGGGTATGAGTCATACTTTGCACCTTTCCGCTGCTGGCTCCCTTCTCTAGGAAACAGTCAGCACATCTCTCTGGTTCCTATATCCTACTAGAGCAGGGGTCGGCAACCCGTGGCTCCGGAGCCGCATGTGGCTCTTGAATCCCTCTGCTGCAGCTCCATCGCTCAAAACATGCGCCAGCACCGATCTGCGACCGAGGTTCCAAGTTACAAAATACCAATAAGTGATGATGAGTCATCCACTCAGGATATCCCGTTAGCTGGTTAAGTAAATTGCTAATTCCTCTGCTATTGTGCAGGGAAAGCGTGCAGCAAGCTTCCTGCAGGCTCTCATGTTACAGGAAATGCTGCTGAAAAGATTCTCTTTGTCCCAATGTAATCTTCTTCCTCTGATTGATAAAAGCTGCGCTTGGGACCTGTCACAATTCACAGCACTTGACTGTTTATCTGCTAATCAGTCACTAAACACACCTATATCTGCGACTTCCCCTGGTAGGCCAACCATGGATAAATCAAAGAAAAAAGTTTCTGAAGAAAACCGAATGTTTTTCAGTTACATGGGTAGATTCATTTGCTTTTACTGCTGATGAACTTATGGGGTTTGCTGTTTAATGCATGCAGCCGTTTAGCACAAAAAAAAAAAAAAAAAAAAGCTATATGCAGTGTTATCCTCATTTTAGATGTCAAAAGGGTTTTGCGGCTCCTGGTGTTTTCTTTTGTGTGGGAAATGGGACCAAATGGCTCTTTGAGTGTTAAAGGTTGCCGACCCCTGTACTAGAGGGTGGTAGAACTACAGAGAAGCCATCCGGTGTCCCTGAAACCTCCCCTCTTGTCTGATGGAAGGGTGAGGGAAGCACGTTCTCCCAGGAGCTGCAGTGTTGAGGTACCTTGAAACAATGGTCTCCGAACACCTTCCCTGCCTGCCCCTGGGTTCACCTGTCCCGGCAAGCCATGCTGCCAAGGGTAATTCTGCAAAGCTCCTCTGTGCCAGTTCATGCGCGGGTGAAGGGGCCATCAGAGTCTCTCTCCCCCTCTGTGATTGTCCGAACCGGGCCTTGGTATGCCAGTTTCTAGAAACATGAGTGGCATAAGAAAAGCCCCGCTGGGTCACACCGAAGTCCTTCTAGTCCAGGATTTTGTTCACGCAGTGGCCAAGCAGATGGCCGTGGGAAGGCCACAGCCACAAGAGGGGTGCATAGCACCCCTCTGACCATGTTCCTCAGCGACTGCTGTACATAGACCTACTTCCCTCTGTTTGGACATACCCTGTAGCCATTGATAGCTTTCTCTCCAAGAATCTGCCCCTCTGCTTTCTAAAGCCATCACTACTACTTGCAGGAGTGAATTCCACAGTTTAACTCTACGCCAGTGTGAGTTCTTCCTTTCCTCTCTCCTGAATCTCCCCCTGTCACATTTCAAGCAGCATTCTCCACCCGTGACTTGCAGACTTCGGACACTTTGTGCAAAGAATCACACACCTTGCGCAAAGCAGCGCTCCTGAGTGTTCCCAGAGTCGGGCTCGACTCGGCTCGGCTCACTTCCTGGCCAGGGCCAAGCATGGGAAAGAGGCCCAGTGCATGTAGGAGAGCTGGGTTCCAACCTGATCTTTCCATCCCTGGTGTGAAGTCTCTTTTGCCTGCTCTTACAGCGCTGACATGCAGTGCTTGAGGGAGAGAAGCTATATCAAAATCAATAGCCATGTGCCGATCCTTACCCTTTGATAGCAAAGCCCAAGTAGGCATACACATCCAAAAATAAATACGCAACAACAAAAAATACAAATAAATTTCCCTGTTTACTACATTTCTGTTTCCAGTCTCTGACTGCCCTCTCTCCCTCATGTTACTTTGTGGATGGATCCCCTGCCTCAAGAGACTTGCAAACTTATTCTTTGTAAAGTGGGAACCCTTGTCACTCTGAGGGCCAAATTCTATCTTGGAGAAGCTCCTGGGGGATGTGTTCCAGTAACAGTATTTGGATGAGCATTTGAATTTCATAAAATTGTGGGGGGCATATAAAAGCCAGAAAGCCACTCAAAAATCCATATTGAGCAGCTCCAGGGGGCCATAGTTGGCCAGGTTTGGCTGAAACACTTTGGCCACCTAATGGGAAGGAAGGACTCCCTGGAGAAGAGCCTAATGCTGGGAATGATTGATGGCAAAAGGAGGAGGAGACGGCAGAGGATGAGGTGGCTGGTTGGAGTCACTGGGGTGGTGGATGTGGGTTTGGGTGGACTCTGAGGGGTGGTGGATAGGAGAGCCTGGAGGAATGTTGTCCATGGGGTCGCGATGGGTCAGGCATGACTTTGCAACTACCAACATCTTTGTGTAAATAAAGCAATGCACAAAAAGCAAAAGTTGCCACCAACCTTGTATGCTCGGTTTCTTCGTATCTTGACCATTGGTTCAGCCACCTCTTTCGCTAATGTAGTGCTGTGCCTTGGAACGCAGAAAGCAGCCAACGCTAACTTGGAACCCTCCAAATTTGTTGGACTACAATCCCCATCATTTCCAGGCAGTCTAATGGGAGCACTTCTGGAGAGCAGCAACTGGAAAAGCATTCTTTTCTTCATGTCTGCCGTTTTTTCATACACATTGATCATATCAGTTCAACGGAATTTTCTGCCTGGAAAGTTTGTACAGAATTGCAGCCTACATCTCATGAAAATGGATGGGCTTAAATCTGGATTTAAGAACTGTCGTCTTCCATGGAGATAAAACATGGTCTGCATTTTCTTGTTAGAGCCTGAATAAAAGTAATTAAAATACAAATTTTTGAGAAACATGTTTGAAAATATAACTTGCTACCTTTTAGCTATTTAAATTCCATCTTATCCATCCATTTCTGCCCAAGGTTTTTTTCTGTGACCCATTGGCACGTCAAATGGATTAACTGTATTACTTTCCTAGCTTTTTGTTTTGGACTAAATAAACTTGGTTGATCAGGATTTGGCCAGTATGGTAACTTTCATTTTTCTCTATAATCCCTTCTTAAAAGCTTAGGAAATACCGATGACACATTCAGTAGGGTTTCCATTAGATATATATTTACCGGAAGATTTAAATTATATAAATCAAATTACATCCTGGCTGAACAGTAGTCCTTGTTTTAAGTATGTTTCACTGTCTTTTGTTTTTTTAATGGGAATTTCCATAGGATTGTCCATGTAGGGCACAATTGCCTTTATGATAATGCATTCATGATATGTCTTCAGGTGTAAGAGTGAACTTTGACTTCAGTTAAGAATACGAGTATCTCCACCATCAGAGTTTGGAAAATAATTACGCTCTAAACTTTGGAGGCCCCCGATTTAGTATAACCAATATAGTACCTGTTAGTTTTATTCTGTTTTGTTTAAAGTGTTTACATTTTTAATTGAGAGGCTGATATGTTTCAAATCCAAGTGGTGTCCTCCAGCTCTATCCACTTTGGTTGAAAAGAGTAGGATTTTTTTGTTTAGATTCGGATCAAGTTATCTTATGTAAAGTCTCACCCATGTGCCCTCTGGGAAATAGGTATTTTGTCATGCCCTGTGGCAGCCATTTTGTGAGAGTGTCCACGACACAGTCTTGGAATTCCAAACGTTTCCACTAATCCCAAAAGCTTTCTACAGTATGAAGATCAGAGAATGGCTGCAGTTCACTGGTAGGATACGTAACTCAAATGCAAAGGTTTGTGTTTCTGCCTCTGGCAACTCCAGGTAGGACTGGGAAAATAATACAGCTTGCAATCCTGCTAAGGGTGGTGGAAAACACTGATGAACCAAAGAGCTGCTTATATCGAGCCAGCTCCTTTTGTTCTTAACATTTTTGTAATTACCTTAACGAGCCACGAGGGAGGCTGGCATCTTTCTCATCCTGTCTGCTTACAGTTTGACAGATCACCAACACGGCCGCCTCTCCCACATAATTCCGCAACAGCTGTTTGGCAATTACAGGCTTAATATGGTAGATCCGATATTTGTGCAACCAAGAAATCTGGATAAATTAAATTTCCCACCTCAGTCTGCATCCTGCTCAAGGCCGAGTCGATGTGAGGCTAGAAGATTGGTCAATATTATAGTTGCTCCCTGTGTGCTGATTTCCATAACAGAAGCCATGGCACCGATCGTTAATCTTTGTAACTTAGCTTAGACCCAACAGATCGGATTAACCTTTCTGGGAAAGTCACCAATGTTTTTTGGCTGTGAAGTCTTACGGTTATAATTGGCCCTACATAATAGTTCGCCTGTGCGATGGGACAAGTTCATAGCATCCCAGAATAGTAGTGTTGGAAGGGACCCATAAGGTCATTGCGTCCTGCCTCTGTTCAGAACAGGTTGAACCAACCTTCTCAGATGGCTGCCCAGCTGCATCTTGGATGCCTCCAGTGTGGGAGAGCCCACCTCATCCCTAGGGCATGGGTTCTGTTGTGATTTTGCTCCAACAGTCAGGAATCTTTTCCTGAGGTTCATCCTGGCTTCCTGTAACTTGAGCTCCTAAGAACATAAAAGCCACACTGGACTGATGGTCCATCTAGTCCAGGACGTCATACACAAAGTGACAAACACACTGCCTACAGGATCCCTCAGCAGGAGGGCTGTAAGACCTCAAGCTCCTCAGCCACTGGGGTATGTAGGCAGGCTGCCTCAGGTAAAGGAGGTAGCCCACAGCCAGCAAGGCTAGTAGCCACCGATAGCCTCCTCCCTCAGGAATGTGTCCAGACCCCCTTTAAAGCCATCACCACTTCCCATTGCAGCAAATTCCATAGTTTGTTTATTTTTTGATTTACCGTATTTTTCGCTCTATAAGACGCACCTGACCATAAGACACACTTAGTTTTTAGAGGAGGAAAACAAGAAAAAAAATATTCTGAATCAAATGGGCACATAATCACAGGCACATTCCCCATCACTTCCCCATGGGCTGCACATCTGACAGACTTACTGCACACACATATTCGCTCTATAAGACGCACAGACATTTCCCCTTACTTTTGAGGGGGGAAAAAGTGAGTCTTATAGAGCAAAAAATACGGTATATCCTGCCTTTTTCCGACAAAGGGCTCAAGGCGGCTTACATCTCCTCCTCCATCTTTTCCCCACAACAACAACCCTATGAGGTAGGCTGGGCTGAGAGTCTGTGACTGGCCCAAAGTCACCCAGTTGGCTCCATGGCCAAATGGGGACTCGAACCCGGATCGCCTGAGTCCCAGTCCCGTGCTCTTAACCACGACACCACACTGGTGAGAAGCTTCTTATTTCCATGTCCTGAGCAAAGTTGATCAAGGAGACCTCCTGGCCCTGCTGTGTGTGACAGCCTTCCAAATACTTGCAGAGTGCGGTCTTCTCTCCCCACGATCTTCCCAAGTCATTCATCTCATCTTTACTGGTGTGTGAGCGAGGGAAAGAGAACCATCCATCTTTTGATATGGCCAGTCCAGGAATGCCTTTTAAAAAGCAGAATGATGACCATTTCTGTTTATGAGCTCTGGGTCATTGTACCCCCTGCCTTCCAGGAAGAACGGCACAACCTGGCGATGACCAACATGTTGGCCAGAGAAGGAAGGCCAGTCGAACACTAGCTTTTCCCTGCCTGCCTGAAAGAGCCCCGTAAGGACACCTTCATAACTAAGGACCAGTGACTGAGTTCGCTTTTCTCACCCTTCCTGCTGACTTTCTTTCCTTTTGTGTTGTGTGTTTAAAAGTCCAGATCCGACAACTTTTTTACTGCTGACCTTGTCTGCACTCTGGCAACAGTGTACAAGTGCTTTGAATAAATAATTTGAGAATAAAAGAAATTAAGCAGGGGAAACATGCCTCATTACATGGATAACAACACAATCTATCTTGATATCCACAGCATTTGGGTTCCGCTTTTTGCTAAATCGTTTCCAGTGCCTCATGAAGTGCTTCAGTTGGTCCATGATGGTTGTAGGAATTGGTAAACCAAAACCTGTTATTTTCTTGGCTGATTTGGTTACCCCTTCTCAGAAGTAAGTGTAAGAGATAATCTACTATAATATCCCATATTTTCCAGGCAAGATGGTAATTGTGCTGTTACGCTTTTGTTATTCCTGGATGCTACAAGATTGTGTAGGGTTTTTTTTTTCTCACTCACCTCCATTAGGTTTCCTATAAATACCTTGAACAGATCTAATTGAATTTCACATCCTACAGTTGATACTCCTATTCGTTGCAAAATGTCTTTCCAGTAACTCTTAATACAACTGCATTCCCACCCTATGCCAGTAAATTTTCCACTTGCTCTTTTGCATTTCCAGATATGGGAAAATGTTTTACTTTTGACAGCTTAAATTAGCACTTCTTTGCTCTTGAGCTTTGGATGGGTTTTAATCTGAGGGATTCCGTCTATTTGTCAACACATTTCCACCATTTCCTCAATCAGGATTTTAAGGGTGCAATCCAGTTCATCCTGAGTAGGACATGATAGTTGTAGGACTTTTTTTGCCTAAACATGAGTAGGATCATGACCCAAATCAACTTGTTGAACTGCAGATTTCTTCCCTCTGTAGTCGGGGTATTGGGAGTGAGAAAAAGACATGTTCCCAAGCCCTTCTGACTGGGACTTGGAGCAGGAGGAGGCCTTGGAAAGTGACCCAGTTCTACACTGAGATGAGAGAAATGGAGGCACACTTCTCATGGCCAGGCTGCCCAGGTGTGCTGCCAGGCTCCCCAGGTGTGCAGCCAGGCTCCCCAGGTGTGCTGCCAGCCTCTGGGAATAACCAAGATGTACAGCTGCTGGAAGGGGGCTTGGATCAGGGGAGTTTCTTGGAGACAGACAAGGCAGGTACAGCCCTTGACTCCAAGATGTGATGTTAGCAGAGGAGGGCCGCCCAGTTAGAAAACTGGTGTTCAGAGAGGAGGTGTGCTCATTTCCAAAAGGATGGGGCCCAAACATACTCATAAGGAAAGCTTCTAGAAATAAATACTAGATTGGGTTCAACAAATTCCTCTGTGCATGCTCAGAGATTCATTCTGAGTGTTTGTGCTTTTGGAAAACGCTTTGGATAATAACATTTTGCAAGAAAGGTCTGTAGCTTTGAATGTGCAAAGGAAGGAAACTTAGCTTGCAGCACTGGGATGGGGTTCTGATTTCTTCTTCTATTGTTAGCTGGTGCTTTTCTATTTAAATCACTTCCCACTAGGAATCTGAGGAACTGCTATGCAGACAAAATTATAGTGGCAATTAATTCTCTGAGTTTCAGTGCATGACCTATCACAGTTGTGTTTTTAAAATCTTTTCAAGCAGTGATAAATCTGTTTGTGGCGTCCAATCTGTGATAGCTGTTTCAGATATGCCACAACTCTTTCTTGTTTTCCTGTAACAGTCAATATGGTTGCCCTCTGGAATTAATTGTGTAGCATTCCGTATAGCCTGAGGTCCCCAATCCTGCCCGATCTTGGAAGCTAAACAGGGTTGGGCCTGGTTGGAGTCTGGGTGGGGGACTTACAGTATTTTTTGCTCTATAAGATGCACTTTTACCCCCCTCAAAAGTAAGGGGAAATGTCTGTGCGTCTTATAGAGCGAATATGTGTGTGCAGTAAGTCTGTCAGGTGTGCAGCCCATGGGGAAGTGATGGGGAATGTGCAGTGATTATGTGCCCATTTGAGTCAGAATATTTTTTTTCTTGTTTTCCTCCTCTAAAAACTAAGTGCATCTTATGGTCAGGCGCGTCTTATAGAGCGAGAAATACGGTAAATGTTGTGAACGGCATAGAGAACTTTGGCTACCGGCGGTGTAGAAATCTAAGGAATGATGATGATACAATCAGGAGGTGGATATGTATACAGGTCCAATTTGCATTATGTTCTTCCTCTCATCTTTTTGCAGAGGAGGCATCAATCCTCCACATCACATGTTTTCTTTATATCCATGGTGGGATAATGTGTGTTCGCTTCCTGGTGGGAAGGGGATTTGTTGGTGAAAAGTATTGTTTTACATCCGGCCCCGTCATTCCTTCACCTTGTTATAGCTCAAAGAATACCACCATGAAAAACAAGATGATTAAATAACTACAGCGAAGCAGGAGGCATCGGAAGCACGAAAACCCAAGAACAGAACAAAAGCCAAGCCAGGCATCATCTCTGAAACCTAGGAAGGGAAAGAGGTCTTTGTCTGGCACCAAAATGACATGAAGGCTCGTACCGAGCAGCTTGCCAGGGGAGGGCATTCCAAAGAGAGGGCCACCACCAAGAAGACCATCTTCCCAGTAGCTACCTCTCTAATGTCCACAGGTGGGAACACTGGAGAAGAACCCCGAAGATGCAGGCAGTTTCACAGGGCAGGAGGTGATCTTTCAGCTTACCTGGATCCCACAGGTAAATCCATAGGTAAATTTCCCACAGGTAAATCCCCAAGCTCTTGGCTCCACCCTTTGGAGAGCAGGCCAGGTCATCACCACCAGTGCTACTGTGACATAATCCTGACTGGCCAGTACTTCACGTAGCGTGGAATGCCGTGCAATCTGCAAAGCCACCAGGCAAAGTTATGCAGCATTCAGAGTTTATTGCCCTTCGTCTGTGCTGTTTGCAGGTGTGCGAATTCAAAGATTACGGATATCTCCTCCTCCCGATCAACAACAGAGCCTGGCTAGTTCATGTAGAAAGGAACCAGTTACGAGCAGCAGAATCTCACATTTTCAGAAATGGAAGGATCCATCATTTGCTACTACTTTCTACTTCCCAGGAGTCCGATGAGTGAGCATGGAAAGGCAATACATTTCTTTCACCTGACAGGACCCAATTTCAATTTCCGCTAACTCTTTTCCTCTTTTCCTTTCACAGGTGCAACTGTACAGATAGTCCAGTCACAGCACCCGGTCAGCTTTTCTCTCCTATTCCCATTCCTTTCCCCACAGCCTATCGACCCTTTGTAACATCTTGCCTGATGAAGAGCTCTTGTGATCCCAGAAGCTTGCACAATTTCTGTGATCGTCCAACTTGTCTATTACACTATATGGAGTTTGGATCTTTTTTTAAGGTTCCCATGGCTGCCTTGGTTTTCATTTGTTTTAACATGTGGTTGATTTCGGATGCAACAAAGGAGCTCAAAATAGGATGTGGCTTGGTGTTGCTGCTCATATGACAGGCCAGCCAATCTGATGCAGGGCACAGTTGTCAATTTAACCCACTCCCCTTTTCTTCAAGTGTGCAGACTCCCTTTCCAAGAGAAAACTATTTCCACATCTATTATGTCACTTCTAAAAAACTGAATAATGATTTTTTAAAAGATTTTTTTGCAAGGACAAGGTGGTGAGGAAGAGGTTTCTTGGGAACTTTACATGGTGGATGAAGAACCCATCTGCCTCCTGAATTTGGCTGCAGTCCAGGTGGATTCTGCTCTGCTTGAGCTTGGCCATATTGCAGAAATGATGAGCCCACCGAGTGCGCTTCCCGATTGCTTCCACAGGTCTGTTTGTGTTGCATCAGACTTTCCCCTGGGTGACCTTAATTAGGCGAACTGTTAATCTCTTACATGAATGTTCACAAACATCAAAATGTCCTATTAATATTTCAGCACCCCTTCCATGCAATCTACGTGGATAACCAACATGAATAGCAGCTTCACCAAATCATTAATATCCCATGAATGGAAGGGGCAGCAGGGTGCCCTACATCTGGAGTGTTTACTGAACAAAACCACCAGTTACGCCTAATGTGAATAATACGATTCTTAAGTGTTGGCACTCCATGCTCCCCCCCTGCCCTCCCCACTGGCTTGACATTTAAAGAGGCACTTGAATTGCAGCTTAGAACAATTCTATTTGGAGGGGAGTCTTCCTTGGAATAAAAATACCATAGCAACCCTGCAGACAGGAGCTTTGTGGGTGTGAATGTACATATAAGCTCGTTAAAATTTAAAGAATCTCTTGGGTTAAGAATGAGCAGCAACTGGAGCAGCAGAAACTGACAGTGGAAGGGTGAAGATTATAGAGGGAGGCAAATAGATAGGCTGAGATCTTGCCTCTCACCTTACAATGTGTAATGGAGGCAAACAGCCCCTTACCTCTCTGGATCCGAGACAGGGTAGAAGTTCCTTTTATACAACTGGGATGTAGCAGGGAAATTGCTGGCAATTGTACCAGTAGCTGTTTTGTAGCAGGAAATTTACTAATGGTTTCGCTTGTCTCCAGCAGAAAGTACAGAAGTGGGTGCTTTATGGATGCCCAGGTCAGAATTCTTTCATCAGCCCTGGCTCCTCTAGTTCTATATTTTTTTAAATATATATTTTATATGGGATGGCCGTTGGTCACTGTGGACTGTGGGTTGCTCTCAATTCTCTGCTGTGAATGAGCATTGCAGTGAACGATGGAGAGTGAAACATAGAAACATAAACATAGAAACAGAGCAAGTCAGAAGGGTCCTCCTGGGCCATCTAGTCTGACCCCTGGCTCCAGCTGGCTCCACTCACGACATGCCCACTATGTGCATGTCTAGCCTATCTTTGAACACGCTCACCAATGGGGCCTCAACAACCTCCCGTGGAAGGCCGTTCCATACCCTCGGGGTCCTAACTGTCAGGAAGTGCCTCCTGGCATCTTGCCTGATGAAGAGCTCTTGTGATCCCAGAAGCTTGCACAATTTTTGGAAGGAAAGCTGCTTTTCAGGATTCACAGAATACAGCTTAATAACAACTTTACACACTGTAGAGTATAAAATCTACAGTTGAAGAAACTTGAGCTCAGAAGTGCCAAACCTTTTTGGGCTGCTGCCCCCTTTCATCTTGGGGGACAACGTTGGCTCCCCCAGGTATCAGGTCTATTGGTTTACTGCACTGTAAAACAACCAATCACTGCTCACCTGGATCTTGGGGGAGTGGTATGACCCATTCTGGGAATCACAGCTGTAGATGATTCAAGTTTTGATCAGCGAATAATGAATCAAATCTGCAAAAGCCTACACAAGAATTAAATCGTGTCGAAGAAAAGGGCATTCCTTATTATTAGGTTATGCAAACACTTTTCACAAAAGGTATAACCTTAAAGAAGGCAATGTTTTACTGTGTATAGAAGGAAATGGTACCACAATTTATTCCTGGAGGGTACCAGGAAAGAGTTTTGTGGCATCTTGAAGATTAACAGTTTGGTTGTGATGAAGATGGTGGCAATATCATGGAGAAGGTTTTACAGTACATATGCTGGCAGGAGTTACCGAGTGAAAGAAGTATAAGCAGTGAAGTCAGAAAGACACTTAAATGTAGAAGATACTGTTAGTAAAGTTTGTGCCAGAATGTTTGCATTATCGGCAAAACTGTGTTGTGAAGAACTACAGGTAATAATGCTGTTGTCACTCTTAGTCTTTTGTACATTTATTTTTTCCTGCACTAACTGTTTATAATTCTCCTACCTGCAATACTGCACCAAACTGTATATAAACAGGTAGCTCTCCATAATATAGTGAGCATCTGACTATAATCCAGAAAAGTTTATGCCAGAGTAAAACACCTAGTTTTTAAGGGAGGACAATCAACCTTTTGTTGTTTACCACCCTTTAGGGAACTATTTTATACTCGCCCGACGTCATCTAATAGGCCATGGGATTATTTGGAGTCCCAGCTCTGAGGTCGTGCTGCTGGGGCTCTGGAAGCTGACCCCCTGCTCTGCCCTCCTGCAGCGGGCAAAGAGAGAAGTTTACAAGCGGCCCTTGGAGGGAGAGGTAAGGGGCGTGGGGGAGGCAGGGAGGGAGGGAAGCAATTTGGAGTTAACACAGATTCCCATCAGCTCCCCAGAGTCTCCTTTCTCTCCTTTGCTGGAGCTAAATCTAGAGAATATCCCTGGTTCAAGGTGCACCAACCCTCATTCTGGGCATAGAATGCATGTAAAGCTCCAAGTTCAGAGCTGCAAGCGCTTTGATCATGCAGGACACTGGAATTAGAATTGGAACTTGTTGGTGGTTCTGGTTTTTCTTCAAAAACACTCTTTTTTTATTAATTAGTTAATTAATTAATTAATTAATTAAAACATTTCTATGCTGCCCCATCGCAATAAAGCCTCGGGGCGGCTACAACAGTAAATTAAAAAAACATACACTTCATTTAAAAACCAACCCCCCCCCCCCCGGTGCATCTCGGCAAAAACCCCTTAGAAAAACAATCTAAATTAACAATATATCACAATAGGCAAATTAACAGTTAAAATATGATTTAAATAAAAAGGTCTTCGCCTGGCGCCGAAAAACAAATAATGACGGCGCCAGGCGGACCTCTCTGGGGAGCGCATTCCATAGACGGGGCGCCACCGCAGAGAAGGCTCTCCTCCGGGTATTCACCCTCTTAATCTCATTCACTGAGGGTTCCTGGAGGAGGGCCTCTGTTGCTGATCTCAGGGGGTGGGAGGGCATATATGTCCCATATATATATCTTTTGCTTTCTGATATTTTGTTTTGTAGGGGGAGATGCTTTAGACAAAGGATTCTTAATTACTCTGACCCATTAATCAGCCCAGTGTTGCAACTCTACAAAACATTTGATGGTTTGCGAAGATTCTTTCCTGCCGCTCATACTTTCTCAGGTGGCATCCGGACTATATTAACTGTCAAGACAACCTGGAATAAGGCATTTTGGGTGCGAGCCTCCCCAGGTATTGAAAGAGCATCCTTAGGGGTGGGGAGACAGGCTTGCAAGTTGGATGCTCCTGCAATTTTTCTGCATCTCCCGGGTTGCTGGAAGGGCGCAGCACAAAAGGGAAAGCTCCTTTCAGAAAGAAACGTCTTGGATAGCAGACTATAACTTATTCATGGCTCTTGAACTGAGGAGCAGTTCAACTTGTTCAACTTGAACTTGAACAGCCTCCTTTCATTTGTGGCTTATGTCTGGAGGTGAAGACAGCAGGGAGACGTTCTTGGATTGGCTTGTTTGGCTCAACTCCACAGCCTGCAACTGGGCTTGATTTCAGGATCCCGCTTGAACAGTGGTTTTCTCTGCAATTAGGTGGTGCTATCAAAGACCCCCATGCCCTGAGAAGCCTCCCCGGCTGATTCCTGTAGAGATGATTTCAAGAGTCAATCCAAAATGTTCATTACTAGCTTCTAAAGGGCTAAAGAACTGGGTTGCTTTGAGACTTCTGATTTGGATACAGGAATTAAGATCGACTTTAAAAGATTTGCTCTTGATGCCATCTCAGGAAAGCCTCACTGGAGGCTCAGGGCCAGCAGTAGGGCTGGGATTGGCCTTCAGTGCCAAAGGTCAGGGCCTCCCAGATTGGGACTGAAGACCAATTCAGAGAGCAGCAGGTCGTGGAGGACTGCAGCAGGCAGCTTTCGGCCTTGCTGGGGGGAAAAAAATCCTTATTTAATTACCGTATTTTTTGCTCTATAAGACACACATTTTCCCCCCTCAAAAGTAAGGGGAAATGTCTGCGTCTTATAGAGCGAATATGTGTGTGCAGTAAGTCTGTCAGACGTGCAGCCCATGGGGAAGTGATGGGGAATGTGCCTGTGATTATGTGCCCATTTGATTCAGAATATTTTTTTTCTTGTTTTCCTCCTCTAAAAACTGGGTGCGTCTTATGGTCAGGTGCGTCTTATAGAGCGAAAAATACGGTATATTTAGATCCCCCTTTTCCCTCTAAGGTACTCAAGGTGGTTTACCTAATTCTTCTCCTGCTGCTCCCAATCTTATCCCCACAACAACAACCCTTTGAGGTAGTCTGTGACTGACCCAAAGTCACCCAGTGGGCTCCATGGCTGAGCGGGGACTAGAACCCAGATCGCCTGAGTCCCAATCCTGTGCTCTTAACCACTACACCACACTGGCTCTCTCTTTTTATTACTTTTAAAAACTTTGTATAGCTGGGAGGTAGCCTGCTAGGCATGTTCATAGTTATGGATGCTGACTTTATCTTTTTGCACTCTATAAAAATGCACTATCTTTTTCTATAACTGATTTGTACTTATTTTCCTTACATGTGGTTAGTGTCAGAGAAGCAAAACCAAAGGTCCATTTTCTTCTGGTGGCATCATGATGATGCTACTATTTGTGTTTAAAATGCAAAACTGCATGCACTCAGAGTATTTCTTGTCTTGCTCAAAAACTTTTTTGTTTCAGAAGTAATAGAGCAAGACTGTTTCAAAGCCCCCTTACCCCCAAGTAAGCCCAGGGTCAAAAACTGCCCAGCTGCACCATTCTGCTAATAGCTGTGCTTTTGTTTGTTTTCTATACTGCCTGTTAGCGGAAGCTCTCTGGGTGACTTACAACAGCACATTAAAAATACAATATAAAATGCACCATATTAAAACATCACAAAAGCTTAGAATGCAACATTTATCACAGATGTAAAAAATTACAATAACTTGAATGAAAATCTTAAGACCTGTTTAGCAACTAGCAAGCAACTGAGTGTCCTGCACTTAGTCTTTAGTCTTTACCTGTCACTGAAAAGATTGTAAAGTTGGCACCTGGAGGGTCTCAGTATGCTCTTGTCCTGACCGAACTCTCTCAGGCTTTCTATTTGTGCCTCCTCTGCCTAAATTTCTAGACACTCTTACTTCAGTGGGCCTTTGAAGTGCAAGATCTAGCTTTCTCCGTTCCAGTCTTAATGCATAACAGCTTTTTAGCTTTGCTGCTGCTGCTGCTGCTTTAAAAAATATTGGCTGTATTCTTATATTTCTGTTGTTGCTTTTAACATTATTTCATAATTTTATTGAATGGCTTTCTGATTGCAGTGTATGCCATTCAAGGTCCAGTTAGTTGAAGAATGGGCAATCCATTAAAGCTTTATTATGAAACTACTCCTTAAAGGCAGGCCCTCTGAAAATTTGGCAGTCCTAATTATTTCCAGCTCTACACATAACAACATCCCAAACTGCACAAAAGCTGCTGTTTCCTAGTCACTTGGGCTGAGTTTGGACCATCATGAAGAAAGCAAGTTCTGGTGGGTTGCTTTTATTTTTACTCCGTGCCTGTGGTGTGGGTTGCCTGACCGCCCTTCCAGAGTGTGACCTGCCATGTGATGCAGCCCTGATGAGGTCCTGGGCAGGGGTGACTTCAAAAGCACCCCAGCACCACCCACAGCTTGTTGTAGGGCTTTGAGGTGACTTGTGTTGGGAAAATGTGGATAAATCCTGTCTGAAAAGCATTACTTCTGTGTGCCTTGCATTGTGGGATCAAATCCTGTCTTCCTTCTCAAAACCAAGCTGTCACTGTTTAAAATGGCATTCCCTGCTCCTTTCTCTCACCTTTAGCTGTAAGCTACAGTACACAGGCCATTTAGTCCAAATTTACATTGTATACCTTCACAATGATTAAATAATCATTGTTGGAGTTCATAGTTTACAAGGAAATATCTTCCTAGCCCAGAGGGCTTTCATGTGCCCTGGTCACTCAGAATGTCTAGAGTTTAGATAAGGGTCTTGAGCTTACCATGAATATTTTCTTAGTAGATTGAATTTACATGTCTAAGCAGACCTGGAGATGGGTTCAAGCTACTGAACTAAAGTGTCAATACAGGCAATTAGAAATATTGTAATCTCATTGTTACTGTGTGATTGACTGACATTTCTTTATCTGTTCTGTATGTGATGACCTCAGAATCTTATTGTAGTCTCTGCATTCTGTCATCAATTGCCCTGTACCTGTGTACCTATAAAATACCCTGCAATGTGTTAAAGCTTTGCAGAAGAGTTCACTTCTGCCTGCCCGGTAATGCATTATCGTGAGTACGGACCTGCGGGGAACCTGGAAAATACAATAAAGTCTAGATGGTCTGGACGCTTGACCTTCCCCACGAGCCCGAGTTTTATTCCCTCTTCTCAGATTGAGATTCTGGGATTCTGACACTTGGAAGGCACATACTCTCCCCCGCCCCGCCCCATAGGGTTCAAGCATCACAGCAAACTGTGCCCCATGAAGGTAACTGGACAAACGACATCTCCCCCGCATGGTTATCCAAGCTTGGCCACTCTCTCCATGTCTGACGAAGTGTCAACTTCTGATTTTTGTGGTGTCAGGCTGGCTGCTGTCAGAGGGAGAAGCAAGGCTGAGATGAAGACAAAAACTTGGCATGCCTTCCTGCATTGCATTGTAATACTCTTCCTCATGGTAAATCCAAATCAATTTATTCTTGCTCAGCAAACACACATCGCAGTAGCTACAGGAAGGATTCTTTTTCTAGACTGCTACCACAAGCATTACACAAGGTTATTGCCTTCAGTCCCCGCAGGCCCCTAGGAATGAGAGATCTTGCTTATTGTATTACTTAAGATTTCTCCAGCGCCTGCATGCATGTTTGCCTGCTGCCGCCACTGAAAACAAATACCCAGAATCACAGCTCCACCTTAGAGGGAAGACTTCTGTGATAAACAACTTGACTTTGCCTCTGGGAAAAATAACTGATTTAAAACATTGGCTGTCCTTGTTTTTAGGATCAGCAAGGCTGTTCTGTCTCACCCTTGACTTCCAGAGAAGAATGCTTTCCTTTCCTCTCCGAAACCAGATCCCGATTGATCTGTAGTAGAAACAGTTGCTTGCTTCCTTTTGCAATGGCAATCGTTCACTCTCCACTAATTTGGTTGGCCAACCTGTCTTCCTTCCGGAGTGCGGTCTTTATTGGCACACTTATAAATTGGCTTACAGGTAGTGTGAAATTAATATTTGGCTCATTAACAAATGAAAGAAGGACCGATGTCTCATGTTTGGACTCACAAATCAACTGGCACATAAATATTGTGTAAGAGACAGTGATAGACTGTGGTACACAGATGGATTTTTCCTTGAAGTCAGTTTTGGGGGTTTGGTACTAGTGTGTGCGGAGGGGCCAGTGACTCAGGTGAAACAACTGAAGGGTTACATGGAAATGAAGTGAACCAGAAGGGGTCCCCGGGTCATCTAGTCTGACCCTTGGCTTCAGCCAGCTCTGCTCATATATTCCCCAACATGTGGTTGTCCAATCTGTCCTTGAACATTGTCACTGATGGGGCCTCAACCACCTCCACTGGAAGGCCATTCCTTATCCAAGGGATCCTAGCTGTCAGGAAGTACTTCCTGGCATCCAACCTGAAGTCCGGTTCCTTGAGCTTTGCCCCATTGGAACACGTCCTGCCCTCCACTGCAGGGAAGAACAGCTCATGGTTCTCCTCAACATATCCCCTCACATACCCATAAGTTGCTAAAGAATCCTCTCAGAGACTGCTCTTCTCCAGGCTGAAAAGTCCCCTCAATCTCTCCTCATATGTCATCCCTCCCAACCCAGCTACCATTCTTGTGTTTCTGCGCTGAACTGATTCCAAACTAGCTATGTCTCTCCCATAATGTGGAGCCCAGAACTGGACTCAGTACCAGAGTCATGTAGAGTGTTATGAACACCTCCCTAGATCTGGAAGCCACGCTTCTGGCTATACATCCAGGGGTGGTGTTTGCCTTCTTAACTGCCACATCACACTGCTGGCTCATGTTCAGCCTGATGGTGTGGTTGACAAGTTCCCCGAGATCCCTTTCACAAGTGCTGCTCTCCAGCTACTTGTCCCCCATCCTATACCTGTGACACCTATTCCTGTGTCCCAAGTGCAGGACCTATTCCTGTGTCCCTTGTACTTACCCACACTGAATGCCTTCCTGTTTCCTGTGCCCACTTCCACAAGCTGTCCAGATCCTTCTGGATCGGGATCACCTGATCCTCAGTTGTGGCCACTGCCCCCACTTTGGTATCATCTGTGAATTTAGTCAGCAGAGTGGCTGTCCTTTCCTCCAGGTTTGGAGAAGAGCTACAAGAATTTGGGTAAGACCAATTACATTTCATGGGGGGGGGGGTGTTAAAAGGGCTTTCAAAAGGGCTCTCCTAGCTTTAAAAGTGGTCTTTTCCTCACTGTGACACTGATCCTTGGTTGCTTTCTGCATGTCTGGCTATGAAGACAAAGACAACAATAGCAATAATACCTAGGTATCAATTCTTAAAACTAGTTCATGTACCACTGGAGTGGATTTCAAGACGGACCTTGGGGACCAGACTGTATGGCCCAGTCATTTTAGTACCCAGATCAGAGGACTGGGGAGGGAAATACCCCACCAATATTGGTCCACCCACCCATTTCTTACACTACAACAGCCAAAGCTCTCTGGCCAGTTTACAAAGATTAAAAGCTGTTTGAAATGCATTATAAAAACCATATGCATAGAAACATTTATTTATTTATTTATTTATTTATAATATTTCTATGCTACACCCATTGCCAAAGCCTCGGGGTGGCTCACAAGGAAAACAAATAAACAAAGCATAGAACAATATTAAAAATTTGGAGTTCTCAGCAATAATATGAAACCATTAAATAAAACACAGATTAACAATTAAAATACCGTTTAAATAAAAAGGTCTTGGCCTGGCGCCGAAAAACAAATAATGACGGCACCAGGCAGACCTCTCTGGGGAGCGCATTCCATAGGTGGGGCGCCACCCCAGAGAAGGCCCTCCTCTGGGTATTCACCCTCCTACTATCCCTCACAGAGGGCTCCCAGAGAAGGGCCTCCCCCGCTGATCTCAGGGGGTGGGGGGGGCATATATGGACGTAAGTGCTGCTTTAGATAACCAGGTCCCAAGCTGTTAAGGGCTTTATAGGTGATAACCAACACCTTGAACTGGGCCCAGACTTCAATGGGGAGCCAGTGAAGCTGACGGAGAACTGGGGTTATATGAGAACAACGCCCAGTCCCCGTCAGCAACCTGGCAGCTCTATTTTGTACCAATTGAAGTATCCGGACTGTCTTCAAGGGCAGCCCCACGTAGAGTGCGTTACAGAAACCTAATCGGGAAGTTACCAATGCATGTGTCACAGTCACCAGGCACATACACTCTCCACTATATACACACCATACACTCGCCACTATATAAAAACATTTTTGAACAATCAGCAACAAGAAAAATATAACTGATTAAATCTTCAGCAGATACTCCCAAATGTCTGAGAAAAGACGGTCTTAACATGGCACTGAAAAGATAACCAGGTGAGCTTCTCCAGGGAGATGTTTCCAAAATTGAGGGCCCACCCTGAAGAAGGCCCTCTTCCTCGTTACTGCCTTCTAAGCCTCCTGTGGAGGAAACACCTTAGATGACAGCAGGAGGTTGGACCTGATGGCCTTCATGGCCCCCTCCAACTCTACTATTCTATGATTCTGTGATGAACAGGTAAGTTTGTGCTGGGAAGGGCACTCCATCAGGTGTTGGTTGAACCATGAAGTACGATCCCATCATATATTATTATGGCCTTCCCTTGCCTCCGTTGCTGCCCTCCATGAGCTACACATTCTCGGGGAGGTCCAGCCGAGCATTTTGTAATGCTGCCTCCTCCAACCTGGAGCCTTGGACTTGAATTCTCATCAGACCCAGCAAGCATAGCCAATGGTCGGGAATCCTGAGAACGGTAGTATGGAGGGATGCAAGTTAGGGAGGGCCGGTGTGGGGTGAGAATGTTGGACTGGGTCAAAGGAGACCCAAGTCCAAACCCCTGCACAGCCGTGGCCGGCTGATAGCCACCCCTTCTCAGTATAGCAACAACTGTGTGTCAGGGAGAATGTGCATACCATCTTGAGCCCCGTGGAGGAAAATTAATGAACTGTACTTACAATTAAAAGAAATACAAATTAAGGAACTTTTCCTCTTTGACAGCATTTGGGAAACACCATCTAATTTTGTTTTTGAAATGCTTAACACTTACAGTTTAGGGCAATATCCCCTCATCCATTTGCTAACCTTATACCAGCAGGTCTCAGCCTGGAGATCTCCAGATGTCTTGGACTACAACTCCCATAATCCCCAACCAGCCACCATAGCAATACTCCATATCCGTTCACTTTCACTACCAGCTGAAGGACCAGGTTCCATACGGCACTTTGCACAGAGAGAAAGCCCAGGACAAAAGCATCGCCGAAATAGCCCCCCCCTCATGTTGTTATCGTACTCAGGGAGTGATAGAGATGCAAATATAACAGCAAAGTGGAGACAGTCTGGCAGCTCTCTGCTATTTCTGGGGACAGGCGCAGCAGCGTCTGGCCAGGAATAATGACGGTCCTGCTCGTTGTGTAGCTATTACATCACCATTTATTTTAAAGCCGTGTTTCTCCTTGGAGTCTCGCCCTGGCTCCCCCCCCCGCCCCCACCCAGCTGCCTTTTCTGTTGAACGTCCAGATTGGAAGCTCTGCTGTGTTTGCAAGCCAGAGACTTGTCCTTTTACAGCAACAGCACTTGTGAATCTGAACTTGTGGGGCAAATACCCTTGTTTTCCTCTGGACAGTGGAAAGAAAAAGAGAAAAGAAGGAAGGCATGGATATGCCAAGAATATGCCTGGCTCTGGTTGGCCGAAGAGCTTTTTCCAGACCTAGACCTTTCCAGCTGAGGCCTGGAATGCAAACATTTAAAATCTCCATTTATGACTCAGTGCGGATGAGGATACAGGATTTTTTTTCTGTGATTGGGGTCGAGGGCGTCACTGCCACAGGATTTCTGTCTACATCCGTTTTCATGTCGGGTTCTGTGTTTGGTTTTAAACACTTGAGGTATCTGTCCAGCAGGTTAATAACAGACCTCATTGTCGTCCGCGCTGGCCAAATACCTACATTTCTTTATTTTAGTGGTTCTGTGATGGTATGGCTAGTTCAGGATTGTGCCCAGGCAAGGCATCTCATTTCAGCTTAAAAAGAAAGAAAACCACTTTTTTCAACGATGGAGCACAGTGCATTGAATACAATGATAAAATCTAAAATATGGATGCAGAATATAAACAAGCAAAAGAAAACCAATATTCTCCTTCTCTGTGGCTTATGGGTTCTCCAAATAAGCCAGAGGATTATTTGCACGAGCATCACACCAATTCTCCCCAGGCTGAGAAAAGACCAGCAAAGCTGTGGTTACAACAAAAGAGGGAAAGTTCTTTAATATTCAAGTATATGCATGCATCCTGTTCTCTCCCACTGTTTCAGAAACTGTCCATTTACACAGAGTCTAAGTCACCTTCTCTGGGAGACAGGAAAGGGATGAAGCTGCTTCAGCAAGACAAACAGTTTTGTTCTCGCAGCAAAAGCAGCCCTTTTCTACAGGATGACTGAGGGAGGCAGCTTTAAGGCAATTCTCTCTGGTGCTTTTCCTAACAAGCAGAGGACTATCAGGCCTTGGCATCGCTTTAAGACACTATCCTGGTTTTTGGACACTGGGAAAGTTGGCCTGTTGAATCTTAATTTCCTCCTCACTTCCAGTAGTTTATTCACTAATCTGTGTATCTCTCCCTGTGTTAAATGCTTAAATGTGAGATGACAAAGCTAAACACTTGAAGGCTAAGTGCGCTCTGGTGTAGCAGCCATCCTTGTTTTCCCTAACTGCATTGCTCTACCAAGAAAAGGTTAATCGGTTCTTTGTTCTTCTCCAGTTTCTTGTGTGGCTCACAATGAAATTCAGTAATATCAAAGTGCAGTTGAGGAGGCAAAAGGGAGCTGTAAGTAGGATTGCCACTCATGGTGTGTGTGTTGTCCTGAAAATGTAATCAGAACTTAGCAACTGCAAGGCAAGAAGAAAATAGATGCAGCCTGTCCTGGCATTTCCTAAACCTGCTGAATGTTTTTTTGCAATACAGCTGTTAAAAGCTCACAGCGCTTGTCTGAAAAGCAACCTATTAGGCATCTTTTGTAAAAAATTAGCTCTTCTTTTAACTGACTTGCAGTTTTTGTACTGCAAAATCTACAGGCGTGCCTCAGAGATATTGTGGGTTTGGTTTCAGACCACTGCAATACAGTAATTATTGCAATAAAGTGAGTCACATGATTTTTTTTTGGTTTCCCAGTGCATATAAAAATTATGTTCACACTATACTGTGGCCTGTTAAGTGTGCACTAGCATTATGTCCAACCCCGCCTCCCCCAATGTACATACCTTAATTGAAAATACTTTATTGCTAAAAAAATGCTAACCATCATTTGAGCCTTAGGTCACCTGTAATCTTTTTGCTGGTGGAGGGTCTTGCTCCGTCTTGCTGGTTGCTGACCGATCAGGGTGGTGTCTGCTGAAGGCTGGGGTAGCTAGGACAATTTCTTAAAATAAGACTGCACTGAAATTTGTAACAATTGACTCTTCCTTTCATGAAAGATTTCTCTGTCGCATGTGATGCTGTTGGATAGCATTTTACCCACAGGAGAACTTTCAAAACTGGAGTCCGTCCTCTCAAACACTGCTTCTGCTTTATCAGCTAAGTTTATGTAGCATCTTCACTGTGAGTAGATTCCATCTCAAGAAACCACTTTCTTGGCTCTTCCATGAGAAGCAGCTTATGGAGGAGCCTCATCCATTAAAGTTTTATCACTAGATTGCAGCGCTTCGGTCACATCTTCAGTCTCCTAATTCTAGTTCTCTTGTTATTTCCACCACACTGCAGTTACTTCCTCCACTGAAGTCTTGAATCATGCAATGTTATCCATGAGGGTTGGAATCAGCTTCTTCCAAACCCCTGTTAATGTTGATATTTTGATCTCCTTCCATAAATCACAACTGTTCTTAATGGCATCTAGGATGGTGAATCCTTTCCAGGAGGTTTTCAATTTAGTTTGCTCAGATCGATCCAAGGAATCACTATCTATGGCAGCTACAGCCTTAAGAAACATATTTCTTAATAATACTTGAAAGTCACAATTACTCCTTGATCCCTGGGCTTCAGAATGGATGTGACGTTACCAGGCATGAAAACAGCATTTATCTTGTTGTGCATTTATTGATTAAGTTCACTGACTCATATGGGTGTGGCTTACGGTGCCCCAAAACAATTACATTAGTTACATCAAAGCTCACTGAACACAGATCACTGTAACACATAATCATATTGCCTTGCTTTAAAGCAATAAAAATGAATAAAAGATTCAGCAGTTCTTTATGGAGAGAGAAAACGGGAAGTGAAAGTGGCCTTCCTGAAGATTTTGCTGGGTCTCTGACTGCAGCCGTTTCCATTAGCATGAAAGAGCCTCGGTTCCCAGTTACTAAACCAAGAGAGAACCGCCCACTCAGTCCTTTGCAGAGGGTTAAATACAACTCTGAAATCAAACGGCTGCCGGCCCCTGCAGGGGAGGTTATATCGAGCGAGACACCCTTCCCTGCGGTCTAGCTCCCAAACTGCTGTCCTGCTTATTGC
The DNA here is from genome assembly GCA_023646645.1 of Varanus salvator macromaculatus. NCBI lineage: Eukaryota > Metazoa > Chordata > Lepidosauria > Squamata > Varanidae > Varanus > Varanus salvator. The sequence goes on from JAIXND010000762.1 coordinate 8,084,517, forward strand.
TCTCCAGCCATGCAAGTTCCAGACATGCATTAGCAAATTGCACTTTACATCAGCATCCTGACCACTTTGCAATAGAAAGGCCGCTTCTGGAAGTGCAGGGCAAGGGACTAGAAGTATGGAGGATGCTTGAGAGCAGAGGTGCCACAGGGCAGGCCCGTGGGCCATATGTGCTGTCCTCATGGTCCCAGTTGGCCCTCTGGGGCTCCCTGGCCTATGCCCTGACAATAAACACTAGAGAAACCAGGTATGCTGGGGGAAGGGGAGGTACAATAACATTTAAAGTTTATTCCGACGTACATGAAATACATGCAGCATGCAGGTAGTCTCCAAAGGGACTCCAAGATGGAATCTGTACACGATGGTTCTATAATGTACAGGTGCATGCACGGTTAGGGGAGGTTGGGCGATCAGGTGGGGAATCATGTACACAGTATGCTAGAGGCGCATGAGAATAAAACAATAGGGGAGATGAACACAGTACAAAAGAGAAGAACCTTCAGGAGAGGCAGACATGTCTAAGGTGCACCCCAAAGAACAGGCCTTTCGGGACAGGGACCTTCCACAAAGTAAGACTTGCAGCATGGATTTCTGGTCAGATCAGGAGTCTGATCTTAAGCTGTTCTTACAATGTCAGGCTCTTAGCATCCGTTTATGGCAGCTTTATGAGCTTTCGCTCATTTTGTCCTGACAGCCCCTTTCTCCAAACCACCCATTCTGCCCCTTGCCATTCTAGAAGATGGAAGATGGAAATGCCTCCAGCAAGAAGACTCAGCTAAATTCTTTAGTGAAATTTAGCTTTAAGCAAAAACATGTGGGTAGGGTTAGCCCTTCCTTGTTTGGCTTTGGCCCCAATCCACAGCAGAATGTACTCTCCCCTTGCCCCTGGCCCCCAAAAGCTGCTCTGAAATGGAGGTTCAGCACCCCTGCTGTAAAAGCAAGATTGTTGTGCCTACTGTGCTAAGAGATAATAATTTTATTTATTTATTTATTTATTTATTTATTTTATTTGGAAGACTTAAATGCTGCCGCATTCGCAAAAGTCTCGGGGCGGCTTCCAATACAAATTGACAACAATAATAAGAAATAGTGGTAGTAATCCATCTGGGTAATTCTGCCATGGCTTGGAGAACTGAACAAGATTTGGTGGAACTTGTCACATTCATACTGCGGCCAGACAAGTCCAGCACAACACAACGTGGGCCTTTTCTCATATCCTTTTCGACCATCTTTTAAAAAAAGCCTCTTGCAGGCCTTCAGAACTTGGGATCCACCGAGCCGAGTGCTGCTTGCCTGGGACAACAAAAACATAAGGAAAAACCCTTAACACAGACAAAGCACCAAGGTCACCTCTTGCTGGGTAACAAATAGGGGCAGAATTATGTTCGAAAAGCTCTGTGTTTGTGTCTCTTTAAAGAACCCTGTTTCCTAAGGACACTTCTATTTGTAAAACGTGATGTATATAAACAGGTGCTACGGTATTCCTGTCCTGCTTGCGAAATACAGTGGGCAGCTGGTTGGTTTGTTTATTACCGTATTTTTCGCTCTATAAGACGCACCTGACCATAAGACGCACCTAGTTTTTAGAGGAGGAAAACAAGAAAAAAATATTCTGAATCAAATGGGCACATAATCACAGGCACATTCCCCATCACTTCCCCATGGGCTGCACATCTGACAGACTTACTGCACACACATATTCGCTCTATAAGACGCACAGACATTTCCCCTTACTTTTGAGGGGGGAAAAAGTGAGTCTTATAGAGCAAAAAATACGGTATTTTAATTTTATGTACTGCCTCATTCCCCTATGGCTCTGGGTGGTTTACAAGAAATGGAAACTATCCATGGTTAAAATGGATTAAAAACAATATATTAAATAAAACTGACATGAGATCTGGGAGGGCCTGTTGGATGTGAGACTTCTTTCATTCCCTCTTAAAGGTGGCCATCTAGGATATCAGAGGCATCTCTCCTGGCCAACCCTTCCTCTGTGTGGGGACGACCACCAAGAAAGTCCACTTGGTGGTTGATAGAAGCTTTGCAGAAGCAGCCTTCTGAAGGCTATTCCCCAAGGACCCTGGCTGGCGAGGAAGAATGCTCATCAAATGCTCCTGAAGGCCACTCTGGGATCCAGATGCTGGCCCAGAGGGCCCCTTGGGCTGATTCAGCAGTGCTTCCTGATGTCAGAGGGAGGCATCTGATTTCAAGGGGGAAAGATCTCGGGCAGAAAGCATCGGGGGGAAGCAGAGAGGGCAAAAAACTGGCTAATCCCATGGAATCAGAAGCTGTTGGGGCCACTGTACCTTCACTTCAGCAAGCACTCATGGATTGCAGGGGGTGGAGCGGGGTGGGGTGGGTGGGAGGTCTCCCAGAGATGAGAGGCTCCAGATGGAAGATCTGCTGCTCCTGTCACAGCATGCAGCTTCCAGGCATCACCTCTGCTCACTGATTTGTAAAAGCTGAGCATCAACATGTGTTGCCTGTTCTTCTGGCCATGCAGATGCAACCTTGAAAAGAAAAATGAAAAAGGGACAAAGAAGAAGAAGAAGAAGAAAGAAGGGACAAAACAGAGGCATTGCAATTCTCGAATAAAGCGTAAAAAGATCTACAGCACATATATTTAGATCTATATTATTTGTTAGTATGTAACAGAACATAGTACTGCATACTACTGTAGTACATACTACTGAATACTACAATATCCAGCAAAGGAGTCCCTAATATCCGTATATATATATCCATTTGTAGATTATGCTGGAAGGCCACCCATTCAAAGACAGAAAGGTTCATTAAATGCTCCACCCATTGTGTTCTTGTGCATGGTTGTTTATCCTTGACAGGTGGCCATCAAAAGAGCACAGAAAATCCATTTACGTTGACCTTGCTTCAGATTCCAAGAGACAGGTAATTCAAAAGAGCATGAGTATCCCTGACTATTAGAGAACTTTCCATCTTTCTTTGTAACCACAGCCTTTTTGGTCATTTCAGACAATATTCTAGCTCAGATAAAATAATAGAGACTTGTTAGAAAAGAGCTTGTTATTGTACCTTGCTTCATCTTTCCTCAACCTAATGTTCTCTAGAGATGTTGGGACTGCGACTCCCATAGTTCCCAGCCGGGAATTGTTGGCATTGGAAGGCTGCCTTCTTTGTTGGTGTTACTGTCGCTGGTGGGATATTTTAACAGCAGTCCAGCAAGGACATCGAGCAGCAAGTATTGGAACACCATACTTCTGTGTTCAAAATTAAACACCATTGAATGATACGAGACCTACTCCCAGTTAACTGAGCAGTCTAAATCTCGGTTTAAACTGCTTCATGCCAAGTCAAACTATGGGTTGATCCAGCCAGTTCTACTGGCTTGTTGGTGGCTCTCTAGGCCTCTGTGATGAAATCTGAAACCTTTTTCAGGTGTGCCCAGCCTCGTTCAGCTCAAGATTCAGGTTCAGAGAAGCTCTGTGGGGGGGGGGGGGCACCTTTTAATAATGGGTGGGGCAAAAGGGGTGAGGCCCAAATACTGAAAAAGCCAGTCAACATGTTTATTGCAGGTGACCAAGTGTTAAGCCAGGCCTTTTAAAATGAAGCTCAAACATTGCAGAAGCCAAGAAACTACCCTACACTTAGTGGGGAAAGGGGTGTGTTCTTGCAGGGAAGCCTTGAGGGCCAAATTGGGACATGATATTAGTGGCACTCCAGATATTACTGGACTACAGTGCACATCACAAGAAAAGGAAGGCCAAACAGGAGATGGATGGGTTCCATAGAGGAAGCTGCAGTCTTGGATTTAGAACAACTAAGCAGGGCTGTCCTGGACTGGACATTTTGGAGAGCTTCCATTCATGGGGTCACCATAATGTGGAGATGACGGCACATAACATCATCCCATGTTGGTTGGGGCTTATGGGAATAGGAGCCCAACACCATCTGGAGCACTTCTACATCACAGTCTAAGGTGGGTTGTTACGGCAGAAAATTGCCAAACAAATATACCCCAAGAATTGCAAAATGGGTTCTCGAATAGTGAGCTCTCCTGCGTCTGCAAATATTGAAGACTCCCACTGTAAGAAATACTAGAAACTGCTCTGTCCGAGAGTGGAATGCCCAGGCAAGACTCTTCCTCTGCTTTGGTGTTTGAAATGGATCTTTGCTCCAACTGCACATGACAAGAACTGAACCCTACTCAGTGTCAAAATAAATGCCTGCCATTAAAGGCACAGGGAGAGAAATGGAGAAATAAAAGCTTGCATCCATACATCTTATCTAAGTAGCCTGTAGGCCAGGAGAATGATCAAGCCTGAGCTTTCCCTAGAAGCTAAAATGACAAAGCTGAGGCTGTCATTCTTAGGACACATCGTGAGAAGGCAAAACTCCCTGGAGAAGACAATCTTGCTAGGAAAAGCTGAAGGCAGAAGAAGACGAGGAAGACCCAATATGAGATGGATGGACTTCATAAAGAAAGCCACAATGTTGAACTTAGAGGAACTGAGCAAGGCTGTTGTGGACGGGGCTTTCTGGTGACTTTCATTCAGGGCGTCACCGCAAGTTGGAGACAACTTGACTGCACATAGTAGCAACGGGAATGATGGGTTGGTCATTGTGATCATCATCATCCTTTTCTTGTTGCTGGAAAGTAAACAGAAAATCTAATCTACAGCTTTTCTTGGCTTGAAGAGGAAGACACAGGAAAAGCAACAATGGATAGATTTACTCTTGCTGATGTTTTAAAATAATATGGTGCTGACATTATACCTTCTGGAGCCAGGTAAAGACCTTTTTATTCCACCATTATTTTAATAATCAAGGGCTTTAGATGTTTTAGGATTTTTTCTTTTTCTCTCTTCACAGTCGCATTTTCTATTTTTTCCTCCTTTTTCTTAAGTTCATGATGTGTTGTTTTATATTGTTTTAATAATTAAGGTTTTACATTGTACTTTTATATTTTGTAAGCCATCCTGAGCGCTTGGTGGAAGGACAGGATTTAAATGCTTGTAATAAATAAATAAATACATAAATATTGGCTTAAATAAAATACCTTCATCCTTGGAAAACCTTCACTTGCTATGCTTGTGTACACTTACTTCTGAGTTAAGATTTTGGATTATGGCATGAAATAATGGTTGGGGTTTTTTCTGACGTGGAGGGGCAGCAAGTGCTTCCATGGGGAGGGGGCAGCGTGGGGTGGGGCACAGAATGCCTGACAGCTACTTCCATGCAGGCCGGACACCTGGAGCAAAGAACCCATCCAGCAAAGAGACAGACCCATCTTGTTGGATGGTTCTCGTGCCATATAATGTCCTCTCTTCCACAGTTAGCTTGCTAGGTCTGGACTCCTGGAACACAAGTGACACAATGCAGAGTCGGACACAGAAACACATCTCCTAGTTTCACCCACCAGCCTCTCAAATATTCATTAACGCTTCTGCAAAGCCATCCTGCTTAATTGGAACCTTAGGGAAATTATGCTCATTCTAGATCAGGTAAGAGTATTTTGTGCTTCAACAAGTTAATAAGTAATCCATGTAAATACCAAGGAACGTTGGCCACTGATAGGGTATTTCATCCCCCTTGGGGTTGCCAACCAACCAAAAACCTTGGCTTAGCCCGCTTTTGTGCCTTGAGCAGCAGAAATCAGCAGATGGAAATTTTCACAGCAAGGAAATAAACTTGTTAATGGTTGTACATCACACTGCTATTAAAGGCACAGCTATGGGGGCTGACTGAGAGCTTGGCCGTCATCAATCTCTCGTGCTTTCTTTCTACAGTTTGATGCAAGAGTGGGAAGACTGTCGATCTCCAGGTGCTTTGGAGTTCAGCTCCCTCATCCCTGACCATTGACCTTGCTGATAGGGACTTCCAGGAAGAAAAATTCTAAACTTCTGGAGATCTACCTTATGTTCATCCCTGGCCAAAATATTTTATTTATTTATTTAAAACTTTTCTATACTGTCCCATACTTAGAAGTCTCGGGACAGTTTACAATGAGTTAATTCTAAAAACAGAAATAAAAATAAAAGTTGCCCAGCATCCAATGTTAAATTACAAACCCACTGCTAAAACAAGTTAACAGTTAAAGTACTGGCAGAATAAAAAGGTTTTCGCCTGATGCCGGAAGGAAAGAAGTGTTGATGCCAGGAGGACCTCTCTGGGGAGCATATTCCACAGACGGGGTGCCACCGCAGAGAAGGCCCTCCTCTGCGTAGCCATCTTCCTGATCTCTTTCAAGGAGGGCTCCCAAAGAAGGATCTCCCCCTCAGATCCTCAGATCTCAAGGGGTGGGAGGACACATAGGGAAGAAGGCGGTCCTTCAGGTATCCAGGACCCAAGCTGTTTAGGGCTTTATAAGTCATCACCAGCACCTTAAATTGGGCCCAGACATCAATCGGTAGCCAGTGTAGACAATAGAGGACCAGCATATGTGAATACCTGCTGGTCTCTGTTAACATCCTGGCAGGTCTGTTCTGGACCAATTGAAGTATCCAGACTGTCTTCAGGGGCAACCCCACATAGAGCATCTAAAAAAAGCATCTAAGAGTCCATAGAAGTAGCAACTTGGTTTACACGGGTGTCTGTGTGAAGCAAAGCAAGACTGTGTAATTCCACAACAAAACTGAGCCTAGATCCAACCACCCCATAGTGTACACAATCTTTTCCACACTTTGTTCCTTCCCATTTTGGCAGTTTTAGGTCACTTCATAAAGGAAAAAGAAGTCTTTGCGAGAGCTGACGCAAAGACATTGACGGCACTAGAAATCAAAGCCTTTGTCATGCAAGGTTCTCCTTAAAGATTCTGCCTGCAACTGAAGCGAGAGAAGGAATATTAAACAGTCATTTAATTGTGCTCTTGTTTTTGAGCTAGATAGCAGCTCATGAGGGATAGTGACACTGTTACTGTTATGATTCATTTTAGTTCTATACTGCCCCAACAGACAGAGCTCTTGGGGTGATTATAACAGTTAGGTGTAGGGTCAGAAGGCTTGTGAACTTATTTTGACTTTTCTTCCATGGATTTTGTAAGCCGCCCCGAGGCTTTATTGCGATGGGGTGGCATAGAAATGTTTTAATAAATAATAAATAAAATAAATTTTAAGGGCTTTTGAGGCAAACATTTTACAGCCATGAGGACTAGAAGGTTGCTGTTTCAAAAGAAACAAACAAGCGAAATTCACTATGCATGGTTCCTTCCAGGTGAGGCTTTTATCTTGCGATTGCCCCATTAAATGACATCTAGAGCGTCTTAGCCAGGTTTTATTGTGCAATTACATGCAGTTCGAGGCTGATTGCTATTCATGGTAATTCAATACCAGCAAAATATTGTTTTCCTGATCAGCAGAACTAAAATGGTTATCTCATCTCTGATTGTGTGTCCCATATAGAAAATTATCTTTCACTGATGAGTCTATTTTTCTGTAAGACTGCCCCTATCCAGGTAAAAAGATTCCACAATTAGGATGTTTTTTGTGTAATCAGGGCTGTAATCATCTGCAATTATGAATATATGATTGCAACTGAGTATCAAGAATACTGCAGGTTTTTAAGAAACCTAGGGGGGTTTTTTTAATGAAAAGTAAAACATGCATGTTTCTGGATCTCATGATCTCATGATGGAGTACACTGAGTAGCATGTTCTCAAGATTGTGTACAAGTGGCTAGTATATAAAATAGTTGACCTGTGGAAGTCAAGAAGCTGTACTGCTCCTGGAATGGCCAAATGTTCATTTTTGCGATGCTGTGCCTGGGCAGGTAGGGGGTTCCATTCTAAATGCTCATTTTCATACAAAAAAAAAAAATGCCCTGCATACAGAAAACTAGATTGTCAGGGAGGCGGCTATGTTACTGTCTTTCTCTCTGATACCTCATTTTTTTATGTGCAGGGATTTTAATTTCATTTATTTTCTCTGTAGCCCATCTTTCCACCAAGAATATTAAATAACTACCACAATAAGTAAAACACAAAACAAAACAAAACACTAAAAATCTTGTTAACAACAACAATAAAACGATGTTATTAAACTACAATTTAAAAAGACAACACAGATTAAAACAGCATCCAACCTGACAGAACCCCTTACATATGAAAGTCCGGCTTGAATAAAAATATTTTAATGTTATTTTTTATGAAGGAATATCAACTTCTTTCCCACTCCCCACAATCCAAAATGTTAGAGCTGTGAAGGACTGATTCACACACAACAACAACAACAACACAGTATGTACAATTCCAGGAAAAATATGTGGTTCCAAAAGAATACTTGCACAGTTCACAAATTCAAATTATGCGCAGTCGTGGTGAGTAACTTGATGTTAAAAAAGAGATTAAAATGAGAGAAGTGAGTCTACCAAGCTTGTCTAAAAATCCAAGCAATGATCAAACACGCCCGTTTCTTCTTTCCTTGTCCACAACTCTCCACACTGATGAGGAAGATCTTTTGCAGAAACCCCTTCCTGGCAAGTCATGTGAAACTGTTAACACCAGGATAAGGGTGGTCATGCCAGAAAATATCCAATGTGACATTTGTAACAGGATTGGCTTAAAGCTTTTATTGGCTTAAAGCTACATGAAAGATTTGGATCTGAAGGCATCATCACAGAGTGGTGGCCAGCCCTGGTCCACAGCATGTCGAGTTTGATAACACACTTTTGTGGTTCAGTTGTTAAGTTGCCACTCTGAGGAAGCCATAATGTGTGTATGTGTGTACAGGCTTGGAAAATGCGCAAGTGCATTTCAGTTGGCCACACTGTGGGTGCGAATTCTCATTGCTGGGCTGAACTAAATTTTGCTTTTCAGATGCTTTGCACCTAGTTGCAGTTTTACGATCTCAGTCACAAGCCTCAGCCGCAGTTCACGTGCACACTTGATGCAAGTAGCAATAGCCCATAGAGAGGGTTCGGACAATATGATGCCCTACACTCAAGGGTTGTGCATGGGCTGCCATCAAATTTGTTTGTTGAATTGTGGGTCCTCATGTTGTCTGAACCCACAGACAACCCATGAAGAGAACCCACAGTTAGTTCTTGAGTTGTTAATGGAGGGTTGTTCACTATGAGCACCAATATTTAAGAAAGATGCAGGTAAATTAGAAAGGGTCCAGAGGAGGGCAACAAAAATGATCCAGGGTTTGGAAACACTGTCCTGTGAGGAGGGGCTGAGAGAACTGGGCACGTTCAGCCTTGAGAAGAGAAGACTGGGGGAGGGGGGGTGGACATGGTATCACCAAAGTACCTCAAAGGCTGTCACAAAGAGGAAGGTCACAATCTCTTCTTGCTGATGCCAGAGTGTAGGACACGGAATAATCTGCTCAAGTTGTGACAACCCAGATTCGGGCTCAACATCAGGTAAAGCTTCCTCACTGTCAGAGCAAAACGACAGTGGAACCAGCTGCCTGGAGAGCTTGTGGGCTCGCTCACACCAGAAACATTGAAAAAGAAACTGGACAGCCATCTGAGTGGTATGGTGTCTTGCAACATCAGGGGGTTGGACTCAATGGCCTTCCTGGCCCCTTCCAATTCTGCTATTCAATGATTTGTTATTTTGTATGGCTTTAGATGACATGAGAATGCACAGTTTAACAGCAATCCATTGTTCAACAACTCACACTTGGCCCTATCTGTAGCTGACTGGGGATGCTGGGATTTATAGTCCAGCACATCTGGAGAACATCTGGTTGGAGAAGGCAAACATAACATCTGCACCACTTTTAGCCTTAGACTTTTTGTGAGTGTTTCCGGCTCTTGCCTTAAAAGACTTGCAGGAGGAGGAGGAGGGGGAGATGCTCAAAATGTTCAATTGCGGGTTCCGAGCTTCACTGTGCTGTGACAAAAGCGGCTCCATGGCCTTCCCCGGGAAGCTGCCCCGCTTCTCACTTTCACCTCCCCTTAGCATATCATGGAGGCGCTCTTGCACCAGCCGCCCTCTCCCCACGCACCCCCCCCGCGCTTCACCCCGGGGTGCAGCTGCGGCTGCAACCAGTCTGAGCTAACAGCAGGTGGCTGCCCAGTGATTGACAGCACTGCATGACGTCATGCAGGTGGGCAGGGCGCGGGGAGGCGTCCTTTTTGCCTGACTGTAGAGAGGCAGAGCCGCGCACAGTTGCGTGCAGAAGGGGAGCGGGGCAGAAAAACCAGAGCCGTGTGCGCGCGCGCGCGCGCCCCCGCTTGGGGGGTGTCAGAGATGAAACGCCTCTGGGGCGAGGAGTCCCTGCAAGAAGGGGGAGAGGCAAGCCGCTGCAAGGGACGGACCACCGGCTTCCCGGGGCTCCTTAGGTGGCCGGGTTCATCTCTGGGTGAGTACCGTCTGTCTCTCTTCTCCCCATCAGGGATGCGCTTCCTCAATTAGTTCAAAGCAGAGCCCGTCGCTGCCTCTCTCTCCACAGCCAGGAAGAAAGGAGACCCGTCTGTCTCAATAGTAGAATCCCTCCATCTGGAGGAAGGAGGATGGAGTTTGAGCGTGGCTTTCCTGATCTCTGCAGGTCCTTTCACGGGTCTTGGGAAGCAGGATCCCCGCCTCATTGTCCTAGCGGCGTGGACAACAGAACGGGTGCCGAGCCTTTGAGTCCCGGGCTGCGCGCTTCAGGGGAACGGGTGAAGCTGTCTGCGCCGCCTGGGGTTCCTTCAGGACAGCGATGGGGGTGGAGACGAGGAGACCATCGAAGAATGAATGAGCCGGGCTGGGAAAGCATCTTGCTCCCAGTGCCAGCGCTGGGGCTGCGCAGAGGCAATCCTTTGCCTCTCTGCTCTGAAGGGAGTCCTCCTGAGACCCCTGGGACCGGCCTCCCTGGCAAAGCACGCACTGGGTTGCCGCCTCGCGCGGTTGCTTGCCCTGATCCTGGCCAGAAGGACTTGCATTGAAAAGCCCCTGTGCTGGTGCTCCTTCCTGGCATCCTCCCTTCTCTTTCCATTGCATTGCATCGCAACAGTTCTATTGTTGGCGCTTGCCATGTGCATCGACAGAGGTGATTCTCTGGGGACAGGTGGCATTGTCCATCTCAGGTGCTGGTGGGCACTTGGCCGAGCTTCACGCAGTGCTGTCGGCTGACGGGAGACAGACGAAGAAGTGGGAGTGTTTGAGAGGCATCTGAGAAGCACCGAGGGATATGACTATCCCTCTGACGTGCTGTTACATTCTCCTCTCCGATTTCCCTTTTAAGAGCAACCACAACAAAACTGGCTGAAGTGAACCTCTTTTGGCACTTCCCCAAGGGCCACCAAAGGCAAGGAGGGCACACGCACAATGGGACCAGGATAAACGAGAACGACCATGTTGAAGGAGGTTATTGCAATCAGCACAGGTCTGGGTGAGACTTTGGGGGGGCCCAAATGTTCTGGACTATAATTCCCATAAACCCCAGGCAACGTGGCCAATGATCAGGGTTTATGAGAATTATAGTCCAAAACATATGGAGGATACTGGGTCACCTATACAAGGTTGTGATTCAGTAATTATGCTGCTGGGAAACTGCTAGTTCAGATCTAGTTTTGGGCTTTTCAGTGACCTTCAGCAAGTAGTGCTCAACCCCCACCTCTTATTTCCAATATGGTGGTAATTCTGGATGGCTTTGCAAGGCTTTTAAAAGGGTGAGAGAGACCATGCCTAGGAAGTGTGCTGAGCCTTTAAGAAAAGTGTTCTACTGAGTGATTGAGTTCAGACATGATAAACCACCTTCTAGGACTGAGTCTGGTTTAAGTGTGGATTGTTGACTCATGGGTTATTGTTGAAACATGGGTTCTCGTGTTGTCTGAACCCAGCTGAGATAACAAACCATAGCTTGGTAACCACTACCAACCTATGAAAAGAAGCCATGGTTTGTTGTTGGGTTGTGAACTGTGGGTTGTTCACATGGTTTGCAGTCTCAGAGCAATGACCTCTTTTGCCCCCATGCCATGGTTCAGTAGCAACACATATTCAACATGTACCCCGTTCTTGAGTGTGAGTTTCAGTGTTTTCTGAACCCTCTCAATATGCACTGAGTATAACTATTAACCCTGGTGGTTAGAAAAGGAGAAGCAAAACAATTAGGGGACTGCAGGATTTTTCCATAGGAAGAAAGACAGAAGTGCTCAGGACTTCCCAGTTTAAGGAAAAGGTGACAAAAAATGGGACTTAACCTTCCCCCAACTTGATACCAATGGTCATGCTGGCTAGGAATGGCTCTTCAACACATCTGGGGGGCACTGTGCTGAGGAGGCTTTATCTGGGTAATTCTTGAGGATCAGTTGCTTAGGAACATGAGTGATAGGGTGCTATTGTCCACATGTCTGACTTGTGGGCTTCCCTGAGCATCCGGCTGGCCCCTGTGCGAAACTGGGCACCGGACTGTCCTTTTGGTCTGATCCAGAAGGGTGATTCCTGTGCAGTATGGAGTTTTGCATGGACAGACCACAGACTCCTGCTTCCATGGCCAATAATGTATTTTCCTCTGAACCGCTGTAGCTGTCTGTCTGTCTGTCAACTAGGATTACATATGCATCTGATGGTCTTAGTTCATGAAAGCTTTTGCCACAGCAGTTCCTTCAGGCTTAAGATGCTACGTAGAGCTCCGGTGTTCTTCCATCAACAAGAACACACTTACTTCCCTGTTATCTTACCATTTGCTAATGGCAGATCATGGTCCATAGGCAGATGCTGAGATGCTTGCAAAGAATGCAGGATTAGGTGTTTTTGGTCTACTCCAGCAAATACTTCTCAGGATCTTAACTAAAGCATCTCAGTAGACTCCATGAGGATTCTGTGGCTGCTGCTGTTTTTTTAAGTGGACAGGGATTCAAGATAGACTGCCTCTGTCTTATGAAGCCCTAAAACCTATTGCCGTAAGAGGTTTTTGCCCAGTGTGAGGTTTTGCTTATCTTTCTTGAGATGCAAAGTGTTTGACAGCAGCTGGCAGTGCTGGTGGTAAGACAAGAAGTGTTGAATGCGTCTGGGGCTGAATTCCATGCATCGATTGGAACAAAGCACTCAATTCAATGCCTGCAGGTCTATGTTATATCAAAAGCTATTGTGGTGCAGTGGCTATAGCAGGCCCACTCCATAGGCTTTCTCCTAAAACAGCTGCCGTGGGAAACACGCCCATTCATAAATGGGCAAGAAAAGGTAAACCTTGTCAGGTACACCTAACTTTAATTTAAAAAATCAAAGGAGTACTTTTTGCAGCCCACTTTTATATTTATATGTTCTAGATCACAAGCTGAATATAAGCCAACAGTGTCATGTGGCTGCAAAAAAGGGCAAATGCTATTTTAGGCTGCATTAATTGAAGTATCACTTCCAAAGCATGCGACATAATAGTTCCCCTCTACTCAGCACTGGTTAAGCCTCATCTGGAGTACTGTGTCCAGTTCTGGGTACCACAGTTGAAGAAAGATGCAGGCAAGATGGAAAGGGTTCAGAGGGTGACAAGAATGACGCAAGGACCAGAAACAAAGCCTGATGAGGAGAAAAGGAGAGAACTGGGCATGTTTAGTCTCAAGAAGAGAAGACTGGGGGGAGATCGGATAGCATTCTACAGGTACCTGAAAGGTTGTCACAAAGAGGAAGGCCAGGGTCTCTTCTCCATCATTCCAGAGTGTAGGACATGGAATAACAGGCTCAAGTTACAAGAAGCCAGGTTCCAGCTCAACATGAGGAAGAACTTCCTGACTTTCTGAACAATATGGCAATGAAACCAATAACCTGGGGAGGTCGTGGGCTCTCCCACATTGGGATATTTCAAGATGCAACTGGACAGCTATTTGGGAGGGATGGGTTGAACTTGGGAGTCCTGCACTGAGCAGGGGCTTGGACATTCTGGCTTTCTGCCCAACCCTACTATTCTATGATATTGTTCACACAAGAAGAAGAAACATGCCTCAAAGCAGAAAACAATGTACCCCCAAATGAGAGAGAGTGAGAGTCCCCCCAAATACTTGAAGAAGAGAGGAGCAGGAGCACTAGCAGGTGACCCCACCACTCACAACGTGCTGAGGAGCGTTCCTCAGGGACCAGGTTGGGGGAGGGTGGCCTGCACAGTGCCTTTGCTGCTCCATGGCTGCCCAGCTTTCAAACGAGGTGGGAGAGTCAGCCGCATTTCTGATGCTTCCAGCGTGATAAGGAATCCATGCCCTGGCTTGCCACAAGCCGTAGGGTTAATGTTCCAGGCATGGTCCACCTGCCGGTTTTCATTTCCTCCCCCATTACTGGTGTTGGGAGATGTCAGAAAATCTGCAATGGATTCAAATGAATTTGGATTTCGATGAATCCAGCCTGTATACCAGAACAGCTTTTTCTGAGTTACACAGATTCTGCAGACTGGTATTTTAAAATATTTTTGCACAAATTTAAAGCCACACTAAGTGTGCCTATGTTCTTATGTGCACGAGTGATAATGTGTATTTGTTTAAGAGGAACATACTTATCATGCATTCCTAAAACATCCAATTCCATCAGTAAATGGACAATGGCATGAAAAGCACCTGACAGATTACGAAGCTCAGAGAGAAGACTTTAGCATAATCTGTACACCCTTAATAAACTGCAAGAAGCCAAAAGAGAGAGAGAGAGAGAGAGAGAGAGAGAGAGAGAGAGAGAGAGAATAGAAGAACCTAGAAGTCTCCTTCCCCGTGGGCCAAACAGTTTATTTTTGCTAATGTGTCCAGCACGAGGACATGCATAATTTCCAACACCTCAATCATGCCTCACCTTATTTGCCTTTTTCTGAACTAAACCATCTCAGCTGCTGTAACCATTTCTCTTAGGGGAGCTTCTCCAGCCCTTTTATCATGTTCGTTGTCTTTCTCTGCACTTTTCCCAACTCTAATCTGTTCCCCCTTTCATTTGTAGCAACCAGAACTGTACACAGTATTCCAAGTGCAGTTCTACTAAATGTTTGTAAAAGAGGGGTATGATCTTGGCAGTTTTATTTTTGGTTCTTTCCCTAATTATGCCAAACATGGAGCCTGCCTTTTCCACAGCAGCTGTGCTCCAAGTTGACATTTTCATCAAGTTGTCATTCACAGTCTCAAAGTCCTGTTCCTAGTCAGTCACCGCTAGCTCAGATCCCATTAGCTTGTGCTTGAAGTTGGGATTATTTTGCTCAATGTGTGTTACTTGACACTTGCTTCCACTGAACCACATTTCGATGTCCGTTCCCCCAGCTTAGAGCGATCCCTTTGGAGCGCCTCGCAATCCCTTTAACTGTGGTTTTAACTAAACCCGAAATATGCTGGTGTTATCAGCAAACTTGTCCACTTCATTACTCAAAGATGAAGTTGAAATTAACTGGAGTTTTAGCCAACAGGTCTCAACCAAGCTTTTTTTTTTTTGTTTTGTTTTGCTAACATTAAACTGAGCAATTTGGTTTTGGCTTCACTTCTTCGGTCTTTTCTGGATATGCAAAGCTAGTGATCAAATCCTCTTAAATAAATCTCCATCGGTGCGTCTTAGGACATGTAGCCTAGTTTATAACAAAGCTGATTACATCATTGCGGTCACCAAGGAGGTATTTTATGCCTTCAGAGCTGTGTGTGAACATTGATCTCAGCAAGACTCTCTGTGACAGACACCCGCGCTGCAACCTTGTTTTACAGATGTTTGGAAGGTGAGGTGTCTTGCCTGAGGCTAAGCTAGAAAACCATCAAAACTGTTCTAGTTTGACCTGCAGTAGCTATTCTCCAAAGTGAGGAACACGGAGTAAAGGCTGGCGTCTCCTACCTGAGTGCCTCTTTGGAGGGCTTTCCCAGCATGGTTCTACCAGTGGTTCTTGATCCAGGGTCTCCAGACACAGGACATTCCTGAGCATGACTGCTGGGGATGGTGTGAGCTGTAGTCTAGGAACGTCTAGGGCCCCAGGTTTGGAACCATTGTAGCAATCTGCTTCCTTCTGTATTTGATGTTGTTGCTGTTCCGTGTGATCAAGTCAACTCTGACTTATGGTGACCGTATGAATGAAAGTCTTCTACAATATCCTATCCTTGACATCCCTGCTCAGCTCTTCACATATCAAATATGATGGATGAAATGGGGTTGGAATTATTATGAGTTTCATTTCTATACCACCCCTTAGCCATAGCAGTCTGGGCAGTTTTCATGCCGCTCCATGTTTTGCTGTCCATGAGTACAATCAGTTTATAGCTAACATTTAATTTTGTAATTGCGAATATGCAAAGCAGATCGAAAAGGAGCAAGGGGAAATAGTAGGTGCAGCTAGAAATCCTTGCCCAAACCTATCAGAGGAGTCTGCCATACATTTGGGTTAATTATTATGGGAGACAGCTCCACCCCCTGCTTTTACTCAAGGATCCTTGAGCTATGATTTTGTTTCATCTCGTTTTGCTTGGCAACTACCGTGACTTCTGCTACTCATTAAGCGAATTTCTCCGTCAGCTGGAAAGCTTACCAGCATCTCTGAAGATTGCTTTCCCACCGCTCAACCTTAATTTTCCGAAAAGTAACCATGTTGCGGCAAAAAAGTGATGAGTTGATACAGGGGTAAAACAAATTAATACTGCTGAGAATTAAAGGGGAAGGGAATCTGAAAGTTGTATCCTGACACAGGCCTGCTAAACATGTGTAGTTTCGTATTATAGTGTGCTTTTTTCTTTGTTTGGACAACCATGAGGGTTAACCACATTCGAGGGTTGAACTGTGGGTTCTTGTGAATTGTGAGTTATTGAGCTGTATGATGTCAGCTGAGATAACAAACCATGTTGGACAACCCACAATTTACAACAACCGAACAACAAACCATGATTCTGTTTGTATGTTATTGATGGTTAACAAACCATGGATTATTAACCTAGTTGAATCCAGACAACAGAATTTTAGCAACAGCCCATGGTTCAACAATATCCCACAATAAATTCTAGGGTGTGGATTCTTGTATTTTTTGAATCCAATCTGTGTGTGTGTGTGTGTGTTTTCTGAACCCACCACTCTCCGTTACTCAGATAATTACTTGCCTGCCTCAGAATGAGAGAAGAAAACACTCTTCTAAGAACAAGAGCTGTTTTGATTGGTATAACAAGCAACCCTATGTGGTTACTACAGTTCCTGTTGTTGTTTTTAACCATGGCCTACCTGACAATTGTGGTTTCCAACTTTCCTGCCATCCCATCAGCCACCAAGCCTGGAATTCGATCCCAAGAGACATTGCTCTCTGCCTAGTGTTGCCTGCCTGTTCCTCACTGGTCCACTCCTGCAGTTGCCACTCTTCCCAGTCAGAACAGCTCTAGCTACATTCCAGGATCATGGAAACCAGGATCCTGGGTTCAGACAGCACAACAAGCCATGGTGGTACAGAGAAACCATAGAACAAACTGTTATTTATTAATGCAGATTCTAAAGACCAGATTTACTATGATGAAATACCAAAACTGGGTTCAGGCAACACAACTTACCAACAAAGGTCCAAAACTACCATGGCTTGTTGTGTGTGGACCCAGGTAAGAATAAGAACAACAGCGTGTGCCTGCAAAGGTAAATGGAGGCCACATTTGTTGTTGTTAGTCGTGAAGTCCCGTCCGACCCATCGCGACCCCATGGACAGCATTCCTCCAAGGCTTCCTGTCCTCCACCATCTCCCAGAGTCCATCCAAGCTCACAGGAGGCCACATTACAGTTATATTTAACATAGCCGGTTGTGCTTGAGTGTGATGATGCAACTGTTTCACAGGTGGAAAGCTGAGGATGGGAAATACCAGCTTGGCATGGTCATGGAGTGGCTTGCTGCTGTGGGTGAGAAGCCACCTAGAATCCATGGGCTGTTGGAGGGTTCTGGGTAGCTTGCAAAGCACAGCAACGAGCCTGTCTGGGTCCACATGGCTTGACAAACTGTTCCGGAACATGACTAGCATGCACAGAAGGAAAAATAAGCCACTGCGGTCTTTGATCATGCGGAGAGACTACAGGAAGTTCTCCTTGATGCCCAAGTCCACTCAGACACTTGATTGTTACTCAAACATCTATCTTTTGTCATTTTTAGGAAATACTAATGCATAGAGACCACCTTGTCCTTGGTTTCCTGAGTCCTAATCTCACCGATACTGGGGTGGCATTTACTTACCCGTCTCCCTTGCTTCTCTTCAGCTTCTGCAGCTCTTTGATGTTGCTGAGAGAGGGCTGTTGACACGCCATCTGAGTGGCTCATGCATTTATTTTCCGTTTGCTCAGAGAGCAATTTAGGGTGACGGAATAGAGCAAGGTTCGATGGCAGGCTGGAGATGAGAAATATGTTCCCCCATGCATAATGCATACCCAATTACCTATCCAGAAGCTCTTCTGAAACAGGCTGTTTGATTGCTGGTTAGCGTTTCTCCTTCCTACCGAAATGCAGACGAGACTATCTGTATCGGCTAACAATGTGTTCATCAGTGGCTTCTCATGTGGACATGCTGCCCTGTGTTGTCTTCACTGGTGTCCTTCTATTCTGGTCCCCTACAGAAGTGCTGGACTAAAGCTCCCAGCATGTCCAGCCATCATGGCCATTGGGTGTTGTGAGGATAATGGGACTTGTAGTCTGACACATCTGGAAGGACGGGGAGGGAAAATTCATTCTCCAAGGGTGGATCTTCACCTAGCCAAAGAAGCACCATCTGGATACACATAGGCGTACCACCAGGCTTACAAAAACCCCCTAGGCTTGCAGAAGTGCAAAATATCTCAGTGGGGCTACAACCCCAGACAGCCCCACATCTTTCTCTTAGAGAAGGCCTGCAGTCCTAGGAACATCGGAAGCTGCCCTCCATGTGGCACTCCTATCCTCAAACCAGTGGCCCATCAAGCCGGTACTGTTGGCTTTGACTGACAGCAGTCAGTGGTGTAAGGGCCACTTTTGAAGCACAGATGCTCATGGTGGTAGTTTGCATCTCCTTGACACCGGCACTATCAATTTGAACGCCACCAGGAGGTGATCTCTTGTAAAACTTAATGGATGCGCTGGAAAAATGGTTTCTTCCCAACTAGGCTAAGAACTGCAGTTCAGCTGAGAGAAGACAGGGGATTCGGGAGGGGCTGGCAGCTGAAGGATGACCCCAGTGCCTTTGCTGATTAGAAAAGGGCCAGCTCAGAGGCCCTGCAAAGGCTGGCACCGCTGCATCCGCAGCGGCTTGTTGGGGGCTGAGTTTCCCCCTTTGTCGCTTCAAATGACAGTCAGTCAGTCGGTCTGCATAAGAGCTCTTTATTTCCAATTTATAGCTACCAAACTATAGCCAGAAAAAGATGAGTCTCTGTGCATGAGCAGAATGATTTGTTGAACCCAAACTGGGAACCTTCCATGTCCATAACCCTGGGCTCCACCCATCTGGGTTTGCCCCTCTGGATAGGGGCTAGCCTGCTAGATCTGTGCAGGTCCTCTAACTTGGTACCCCTTCCTGCCCAGACTGGGCTCTTCTTCCTCCTCTCTCGTGTCCCTCCCCTCCCCTCCCCTCCCCTCCCCTCCCCTTCCCACTCCCCATTTTCCAGCCACCACCACCCTTATCTGGAGAGTCGATGACACTTTGACCTGGAAAGCTCTCCAAGAACAAGTGCCTCTTTCATTCCCAACACAGCCCCCCACCCCTGGATTTCAGTCAGGTGTTTTTTCCTTCCCTACCTGGACAAGCCAGGGATTGGCCCTGCAGCAAAGCAGGTGCTCAGCACTGAGCTCATCACCATCCCCAGCTGCAAAAGATGTAGCTGCTGAAAAGCACCACTTTCTGTGTTTGCAAACCTCCTGGATAAATATTTCAAAAAATGAAAATAGTTACCCTTCGCACTTTAGTACTGCTGCTTCTAGGAACCCTGCAGGCTGTGACTGGATGGGCGAACAGCAGCTCGTCTCCCAGAGGTGCAATCAGTCCTTCCCAGGTGCCCCTTCTCCTGCTTCCACATTCCTCTTGTATGGATGCTGTGGCATCCGCTTGCCCACTGCTTTGTGGGGTAGAGCAGGAAATGCCCCTCCTCTCTAAGCCAAAATGCATGCACAAACTGGCCTTAGAGCCACCCTGGATTTCAGATCAGTGGGAAGTGCAGACACAACCCAGCCTCTCTTCCCATAGGGTCAAAGATTGTTTGTTTTTGTTTGTTTAGTTGCAAAGTCGTGCCTGCTCCATCATGACCCCATGGACAACATTCCTCCAGGCTCTCCTGTCCTCCACCATCCCTCGTCCACCCACCCACCACCCTTGTGACCCCATCTAGCCACCTCAACCTTTGTTGTCCCCTTCTTCTTTTGCCGTCAATCGTTCCCAGCATCAGGGTCTTCTCCAGGGAGTCCTTCCTTCTCATTAGGTAGCCAAAGTATCTGAGTTTCATCTTCAGGATCTGGCCTTCTAAAGAGCAATCAGGGTTGATTTCCTTTACGATTGACTGGTTAGGGTCAAAGATGTGAACCCTCAAATGCCAAAGAACTAAGGTAGGGCCAAAGGTATATATTCACTCCAAGATACATGGCTGACATCAAAGGTTTCCATGCTCAAGCACCAGATGACTGCTCACAGCCTAGCTGGAACCCGCTGGAAGCAGCCCCCTGGGTTTCTTTCTCCTCTTTGCCACTGAAATTGATTTGTTCGTTCTCAACCTGGGCCAGGTAATGGCGGTGGTGCTGATGGTGGTGAGGAGGTAGCCAACAAGCAGTCACAACGATGGGAAAGAGGACTTACTTGTGCAGGGCAAAAAGTGGTGACTTGTGGTGGGGGATTATATATGTAAGAACAGTATGCACCAGGCCACTTCCAAAAACTCAGCCATTTATCATTCATATTCTCTTGGAAAACCCAGGAAAAAAATGGATTGGAAGGGCAAAAAAATACCACTTAACAGAAGCCTCTGGTCCTTGGTCGATATAGGTCCAGGATGGCTTTCGTCTCATGTGCCCTTGAATAACACTTCCTGGGGAGCAAAAAGAGAAAGGATTAGCAACTGTAAATGCTGCAAGCGAACTTTCTGTTTGGCCACTGCAAGAATCTGGATACTGGAAAAGATGCTGTTTGGTTTGATCCAGAATGTGATTTTGTGTCTGAAGAAGCCTGGCAAAACCAATGCCTTTTCCTTCCATGATTGATTGCACACACTGGGATCCCAAGCTGTTTGTTGTCTGATGGTGTCACTTACTCACGGGTTCTCCAGGATTCATGGGGGTGGGAACTACTATTTTCGAAGCTACAGCATTGTCGCAAGAGAACACAGTGATAGCTACTCTTCCACATATGCTTCTAAGTAAAATTTTAATGTTTGATCACCATCCTCAGTGGAAAGATGCCTCATTTATTGTTCACGGTGAAGAAATGGGCAAAACAAGAGAAATCCAAGGCAATTATATTTCTTTAGCAGCTCTGCAAGCTGTGTATACTCTTCTCAAAGCATAGAATAAAAGAGCTCTTATATGTCTTTCCGAGGCTGGGAGAAATGAACTCACATCGGTGCCATACACTGTGGACTGGGTGAGAGCTTTTGTCCATTGTTAGTGCTTGTATTCCCTATTCACCTAGGGTCGGATGCTATGTTTTCCAGTTATTTATAAACCAGAAAGAAAAGAAAAGAAAAAATTCTGAAACTGCCTGGCTACAGTAATGCAAAAATCAAAGGGTGCATCACTAGAAAATGGTGAGTCTGCAGAATAAAGTACAAAGTGAGCAACTGCAACTGTTATGTGGAATTTTTTGCTTGCTGTTGCATCCAGTCTATGTGGAGAAGGGTCCAACCATTGGCTTAGAAGTAGCCTTGTACTTTGTGATGAGTAAACTTGACCCCAGGTAATCAGGCAAAGAATCTTTATTGAAGTATGAGTCATGTGTACCTGTGGGAAGATAGAGATCCCAAGGAGTTGCTGCCAGGTAAATCAAGACATCCAGGGCTGGATAGGGCAATGGCTTCACAAGGATTTAGGCAACCGATCGATGCCAAGCTCTTCTTTTACTAGTGTTCGCTGGAAACTCATCCTGTTGTGCCTCTGAACAGTGCCGGCTCCAGGTTTTTGAGGGCCAGTGGCCAAGGAATGGTCCCTTTCCCTTGGCGAGTTGGCCTTCTTATGGTCATTGTCACCTCTGCTCTTCCTCCTCCTCCTTCATATCATCACTGTCGCTTGCTTGAAAGGCTGGGAGCAAACAGTAGTGGCCTCTCCTCCTCCTCTTCCTCTTTTTCTCTTGGCTGGGCCAGAACAAGCAAGCAGAACAGTGGTGTCCTGCAACAACAGGGGGTTGGACTCGATGGCCTTCATGGCCCCTTGCAACTCTACTATTCTATGAGTCTATGATTCTAAGAGGCAGGTGAGCAAAGAGGTTGCAGTGATGAAGAAGGGGAGCAACTCCAGGCGTCTTTTGTCACTGGGGCCCTGCTTGGATGTGGACCCTTTCCAGGCACCCAAATGTGCCTTCCCTTGACAGCAGGCCTCCTTCTGAAGATGTGCTTCCCTCCAAACGTGCAGGTGGTAATACCATCTTCCAGTGGCTGGGTTAAAGTAGTTTCTACCTGGTCTTTCTGAAGACCAGGCTGAAGGTCAACCTGGTTTCTCTCTGCTGTGGGCCACAACTGCCTCACTACAAGGAGAGAAAGAAGAATAGCTTAAACATTTTAATGTGCTATGAGCTGCCCAGAGAACCTATGGCTAGTGGGGTGGCATATAAACAAACAAACAAACAAACAAATGCAACCAGAATTTTATGGAGCATGTAAACAAAAGACCCTGTTGACCAACTCACATGGTATAGGCATTGCAAGGCCTGGAATCATGAGCCCATGCCCTGAACTTCTTTTGCAGGGCCCAGATCTATGTTTTAATAGCATTTATTATTACATTTATACTCCACCTTGTTTACTCTTGCCAGGCACCCACAGCTTTCTGCCTCCCTCCCTTCCTCCCTCCCTTTTTTAATTGTGTGAGTCAAATTTGATCTAGTTGGCTTTGTCCTTTGAATATTTCTAAAGCAGATTTGCACAGGTTCGATCATTCTCTGACTGGATATTTCTACTTTGATATTATCACGGCATCAAACTGACATGACATTTCAGGATCTGGAATTGATGGTTAAACAACGTTGTGATAAATAGCAGTCTCTTATTAACACGATGTAATGTTCAAGGATAGGCTGGACGTCCACATGGTGGGCATGCCGTGAGCGGAGCTGGCTGAAGCTGAGGGTCAGACTAGATGGCCCGGGAGACCCCTTCTGACTCGCTCTGTTTCTATGTTTCTAATAAATGGCACCCTCCAAAGACCCAACTGCAGAGTGGAAAGGTCAGTTACAAAATTGTGCACTGGCACCTAGCAGTGGTTTTGATCTTCTTTGGGTAAAGACTGACACTTTAATTTAGGCAAATCACAGAATTTATATAGTTGGGTCCAACCCCCTGCTCAATGCAGGACTCAAGTCTCCCAGCCAGGTCCTAACCAGACCTGACTCTGTTTAGCTTCCAAGATTAGGCAGGCTCTGACACTTCAGACCACACAGAAGCATTTAGTAACCATCTTGTAATTACAGTCTTTGTCTTTCTCTTCACTGTGATGTCATCCCCATTGCCCTTTTTGTCCACTCATACTCCAAGCAATTATTTACCTTGATTGTCTCTTCTCTCTCTCTCTTTCCCATTAAGGTAGTATACATTTATATCCCTTTTCTTTTAAAAAGAGGACTCCACTGGCAATGAGGGTAGCAGGTATCTTGCTGATGACATGAGCCCCAGCCAGTGTGGCTTTTCCTGGGTTCAAACGCAAACCCCAGGAAAAATATAGAGATACCATGGGCACAGCAGCAATTCCTGGGCTGCTTAACCCTGGAATTGTAGTGGCTAAGAGATAATGCCTTCAGTGTTCGTATCACTTCTACTTTCGAAGATCAGTCAAAGAACACTTCATTTTTGGGTTGTTATTATGACCTCCAAACCCAGAATTCTGGGTTGCATGGAGGTTAAATAATTCAAGGTTAACCCAATAAACATTTCATTTTCAGAGTTTGCCCTGGGTCAGAAAAAAGGTGCAATAATTTTGGATGTGGCAAAGGATGCCTTTGAAGTAGCCCTGTTTTTCTTAAAAAGTTGCGTGTCCCTTGACACTCCATGTGTATTGAAGATGTGTCAGGATAATAGCTCCCAGTGTTTTTTCTGTCTCCCTCATTCATTAGGAAAGCAACAGAAAGAGGCTTTTGATGAGAAAGGGAGGTGGCACTGAGAAGAAGGAGCACAAACCCCACTTGAAAGCTAATTAACCCTCTGCTCTTCAAATACAGCAAAGCAGCAGAGACAGCTGCTTCTTGCAGTATGTACAACATTCTTTCATCTCTAAACACCACAAGTTTAGCATATTTCAGATTGTGCCTTGAGAATTAACATAATAAAAATGAAGTCTGTAAAGCAATCAGGGGGGCTGAAGGCTGCCTGTAGATTCTTTTCTTTTCTTGAATAGGTGAAAATGTTCTTTTATGCTGAAAGAGCCATATAGTCACTACACTATAGTGGTAGTAACCATTTAAAACTAGTTTGACCTGATGTGGTAAATACCAGGATTCTTACAAATGTGGTGAAGTGTCCATCAGCTTTACGGGATTTATATATTTTCTCCCGGAGAGTTTGTATGATACCTTTACTGTTTCCTGTAGGAAATGACGAGGAGGTGATCTTGGTTGTTGATCTCCATTTACCTCTTGATTATTTATTTATTTATTAAAAGCTTTTGTGTGTTGTCCTATTACACAAGATGCTGCATTATGCAGTGAGTATCAGGGCTGGATGGGGATTCAAACCGTATTTTCAGTTTATTTATTTATTAACATATTTATTAACATATTTGTATGCCGCCCCCTTGCAAACAAGCCTCAGGGCAGCTAACAACATACAAGAACAATCTAAAAATGATACACAATATTAAAACTGGCCCATCTCAAGGTCAAAATTAAAAACATATAAATATAATAATAACAAAATTAATAATTTAACAATTAAAATATTTCTTAAATAAAATAAAAGTTGTTTCAGTACTACTCTGGTTTTCTAATTGTGGCCTGATCCAACCAGCCCTGATTCCCCAGGGGAAAATGCCCCTTCTTCTGGCTTTTCTCCATACCCAAGATTAGTTTATCAATGTATTTATATAAAGGTTTTCTACACTGTCATTCATTAAAAA
Source organism: Varanus salvator macromaculatus (assembly GCA_023646645.1). Taxonomy (NCBI): domain Eukaryota; kingdom Metazoa; phylum Chordata; class Lepidosauria; order Squamata; family Varanidae; genus Varanus; species Varanus salvator. Next base: position 8,109,575 of record JAIXND010000762.1, read on the forward strand.
TCTCGTGATGGTTTACAAAAGGTGGTGTACAGTTTCCCAGCTTTTCTGCAATTTGCCTCCCTTTTCCCTGTTCCAAATGCTTGAAGTCGCTTCTCCTAACACTGATTTCCCAGCCACGAGGGGTTTGAGAGCCTTTTGGCTATTGGGTGGCATAGAGATAGATAGATAGATAGATAGATAGATAGATAGATAGATAGATAGATAGATGACATTTTTGCCATTTTGGTCATCTCCCTTTTGGATTTGCCTGCTGCCACCACTGGCATGCTACTTCTCTGAAGCAGAATTTGGCCCTGCAGCTTGAAGAGGTTCAACACCACCTGAGTTCCACCTTCTACATTGCAAGAGAGGGCAGAGTCTACACCCGGGGACGGTAGTATACTGCTAAGAGCACACGGCTGCAGAGACAGGAGTAAAATAAACCTTTTGCAGAACGGGGACTAACCGAGCTCGTTAAAGCCAAGGACCGGTCACTGATGGCACACTCGATTGGTATGCTGCTTGGCGTCCGCCACTTATCTGCCCACCTCGTGCATGGAAGGTATTTTGCAGGCTCTCCCCTAAGTACAGTCAGCTGGCTGGAGTGCCCTCGTCTCGCTCGCTCCCACTGTAGCTCCAAAAATGCAGCACAGATGGGCTTGCCTGATCTAGCCATGTCCCTTTCTAATTCCTCCCCACCGGCCCCTCCGGAGGTTAATCCACCCAATCTCATTATTGCTGTAGGTGATTGTCCTGAACAGCTGCTAAAGCCAGCTCTGTGCTACAACCTTTGCTTTGAGCGTGTCATGCGAACTACTAAAAGTCACTGGGTACATATTGTGTTCTGTTCTGTGCTATTTTAGGATGTGGACTTATGATGTAACCCCTTTTATTTTTTTTATTTTTTCAGACGTTAATTCCTTAAGGAGATTGGGCTGCATTATTTCTTAAAAAGCATGCCATGTAGGGAAGGCTGGGGGAGAGGATGAGGTATGACGACAGAGGTGCATCTTTGAACATTATCCTGCTTTCATGTTAATGGATCCAGGGATTTCTGGAGATCTGCTCTAGGATATTTCTGGACAGCATCATAATTAGGCATGGGGCTTGCTTAGAAACCTCACTGTTGGGACTTGATCGCCCTGTTGTTTGAAGGGTTGGCTGGGGCTACTCATCGAGGAAGGAAACACGTTCTTCATGTTCTCAGAGACACTCTTCTTTCTGATATTTCACACATGGCAGAGTTGTTAAACTTTGGTTCTAAAATAGGTTCCAGAACAGATATCAAATTAAGGTTCAATTGTGGGTCTCCTACTCTTTTGTTCCTTTTTGGTTGTTAGGGCGGTTCTTCCATTCCCCACACTGCCCATTAGGATTAGCAATGTTAGAATTACAAGATCCACTAAGTGTCCCTGCACAGGGAGGCAGGTAGTATTAATTGACCTGGAAAATCCAGTGTCATTTCTTAGCTATTGACAGGCGGAGGGATCCCAGCGGTAACAGTTAGGAAGCACTGTACAACTATGCTTTTTTTCTCCAGTGTTCTAGAAAGGACAATGGAAGCAATGTTCTAGAAAGGTCGTGGGCTCTCCCACACTGGAGGCATCCAAGGTGCAGCTGGACAGCTGTCTGACGGGGATGCTTTCACTTGGAGTCCTGCTTGAGCAGGAGGTTGGAGCTGATGGCCTGATTGGTTCTTTCAACTCTGCTGTTGTACGATTCTGTGATGGGAGAAGTGGTGAGAAAACATGGGAAGGCCACCTGCAGAAGCTGTTGACTGGACCTAAAGTCCTGTGAATGGTGCCAGAGGAGCCTCATCTGAAAGCATTAGTGGAAATGGAGAAAGAGGCTTACATCATGCATACCATCACAGTAGTCTTTTTGGGCACTTCCAGCCCCCTCTTGAACTGATTTTCCACTCTTAACCTAAAGTTACACAAAATTCCAATCTTGGTTTTGCTCCAAGCTTTCTTTGCTTCAACAGCCTAATTAAAAGAGGATCAGGCAGCTTACCTTTTTAATTAGATGGTCCGAAGAAGACTCAATAAATGATTGGAAGGTACTGCAGGAGAAGGAGAGGTGGGCAAAAGAAGCCACAATTGTAAGATGCGCACTTTTTTTTCCTTTTTTCTTTAGCAGTTCTGCTTTGTTTCTCTGTTGCTAAAGCATCTCCATGTGCTCCCAGCAAGACTGGAGAGAGAGCCAAGGTTGCATTTGTCCAAGTAGACATGAGCTGATGATGCCATAATCCCTGATTTGATACCCAGAAAGCTGAAAGCACAAATTCTTCAAGCATCTCAGAAAGTATTAAAAGGCCTGAGTTGAAGGAATGATGATACACTAAGGGAAGTCCATACTTACTTATCAAGTACTTACTCATCCATACTTACCTCCCTCTCTCTGTATTTGTTCATTGGAGCTAAGAGTTTTCAGCCAATGAGCAACATTTGAAACTCTGCTAGCTTGCCAAGGGCACTCTCCCAAAATGGCTGCCATGGTGGGCATGTCAGATCATAAAACACTGATTTCCAAGATGACAATTGGTAACAATTGATAAGTTAAAACTTAACTTACACATGAACCTAAAAAAGAGGCAGAGGTGGATCCTGATGCAATACAGATGTCACATTTCCTGTAGAGAAGTCTTCAAAAACTCTCAGGGATGAGCTACAGGGAGCAGCTGCTGCCCTTATATAAAAGTTGTGGGCAAGATTATGAAAGACAAAAATTGCTCACTGGTATGGAAAGAGGTATTTTAAAGACTAGATTGTATTTTGGGGTGAAGGAATGGTTATGTTACTGATGCTGGTTTCATTTTTACATGAAAGGGTGGGGAGAAAGTGAGAAAATGATCAAGTACTATGGTCAATCTGCAAACACCCCTTACCTGTTTCAGTCCAAATATTCCTGTCCTTGTTAGAGTTTGTGCTCTAGAAATTAAAGAAATCCGACTTCTTCAAATTATGCTGAAATTGTTTCTCGGTGTGAACTGAGGGGTGTGTGTGTGTGTGTGTGTGTGTGAGAGAGAGAGAGAGAGAGAGAGAGAGAGCTAAAAACTTCCTTCTGCGGCAATTCCTGAGCTCTGAGTTTTCAAAAATTTGCTTTGAACAAAAGAGTATGGCACTTAATGTAACAGGCAAATGTTCAAATGCCCATAGAACATGGAGGGAGGACCAGCTCGTAAATTCCAAGCCAGCAGGGCCAGCCAGACATTTTGCTTTCTGAGGCAAAGAACAAGATCATGTGCCTTCACATTTCATGTACCAAAGCCATCTAGACTTATAGATGAATCATTCTTCAACAAGGTAGGGCCTGTACTTGATTCACAAGTATGTGTGGTGCCAGATTTACATGTGGACTGAATGGGCTGCAGCCCAGGGTCTAGTAATCAGAACAGGCCTTGACCTGTTGCCAAAAGTTTTAAAAATATTACTATTAATTTTATTTCATTTGTAATTATAAAAATCAGGGGCATAGCTAAGTGAAAGATCATTTTCTAGACTAAAAACGAGGAAGAATGATCTCAGGTCAACAATGTTCCAAGATTAGTTGTCTGATCTAAGCATTCCTTTCATAAAAATTATAAACTACAACTTACTGATTTTAATGATATAATTGAAAAGTTTGTATCCAAAAAACCTCAAAAGAAACTGTTTTGACTTTGTACATTGGCAAGGGGCGGCATAGAAATTTTTCTAATAATAATAATAATAATAATAATACATAGTGCAATGTTATAACATAGCCATGATTCCCCTATGGATATACTGTGTAAACAACTTCATTAATGCCATACTTTTGTAAACTTATTAAAGCTTATAAATTTATAAACAGCCATTTTATCAGTGCTAAAATTTCAGTAATATTCTGCTTTCATTGTGTAGATAAAGAAGAGAATGAGGTTTTGCTTTTCATGAAGAGATGCTATTAAATTTGGGCCTCCCAAGGCCTAGTCCAGGGCCCAGGGCCTCCAGTTGCTTTAATTCGGGGTGGCTACATGCATCTTTCAAAACTGAACGCTGGCTTTGAGGCCAAGAGAGGTGCATCTATAGCTCTTTTTCCCCTGCTTCATTCCCAGGTAAGGTGATGGGCAAAACACCCAGAATGTTAAGAGAGACTCTACAGGCATCTTGGCGACAGGATGGGACCCTGGGGATGGTGGGAAAGGATTTAGACATTGATTGCTTGAGAAAACTGATCCAAGATTCCCAACTGTGTAACCTTGGTTAACCGGACTGAATAATTCATGGTTGTCAGCGCTGTCCTCTTGCCCATCATCCCCAATCTGGAAAGCCAGGATGACAAGCTCTGTCTTACTATTGAGTCTTGACAGTTTTTGTTTCACAATAAGTCTGAAAGAGTCTGGCTGTCTGCTGATGAAAGGTGTGTTTATGGCACAACCTGTCCACTCAAAAATGACTTCCGTTAATTTGAGCAGGACTTATTTCTAAGTAAGTGGGAATAAATTACATATTATTTACTGTATAAGGTAAATAAATGGTTTTTGTTGTTGGTTCTACACTGCTCAGGGAGTACTGTGTGGGACTCTTCGGTACAGTTTATAAATTCAATAAATAAATTATTTCACTAACTATAGGATTGTTGTCAATTGTATCACTTTTTAACAGATTCATCAGCTTTTGCATGCAGTACATTTCAGCTAAAAGGCATTTTGAGGATTCCAAGGGAAGGTAACATATTTGCTTGGTTTTGAACCTGCAACTCTTAAAAGGAAATACACCCACCCTAGCTAAGAGAAATGTATGTAAAATTAGAATACGATATAGTAAAATTAGAATATAATATAGTGCAACAAAGGAAACAGAAACATAAATGTATAGATGATGACAGTGACAATGATGACATAAATGTAGGTTTTGAAACTGAAGGCTGAAGTAGACAATATTAGTCTGCATAGTCTAATAATCCGACTGAGCAAAAGTCATGGACAATTTTAGGATCAAGCGTGGCTTGTTAATCATGCCAACACCCATGCCTTGCTGGGTTCAGATGACACGATAAGCCATGAACCACCATAGTTTGAACATTCAAAATGGCCACCAGCATGCACTGCAACCCACCACAGCTTAAACCCAACCCACAAAATGCAACGATATCGGCTGCATTTGAATATCAAGGTAACCTTTGGGGGATAGCCAAAGATGGGTATTGACTCATAAAGCATGAGCTTCAACTGCTGAAGGCCCCAAGTTCAGTCCCTCCATCATGCAAAGGATCGTGGGTATCAGGGCTGGGAGAAAACTTTTGCCCCAGCCTTTGGAGAACCAGCACTGAGCTAGATGGACCAGCTGCCTGATTCTGTATGGCAACATCTTGGCCCCAAGCAAATGGTGACGCTATCAGCTTGATTGCATTGTGCCAACTTGTCCCTCTGGTATGCGGCTGGTGGATTCAAGTTACTGTGAATCGCAGGAAACAACCAGCCCTTTGGCAAATCAAGATGCCTGCCTCAATTAGAGGTCAGCATCCATTTACCTTTCATGACATGTTGCAATTTGGGGTGTAGTCTGTCTAAACTGAAATTGATTGGCTTGGCCTTGCCATTACAATGGCTCAAGAGACCCGATTCCCAAACCTCTTTCTCAGACCACTCCGCTTCTCATGTTGGATGGCCTATTTTTACAGCCAGCGGAGGATGGCCACAAATAGCTTGTGAACATTACTGGCTGCAAGTGAAGCGTTTGCATGGGGTTCCTATTGAGTGATAGGGAGCCTTTTAAGTTAATTAAGGGTGCATCTGCGAGGAGCTTCTTTGAGCAATTGGAGCACTTAAGCAATTCAGCTCTTCGCTGCTCTTCCCGCTCTCAGCCTTGACGTAGGTGATCTGGTCGGCTTTCTTAGTGTTACTTATGGGCAGCCTTTTCACAGCTCCCCTATTCCTTCCAAACAACGTGGTGTTTGGAGCTATTATACACAGTCAGATAGAGCAGGGCAGTACAGACCTTCCGGACTCTACCAATTCAGAATGCGGGGGTGGGGGGGGGATTGCATGATCACTTCCCTGTGTGAAAAACAAAGCAAAGGTGGGATGCCTTGGGGAAGGCTAGAGTGTCAGGAAGGTGTATCCCGGCTCCTCTTCTTGACATGCTAGTTGTGTATGCGATATTTATATAAAGGACGGCATATAAAAGCTTTAAATAAATAAATAAATAAATAAATAATATGCAAATGGAATTGTTAATCATGGATAGAACTTGTTATGTTCCAGAAAGACTGTGCCTCTTACTTTCTGAACAAAAAGTGCAGAAGGACAGTTCAAATGATAAAGCGCTTGGAACAACTCCCCTATGAGGAACAGTTACAAGAACTGGCATTGTTTCACTCTTAAAAAGGCAAGTAAGAGGAGAAATGCCAGTGGGGTTTAAAGTTATGCATAGTATGGGAAGAGAGACACTTTTCTCCCTCTCCCATAATACTAGAACCCGGGGTCATGCCATGAAACTGATGGGTGGGAGATTCAGGAGAGCTCAAAGCAAGGACTTCTTCACCCATCGCAGAGTTACATGATGGAATTTACTGCCAATGGGAGTAGTGCTGCCCCCAGTTGGAATGGCTTTAAAGGGGGACTGGGTGAATTCCTTTTTTTAAAATTTTGAATAAGTTTTATTCTTAATATACCTAACAAAAAGAAACTAAGAAGCATCAATCATCGAAAACATCAGACCTACTGGGTCAGTCCCCCACATTTTTTCTTTTTATGTTAAACTATAAACATATTTAAGTCTATGCATAGTCCCGTTTCTCTAGCCAATAATAAAAAGAATCCCAGGTTTGATAGAAGTCTGTATCTTCTTTCTCCCTCGGTGATAAAGTCAGTCTATCCATTTCTGCACAGTCCAAGATCTTTTTTAGAATCAGTTCATCGGAAGGTGGTTCTTCATTCTTCCAGTGTTGGGCAAATGCAATCCTCGCCGCAGTAGTTACATGTAGAGTCAAATACATTGCTTGTTTACTAAGATCATCAGGTACAATGCCTAATAAGAAAACTTCAGGTTTAAATGTTAAAGATTTTTGTAACATTTCCTCAAGCCATTTGTGTATTTTAATCCAATGCTTTTTTGCTTTATCACAAGTCTACCACATATGATAAAAAGTACCCGATTTGTATTTACATTTCCAACATCTATTTGACATATTTGGAAACATCTTAGCTAACCTATTTGGTGACAGATACCATCTATAAAACATTTTATACAGATTGGGACTGGGTGAATTCCTGGAGGAGGTGGCTCTCCATGGCTACTAGCCTTGTTGGCTGTGTGCTGCTTCTCTTATTAGAGGAGGTTTGCCTGCATAGACCGGTTGCCCAGAAGGAGGAACTCTTGCACCCATCCTGCTTGAAGGATCCTGTGGAAGCTGGTTGCTACCATGAGGATGAAGAGCTGGACTGGATGGACCACTGGCCTGGAGAGTCAGCTTGCCTAATCCTATGCTCTTAGCACATAGATCAACTCTCAGTCCTGTGGGAGTAGTCGCGCCATTGGAGACGGACAAATTGCTACACTTGGGGCCCTGAAGTCAACCGATTCATTGCACTCTCTCTTAAACCTTCTTGAATTCAAGCTCCCTGTCTGCCCCCTTTGGAATCTAGTGCTAAAGGTAGTACAAAGAGCAGTGACCCAAGAAGCCTTCAGGACTGGACTATCCCACCTCTGTGTCAGGATGGACTGCTACACACTGACTCAGCCTTATCCAACCTGATACCCTGCAGGTGTCTCAGAGTATAAAGCCCACCAGCCTGACCATTGTGTATGATGGCTGGGGCTGATGGAACTTGTAGTCCTAAACATCTGGAGAGCACCGGTCTGGGGAAGACTCCATTGCCTGGTCTTCCGTGGCAACAGAAGTCATCAGAAGTTTGTGTGGTCCGGCTTGCTGCTATGTGCGAGATCCTTCCTCTTTTTCCTTGCTTTCTCCTTCTAGATCCTGAAAATTGCCCAAAGGAAAAACAGAGGGCAGTTTCGCATCATGTGAAAGAGTCCCAGAGTTGCCCTATTTTCTTCTGGTGCTGCCATGAGCAGGAGGAGAAGCTTGGAAGGTGATGCTTCCATTCTCAACACATTTATTTATTTAATTTCTGTCTTGCCTTCCCATAAAACAAATGAGAATGTCCTTCCAGCTACAACACCTTGAGTTACAGAAGTGCTGGGCAGGGGAAAAACTGCACATCAGCTCTGGGTTCATGAACAGCTGCAGGAAGCAAAACCTGTGCCTTCCCATTCATGTGTGAATCCGTCCCAAGCCTCTGGAATTTTGGCAGCTCTGATGCTCTGGCTTTGAAGCTTTCTGCTGCCTACTGCCTCCCACTCACTCTTTTTCCACTCTGAAATGGATGAGTACTGTTGTGTACACAAGCTGATCTGCACAGATCTGCCTTCCCACACCTGAATAAAATCAATCCAAGGAAGGCTGTTTGCTCACTGCACCTTGCTGCGTCCTCCATGGCTGATGTTATGGCTGATGTATCAGGCCACTGCTGCTGGTTTTTATTCCTCGCCATGTGTATTTGCTTTGCTTTCATTCAAGCGGAGAAGTCTCCTTTGAAAAATCAGGCTTTTTTGCTTTGTTGTGGGCTCCAGAGGAACAAAGACGACGACTTTGGAAAAGCAATGGACAGTAATGAATGCTACATTCATGATGCAGGGGAGAGAATATTGTAAACTTAACATTTGTTGTGGTATTCTTAATAACGGTGCCACTTTGTTGCCATAGAAACATATTTCTAAGTGTTTTCTGGAGAGAAAAGTTGTTCCTGGTGGGTAGCGGGGAGAAGGGAAGAAGACCCAAGAGGGCCTGTCCAAGATACTTTAGGGCCTGAGGCAGAATCACAAGCTGTGCTCTTAATCCCATTGCAAGCTTCATGGGGCCCAGGAGGGCTGGCCCTACAATTTGGTAGAGTGGGGCAGCAGCCTTAGGCAGGTGATTTTGAAGTAATGCAATTGTTAATGATCAAAGTGGGCATTTTTTCTGCTTCAGGTGCCACAATTACTTTCCTTGATCTGGGAATGCATTTTCGTGTATATGACTTGGGCTAGACTTGGTACCCAAGGGTAGCCCAATTATTTTGGTGTTTCCCAGCTTTTGTACAATATCTTTATTTATGTATTTATTTGGAAATTTATAGGCCGCCCCTTGCCACATATCTTCTCATTCTCCAAGGCTGAAATGTCTTTCCCAAGGTTTAGTTCCTGCCAGTAAGCATTTTAAGTTAAAATAGAATGGTAGTTTGACCCTGTGCCCACCATTAAAAGCTTCTCCAAAAATTTGAATTTGACCTTTCAGCTGAAAGGGGTTCAGAACCTCTGAACTGGATAGAAGTAAGAATTGTGCAAGCCCAGGATGATTCATGAAAAAGCAAGCCATAGTTTGGTGTTACATGTGAACCAATCCATTGAACCATTGGCGGAGCAGGTTGGCCATCTACTTTCTTCTATAAAGCATGAGCATCATCATCGTCATGAGTCCAGCAGTGTGGATCTCCATAGTTTAATTGGCTGAGAATACAAAAGTCAATACACCTAGTTTCAAACACTGTCGCTTCTAGCTGGATTGTATATTAGGGACTTGATGCATTTCAAAAAATAGTGTTGTGATCAAAATGTAACTGGGGCAGAGACAGTATGTAGGTATGAAAAGATACCATTGCATTGCAGCAGCCAGTAATTTAAAGGCAGTGAACAAAAATAGTTAATTCCAGCTTCACATTGAGAAGACTCCAAATCACCATGATATATGATGCTTTTAAAGGAGTTTGTGAGAGCGTGGCCAGTTGTAGAAGTATTTGCAAGAATGATAAAGAACATTTTCCAGCAAAGATGCTGCTGTACACAGTTCTTTACCACATTAATTTGGACTGCACTCTCTCTGCGTGGGTGGGTGTGATGTACACAATCTAGTAATTGCACCAAAGCGTCAGTGATAAAACAAGGGGAGCAGATTTTCCTGCAAATTTATTTCAAGTCATGCTTTGTCTTAGAGACTGATTTAGTCCAGATCTAGGCAGGTTTAGACAGAAAAAGGACCAACTCTCAGGCATGCTGGAAATAGTAGGATTTTCTTGTGACTAAGCTTGCATAGGATTGTACCCCTAGTTTTTTGTTACATGTATATACCAGTCTAACAGTAAGAAGCTCATAATCTGTATATGCTTCCAAGGTGAGTTTCTACCCAGGCATTGTAGAAAGTCAAGCCTACCTAAAGGACTGTCTGCTATATAATGGAAATGGTTCTTTCAATATGCACAGACTGGTTTGCATGACAAAAGGGATAGCCATCTTTTTCTTATATGTAGCTTTGCAGGCCTTTGGAGTATTTCTTGGCAAACTAAACATGCTTGGCTTGATATGAAATGTGGGTGATGCTTATAGGAAGTGGGGGAAGATTTAGAATGTAGCATACCTGGGCATAATTTGTGTGTGGGCAGCAGTTCTGAAACCTTCCCAGGTTTTTCCACCTGGAATTGTACCATTCCAGTATTTTTTTAATGCCAGCAGACCTCTAAGATCAAGGACAAATCCCTTTGGGAAAAATTGGCTGGGGAAAGCTGGCTTTCAGGGAACAAAAGGGCAGGAGAAAGATTGAAAACTGCTCTCTTTCCCTTCACTCCTGTTTTACAGGGAGTTAGCAATAACCTGTGAATCTGACATACGGGTTTTGTAGAAACATGAGGCATGTCATGCCAACACACCCTGGTAATAAGCCATGGTGGGTTGGTCTTTCCTTTGCCATCTGTCCCTTGGACCGTCTGTGCTTGCAGTCACTGTGGCAAGACTGACGCGTGTTCCCTTCCCTGCCATGATGAGTAGCAGCTTTCCCCTGCTTTGTATCTCAGAGATCACAATTTCTGTGTTAGTCGAGGGCTTTTGCGATCCCTCATTTGACAGCCACAAACAGCTCCTTTAAAATGCTTCACTGACACCTGGGGTGGGGGGAAGCTGTTCCTACTCACAGACCTTTGTTTTAATTAGCCTTTTTGACCCCTCAATATGCACAAATATTTGCACACAAACATACTTTTTCATTCTTTCCATGTGTGCACCTGCACACCTATGGAGGTCTGAAAAGGCGCAGCCTTGCCTGGGCAGAGTAGGAGGGACCAGCTGGCTAAGTGCAGCAGGAGCCAAACCTGGATGTTGCTCCAGGGAGGCTGAAACAAAATTAGAAGAGACCCTGGTTGTCCTCCGGTCCCACCTCCAAATTCCTTAATCAGTGCAGGTTTTACAAAGCCGAATTCAACTGTAGCCTCACTGACACCGTCCATTCCATCACCTGTGAACATGTATGTAAATAGTATTTCAGAACCTGAATGGGGGATCAGAAGTCCTGTTTAAATCAGGCACAAACTCATTTCAGTGGCCTTAATGACACTTGGCCTTTTGTCTGATTCCTACCTGGAACTGTGCCTGCAAACACAGCGACAGGCAGCCGATCTGGCCTTGAGTTCAGAAGCATCTGGTGAATTGCAGCGTTCATTTAAGCCACGTTTCTATAATTTAGGATGATCAAGACAGGCTTGGAAGTGCATGGACAGCAATGATGAGATGTTAGAAGTGGACTGGGGCTCAGAAAACCTTCCAGTTGTCAGGGGTTAGGTATAGGTGCCCTGCATCACTCTTTGTGTTTCGCCATTATTAGCAAAAACCAAGTAAACCAAGAGTCCTTGGACTAATTTAATGTGGAATATAAATTGAATCAATACATAAATAAACCTGCCATAGCTATGTGAAACTAGATTAATTTGTATAATTTATATGGGTTGCTGAATTCCGTGTAGAATGTTTTGAGCATTGAAACAACCAACTCTTGCTACCTTTTCCCCCCGCAAGGAGTTGCTTAAACTCATGGTCTATTAAATTCCGGAGACTGTGCACTGCTAACGACACTGAACGATAGAAGTTCTCAGGTCTAAGCATACAGCCTTTCTTCCCAGAATGCTTCTTTCAAAGCCATCAGCCATGACCTCATTAGCAGTCCTGTCTCCGTTTCCCTTTAGTTTCCTTGGCAAACGGGCATCAGACCCAGCCTGTCTTTGTATAAATGGCTTATCTGCATGACGTAATGGGCTGACTTCCCTGCCGGAGCCTGCAAGCTTGCAGCCAAGAGAAAAGTTCAGTGTCGTGTTTGGGTTGATTTATTGCATTCAGTGGAAACTCTGCCTGATTATTTCAGCCATGTATTAGGTCAGACACCCTTAGAAAACCTCGAGAAACAGGAGCTTGAATGGCCAAGTCGTGATGCATGGCCCATCAGAGAGATCTGAGAACAGTTTGGGTGCATGGGAGCTGTAATTTAACACATCTGAAGGACTGGATGCTAAACCATTATGTCATTCTCACCGTAGAGGAAATGCAGTTCAACATTCCCTAGCCCAACCTGCTTGCGATGAAACCAGGCCTGTAAACCTAAATCTCACCAGCAATGGCAGAACTGTCTGATGTGTGAAAACAAGTTAGGGAGATAATTCACTAAGTTCAGGTCTAGGAAACGGACTGTTACCTCCAGAAATGTGTGCCAGCTGTTTCTGCCACTGCTTGCTTTAATCACTCAGGTGAATGCAGAAACCAGCTGCTCTGACCTCAATGGGAATGACAACTCCCATAATCCTCATCCATCCCATGGTCGGGCATGATGGAAGCTGTAGTCCACACAGTGTCCTTTGTGAAGAAAGGGTCCCTTGGTTCAGGACAGACCCATGCGGCCAAGTTTGGAGTCAGACAGGAGCAAGTAGTCATTTTGAGGGGTGGGATGTGGGGGGGAGGGGGCTTCGCCTTGTGCTTTCCCAGCTAAACTGTTGCTTGGCTAGATTACAATTGTTTTGGTGATCAAAGGTTGGCTTAGATACTCAAAAAGCTGGAAAAACCATAGGAGGGGGCTGAAAAAGATGAAAGATTGGTGATGGGGAGAAACATTTTTTTCTGGGTTTTTTGCAAGCTGGAAAAATACTTTCCCCTGGATTTTTCTCCTTCCCCATGTCCTACCTCCCAACCTTCACATCTCGAAGGGCACGATCCTATGAGTGCTTAGACAGGAAAACAAGTCCTGGGTGAGGACGGGTGGGAGTCACAGGAGGTTTTGTCGTCTAAACCTGCACCACGTCGCACCTCAGGTGTGATTCGTGGGTTCTCTATGTGACATCCCATGCACTAGAGAGATTTCGCCCCGTGTTGATCGCACGCATGTCCGACTTCTGTTTTCAGGGTGGCCCACACATGAAGCTCACATCTTCTGTACCTTTAAACACCTGTTTGGCAGGGAACATTTCAGCATCTGCCGAAATATAGGAAAGGTATATAAAGTTTGACCTTGTTTGCACATGGTTGCCTTGCAACACTGGCAGTACTTAAGAAAAATGGGGCATTTAATGGTTGTCTGGCCCACTGAAACATAGGAAGCACCTTGGCACATGGATTGATGTGCTGCCCAAGAACTGGAGCTTATGCCCAGCTACTTTGCAGTTCTGCTTTCTACTAAATAACTGTTGCATTTTTCCACCCTGCCATTGGCCTCTGTTCATTTGGCATGGGAGTCATTTGTTAAATATAGGTTGTGATCAGTCAGCATTGCAGAAAAGCAAGATTGTTATTGGAGGCAGATTTCCAGCTACCTTCACTTGAGTAGAACATACACACCAAAACAACTTGGTGGCAGAGCTGTGGGAAAGTACGCACGAAGTTGAATCAACATGTCGTGTCGTGTCATGTCATGTCATGCCACTTGGTTCCTGCTCAGGTTTAGCTGCGGTGGATTTTGCTCCCGTTTGTACCACCTGCATTTACTGATCATTAGCAGGAGAAGGAATTGACATGCATCTTGCATGTGTACGCAAATCCCCCATTGCAGGAAAATTATACTTTAAAAAATAAAAATGCACCGTAACAGAATGGTGAATTTTCTATCAAAATCTGCAAAAATTCCTCAGTTCATTATTTAATCTATCTTTTGTAATTCAATGGAACACCTTTGTGCAACCTGAAGAGAGAAAAAGAGAGTGGCTCCTGAAAAGGAAGGCCACATAACCTATTCAACAAGGAATAGACTTTTCTCGGAAGGTGGCTCTGAATGGGCCCACTGAGGAAAATGAGAAGAGGGATGGAAAGCACGGCAACTGGTGGCAATGGTGGCAAGAAGGTGGACTCTTGGATGGAGAAGGCTCATTAAGGGTGTCCTGCCCAAAGGAGCTCCAAAAGCTGGAGCCAGACTGGGTGAGTGGATGGCTGAGCAGGCGAGCGAGCAAGTAGTTACACCTGCTGTGTCTTCCCTCTTCCTTTATGTATTTATTGCTTGGATTTCTAGAGTACAACTGCCTGGCAACAGTGACACACGCATTGGTGACTTCCCGATTAGATTACTCTACGTGGGGCTGCCCTTGAAGATGGTGTAGATACTTCAATTGGTGCAGAATAGAGCTGCCAGGGTGCTGACGGAGACTGGGCGTGGTTCTCATATCACCCCAGTTCTCCGTCAGCTACACTGGCTTCCCATTGAAGTCCGTGCTCAATTCAAGGTGTTGGTTCTTACCTATAAAGCCCTTAACGGCTTGAGTCCTGGTTACCTAAAGGAGCGCCTGCGACCGTATATGCCCTCCCACACACTATGATCGGCAGCTGATGCCCTCCTCCGGGAACCCTCTGTGAGAGAAGTAAGGAGGGTGAGTACCCGGAGGAGGGCATTTTCTGCGGTGGCGCCCCGTCTATGGAATGCGCTCCCCAGAGAGGTCTGCCTGGCGCCGTCATTATTTGCTTTTCAGCACCAGGCAAAGACCTTTTTTTTATTTAAATCATATTTTAACTGTTAATTTGTCTATTGCTAATATATTGTTCTCCTTCATGGATCACTGCCTTGTCGTGGCGAAGGGGCTTGCGTAGCTCAATGAAGCTATGAGCTATGCCGTGCAGGGTCACCCAAGACGGACAGGTCATAGCAGAGAGCTCTGACAAAACGTGATCCACTGGAGAAGGAAATGGCAACCCACTCCAGTATCTTTGCCATGAAAACCCCATGGACATGAAAACCAAAAGGCAAAACGATATGACACCGGAAGATGAGCCCCTCAGGTCGGAAGGTGTCCAATATGCTACTGGGGAAGAGCGGAGGGCTAGTACTAGTAGCGCCAGAAAGAATGAA
>JAIXND010000762.1:8129676-8146393 GCA_023646645.1 Varanus salvator macromaculatus
ATCCATAACACTGGTGTGCACTTGAGGCAGGGGCTTCATGGTGGTGGCCCCAGTGCTGAGAAATACACCAGTCCCTCTTCTGTACTTGCATTTAGACAGAGCTTGGACCTCTTGCTTGAGTGGATCAGCTTTATCCAACACTGAGTATGTTTCTGTCTTACATTTTCTGCTTTCTACATATCACATTCCTGTTGCATTTTGGTCTGTGAAGACATAGCATTAAAAGGACTTATAAATAAATAAAATAAAAACCTAGCATCAAGTAAGGGTCTCAGAATTAGATCTTTCTTCTGAGAAAACACATATTATGCTGAGCAGCAAGAAATAGATCATAAGTATCCAGCCTGCGATCCATCGATTTCTGTGGGACTTGCTCCCATGTAAGCTTGCATAGGATTGCCATTTGTTTTCCTGTACTGAAACCAAAAAATGTACACCTCTTCTTATAGCCTTTCCCCAGGGACAGCATATGGTAGCATTGACCCCAAGTAGAACAGTAAGAGGGGGTGGAGGAAGAGAATTGGGACTACTTCACCTGCAGCATGGAAAATTCCACTGTCGAAGCCTGTGCAGAAAGAATGCTGCGTTACGGAAAACTTTGACCACCCAACCCCATCAAACAGAGCCGTGTCCTAAGCGTGGGTTCGGCTCATATGCCTGATTTCCCCAGATAAAAGGAACAGATGGGCAGATGGAGGAATTCAAAGTATGTTCAGCAATTTTGCTGAGGCATTTTCCCCCAGCCACCTCCGGTTAGTGGTTTATTTGGGACTTTTGCCCAACATGAAGAGTTCTCTCCCACCCCTCCCTTGGACCCCCAGTTCTTGGGGATGCTCATGGAAATTAGGACGAAAATAATGTAAGCACCGGCATCCTTAAAGGGGTAGTGCTTATTTTTGGGTAACTGAGCTCTGGCATTCCAAGCATCAGAAAGCCAGGCAGCATTATTCTGCTGGCTGCTGAAAAGCTTCGGCAGCTTCCAGAAATGTGCCGACATGGTTTGGAACCATGCATCTTAGCGCTCATCTTCCCTGCAAAGAGCTTGAGGCAATGCATATAGAATGCATGCATCCTTTCGTAGGTCTTATGTTTGTGACCGAGTTGTCGTGGGCTAGGCTGAGCGAACTTGGCCAGCCAAAGTCACCCAGCCATGTTAGAGCCAAAGGGAGAATAAGGAGATCCTGTTCTCCAGGTGCTTTGTTCCAGGTGTCTGTTTGTTGGGGCATTGGCTGCTCCAGCTCGCAGCATGAAGCTGAGGGGAATTGGGGGTGAGGGGAATTGGGGGTGATTTTCTCTTGTGAGGAACCCAAGGGAGTTTGCATAGTTCTCCTCTCCTGTGAGGTAGGTTAGTCCGAGAGTCCGTGATTGGCCTAAAGTCACTCAGTGAGCTTCATAACAGAGCAGAGACTAGAACCTGAATCTCCCAGGTCCCCAGTTCAGCACTCTAACCACTGGCTGTATAAGTCACACCAGGTCACGGCAGTCTGTTCAAGGGTTTCTCTCTCCCATCATGGATGAAGCCCCAGAACAAGAGAGCTATTTGGCAAGAGCGGCAGTTGCCATTCTGGCTATGCGGCTGACCATAGAGTATGGCCGACAGCTGTCCCAGTTCCCATGGCTGTCAGATGCATCCCAGAATCGCTCAGCTCCTGCCCCAGAGATCTTCACTGGGGCAAGAGCCAGGCTGGTCTGGGGCAGTGCTGATTGCCCCTCCTTGTGCCCAGGAGTGGATCAGGCACCCCTCTCAGGGCCCTGTTTGCACAGCAGAGGCAGCTTGATGGCCATGGCAAACCAGGTGTGGCTTGTGATCACAGCCATCCAAAAGAGGGCTCTCCTTCCCCCTGACATTGTCCCCCGTGGCACTGCCTGGAGGAATGAGAGGGAAAGCGGCAGGGAGAGAACAAGGGCAGCAATGAGCTGGATGGTCTGTCAAGCTCATCGTGGTTGCCTGGCACATCACAAAAACACATCATGGTGATTCACTGCAATAAGTTGCCATGGTGGGCAAACCCTTTGTGGGTTCTTAACAAACTATGATTTGTCAGCACAGCTGTGTCCACACGACAGAACAACCCATGATTCAACCCACACTCAACCTAGGCCCTAGCTTGTCATGTTGTTTGAACTCAGCCGGGTGTGTTTTAGGGGAGCATTGCTGTTGTCCTGCTCTGTCCCCACCTCAAACAGCAAACTCGGGTACTGACTGAGGATAGCTTTCTAGCCAAACTGATCATCTGGACACGGATAACCGGTGATAAATGGGAGGGGAGGTCTCACCATGCTGGAAGTGAACTCAAATTCTGAAGGGCAAACTCATTTAGGGAAAACACATCTAAGGGAAAACCTTCCCCCAAACATCTCCATTCGACATGTTTAATGTCCACAATGCTGATTGCCTCTTGTGGAGAGAAACGGGTGGAAGAATGGGATGGAGTGGTCTGATCATGACCGGCACTGGGAACCCTAAGGAGCCGTTTTAAGGTTTTGTCACAGGTCCTGCTTCTTAAGACTGGTACTGGATTAGACCCTAGTCCACAGATTTTGCCATTACACAAGATTCTCCCTTTGCTGCCCTGTGGACGAAGCAGAAAAAATGGAAACTGTCCACATGGAACTACCGTAAGTTATGTGCGAAGATGCAGAACAGGTTCTGTGCAAGGGCTTTCAGAGGAGTCCTTGGGTGGTCCATTCCCAGGGGGTGTGGCTGAAGATAAAACTAGATATATGCCCCGCATTTACAATATACTGACAACTTTTAGTTTAAATCTGTTAGTGTCAATCAAGAAGACTTGGGAGATACATTTCAAGCTTTCAGAACGGGAGGAAACTACACAAAGGCTGGTAAACTACACAAATGGTTGTGGCAAAGGGGATGGGGACAGGGAGTTCAGATTTCTTGGAAACCCTAGAAGGTCCGATTCCCTGGAGGAATGGATTTTGCATCTGTGTTCTGTAACATTCCCCTTGAATATTAGCAATGGATCCTTCCTAGCTGGCCGGCATCTTGCCCTTAATCTGGCCTTTGAGAATTTGGAAGTCGATCCTATGATTTCTGGAAATGGTGCGTTTTTAAGGAGATTTCAGGGATGCTAAATAGCATTCTTCCCACAAAACCTGGCACATGAATATTCAGTTCAATTCTCTGCAGAGTTAATGTGAGTGAATGTACAACTGGCTTGCCTGTGTTGTGCATGTAACTGTATGCACAACAGTGGCAATTAATCCTTGCATGAAAGCACTGCAACGGTAGGCCACTCTGACTCTGGGAAAGGAGGTTGAAAAGTTTTTGTATTGTCTGGCCAGAGGCAACAGAAGGACGAAAGAAATGTCTTTGCCAGTGGGAGAATTGATGCCTCCTTCCAATCTCCCAAACTCTGATATGTCTTCAGTAAGGACAATCTTCTCCTGCTTCTGCCTTGCTCCAATTGTACAGGGTCTTATGGTTAAGGGCTAAGTGACATTTAAAGACTTCCACTCCTTTTGGTGTTTTTTAAAAGACCATTCTGATCCCATGATTATGCTATGGAATCAGATCAAGAATACCTATTTGGCGGTGCTTTATGCCCTATTGTGCCCAATCCCTGTCTCTTTCTGGCACACATCTGGCTCAAAGAGCATAGCCCATGGTGGTGCAGTGGTTAAGAGTGCAGGACTGGGACTCAGCCGATCGATCGGGGTTCTAGTCCCCACTCAGCCTGGAACCCACAGGCTGTGGGGATAAGATTGAGAGCAGCAGCAGGAGGGGAATGATGCAAGAGTTCTTTATAAGAAACGGTGGGATATAGATCAGATAAATAAGTTCTTCTCAGCCTTCTCTAATCTGCTACCCTTCTGATGTATTCAACTATAACTCCCAGTATCCCCAGACAGCATGAGGGTGTCAAGATCTAAGGCAGCTTCAGGGCTCCATCTGCTGGCCAAGGACCAGCACAGTAGCCCTAGTAGTTGCAAGACTACTGCCCCGACCGACTGCAGCTTCCAGGGCTCACTTGAGCACCCCCTTGAAGCCCTGGGGGAAGAGCTATAGAAATGCTCGCTCCTCTCTCCAGAAGCTGCCTTGGCAATGAATGTTCTCTGACCTGCTAGAGTGTTCCTTCTTTGTTGGATTCTTGGACTCTGTTCCTGGACTGGTCCTTGCTTCCCGGTCCTTGCTTGCTCCTGCTCCAGCTCTGGTACCTGCTCCCCTTGGCATTGTCTCCTTGGTTTCCTGGCTCTTGGCTTGTTCAACCATGCTCCCCTCTTGGACTGGCTCTACCTTGTTCTCCTACTCCTGGCACTGACCTCAGACTGCTTGACTATATTTTAGAGTAAACCTTGAACCCTAACCTGGTTGTCTGGGTCCCAGGTCCCCTACCAGTTACTCAGCTGCCCTTGCCCTGGATGCTGACAGCTGGGAGTTGTAGCTCAATGCATCTGGGGGGCACCAAATTAGACAGTTGTGGGCAACTTGTGGCCTTCCAGATGTTGTTGGACTACATCCTTACTCTTGGCTACATTGGCTAGGGTGATGGGAATTGTTTTCCAAGTACACCTGGAGAGTCACAAGATGCCCAGCCCTATTATCAAGCGATGCTGAGGGTGCCTCTTTGGTGCACGGACATTTGTTGATTTTCATTTAAGGTAACTGAAACTCTTTCCATATTTGGGCAAATGTGCAGCAACTGCGCAAGCCATTCCGGTGTTCTGCTTCAGGCACATTTAATTTAGTCTGGCAGTATCTTGGCCGGAGAATTTTCCCAGTGGGTATCAATTCTAGGTCCTGGTCTCTGCTGTGATGGCGTAATTTTATCTTTTATATTCTGACCTGCCAAAAGATTGCTGAATTCCAGTGGATTTTCCATACAGAACTGCAGAAAGGAACATGTATAGCTGAATGGCACTAGTAGATTTTGAACTTCTTGCGCACTTTTTGTGCAAATATTGTTCATGTGGGAAGTATGAGTAATTCAAGAATCAGAGGACATGTAAAATATAAAATGTAGCCGTTGTGTTTGCAGTAGTAACCACTGTAGAACATGGTGGATTTTGAGCAGAGCACACTGTTAAAGACTCGACAAAAGATGAAACACGTTTTCTTGCTGCCTTAATTTAATTCCGGGTTGCTTTTCTGACAATGAAAGCTTCAGCCTTGAGTGAACAGCTTTAGGCATGGATTGAGGTTTTTTTTTTTTTAATTTTTTTATTAAAATTTTAAACTAACACTAAAAACATCAAACATCACATACATCGGATTTACTGGGTCAACCCCCTACTACATATTTTTTAAACATTCTAAAGTCAAATTCAAATCAATTTATACTAATTTGAAAACGTCTCTAAGTTTACGCCAAGTCCCATTTCTCCAGCCAGTTATAGAAAGAATCCCAAGTTCGATAGAAGGGCATGGATTGAGTTGTGTGTGCAAAAAGATGGGAAGCTACCAACCAGTTCTGTAGGCCAGGTTCCTGTGCCCATGACAGCTGCATGAAAGGTAGCCGGAGCCAGGCCTAAGCATCCTTCTGGTCAGTCTTGCCCTGAGTTCAACTGTGCCTCGACTCCTGCTTGCTCCCAACTGTTCCCTGGTCTGACCCCGGTTTACCACTTCTCCTCCTCCTCCATGACCTCACCTTGCTCCTGGCCCTGCTGGCATCCCACCTCAGCTTGTACTCAGCTTGCCTTGCCTCTGGTTCTCTTGCATTTCATGAAGACCTCCATTCCTCTCCAGCACCCCTGATCCCAGCATCCTAGCCTAGACATATTCTGCCGACATCCAGGGGCTGGCAGCCACACAACAACTCCTGGTTCAATGGCAACGGACACTCAGCCATTCTCACCCATTGCAGCTTCTAACCTGAGCTTTGCGTACATGCCATTCCATAGCGGTGAACTGATTTGGAGGATGCACTTCTGCACCATAGATAGCTCTTATGCAGCTCAAAAGAAAAGCTGCAGTGGATAAGGAGCCCCACTGAAGTGGGACTCACCAGCCTCCCATTGGGTCATTGTGTGGTCTGAATTCAGTCAAGGTCCTGAAGGCACACTAGAGCGGAATTGGTCCTTTTGTGGAAAGTGGTTTGACACTCTTGGCTTAGAGTAACCAGGACAAGCACCTTCTACTCCTCTGTAGTAACAATTACTTATCTGTGTATTGGTTTTATAAGCCACCCCATAATCAACATTGCCTCAGCAATGTGTACACATGAACAAGATAACCTGCAGAGTAACAATAAAACATGTCAGATAAAACCAGTAGCAGAACATGATAAAATGAAAAACAAAACCAGCCACAGGGGCAAAACATTACAAAGAACTAAAAACAATTCCTAAAATGCCTGCAAACTTTTTAAAAAACAAAAACTTCCAGAGGGATCCAAGGTGGCTTTGATCTTGCTTAGAGAACCTGTGGAATGGCAGGAGATGGGGGGGTTTTGTGTGTATTTTTCATTCCATTGATTTTTATGTTTTCCTTAAGCTGACTCTCCGGGTGGTGCAATGTTGTGCTCTTGTTGGAAGTGGGATTGGTCTGAAGGGGATAGGATTGGTTGTAAATCTGCTTTACCTCAGCGCTGCCCTCGTCTTCGTCCCTTCTTGGCCTCGTGTGGACGCAGCAGAGAGGCCGATGCAGGGATGCATTAGCGTCTCCTCTGAGTTGCTCTGACGGAGCTTGATCCCACAGACCTGCATCGCCCAGCTGGCCTTCTACATACACAGAATTGCAAAAGCACAATAAAAACCAGTGTACTAAACTGCAGAGTACCATTATAGCAAGCAGAAGAGCTTGAAAACACACAGCTGCCAATTCAGCACAAAATTTAAAAGAGAAAACATTAGTAAATATTTAATATTATATGTATAATCCTACCTAATGCTCTTAAATAAGGACACCCCTTGTGATTTTGTACATCTGCTGTACGGTTTGCAACTCCGTATGGCCAAAGTCTGGCTTGATTTTCTAATTAATACTCTTTGTACCTTTTGCACACAGAATGCAAAAGGCTTCCTGCCTCCAATGACAACACAGGACATTTGCTTTAGCGCTGTGGTGCTCTGCCATGCTAATTAATTTCAGTGGGAGCACGATCTGTCTTCGTGTTTTTCCCCAACTCTCTCAGAAGTCTGCTGCTCTTCCAGTAAAGCCTAATTAACGTTTGCTTTCAGAAATCCTCACTGTCAGATTTCGGGTGTCTGATGGCTACTAAGCTTGCATGGGCTCCGTGCTGCAGGGGACTCCGCTGTTGCTCAAACTTTCCCTTTCTTTCGTCACATGCAGCTTATTCATTGCACCTGCTAAGCAGCCTATCCACAGAGTTAGCATTTCTTACCGTGATTTCAGCTTAACATCCTGCAATCATTCAAATAACTTCAGGTGAGAATTAGCATACTTGCACAGGCCAAAAATCAATCTGTTTCCAGTGGTAGCCAGCCAGAAGATTGTAAGTAGGTCATGGTGAAGTAGGGATGTGGGAGCGATGTGGTCTGGGGGTTGGACTTTGTCTCCCTGGACTCTTCCCGTCTGCCCCATGGAAAGGATTTGCATGGGTACCTATCCAGAAGCAAGTTCGAGTGGAGCTCTGCTTCACACAAGCGGCTTGTGGCCTTTGCGTACTTTGTACAAAGAATTATGCAGTTTGCATATTTTGCACAAAGAATTACATTGTTTGCTCATTTTGCACAAATAATTATGCAGTAACATCCGGGCATTTGAACACTTGATCTCAGCTTGCTTTCTGGCCAGGGCTGAGTATGGGAAGTCTGGCAAGTGCAAGAGAGCCAGAATCCAACCTGATCTTTGCATGTGGGACTGTGGGAATGCTTTGGACATAATCTATCTTGCATTCAGCAAAGCTTTTGACAAAGCGCCCCATGATGCCCTGATTAGCAAGCGCATTGAAAGTGTGCTGAATGGAGCAACTTTCAGGTGGATCCACAGTTGGCTACAGACTTGGACTCAAAGAGTGCTCGTCAACGGCACCTTCTCCAACTGGGAAGAGGTAACAAGCTGGGTAGCACAGGGTTCAGTCCTGGGCCCAGTGCTCTTCAGCACCTTTATTAATGGCTTGAATGAGGAAGTGCAGGGAACGATGATCAAATTTGCAGATGACACAAAACTGGGTGGGATGTCTAATACCCTGGAAGACAGAAAAAAGATTCAAGGTTGATAGGTTGCAGTTTTGGGCTGAAAGCAACAGAATGATGCTTTCAATAGGGACCAATGCCAAGTTCTGCACCTAGGAAAAAGAAACCAAATGCATTGTTACAAGATGGGTGATACTTGACTCAACAATACTGCAAGTGAGAAGGATCTTGGAGTTATTGTAGATCGCAAGCTGAATATGAGTAAACAATGTGATGTGGCTGCAAAATGGGCAAATGCTATTTTGGGATGCATTAATTGAAGTGTCACTTCAAAAGCATGCGAAATACAGAGGAGCCAGTGGTGAGGCCTCATCGGGAGTCCTGTGTCCAGTTCTGGGCACCACACTTGAAGAAAGATGCAGACAGTCTGGAAGGGGTTCAGAGGAGGGCAAGAAGGATGATCCAGGGACTGGAAATGAAGCCCTAGGAGGAGAGATGGAAACAACTGGACATGTTTAGCCTTGAGAAGACTGAGGGGACTTGTGATAGCAATCTACTTGAAAGGCTGTCACAAAGAGAAAGGACAGGATATTTTCTCAAGCATCCCAGAGCGTAGGACACAAAATAATCGGCTCAAGTTACAGGAAGCCAAGGTCTAGATGGACATCAGGAAGAACTTTCTGACTGTGAGAGGCCGTGGGCTCTCCCACACTGGAGGCATTCAAGATGCAGCTGAACAGCCACCGGAGAGGGATGGTTTAACATGGTGTCCTGCTCTGAGCAGGGGGTTGGACCTGATGGCTCTCTGGCCCCTTCCAACTCTCCTAGGATTCTATGATCCCTATGTAAATATAAGCATCACGACTGTTGCTCCCCAGTGCCTGATAATCAGAGATATGCTGCTTTGAGAATTGAGGGCTCTATATTTTAATTATTGGGTATTGCTGGCTGATAACCCCATCCTCCATGAAAATCTCTACACCTTTAA
The DNA here is from genome assembly GCA_023646645.1 of Varanus salvator macromaculatus. Classification (NCBI taxonomy): domain Eukaryota; kingdom Metazoa; phylum Chordata; class Lepidosauria; order Squamata; family Varanidae; genus Varanus; species Varanus salvator. Next base: position 8,138,720 of record JAIXND010000762.1, read on the forward strand.
TTAAAAACAGCTCCCCCCTCAAAAAAACCCCCCACCCTATATATGCCCAGGACCAAGGTGAGTCACAGCAGAAGCAAAATGGCATCACCTGTTCTTTATATCCTTTGTCAGGTTAGCCCATGGGGAGAGTGTACCAGTGGGACTTGGATGCACTCCAAAATGTGCTAGGGCAGAATGCGCCAGTTCAGAGTGCCGGTCAGCCCTGCCCTTTTCCATGGCACGCCATTCCATTTCACCGCCCCTGTATTCTGTCCCTAACACCTGTAGCAGACATGCAGCATTCACTGAGCATGCTCGGCCCTCATCGGCAGTGGTGCAGCAGCAGCACTGGCACGTTTTATGAGCACAGATGCTCATTGGGCTGGCCTGCTTTTTCTTTTTGCATTATGGATGTTTTGTTCATCACGTTGTCTGAGAACGAAGAAAGACGCAAGGGGGAAAAGAGCCAATGCAGCACTCTTGTCCGTAAAGCCAGAGCTCAGTTTTGAAAGATGCACATAGCTGTGGAGTGAATACTGGCTGACAGGGCCGGCCCTACCGGTAGGCAGCAGAGAGAGAGGTGTTTAGGGCACTGGCGGCCTCCCCCGGGACCCACTGCCCAAGAATGATTCAGCTGCGAGTCTGGATGGCTTTGTGACGCCACACCATCTTGTCCTTTGCCTTAGAAACAAATAGCTTTGGCCAGCCCTGCTGCTCAGAATTTAAAAGCTGCCCACCATGTTCCATGAGTGTTTGAACATTTGGCCATTCATTCAGCACCATACCGATCTTTTGTTTGAAGTAAATTTTTGAAAACGCTCAGAAGAGCTCAGGAACTGCAGCAGGAGGAAGTTTTTAGTGACCGCTCCCCTCTATCTTAAACACACATGCAGAGAGACCAGTTTCTATATACAGTGGTGCCTCGAACTTCGAACCCTAAAATCTAGATAAGATCATCCCAAAGGTCAAATGATGCTTCTGAGTTCAAACTGCAGACACAGTGAAAAAATGCTTCAGTGTTTTTTTATCTGTTTTCAGTGCCTTTTCAGCAAGTGCCTTTTGTTATTGTTCATGGTCTGGGAATAGAATGTTTCACTTTCCATTATTTCTAATGGGGAACATTGCTTCGGACTTCAAAGGATTCAGAGTTCAAACGGCCTCCTGAAATGAATTAAGTTCGAAGTCTGAGGCTGTAAACTCAAAGAACTTGGATTTCTTTAATTTGTGGAACGCAACCTTAATGGAGGAAAGAACAGAACAGAATTGTGGTAGAGTTGGAAGGGGCCTATAAGGCCATCGAGTCCAACCCGCTGCTCCGCTTCCGCATGTGGTCACCCACCCAGCTGCAGGCCCGTACCTTTTGCAAACATTGAGGATTTCCTCACACCTCTTGTTCATGAATGGTGGGTGTTGTTTTAGCTATGTAAGAGTTGTCACATTCCAAAACAGTTGCAGGAGATGCTCCCTTTTTTTAATAGCAGCAAAACCATCCCTATTTGGCCGCATGGGCATGGAAAAGAATGACTTTAAAGGATATTGTCTTCTCATCAGGGAGTACAAGATAATGATAGGAAGTGTGTACCCACTCCTGATGGTAAATTACCGCTGTTTCCAGTGTGCTTGTCCATAGAATTATTAACTACCGGGGCTGCAAGGGAGATGGAAGCTCGGAACGGTCAGGATTTACTGCCAGCCTGATGCAGGAGATGCCTGTTGCACAACACAGTTAAGTTCCTACTCCAGCAATGGCCTTGCATGGCATGTTTATGGAGAAAGGTTTGCTTCCTCTACCTGAATCCACCAGCCTGTTGTTCCGTTAGTGGGAGAATGCCCATCCTGGACCAGAGAGTGGGGTCCAGAATTGGTGTGAGTGGTGGAACCTCGGCCAGGACTCAGTGGGTACCACTTCGATCTTCAGTGCAGGCCCTCCTTTGTGAACCCCACCAAATGAAGCGAGGGGGGAATTGGCAAGACAAAGGGCCTTCTCTGTTATTGCACCTCATCTTTGGAACTCTCTTCCTAAGGAGGTGTGACTGGCACCCTTGTTACTCTGTTTTTGCTGCAGAGCAAAGACTTTTAAAATTTAGTACCTGTTTAAAGAATCACGATTTATTTGCTTTTCACTGCTGGTTTTATTGTTTCTATTATCCTCCTGTTTTTGCACTTTATATCAGTTGAATTTAGTGGTTTTAGATGGTATCGTTTTATTTTATTATAATTATGTTATGATGTTGGTTCTGGTTTTTGTGAGCCATCCAGAGAGTCCTGGGGCAATGGCATGGCATACGAACACAATAAATAAATGGTAGATTTAGGGGCAGTAGGAACGCTGGGTCTGTAGGGTTTATCTGCTTTTATTTTGCCCCATAAGGAGTGAAGGAGAAGAGGAATCAATGTGGGTGGGAAAGATTAGGCCAAGAATACAGAGTGTGATGCCGTTTATTTACCCCTCAAAAAGAGGTCTAGAAGGACACACATTTTCTTGCAGTTTGCATGTGCTGGTTGATGAGCAGAGGCGCAAATTTAGACATAACAGCTATAACCTGAGTAGAAATACTATAGAGGAGAAGCTTGTGACCGGGTCATACTTCCCTTGTACAAATCTTAGAATATTGTGTGCAATTCTGATTGCCACGCCTCAGAAAGGGCATTATAGAGCTGCAAAAAGTGCAGGAGGCGCCTCAGATGAGTGAGGGGTTCCAGCAACACCCCTCTGAGGAACAGCTGAGATTGTTTAGCTGGGCAAAAAAGAGTAAGAGGAGACATGACAGAGGTGTTTGAAATCATGCATGTGTAGAGAAAGTAGAGAAGGAGACATGGTGCTCCCTCTCATGATACCAGAACCCAGTGGGGTTATCCCATGAGGCTCGTTGGTGGGAGATTCAGGAGAGATCAAAGCAAGGACTTCTTCACCCAGCATAGTTATGTGGTGGCATTCACTGCCATCAGAAGCAGTGCTGGCCCCCAATTTGGATGGCTTTAAATGGCGACTGGATGAAATCATGGAGGAGGCTCTACATGGCTTCGTGTCTTGATAGCTATGTGCTATCTGCAGTATTGGAGCCAGTGTGCCTGAGTACACCAGCTTCTGGAGAATTTGGTCAGGATGGGGATGTTGTACTGGTGCCCTATGGGCAGTTGTTTGCCGGTGTAGAACTCCAATGCTGGGTGAGATGGACCATTGGTCTGATCCTGCATGGCTTTTCTCATGTTCAGGCCACCTGTGTGCCTGTCCAGAGTGTCACTGTACAGATGCTCCTGGTTGATGGAGAACTTCAAGGCACCTCCCTGCATCTTCTTCTGATGCTTCTTCATCTTGAAGCTGGACTTGGACAAGACAGTCCTTCAACAGAGAACACTTTCCTATAGAGGAACACCTTCTTATAGATGTGCTGGCAGAGGACTATCCCTTGTAAAGTAGAACACATGACCACCCTAAGAAATAGAGATCAGGTGACTTGGGTTGGAAGAAGCTATGTAGTTCCGATTGATTTTGGTCACCAACCAAACATTTATTTAGTTTAGGAAAGATCTACTCCACCTTTCAGCCCCCCAAATGGCCTGGTGGCTTCTACATATAAGGGATAAGGACAGGGTAACTACTTGGAGAAGACTCTGATGCTGGGAACAATTGATGGCAAAAGGAGAAGGGACAGCAGAGGTTGAGGTGGCCAGATGGGGTCACTGGGGTGGTGGGAATGGGATTGGGTGGACTCCAGGGGATGGTGGAGGACAGGAGAGCCTGGAGGAATATTGTCCATGGGGTAGTGATGGGTCTGGCTCAACTTTGCGAGTACACAGAGCAGAAATGCTTGGGATGTTCATCTAAAGATCTGGACAACTGAGAGGTGAAGAGTCAGACAGGACAGGACCTAAAAAGGCACTGGCAGAGACTGACTTGGATGAGGTCTTCTGCCTCTGGATTTCAAGGAGATGAGTTGTGTTGGGACCTCTCGTGGTCCTCTGGTCAGCTTATTTCTCTGCATGTCCTTGATTCTCAATGGGCACCCCGGCATTGGCTAGAAGCCTTTTTCAACTGCCTGTATTTATGACTCGTGCATGGGTGGGCAACCCCAGACATGTTGACCTACAGTTTCCATAATCCCTCACCGCTGAGTATGCCAGCAGGAGGGCCAGATGTCCCCCTTTACAGAAGGCTGCCAGATGGTCCTCTGTTAGAAGGACAGTCCTGTCTAGGTCCAGTTTAAAGATAAAGGGCTATAAACCTAGTTGCCCTTCAATAGATAGTCCATGGACAGTAAGCACACAGTCTTCCACAGTAGGGTTGCTTGTACTCTATTTCAATAATAATAATAATAATAATAATAATAATAATAATGAACTTGCAGATATACATTCCCAAATGCTAATATTATGCAAATCACTGTCTTCCTTTGTCTTTTTTGTGATGCATTTCCTCCTTTCGGGGAAACATGATTACCCTATATGTGGGCTGAGGCTGAAGGAAATTGTAGGCCAAAACATCTAGAAGGCAGCAGGTTGTCCACCCAGGTCTGCCTTCTGCCAAAGAGTTTTGGAGGAACCGTAAAGCAAGTGGTGTTTGGTCTGGTGGTCTTCCTGAAATCATGGCCATCCCGTAGGGGCACACCTGAAATTTCTCCCTGTGTTGGTTGCCTACCTATGATGAGATGTTTTGAGTGGTGCTTTTGCCCACATGGTGAGGAACCCAACCACTTCACATTGCTGCCCGCTCACAAATCTATGTGCATATAGCTTTCCTCAGGTCCAAAGAGACCTACACACCCACAAAGAAATGTTCATGACTCAAGCCAAGCTGAGCATGACAAAAACACCCACCAAACAGCCACTAGCGATGATCTTTAACACCCACCACTTCCCACTGAGTTCATAGGAGATATGAGTAACAGGCTCAAGGAAAGTGTGGGGAGCCATTACTGTAGGTTAGAATGTGGGAGCACGGAAATGTGCTACCATTGCTCTGCAGCCCTGAACGCATTCCTTGCCATATGACAGGGGAGTTCCCAGTTTGCCTCTCCAGTTCCTTCCCTCCTACGCAGCCAGATGGGCCAAGTGAGCAAGAGGGTGTCCCTTTTTTTTTTTTGGTCGTGCCTAATTTGAGAAAAGACACGTCATTGTTAGTGGGCTCTGTTCCCTGCCTCCGCTCAGCTGGTGCACAAACACTCCTCTTTATTTGCCTCTGAATCAATGCTAAAAAAATTCTAGGGTGTTTGCAGAGAACAAGTAGTAATAATAATGATTCATTGCCTTGAGAAGAAGGGCTGCTGAACGTCAGGCTGGCAGACCAAAGTTCCCGCATTTATTGTGGCATTAGCCCTTGGGGATATTGTTCCATCGGATGAAGGTGGAAGTGCCTATGAAACCTTGTGCCACAGCAAATTTGTTTGTCTTGGAAGATGCCACGAGACTCTCTGTTCTTGCTACGTTGGAGGACAGAGAGCAACTCATGCCTTGAGGCCCTCAAGCTTTCTGGCCATTTTGCTGCAACAGCAGCTTTGGAAATGGCTTCGATCCGCTTTGTCTAGCCTCATGGCCACTCACGTGAAGCTTTGGATGGCTACTCTTATCCTTGACCATTGATGCTGCCAGCCAAGGCTGCTGGGAGCTGCTGCCCAAAATATCTGGAGAGTGCCAGGTTGTCAGAAAGAATGCCTTGTAGTCTTAGTCTGGGTGTTTCCTTGCTCCAGGGTAAAGCCTTGAGTCTGCATGGAGCTTTCTGGATTAGATTAATGCTCCTCAAGCCTTTTCCATTTTTTTGAAGTCATATTAGGCTAATAACACACACCCTCCATATTGTTTATATGTGTAAGCTGCAGAGAACAGCCACCTAATTAAGATAATTGTGCTCGGGAAGGGAGAACCCTCCACTCCTGACTTATGCTAGAGGCTCATTCCCCACGCTCATTAGGAGAGGAGAAGCCGGTATTTTCCACTGGTGCAATGCAGCTGCACTTCAGGCGCAAAAGCATCCTTAGACCCTTTGGACATGGTTAGACTCCGGTTGCCATCAGCCCCACCTAGCATGGCCAATGGTCAGGAATGATGAAATTTACAAGGGAGTTACTAGTTGTGTGCACCATTCACCATTATATGGCGAATGTCTTCTGCAAGCTGCTATGGAAAGCTGGGTTCTAGTCCCCACTCAGCCATGAAGCTCACAGGGCGACTTTGGCCCAGTCACAGACTTGCTGCCTAAACTACCTCACAGGGTTGTTGTTGTGGGGGTAAAATAAAGAGGCGAACTTTGTAAGCTGCTTTTCGTTCCTTGCAAGTGGAAAACAGAGAGAGTATAAATGTGGTGGTGGTGATTCAGAGCGTCAGATCTGCAAATCTGTCTGCACCTCCAACAGGACTGGTCCAGTGTGGGTGCTGTGGGATGCCAGAGTTGCATGCATGTTAAAGCAGAATGCTTTCACCTTCTTCTCCCTCTGTGGCCGCCGGGCAGATTTACACAGGTGTGCACAACACTCGATGCTGCTCTGCTTGAGATGCCTCTGCACACGCATGGCTCTTCAAAGGATTGTACACATGTAAAACTCAGGGCTAGTCACAGACCCTTAACCTACCTCACAGGGTTGTTGCTGTGAGGGTAAACTGGAGAGGAGGAGAACCTTCTAAGCTGCCTTGAGTTGCTTGTCAGGCGAGGTAAAAATGCAATGTAGAAATGGCCTGCGGGGCATGTTTATGCTACAGGTTCAAGCAAAGGGCAGCCGCCCTGCTCTCTCTCTCTGATCAGGATTTGACTGTGTGGAGGGCTGGGAAACACAAAGAAAGCCATTCTTTGCACCTTCATCAAACTGCTCTTCTTCAGAAGCAACTCCACAGTGTATGAGGCTATGTTCATGACGTGAACAGACATACTGAACTGTCTTTGTTGGGTCACAGATCAGTGCCCTATGTGGTTTCTGTAGTAGCTGGCCAGTTGCTCCTGGGACCTCATAAGTGAGGCGTGAAGGAGGTGGGCATCTTCGGTAACTTGTCCCCAGCCCATCCTGCTCTGTGGGCAACAGGGCTGCAGTTGGACAACATCAAAATACTGAAGGACTGGAAGGACTTCTAGTCCAGCCCTCCTGTATCTGCAACACCCATGGCAGATGGCTATCCAATTTCTGTTGAAGCACCTCAAGCGAAGGAGAGTTCACCGCGAGGACAAGGCCTGGCAAGTTGGGGTGGTTGGGCTCCTGCCAAGGGCTCACAGCCTGGCAGAAGCCCAGAGAAAGCCCTCCTGAAGTTGTTCCTCTTCTTCTTGCATCCTTCTTCTTCCACCTCTTGCTCTGGCCCAGACAATGGAGGTGGTGAAAATGAGAAGTAGTAGATGCTTCTTGTCTTCTTCCTTGCTGGCTTTCTACCCATCCAGCCAGCAAGTGATGGTGTGGTTTAAATGAGAGGATAAGGAGCAATAGCAACTGGTGACAGTGGGTGTACGAAGGTCAATTCACTTGCTAAATGACCCTCCAAAACCTGGCACTAGCCCATCATCTCTCTGGGTAGCCCATTCCACCTCTGAACAGCTCTTCCCATTAGGAAGCTTCTCCCACTTTTCAGACAAAACTCTTTGCTTGTCATTCCAGTCCATTGTGAAGGACAGAGTGGAGCGTCTTGTTCGCTCCGGGGGTCACCAGCCGCTCCTGGTGATCCATGTGGGCACAACTGACATGGCCAGGCAGGGTGTGGTCGGGATCACCAGGGACTTTT
>JAIXND010000762.1:8156393-8188459 GCA_023646645.1 Varanus salvator macromaculatus
TGATGTTTCTTTAAGGACTAGACAGCCAGTCTGGGCAGAGAGCCTGCTGTACCTGCTCTTTTCATGAATGCGCTAGTGCATGAAAGAGGACGCCTCCAAAGCCATTCTAATGAAAAAGATAGCCATGCCGTTTAGCAATGAATAATGAAGGGACATTCTGCTTCCTAAAATAATACTTATTCTTTCTGCAAGATAATGAAGATCCCCGAGATAATCCTCTTAGCAGAAGCCCTAAAGCTTTGTGGAAGAACAGGAGGAGGGGAAATCTTATTTGAGCTCTGATTACTCATGTACTGAAATGAATACAATAATGGCAGTACATAGAGCTTTTGAGAGTTTCTTGAGTGTTCAGAGCTACCTTAACGTGGGGCCATCCAAATGTCTTGAAGTGCAGCTCCTATGATCTTCCGCCAGCTTGGCCAATGGGCTCGCTGGCTGGAGTTTTTGGGAAGTGTAGTCTGACTTTTGGAAGGCAACAGGCTGGGGATGACTCTAGCCAGATAGAACTACGGGCACGATCCTTTGCATGTTCAGATGGAAAAAACCCCTGCAACTCCAAGCAGGCCCTAGCCTTTTTCTGTCTGAACAGTGGTAGGATTGTGCCCTAAATCCAGACGGCTAGTGCAGCACAGTGGCTCTCCAGCTATCTATCCAGAAATCCTTGGTTACCATCTTCTTTCTGCTATGGAGTCCTTAGGCGAGGTCTCTGATGCTCACTGAGCCCACTCCCATGGAGATGATGATCCTGATGGGGTGCTGTAAGATACTGTATGCGGTGCACTTTCAACACTGAAAGAATAAAAATACATGCAATCCACACCATGTTGTGCTTGTGATATGGAAGCCTTTAACACAGTTGGGCTGAGCTGGTGTGACGTCATGGAATGTTTATGGATATTCCAATTTCTCAAGGAATAAAGCTGTCAGATTGCCTGTAGCTGAACTTTTGTGAGAGAAAGGCAAGTGAAGTGTTTGGCTGGAGTTAAACTTTGCCCAGGCCCTAGGGGCCAGGCCTGATCTGAGGAGATTTCTGAGGACTTGGCTAAGACTTTTAAGAGACAAGGAAGCTAAGATGTAGAACTGAAGAAAGAGTGCAGAGGTGGTCATGGACTGTAAAACAAGAACCTGAGGGAAGACAGGGTAGAGAAGAACAGAGCTTGCTCAAAATACTGTACCATGTGAGCAGCACAGAGAAGCCTAAGGTGCCCATCCCCAAATTTAAGGTGCAGAGTACCCTCATATGGTGGAGCTACTTTGGCATCTCTCCCTGCCCCTGGCAATGAAGACACAATCCTAAGAAATAACCAAGATTGTGCTGCCCTTTCATGGCACTCAGTATCTGCTACCTGAAGCAGCTTTTTCGCTTTGCCTCATGGTAGGGCTGCCCCTGGGGAAGAGACTGGGATTGCACAGAAGGGGGATGCTTTAGCTCTGGGTTCAACTATCATTGTGAGCTAGCAACTCAACAAGGCCAAAGTGCAGATATATTTTGCATTTCAATTTGAGCTAATTCTTTCACTGTAGGTTCCTACTATATACATATACAGGGAAGGACAAACCATTACTTCCATTTCATAGTTTATGCAAATGTGGACCGGATGGATAATGGAAATACTTCTTTTTCTCCTTCAGGGTTACCTCTCAGAAGGCTTGGTAACAAAATGGTATCGATCGCCTCGCTTGCTCCTTTCACCAAACAACTACACCAAAGCGATTGACATGTGGGCAGCTGGATGCATTCTAGCAGAGATGCTTACGGGAAAGATGCTCTTTGCCGGTATGTCTCCAAGTCTTTTTTTCCCTTCCCCTTCTCTCCCTGAGAGGGTTTTCCATACTTCCAGAAGTTTCCTTTCTAGTGGTTTAAGGCCTTCTGTAAACTTGACATGCATTGGTTGGTGAGGAATCCTGATGTTCTATGTTTGGCAGATGTTTTTGGACCCCCCTCCCCCAAAAAAAGACCCTTTCTGGTCCCCATAGTTTTGGAAATAAATTTGGAAATGTAAAAGCAATGAATGAATGCTTACCAAATGCTAGGCTTTGCAACAGCAGATGTGCTGACTCAGAGGGTATGTCCTTGCAGAGTAATATGATCATTCAGCTGGGCTGATATAACAAGAGTCGAGTACAAAAGGACAGACTAGGTTCAGACAACATGATAAACTGCACTCAGGAGTTGAATATGGGTGAGTGTGGCTTCTTGTTGAACTGTGGGTTATCAACTTGTCTGAATCCAGCTGCAGTGGCAAGCTATGACTCGTTAACCATGAACAACGAATGGTTTTTGTTGTGTTGTGAAGAGTGAGTTGTTCATCATGGCTTGTTATTTCATTTTGGTTCAGACAACTGAATAGCCCATGTTTCAACAACCACCCATGGTCTGATGACAACCCACACCGAATCCATACACAACACTTGATTGTGGGTTAATGAGTTGTCACTTGTAAAGCAAAACTAAGTGTCTCCTTGAATTCTGCTAGAGAAGGAAATTACTTGAAACATGAAGATGCAGCACAAGAAGGCCATAAATCCCAGGGAGTTCTTATCACCTGTGCAAAACTTAATCCAAGTATAAATCTGGGAAAACATGCTGATGGATGTTCAGTATAGCAGCTTCTCTCGGAGGGGTTATAGGAAAGAATCCTCATGCAAGAACGAGAGGCTTGCTCACCTGTTGGAAGGCTGCCGGCCGAGTCCCTCCACAACAGCTAGAAAGGGGCCCATAAATATTTATCTAGGAAGCAAGCACACCCCCTGATGCAACTAAACAAGCAAGCTTCAGTTTGATCCCAGTGCCTATCTTTCTTCTTTGTTATTATCATCATTACCATCATTGCTCATTATTTATTTTGCAAGACAGCAGGATTTTGACACTCCAGTAAGTGGCTGTGCACAGCTATCTCTAAATAAATGATGGGCTTCATTAATAATGGAGTTGAACTCTTGGACTTCTAAAATAATTTCACTCAAGAAGGCCTGGTAGCATCCGCTCTGCACAGGACAGTGATGGCTGATGCCTTCAGCTTGGGGGGGCCACTCTTTCCTCCAGACCAGCGGCCTGGGGGGCTTAGTTCCCTCCACCCTTGAGCAAAGACAGAAGTGTGATCCCAAGCCTTCTGGCAGAGAGAGACCAGCTTCCCACGTTGAAGAACCTGGCTGGTGCCCTGCTGGTAGAAAAGGGAGGGAACATTTGAGGTGGTTGGCACGGCCCAGTGGGCTTCAGGTGGACATGGAAGATCTCAAGCAAGCACGGAAACACTGATGTTCACCATTTGCAATTGAGTCAGCCCCGGTCCACTGTACTCTATTCCACCTCCCCCAGCTAGTCCTCCATCCTCGTCCTCCTCACTCAGCTTGAACAGCTGGTCAATATTCTGTGGCCCTTGGAGTGTGTCTGGTCAAGATATGCAAACGGTGGAGTTCCCCTGAGAATCCTGAGAGTGTTTTTTGGTTTGTGGTGTTCTTCCAGCTGCATAATGGATAGGACCCCCATAAGAACATCAGAAATAGAGGGACTGCTACTGACTTTATACACAGAATCATACTGTAAGAGTTGGAAGGGTCTTTGTTGGCTATCTAATCCAAATCCTGCTCAAGGCAGAAGATTCAGGGCATCATCCAGCTTCTGGAAAGCTCACTCTAGATCAGCCTTCCTAATCTGGGTGTCCTCCAGATGCCTGTGACTGATATTTATTTAGGTTAGATTTATATCCCACTTTTTCTTACAATGAACTCAAAGCAGTTTACATAATTCTCCTCCTGCTGCTCTCAAGCTTATCCCCACAGCAACAACCTTGTCAGGTAGGCTGGCCTGAGAGTCTGTGACTGGCCCAAAGTCACCCAGTGAACTCCATGGGTCCATCCAGATTGTGTGAGTCCTGGACCCACGTTCTTAATCACTATACCACACTGGCTCTCAGTTATTAATTAAGAAAGATCAAAAGGCCTATTGTTGTTGTTGTTAGTCATGAAGTCATGTTCAACCCATCGCAACCCCATGGACAACATTCCTCCAGGCCTTCCTGTCCTCCACCATCCCCTGGAGTCCACCTAAGCTCACACCAACTACTTCAGTGACTCCATCCAGCCACCTCATCCTCTGCCGTCCCCTTCTTCTTTTGCCCTCAATTGTTCCCAGCATTAGGCTCTTCTCCAGGGAGTCCTTCCTTCTCATTAGGTGGCCAAAGTATTTGAGCTTCATCTTCAGGATCTGGCCTTCTAAAGAGCAGTCAGGGTTGATCTCCTCTAGGACTGACTGGTTTGATCGCCTTGCAGTCCAAGGGACTCGCAGGAGTCTCTTCCAGCATCACAATTCAAAGGCCTCAATCCTTCGGTGCTCAGCCTTCCTTATGGTCCAGCTTTCACAGCCGTACATTGCAACTGGGAAAACCATAGCCTTGCGTATACGCACTTTTATTGGCAGGGTGATGTCTCTGCTTTTTAGTATGCTGTCTAGATTTGCCATAGCTTTCCCCACCAGGAGCAAGCGTCTTTTAATTCCTTGGCTGCAGTCCCCGTCTGCGGTGATCTTGGAGCCCAGGAAAATAAAATCTGTCACTACCTCCATTTCTTCCCCATCTATTTGCCAGGAAGTGAGAGGACCAGATGCCATGATCTTAGTTTTCTTAATGTTGAGTTTCAAGCCAGCTTTTGCGCTTTCTGCCTTCACCCACATCAAGAGGCTCTTTAGTTCCTCTTCACTTTCTGCCATGAGAGTGGTATCATCTACATATCTGAGGTTGTTGATATTTCTCCCGGCAATCTTAATTCCAACTTGTGATTCAAAAGGCCTAGCCTCCATGAATTTGTTCATGGGTGCAATCTCATGCATATTTAGCCAGGAAAAAATCCCATAGCTCTCAGCATTTCCCAGGTAGTCATCGTAAGACACTTTTTCTGTCTAGCATGCGTAGAATTGTACCCAAAGCTGCTGGCTACTCTCCAAGGACTTCTCTAAGTTGATACAGTCCCTGTGACTAGGACTTTCTAAGTTAATAATGCATTTTCTTTCACTGTCTGTTCGGTATGTTGATCTCATTTTTAAAAGGCATCCAGAGCAGCATACATTAGTAAAGAGTGAAATCAGTGGCTATATTAAACACACACACACAAACACCGCACAATTACAATAAGCCACAAAATCAGCAAGAAGATAAATGGGAACATCAATCACTGATGCCATCAGTCAGAATAGACATTGAGTACTTTCCTGAAGAAGAAAAACTTTTTATCTGATGAGGGGAGCTTAAAAGGGGGACAGATAAACCTCCCTTGGTAAGGCATTCCAACATTTAGGTGGAGCCATGCAGATTGCCCTCCATCGCCCCCGATAGGTTGGATCTCCTGCTGGTCAACTTAAGGAAGAGATTGTGAGGTTTGGTATTCTGAGTGGGGAGAGAGATGCCTTCTCTCTAGGGCTGGACCTGCCATGAGACAGAGCAAAGAGTGACCTCAGACGGCAGGGTCGTTTGTAAGACAGTTTGAGACGCAGTGCAGGGCAGCAGTTGGAGGGCTGAACTGGGATCGCGGGGTCTCAGCCAGGAAGGCTTCTGGGGGACTTTGGCCAGTCACTGCCTCTCAGCCTCACCTGCTCACAAGGTTGTCGTCAGGATAATGTGGAGAGGAAGAGAACCAGCTTTTGCCCTCATACCTCGTTTTGCATGCGGAGGGATTTTTGTCTGTCTGTCTGTCTTTCTTTCTTTAAACGAAGTTCGATGCAGTCATGTGGCCCTGCAGTCTGGCCACACCACGGGAGCTGTGTTGTGTGTTCCGCAGCTGCTAATGGCATCGGTGGCGGTAGGTCCGAGCTGTGACGCACCTGCCGCTTCACAATTTGACTGGAACTCTGGTAGAGGTTTGTTTTGTGATAAGGAATAAAGACCCAAAATAAATTGCCGCTGACTCAGTGCTGGGTGTGAAGGCTTGTTTGGGGCCTCCCAGGGGGTGAGACCCAGCATGTCCAGGCATTCTTCAATTCCTCTCCCAGCAACGAGGACCTGTACTTCAAGCGCTGTTGTTTTAAAATAAACAGTGTGGTGCTTTTGCTCACACCGAGGATGTTCTTCTCCACCCTAGCAAGCTATGGGAAGCAGGGGAGGGGGTAGGGGTGGAAAGTGCTTTTTAATACAGATTCTTTGAAGGCAACATTGGCGTCCTCCTGGGACCGAGGGAGGTGGGAATGCATGCAGGGCATAGCATAGCAAAGCGCTGGCGTATGTACCAAAATAATGAACTGGCTTGATCCTGGAGTGGTGCAAAGCAGCCTCCCCCATCCCGGTGCTGTCCAAATATGCTGTGCTGGTCCCACATCTCCAGCCAACACAGCTACCGAGAATGGTCCTCTCGAGGGAGAATATTCTGCAGCTGAAGAAAGCCTCCTCTTTTGTGGTTGAATGTTTCTGGCAAAGGAGGCGTTGGAAGAAGGGCTTCAGCTGAAGCTCTCCTGGCTTAGGCAGGTTGATAGGAGATTTGGATTCCTAGTTGCTTGGGGCCCCCAAGATAAGTACCAGCACCTTAAATTGGGCCCAGAAACAAATAGGAGGCACTCTTGTGGCTGATTTCTGCACCTGGAACTTCTGAGTTGTCTTCAAGGGCAGTCCCAAATGCAGTTCATTACAGCGATCTAACCTGGAGAGGACCGAAGCATAGATCCCTGTGGTCAGTTTCTCTCTGTCCAGACATGGCCACAGCCGAATGGCTAACCAAAGCTGGCCAAAGGGGCCATGGAGAATACTGTTTGTGACACAGTGTTAACAGGGTCTTGAGAAAAGAGCTGCAGCTTCGCACTTCTAGATCCTGGAATGAATGGCCCTGTCGGGCATTACTCCACTTTACTCAGTCCTTTTGGGTCTTATACTGTAGCTTACTTTCTTTGTTTTTATTTTTATTTTCTATAATGAGCAATCAACTGCTCTGGGGTCCAAATCTAACAGCATCAGTAGCCCATGCTAATGCTATTGTTTTTACTGTAATCATGCATTAGAATTTGGAACAACAAAATTCCCATGTAACTGTGTTTATTATCAGGGTCACAGGAGTAAACTCCACTCTATTTCTGTAGTCTTGATGGTGCAGTGATTGAAGTGAGTTTAAAATGTACCTGCTCAAAGTGTTTCTTTTTGGTTTTACGTCAGAGATGGCTATTTCTCTCTTTCCAACATATGTGGAATAGGCAGGCAGGTTTAAAGCATGGAATGGAGGTGAGATGGGAGAAAGCTGTGTGGTTGACCATCAGAGTAGTCCACATGGTCACATCAGGGGACCCTGTAAGATCATTAACTTCTAAAATTATCTAGCGCCACCCTCTGACTGTTGGTCCTGTCAAATTCCAAAGCTGGGCCCTCCTGGAATCACAGATTTTGAAAGGACGAGGTGATGATATCCCTCTATAGGTACCTCAAAGGCTCTCACAAAGAGGAAGGTCAAGAGCTCTTCTTGCTGATGCCAGAGTGTAGGACATGAATAATCAGTTCAAGTTGCGACAACCCAGATTCAGGCTGGACATCAGGAGAAGCTTCCTCACTGTCAGAGTAATACAAGAGTGGAACCAGCTGCCTAGAGAGGTGGTGGGCTCTCCCTCACTAGAGACATTCAGAAAGAACCTGGACAGCCATCTGAGTGGGATGGTGTAACATGCTGTCCTACAACAGCAGCAGGGGGTTAGACTCAATGGCCTTCATGGCCCCTTCCAGGTCTACTATTCTGTGATTCTGTGATCAAAGGCTGCTGAATTGGAACAAAGTTCCCTTGACCTAGCAGAGCTGTAAGTGTATTGGTCCGGCCCTTAACAATTGTCAAAGTTTCTTTCTTTTTTTTTAAGATTTTTATTAAAATTTTAAACTAAAAACTAAAAAACATCAATCATCAGATACATTGGACGAGCTGGGTCAGCCCCCTATAGCATATCTTTTAACATTCTATAATCATATTCAAATCAATTTATAAAAACTTAAAGACATCTTTAAATCTAAGCCAAGTCCCATTTCTCCAGCCAACCATAAAAAAAGTCCCAAGTTTGATAGAAGTCAGTATCCTCTTTCTCTTTCAGTAATAGAGTCAGTCTGTCCAACAACTGTCAAAATTTCTCATGTGGTCCCATAGGAAAATTAATTGCCCATCCCTGCTCTAGAAGTACCTCAAAGGCTGTCACAAAGAGGAGGGTCAAGATCTCTTCTTGCTGGTGCCAGAGTGTAGGACATGGAATAATCACTTCACAACCCGGATTCAGACTGGACATCAGGAAAAGCTTCCTCATGGTCAGAGCAACACAACAGTGGAACCAGCTGCCTAGAGAGGTGCTGGGCTCTCCCACACTGGAGACATTCAGGAAGAAACTGGGCAGCTATCTGAGTGGGATGTTGTGACCTGGTGCCCTGCAACAGTAGCAGGGGGTTGGACTCTATGGCCTTCATGGCCCCTTCCAGCTCTACTCTTCTATGATTCTATGAGCAGTTCCAAATCCTCTTCAGACTTCAGCATCCCACAATGATTCATCCATTTTGGTTTTGACTTCTCATCTCTTGGCATCTGGGAGTGGTGAACCAGTTCCAAGAGCTGAAATCCCATCTAATTCCTGCACAACTCATAGAAGTAGGCAATTTCAGCTGCTAAAATAATAATGAATACAGATCTGAGTTTGTTAATTATTTAGACAACATTAATGAGATTCTAAGGAAACAGACAAACAGAAACAAAACCCTATTGTGATAAATTTGTTCTCCATCAAGCCTGGGCATGGCTAGCTAGCAGCCCTCAGAAAGAAATAACTACCAAGTAGCATGATAAAATCTTCTTGCATTACATTTGTCCTTCAACTATGATGCTTATTTATCTGTATTGGGGGCTAATTCAAAATGTTCAGAGTGTTCAGGGAATACATTTTCATGGAGGCTTTCCTGTCACCCACACCCCCATTTGTCACCTTCTCTAACAAAGCCCTTTCTTAGCCACCTTTGACCAGGGTCAAAATGGAACATTTTCTTCCAGAGATCTGATGGGGAGGGTTTTTAAGGTTGGCGTGGGGATATTTATCTATTTCATTTCTACACCACCCACTGGCTGAAGCATTCTGGGCACTTCACAATAGTTCTGAAAAGGACCTTCGTAAATTTTTTAAAACCTCGAAAGCTTCTATGATATACAATTTAGAACTAGTTTTTTTTAGTTAGCTTTTAAGCAACATTTAATGCACAACAGACTTGTTAAAAACACCAGTCAGGAGTACCTCGATCAAGTTCTTAGGTAGCTTTAGATAGCTTTAATTGCCTCAGCACAGAAGGCTGTCTTAAACAAGTACTGGAAGGATGACAAAGTGGATACCAAGCAGGCTCAGAGGGGAGACCATTCCACAGTCAGGGGGCCACCCGTGAAAAGGCCCTTCCCTTCCTTGCCACCCTGTGTGCAGAACTCCCAGTCCTGGTTCTTCATCTGGCTGCTGCATTTTGCCTGACTGTCAGCTTCTGAACCATCTTCAAGGGCAGCCCCAGGGCCAAACACTCATGCCCCCGGGGTAGCCTTTTCTCTTCCAAAAGTGGCTGAAACATGCTGAAGAGTGCAAAACATTCTCCTGTCTAAACATGCATGGGACTGCACCTTTAGCTGCTTTCATCCATGCTTCATGTGGTCTTGCTCAGGCAGCAAGCTTCAGAGAGGGCCCCTGTTTTCCTGACTCTGATCTTTCACTCTGACTACAGCCCTTGTAGCAGCCAGTGTTTCAGCACGGCTTTTTTTTTGGGGGGGGGGGGGGCAGGTCAGATGTCTGCTGACGGAGCCACATTGCCACGGCCACCAACATCTGCAGATGTCTCTTTCTTGGCACTCCCGAACGGGACCACTTTGAAAGCAAGGCCTTTGGTCGCCTGGCTCTTTGGCACAGATGCAAGGATTCCTTGGAAAAAGAGGTGTCTCTCTGAGATGGATTCATTGACTTGTACCCACCCCACTTTTCTGCCCAGAAAACCGCCATGCAAGGTGACTTACAAGCATAAATAAACTGTGATTTAACGAGCAGTAAAACACATGCATTGAAGCACAGTTAAATCAAGAAAGCAGGGAAAGAACAACCTTAACAAAACGAATCCATTTCTCTAGTCTGCTCCCTAATCAAACCTGACGTGGCAATGGCAGGTCCCCAGGTTCAGGAAGAGGGAAGAATCAGGATCCAGTAAACAGCAGGAATGTGTGGGTGAGCAGTGCGGAGCTTTCACTTTTGCCTGTTCAGCTCAGCACATGGATCTTTTTCCCCAGGAAAAGACTCCTGAGACTCACCTAGACTCCAGAACTGGAGCAAAATATTTGATGTGAGACCTGCAGGAGAACAAGCTGTGGATGGAAAGATGTGTCTGTGTTCCTCACCCATCTACCCATTTTGTGATTAAAAATGGACTCATAGAAACATAGCAAGTCAGAAGGAGCCTCTCAGGTCATCTAGTCTGACCCCCGGCACAAGCTAGCTCCACTCATATAATGTCCAACATGTGGGTGTCCAATCTTTCCCTGAACATCCTCACTGGTGGGGCCTCCACCATCTCCCGTGGAAGCCCATTCCATATACTAGTGGTCCTAACCATCAGGAAGTACTTCCTGACATCCAACCAAAAACTTGATTACTTTAGCGTTGCCCCATCAGATCGTGTCCTTCCCTCCACCGCAGGGGAGAACAGGTCACGACCCTCCACCATGTGACATCTCTTCACATACCTATAAGTTGCTATAAGATCTCCTTGGAATCTCCTCTTCTCCAAGCTGAAAAGTCCTGACTCCCTCAACTTCATCTCATATGGCATCCCCCATCCCAGTCCGGCTGCCATCCTTGTGACCCTGTGCTGAACTGATTCCAGCCTAGCTATGTCTCTCTTGTAATGTGGGACACAGTACTCCAGTTGTGGGTGCACTGAAGTCGTCCACACCTACTTTCCATGAATGGAGCAGACCTGCCGTTGTCCCCGTTTAGTGCTATGCATGTGAAAGATGGGGAAAGCCCTGCAGCTCCCAGCATCCCCCTGCGATTCCGTGACGGAAGTGCCAGGGCTTCTTTCTGTTTAACCATGTATAGGATTGTGTCCTCAGTATTTATAAAACTGATGATCAGCTGAAATTCAACCCTGTTCCAGCTTCATTGTGCACTGTGCCATTTATCATGGGAACATGCAAATAAACAAGTTCCTTAGTAAACTGCAAATTGCATAGACAGGATAAAATCTAATTACAGGAGGATCTGAACTGTAGGCTATTTATCACAGGCATGAAAAGCTGCTGTTGATTTCCATCTAGTGGTGAAATTTGGCATTTTTAGCAACAGACAACGTGATAATCCAGCCTCAGGGGCTGAGTGTGGGTTGCGTTGGGTTGTCATTGAACTGTGAGTTGTTGTGGAACTGTTGGTTATCCTGTTGTCTGTTGGTTATCCTGTTGGTTAACTGTTGGTTATCCTGTTGCCAGACTTCTCCTCCATACCTACAGTGCTGTAGTTCCCAGCAGAAAAGGAACCATTATTAAACTTATTTTGGAGGATGGAGCAAACTGGATTTACCATTCTCTTCAGTGGAGTGAGCAGTTCTTTCCAAATATATGGGAAGGCAGCTTGATTTTCATATAAGATGATACGCAACAGCCTTCCCCTGTCTGACACCTTCCAGATATTTTTGCCTACAACTCCCAGTGTTCATGGTCTTTTACCATGTTGGTTGGGATGGATGGGAACCAAAGCCCCAAACATCCAGAGGACATCACATTGCAGAAAGCTGTTGTATACTGTCAGGGTATGGAGTAATGACTATAAGTCTAGTCAGATGGTCAAGCCATAAAACATCACACTGACCTAACAGAGTGACCAGGGAAGTCACCCTTCATCTATTGAAATGCCACCTACGTGAATGGCTGTCCAGTCAATATCTGACCATAAGATAACAGCCAAGTTCCAGAGAGGCAGCTTGATCCATGTTGATTCACCTGTGTCCCAATGACTACCTCCCATCACTTGTGCAACCACAATTTAGCACTTCCAGGGACAAGCTGGAAAAAGCTGAAATCCACGTTTCTGGACCGAGGCAGGCAGAACTTGCATAAGGGGACTTATGCCCAAGTCCAACCTGCCCCTTTCCAGAAAAGAGTATTTCCTCTTACTTCGTTGCTACCTCTAGGAAATAACACATCTCCCTTTGTGTAAGTGGTGGATCCTGATTGCACATTGTGGGTTGAAATTGTCAGTGCAGAAGGGAAGTGTTAAGAGTAGATGTTCCCCACTAGAGACTGCCCAAAGAGTCCTAGGAGGGCTTGAAATCACCCAGCAACTGTTAGCACTTGATAAGAGACCCTGTTATCAAGTGTTATCTTCCCCATTTGATTATTTAGCAATTATTGCTAAGTCTGCATTGGTAGGTATAGATTAGCATATGCAAATCTGCCCTCCTTTGTGAGCAGGCCCTCCTTTGAGATGAGGGCCTGCTCACAAAGACATGTGGTTCACTTGATCTTTCATCATTGTTTGCTATATATTTGATGATTCGACAGAAGAAATTTTGTGCTTTGAGGACCCTTTGTCAGGTCTGAACCGTGGAGCCTGTTCACACATGGAGCAATCATCAAGTGGCAAAATGCATGTGTGAACTGGGCCTAGAGGCTTTTTTGCACAAGGCATTTCTCATGTGCTCATCCTTCCCTGCTCTAGGTTGTTTACAAGTTCTCTAGACAAGATCACGACTTTCTCACTTCACTTCTGCGCCTCACAAACGCTTTCAGCAAATTTTTTGAGGCTGACACATTTCCCTGCTCTGAAAACCCACTCCCAGGGCCTGTTGGTCACAGGAGCAAAACTGGAGAAACTTATTTTCCAGTAAAGAACTGTAAATAACTATAAGTAGCGAATGGAAAATGCATGGTAAATGCCTTGAGTAGCAAAGCTGTTTTAGCTGGGAAAATGCAGCATGTAATTGTGAAAAGTACTATGTCCAGTTCTGGGAACCATGGTTCTGGTAAGATGCATACAAGCTGGAAAGGGTTCAGAGGAGGGAAACTGGATGATCCAGTGACTATAAACAGAGCCCTATGAGGAGAGACTAGAAAAAATGAGCATGTTTAGCCTGGGGAAGAGAAGACTGAGGGGACGTAGGATATCACTCTACAAGTACTTGAAGGGCTGCCACAAAGAGGAAGGACAGAATCCCTTCTCTAGCATCTCCGAGTACAGGACACAAAATAACAGTCCCAAGTTACAGGAAGCCAGATGCTGGCTAGATATCAGGAAAAATGACCTGACTTCGAGAGCAGCATAAGAACGGAACCAATGACCTAGAGAGGTTGTGGGCTCCCTCACACTGAAAGCATTCAAGATGCAGCTGGACTGGGATCTGAGAGGGATAGTTTAACTGGGAGTCCTGCACTGAGCAGGCAGGTGGACCCGGCGGCCCCAACTTTACTATTCTATGTGTCTATGAAAATGGGGGAAAGCCCTGTTTTTCCAATTGTGTATTTGCACTATTCAGCTATACTACATTGCCACCTAGAGGTTATATGGTGAAAAAGCAGGAAAAGTGACTGCTTCACATGCAGTGCTCAGATCAGATTAACAGCTTGAATCCCAAGCACAACTCCATAAACAGCATTTGCTTTGCTTGTTCAGGAAGCCACGAGCTGGAGCAGATGCAGCTGATTTTGGATACCATCCCTGTTTTCCGTGAAGAAGACAAGGAGGAACTGCTGAAAGTGATGCCAACGTTTGTCAACCGCACCTGGGAGGTGAAGAGGCCCCTGCGGAAACTTCTCCCCGAAGTGAATAGCAAAGGTGCAGTGAGCTCAACACAGAGGGGAACCCTTTGCTGGAAAATAGGGGGTTGCCTGGGCAGCATCAGTCAGTGGAAATCCTTTCTTACAGCAGCCCATCCCAGTCAACAAGTTGGGAGTTTGGGATTGTAGAATAAATATTTCCCTAATGATGGGTCTAGCTTAGTCACCCTGACCTGGTGTCACTTGGATTTTTGGACTATAGCTCCCAGCATTCTTGGCTACTGGGCATAGCAGCTACAGCAGATGGGAACTGAAGTCCAAGATATCTGGAGGAACTGCATTAGGAAAGTCTGGAAAAGGTGGATCTGTTTCTGCAGCACTGCTCCAGTGATGCTGGTGTGAACTGGTCACCCCTGTAGGAACTCTATGTGAAAGAGGATATATGGATAGTGAAGTCGTGGTTAGAGTGCCAAACTGAAAGTGGGAGACCTGGATTCAAATCATGAAACTGAGAGAGTGTTTGTGGGCAACTCATGATCTCTTAGTCTAACTCTGTGGGATGTTCTGAGGATAAAAATAACAGAGCTTTTGGAGGAAAGGTGAAATATGCATCTAATGTTCTTTCAAGAAATCAGTTTGGAATTTTGCTTTTTAAGGTAGCCACTGACTCACATTTTTGTGGGCTTGGGCAAATGTGCAGACATGGAAAGAAATTACCCTCTGATACTTTCACCATGAAAACTGGAATCAATTTATTTAGCCTGCAATCTTAAAAGCGATATTATACTTCTATTTTGAACCTGTCAGAAACCAATGATTGGTTTTTGGCATTATATCTGTTTGCCTTAACAAAAATAGAACTGATATTAATAAGAAATAAGGAAAGTTTTAAATTTTCTCCCCTCACCATTTCCCTTTTATTCCTCCAGCAGGAGGAGAAACCCTTAAATTTTTGTTTCCCCCTTTAAAATGTTTGGAGATACTAAATTGGTAATTGTAATTTGCGCTAAGTTAATGGTATCAGGCTGTTTGTGACTGGGAGAAATGGCAGGACATAGCAGGAATGTCCTGTGCTCACTTACCTGGGGGTAAGCATCATTGACTTCAGTGCCATTTACTTCTGAGTAAGCCCATCTAGGGTCACACTGTTAAACTGCAATCCTAAATGCATCTATCGGGGCAGGAGTTGGCCACCCATTTTAGGTGGGAGGATGAATCTCCCCCACTGAGCTTCTGTGGCCAGGATGATATCAGTGAGCACAGCAATAGTCGTGCCCATCATCTTCATCACCAATTGCTGTGCCTCCAACATGGGATTGGAGAAAGCAGTGGAGATCCCAATAGGGGGTGTGGCTTGGAGCCCCCTGGGAGACTCTAAGGAGGCTTAGTGGGCCAGATGGCCAGCATCCGCTAGCAGGATTAGTCTGCCTTCCCTGCCCATCAACTAGGAAGGAGGGTTTATTTCGGGGTAGATATGCACAATGAGGAGCCCCCAGTCATATTTTGTAGACCTGGTTCTGTTTAGCTGTCTCTGTTTTGACTCCTGTCACAGTTTCAAGGGGACTCGGAATCACAGGGCACACCAGCCTTCCCAAGTGTGCATGTCATTCCTAGAGTTCTGCTTTTGAATCAAGGACAATTAAAGCCCATAATTATATAGAAAGAGGACTTAAAGGTTAAGTCCTTATCTGATTTCAGGGGTGACTGTTCTTATCATGCAGAGGATGGTCCCCTGAGACTCAGAAGAACTGCGTGTGCACATAAACAGCCTGATTATCTGTTCTCTCCCACACACCAGCTATTGATTTTCTGGAAAAGATACTCACCTTCAATCCCATGGACCGCCTGACTGCAGAGATGGGCCTGCAGCATCCTTATATGAGTCCGTATTATTGTCCCGAGGATGAGCCCGTGTCTCAACATCCTTTCCGGATTGAAGATGAGATAGATGATATTTTACTGATGGAAGCCAACCAAAGCCAGATGTCCAATTGGGAGAGGTACATCTATTCACTAGATTGTCCATATATCACAATCTTCTTGGAGCACACAATGTGGACTTGACAGCAGAATTTCATTTCATGAGAATTTCTGCTTTCAGTTCTTTCAGAATGTTTCTAGTCCTTACTGATGCTAGGATTTTTTTGAAAGGCCTGATTAACCCGTAGAAATGAACTGAAGGATTTCCAGCTGTTGAGAATTAAGCTTATCCTTTCTTATGACTACCAAGCCCAGAATAAATTTCACCAACGTGCAACTAGATTAAATGATGCAAAAGAAGGTCAATTATGCAGATTTTCTCTATTTGCATAATTTATAGTGGTCACAACATTTAGCTTTATACTTGCATGTCTCATATAGAATTCTAAGTGTGTTTTTATTCAGCACAGAGTACAAAGTTTAAAAGACACCCCTTTGCACTGTTCAGTCAATGTTTCTGTTGCCCTCTAGGATAGGAGCACAAGTTCATCTGCCTCAGCAAGTCTCTAGCCCTTAAGGCTGCAAAGCCAGATTTGCAAATGTTGCATCAATGCCTTGTGAACGATCTGAAGCCCAACCATGAACAGAACAGGAATCTGGTAGTCCATGCTCAGGACTTGATTTCCTCTGCATAGCTCATCCGCACTTTTTAAGACCAGCTATCCTTTAATCAGTCCTTTAATTAATTACTGCCCAATAGTCAAAACTCTATGGGCAACTTACAATAATTTCAAAGCGTGCTAATGGATGGGCATGTGCTTAATTTAGATAAGTTATGGAGGTCCCAGAATTCAGCTTCTCTCATTTTTTTTCCTTTGGATACTGAGTATGCCAAGATCTGCATATGTTCCAGACTGAAAAAGGAATATGCATTCATTGCATTATTTGTACATAAGCAGTAAAGGAAGAGGTCTAAATC
The DNA here is from genome assembly GCA_023646645.1 of Varanus salvator macromaculatus. Taxonomy (NCBI): domain Eukaryota; kingdom Metazoa; phylum Chordata; class Lepidosauria; order Squamata; family Varanidae; genus Varanus; species Varanus salvator. The sequence goes on from JAIXND010000762.1 coordinate 8,173,012, forward strand.
CAATAACAAGAACTGTGATCATTCGAATAGTTAAGGCTTCCATCTGCAGTTGCTGGACTGTTAACACTGTCTTCTCTGAGCCAAAAGGATTGAATGCTTATTATTAAATGGGTCATTATTGCCCCTTGTTTAGAATCGAAAGTTCAAAATGGGGAGGGGACAAAAGAAGTTGGCGTGGAAGGCAAGCAAGGAAGAATATACATTAAATCCATTTATAGCCCAGGTTATATGTACTTAGGCATTAGGAGATGCTTACATTATATTAAAGATTTATTTTAGGTAATCTTAGATGTTTGATATGCTTCTTATGTAAGCCACCTGGAAAATTCTGAAAAACTTGAGACAAGATTTAAATTGTTGTTTCATTTTGGTACTGCCCAATAGCTGAAACTCCTGATGCTTTCACAGCAATTCATAAATGAGGGTTCAATAATAAACATAATGATGGTAAAAATGCAAATATGATAAAATTCACCATATGACGTTGAGATGAGTAGTTCAAAAAGGGCATCTTCTGCAGATAATGGGGGATTTCACTGTGCACCTGAGACGTTAAGTATTGAATGGTGTGCCTAACACTGTAGTCATTTTGAACAAAACAGGTATCAGGTGAGCTTGTCCTCGGATCTGGAATGGCGACACGAGAAGTGCCACGATTTGGACGGGGTGCAACGTGATCCTCGCGCAGGATCAGAATCCATGGCTGAGGAAGCTCAGGTCGATCCACGGAAATACTCCCAGAGCAGTTCGGAGAGATTCCTGGAGCAGTCTCATTCTTCAATGGACAGAGCTTCTGAAGGGGAGTTTGGGCACTCCTGCGATTACAAAGTGGGCTCGCCCTCCTACTTAGACAAGCTGCTGTGGAGAGACAACAAACTCCACCATTATTCAGAGCCCAAGCTCATCTTGGACTTGTCGCACTGGAAAAGAGCATCTATTGCGCCCACAGCTGAGCTCACGTTAGAAGAGGAACCGTCAAACCTTTTCCTAGAGATAGCACAGTGGGTGACAAGTACCCAGACAGGCCTCGAATGTCCCAATCCCCTTCCGGAGATTCAGGAGCGGAGTTTGCCATCTTCTCCTCACCATCTCCACAAAGAGTCCAAGGAGGTCGACAGCAAAGGTGACCCTCAGTTTGACTTGGATGTATTTATTTCGAGGGCGTTAAAACTTTGCACAAAGCCAGAGGACCTGCCTGACAACAAATTGAAAGACATCAACGGGGCGTGTCTTGCGGAACACCCGAATGAGATTGTGCAGACAGAGGTGTATCATAAAGAGAGGTGGTAAAATGGAGAAAGAAACATGAACCAGGCTTCTGGTTTTCATGGTTAACTCTAAAAATACTTCTGCTTTTACATATTAATTACCCAATGCTAAATGGCAACAAAGGTTTGATCATACCTGAAATATGTCCGTTCTTTTTCCCACATTATTGAAATGCCTTCATGTTAAGGTTACCATAACCCTAAACCTAAGGTTACTGAAGTTCCCCTTTTGATGCCTTGGGAGTGATCTTAAAAGGAATCCAGAGGTGTGAATGAAATGTTTGGAGTTCTTATATTGCCTTAACGGCCTCGCCTCATTCCTTCAGGGGTATGTTCTGGGCAACAGTCTCCCATGAAGAGGATTTCTAGACAGAAAGGATGCTAAACTGTTAATTTTACAAAGGGGGTCCAAATCCACTTTGTTATGTGACTAATTGGAAGGATCCTGTTTTACATAATTGGGTTTTTAGTGTCATCTTAACTCACATTATTATGGCACTTTTCCCAAGAGCCCAAACATTTCACAGATATTTTTTCCATCACTCTTACAACTTCTTTGCTGGGAGGGCATCTGCGCATTGCACTGCAAAAGTTGAAACGTGATTCATAGATTTGTATCTGGCCTTTCCACCAAGCAAAATAGTATTCAAAGCAGGCTAATGGTAATAAACAAGATTAAAACAAGCTTTATTTTAGCATAGAAATCAAATAGATTAAAATGCCATAGACAAGGTAGAACTCAGATCATCAGATGTTTGGGATTTCAGTTCCCACCCTTCCTGACCATTGGTTTATGGGAGCCAAAGTCCAAATATCAGGATTCTACCTTCTGTGGGCTGGCTGTGGATAATGACAACTCAAGAGTTTGGGGTTAAGTATATATTGTCACTGAACTGAGGGCCCTGTTGGCCTTCATGACCCCTTCCAACTCCATGATTCCATAATTCTATGGGTCATTGGGAACTTAGGAGGTGATATCCGGGAATCCCCCATCTAAGATGTTCCCTAGCAGCTTCACAAGTACTGAGTATAGCAAGATGACCTTGTCATTGCCTTAAAGCTCATCAACGAGAGTTATTTTTTGTTTTTTTAGTATCCAGCAAAGTCAAAAGCAAAATAGAAAAGGTGAGACTTTTTACAAGTTAAATAAAAATTGGCAATGCTGCCAAATTGTGAACTGATGTGAAATGTTATTTTGACTCTGCCTCTGGATTGCTTGTTCAAAAACAATAATTAAGGATTCAATCCTATGCATGTTTAGATAGGAATTTTTTTTATAATATAACATATATTTATAATGTTGAAATATAAAGTCCTTCAACATTATATTCTGTCTAAACATGGGTAGTATTACGCCTTACCCCCAATCTGCTCCTATCAAAATGCTTCTGGCCTTCAAATCCCACCAGCCCTAGTCAAAATGGGGAATGGTCAGGCATGACATGAGCTGCAGGCAAAAACATCTGGAGGAACTCAGGCTGAGAAAGGCTAAAGTAAGCCAAAGGCTTGAATGTTAGTAAGGCCTTTCATGCATCTATTAGGAGTGAAAATAACCTTGAAAAAGAATGGTCACAATTTTTGGTTTCAGAACAGCAGTTTTAGATGTTATTCATACAATTGCACTTATAAGTGTTTCCAGGATTAGCAGACACCCAATGGTCCTTTTGCCACAGGTATTTTGCACTGAAGTGTCCTTGGAAGGTAAAGGACATTTCAAAGAAATATTGTAAATAAATTAATATTCACACAAAGGCTCTGCTGTAGGCTCTATTTTCATTCACATTTCTGAGCACCTTACTACTTAACCAGTTGAGTTTAATTTATATATCGAAGAAGAAATGTTATATACTTCTATTTAATCTGCCAGATCAATGTTTTTTAAGGAAATATTGAAAATGTGTAAATAGTACGCGCTTTTCTAAAGAACACTATGTATTACTTTCTTTGCACCAATTTGATCATTGGGTGATGACATTTCTTTCACCTGCAACTGAAAATCTGTCTTGCTCATTGTTTAACTTTCGAAAAGCTCATGTAATACTTCTGCTGCATCCACAGCTGAGCTAACATCTTTTATTAGGAGTGTTTAGAATGCAGTGTGCAGGCTTTTGACTTCCACGTAGCTCTTTAAAAATGCACACCATGTCCTGAACACTGCTGGCTCCTCATAAAGGATTGCCTGCCTTGTGACTTCCTTGTTTCTTTTTAACCTGTAGGGTTGACAGTGATCCCAAGATCTTGCTTCCCAAGATGATTTGCTATCCCTTAACAGAAAAAAAGAAAAAAGATGTAAGTGACGGGAGAACAAACCACGACATTGTAAACATCGAATCCTCGTAACCAGTATTTCTAGCATTGAGGTTTAGAATTTGACTGCGAGTTTAGCTTTGGAGCATGGGTTGTAACTGACTGTAACGTTCAGCAAAATTCAAATATTGTTGAAATGCATGTACGGAAAAGCTGCACACTGCAACGAGCCACAGTTAACGAACCGCGGCTTGTTGGAAATGCAGTGCAAGCAAACAAGCCTGCTTGTTTCTGCCTGCTTCTGCTGCAGCCAAGCAGGGCTAAGCAATTCAGTGGTGTCTCCAAACATCCCAACCCAAACTCTGGGTTGTTGGGAGAATGAGAGAGACCCCCCCGAGTTGGAACCTTCGGTTAAACATTTCCAGGTTGCTGAGAACCTGCACACTAGCTCGCTTCTGTTTGTCTTTTCAACAACATGCTGCTTGTTAACTGTGGGTGGTTGTGATAGGATAAGTGTATTGGAGAGTTAATGGGAAAAGATGCAGATCTGCATATCTGAATGTCCCCTTTCTCCTTGCAATGCTAGCTTTCCATAGAAGGGGAATTTTTGACCTAGAGGAACATTTAAACATATAATACTTTCAAGTGTTTGAACTATTATCTAGAAAGGGCAAAATGAAAGACCCCCCCCCAAACAATTATTCTAGGCAATTGAGATACCTCAGCTATCACTAACAACAAAATGTTTGCACTTTCCTAGGCCCAAGAGACTTGGATGGAATAGCCCCTAATCTTAATTTGATTTAATGAAAGGAAGACTTCCACCTATTTAGAGTTTAGGAACAGTATATATTTCTATCTTTAAACGTTAATTAAAATATTATTTACATATTTACTTACAACGCACAACCAGTTGGTGGTTTTTTGTGAGTGCATGTACATTCAATGGACCTTGGCCCTGCTAGTTTTACCCTTTTTCATCTCTTTTAAGAAATCTGATGGTGACCCTGGAACATATCAGGGGGCTTCTTGCTTTATCCATCTCCTTTGTTGGTTTGGTGGTTCTCATTGTTTCCTCCGGGGTTGTACAAACCAAGCCCATGGAGAGACATTTCACATTTTTAGTTTGAGGGGAAAAGCTCCAAAGAACTCAGGAGATGGGGCCAGGAAGAGGCCCGGCCTTGTAGAGAATCGCAGAGGGTCAGACTGGAACCTCCTGAATGTTGAATTTGGCCCTGAGTCTGAGGTTCTGCACCCCTGACCTTAGGGAAGAGAGCAGTACGAGGGGCAGGTGGAACCATTCAGAAAAATCCCACTGAGGACATCTTTGTGGAATAAAAGGTTATGGGCTTTTTTCACACTGGCTATTAATTGTTATATCTACTTTCAGTTTCATCACAGCGTTGAGAGCTGAGCTCTATACCAACTGCTCTTCCTTTCCTGTGTTGTTGCTATACAACCTCTAGATGGAGCTGTGCTACAGCAGAGTAGCTCACTTAGACCAGGCAAAACAATACCATTTCCCCCATTCTAATCTAGTACCCCATTTTCCCCATCCTAAAAAAAAGAAGGGCTCTCAAAAAGCAAAGCAAAATGAGAATTGCAACCTCATTGAAAAACAGTCATGAGTAAGGAAGCACGAGCACATGATCGGTGCCTCGTGCAGGAAGTTTGCAAGAGGGAAGGGTGTTTTTCTTGCTTTTCTGTCCCTTCTGACCTGCAAGCAGCTGAGGGTGGCATGCAAGTTTCTCCCTCGCCCCCATTTATCCTCACAGCAATCCTGTAAGGTAGCCTTGAGAGATTCATTCAGAGCAGGGGCCCATGAAGGATGCTCCAACAGTACCCACAAAGCTGTCCCTTGAAAACGAAACAAAAACATTAAACCACCTTCTAAAACAGTTGCCTTCTTTGTCTCCCTTTCAAGCACATAGTCTTGCTCTCTCCCTTCTCCTCCTTTGCCTTGCCATTTCCACCTCCTCCTGGCCTCACCATTTCTCTTTCCTTGCCCTATCTCACACCCCTTTAGCTCACTTTTGACTAGCCAGGCTCCTGCAACAGTAATTAGACATCCTGTTGGATCCGGAAATGTTGGAGAGCTCCAATCCAGGGAACTTCATGAGTAAGTGGAGACCTGAACCTGGGTTTATCTCATCCTAGGACCTAGTCCAACACTCCTCAGCCTGTTGACTTCCGTAGGTTTTCAACTACAATTACAAGTATTCCCAACTATTGTCTGTGCTGGCTGGAGCTGAAGTCCAAACCATCTGGAGTACATCAGGTTGAGGAGAAGGTTGCCCCAACCAGTATACTTCCCCCCCCCCCCACACACACACACATATTAATAGTGGGAAAAAACAATTTGCCTCGATGCAATAGGAGGACTTCATGTAGTCTGGTCTTTGTTTCACCATTGTTTGTGGGCAACTCGTTTTGTAAAAGCTCACTGTGAGGAAGTGGATGGTGGTGGGCTAAGACCTCACATAACGCATGGAGAGACCCATGGTGGCAACTGCAGCGAGTCTTCTATCTAGATGGCTGCTTAGGCACCGGGGAAGGGAAGAGGAGGTGGCAGGAATGCCAAGGGCAGAAGCCATCAACCCAACCCCCAGCATGTCCCGCTGAGGCCCAGTTGTCCTTGGAAAGCCAGCTGGTGCTTCCTTACAAGCTGCAAGGACAGTGGGACACCAGTTCAGCCTCCAGAGTTCCCCATCTGGGACCTCAGGACCCCAGAGCTGGGGCTCCGACTAATCCTATGCCCCGCCCCCTTGGAGAGAAAATATTCTGATATTTTCATCTCTTCATACCTGCTTACATGTACCATTGAAATGCAGCCCCTAAAAGCTGCACAGTTGACTGAGTGAGATTCAACACCCCCTTCCAATGTATTCTCCAAAATGGAAAGAAACTGCACAGCCTTCCTTACATCTTCTCTTGCTTTCTTCTGATGGATTAGTCCTATAAAAGAAAGTGCTCTCTATCCCATGAGATGGGAAGTTATATTGCCCTTTCCCCTCCCAAAGAAATACTTCAGGGAAATAATAACAGTACAAAAATTCTCGGTACAACAAGAAGTCAATATTTATCCATTTGCTTTCTCATATATAGTTTGAATGTCATCATAAATATATCTTGGATGTTATCACTGTGGCTATGAATGTCAAAGAGATAAAATTTGGGGGTGTTTTGCTTCGGAACTGCCATTGCAATGAGGAAATTGAGTTGGCATACCTGAATGGAACCACAACTCCATCTATTTATTTCATAGCACTTGATCATTTTCATGGGGCTTTTGGCCTCCACTCCAATACATAATCAGCTCACACTGTTTCAGATTCCAGTATTATGAAAGCATTTTCAAAAAGGAGAGCGGAAAGTATGGTTTTGTTTTTAGCAAATCACAAGTCAGAATTTCCTCATGTATATAAGCAACAATAAAAGAAACTGAAATAAGCCAGGTCTTTGGCGGATTGCTTTCTTTCCTTTCAGCAATAATGGTTTGTCTGCAGCCATCAATTTCTTTGGTATCGTGCAGTGTGATATGAGAGCCAGTGTGGTTACGAGCACAGGACTGGGGCTCAGGTGATCTGGGTTCTAGGCGACTTTGGGTCAGTCACAGACTTTCACTCCAGCCTACCTTACAGGGTTGTTGTTGTGGGCATAAGATTTAGAGCCGCTTTGGGTTCATTGTAAGAAAAAAGGTGGGATAGAAATCGAATAAATCTAATATATAATGATGGATAAATGAGCCATGATTTCAAACTGTTTTCCAGGGAACCGTGTGGCTCCTTGGAAGCTGTTTGGAATTCCTCCGTAAGAAGAAGTAAAAAAAAAAAGCAACCTGCTTTCCTGAAAGACACGGTGCTTCCAGAGGAGACATTGATCATGCTCGCCATGAACGGCTTGCACCGCAGTGCAAGCGATCTCCTGAGACACCCCTTCCCACAACACTTGGCCCTGTAGAAGAACATTTGGACCAGGGCAACCCAGAGTATGGCCTGAAGACATCCACCACACTGAAGCTAAGCAGGACTGGGGCTGGCCTGAGCATGGCGGGGAGACACCCAGGAACTGCTTGTGGCCACCCTGAATTCCAAAGTGAGAGAAAGGTTGGATATAAATATAATGAATAAATAAACCCTTTGACGAGCTGCTTTGGCTGCCTTCTCTGGCCAATATGGGTCCTCAGCACATCCAGAATTTCAGCATGAACCAAAGGATGGGGGCCCTTTTGTCCTGGACGGCCCTGTCAGTCTTTCTCTCCCGCAGTGGCAAATGCTGTGGTGCGTGTGTATGTTTGGCAGGGCTCTTCGCAGCATCCACTGCAGGCCATCCTGGTTGCAGTGAAGGCGAGCATGGCTCGGTTTGCTGCTGCTGCTCCTTTGCTGCCTGAATTGGGGGCTTCACCTTGCCTCACGAGACATCCAGCCCTCCGAAGAGCGGTCCATCTGAAAGCACCATAATGACTGCTATTCCCCTGCAATGTGCAGGGATCCAGCCTGTGTGACCTTGATGAGACTTAGGAGGTCTGAGCAGTAGCTTGATGGGACACCAACAAAGAACTTTATGGAAATATCCTTGAGTTCCTTTAGGGGATCCCCTCACTTCTGAGTCAAGGGGTACATCTCAGCAAGGGGTGCAGATCCAGGAGAGGCAGCAAGTGTGCTAATGTTCTCCAAGCCCAGAGCTTCTTCAGACCTGTTGACTTAAGGTAGCTGCATGCCCTACTTTACAAAGGATGCGCCTCTATTTGAAGGGCTCTCAAATCCAGTCCAAGTCTGGCTTAAAGAGTAAAGAAAAAGCCACCAAATAAAGGGGTTTGGGGATCTTGAAGCTGTCAATCCACAATTAGCATCTAGACAAAAAACCTGGGCACTGTCTTTCCCACTAGGATGAAACGGATTGCATTTCAGTTTGAAAGATGAGAAACATTTCTGAACATGCAGCTATTGTTTAAACTACTATATGCAAAGAGCATGTAAATCAATGTCCTTTACTTTTTGATGATGAGTTTTCCCTTTTTGGGTAGCACATTAAGGCACTGCCCCACGTCTAATCTCTGTCTGGGAACGGAAAGGGGTGGGGGAGAACCAGAGAGGCACCCCCAGAACGAATGTATGTTGGGGTGCTGGCTTGCTGGGAATCAGACTTTCCTTTCCTAATCTGGCACTCCTTATGGGGGCTGGACGCTGGACTAGAGGGTGGACTTTGCAGGCTGGATGGGGCAGCTTGGTGGGCCAGATTTTGCCCATAGGACAAAAGTTTCCCATGCATGAAAACCTTTGCTTGCTTCTATGCCAAATTTCCCACCTTGACCTCTTCCCACCTGCTTTTCTTTTCTCCCTTCTTTTCTCTTCCTAGTAAAGGTATTTTCTGAGGAAAATAAAGGCAGCCGAACTCACTGCTTTCCCCCATAAAAATGAAACTGGCCATGAGTTCCTGGAATATATTCAGTTATATTTTCAGCATGCAGAGGGAGGGAGCAATAGAAGTCTTGCTTTTCCATGTCTCTCTAATAATCTATTTTCATTCTCTAACAGCTGCCAAGCTGCTTGCCTATTATCTAAAGCATTTCAGGGACATGAAAGCCATTCGCTTCAATATCAGGGCAGATAAAAGGAAGAACATCGTACTAAAACTGCAGCTCACAATAAGGCTCAGGATGGTCATTTCAGGATAAGAAGGAGTTTTAATTAAAGTGCAACATATGCTTTTTGCAATACATATTTATTATGTCTGCTGTTGTATCAAATCTGCCTTATTAAATTACATAGAGCTCAGCACTTACATTTGACAATCAAAAATCAATTTATACACTACCACCAGGGTGATGTTAAGCACCTAAAATAGCTGAGGCACGGCCCCAAATTGCGCTTGCTTAAAAATTACAGTCCATGAATTGAACACTCTTCCTTTATCTTTCATACCCAAATACAGATGGAGAGGATGGAGCACTAGGGACAAAAACTGCATGGCACCTTCAAACTAAACATAGCAAACTAGCAAAGGAGAGTGTGGGAATTTACCGCAAGTTATACTAAGCTGCAGTCTAGGGGCACCAGACACAGACTGTAGGACTGGAGAAGATTCCTTTGCTGCTCCTGGTTCCCAGAAATGCCGAAGGAGCTACTATGTAGGGAAGTAGTTTATGGGATTTTAGAACATGTGTCTAGTGAGTAAGTTCTAATTTCAACATCGAATAGTGCAATATAAAACTTCCAGCAAGCTCACCATCACACAAGTCTTACAGCACAATGCTATGGTGACTAAACAGAGCATATGATCACAAGGTTCTTCAGAGTCCAAACTCTGTCCTTGGAAATTTGCTCGAAGGTTGGACCTAGGCCTCTAGGTCCTAGAACACCATGCCTGCCCCTTTGCAGCTGGTGCAGAAAGAAGTGTCGTGATACATTTAGAAGTGGGGAGTCCCTTCATGTTAGTCAGAGCCACACCTCAAAGCTACACTCCCAAGTCACACCTATTTTTGAGAGCCACCTATGATTATACAGTAAAAATGCGTTTGGTCACTTCGTTTGAATTTCTGTTGAGTAATGAATGCGTGATGAGGGTATCCCTTTTCAAGGTGAAACAATGACAACTTCTAGAAGTTACTTCTTGTTATTTATTATGAATTATTATTCTTATTCATATCCTGCTCTCCGGACAAAAAACTCTGAGTGGCTTATGTGGAATTAATAAGGCAGTCCCTGCTCACAGGCTTTGTATCTAAAAACATGACATACAAGAAGAAAGGGATGGGGAGGGAAGAGGAAAAAAGGAAACCCAGGCACTAATTGCCCACACTTATAGAAACATACATTGTTCTATTCTTCCAAGAGCAGCAGTCTGAATCAAGCATCACTGTTTGGTTTAATTTTCTTCTCCCTCTGCAACCACTGCCTTTGTGTGTGTGTGTATATGTGGGAGATCCTCTGAGTCCAGAGTTTAGGGGTTCCAGTTTCTCAAAATATCCCTTAATCTTTTATTGTGGTCTCGCGGGATCCTCATTAAACCCACATTAAATCCACATTAAATAGCCTAACTGAAGTAAGAAGAACTTAAAGCTATTACGAAGTCATGGATAATTTTCCCCATTGATGCCAGTGAATATACTCCACTTACAATGCTTTTATTCTACCGCAGCCATTATTTCCCCAACGAAACCAGCAAAATTAAGTCCCTTGTGAGGTGGAGGGGAATGAACATTGACCCTGGTTTCAGCGACACCTCCCAAGGGCCCCTCCAAAATAATTGGGGGTGCTCCAAGGGCCCCCCTGTACTATACCCTTTCTGCTGGATGTGTCTTTGGGGAGCTGGAAGGAGAGGAGGCAGGCTTTGGCGGCACACGGTGTGTCCTAGCGGAGCCTCAGGCTCCTTCCTGCCTGCCTCCCAGCAGAACTTCCAGACCATCTCAGTGCCCAGCATGGTGGGAGGAATGCAAAGGGGGGCCATCCCCTCCTTCCTCCCCAGGCCCACCATGCATAGGATGCCTGTAATCCTCCAAGTTTTAAGCAGAAACAGGCAGGCTCATTGAACTGTACCTTGAACACCCCAAAATGCATAGTTGGATACTTTTATTACAGCCAACCAAAATTCATAATACAGGTATTGGCCAACTGTGAATTTTTGTTTTTATTTCTCATGGGCCAGCATGGCTACCTTTGCTTTGGGTTGTTTATTTTTCAAGTTACCAATTTACAAGTCTCCACATTCTCTTTAAAGCCAGACACTGGAACTACCATCCATGCGGAGGAGGCAGGTTGCCCTTCTGAACACACTCACTAAGAAGCAAGATTCCAGTTCTACATACACTTTGTTGTTCAGTCGCAAAGTCGCATCCAACTTTTTGCAACGCCATGGACAACATTCCTCCAGACTCTCCTGTCCTCCACCATCCCCCGGAGTCCACCCATCCCCACACCCTCCTCCCCAGTGACCCCATCCAGCCACCTCATCCTCTGCCATCCCCTTCTTTTGTCGTCAATCGTTCGCAGCATCAGGGTCTTCTCCAATGAGACCTTCCTTCTTACTAGGTGGCCAAAGTATTTGAGCTTCAGCTTCAGTGTAGGTCCTTCTAATCCTTTGAACGTCTTTGCCTATTCACAGGTCGCTCTCTCTCCACTCCCAGCTGTTTCTCTGCCGCACACAATTCCCTGTACCATCTCAGCTACCTTTCGCCACCCCATAGGTCTCTATAGGTTGCAGGAGGCAAAGCCAGTCAGGTCCTTTAGCCTTCTGAGGCAGAAAATCCTGCAAACACCCATCTGCTTCGCTGGTACTGAAAATGCAATTAAAAACTAATCAATTAAATGATAAACAAAGACCTGCTTTTCCACATCTCCGGTCAGCTGTCTCAAGCAGCATCCTATTACTGGAAAGTGTGCCTTCGTTGAGTGCACTGGATTTTAGGGGGTTAAAAAAGCCCAGTGCCTTAGGCAGAGGGATTCAAGGGGGTCACCGCAGGAAGAAGAGCACCTGTGGGCATAAAACCCGCTAGTCCAGGGAGATCCGGGACAACAGGGAGGACCAGAGCCCCTGGATCTCGGCTGCAGCCAGTGCCCATGCACGGCAGGGCGGGGCGGGCAGGTGGCCTTCCAGAGATTCGGGGCTCCAGATGAAAAACTCGGGAGTCGAGCCCGGGAAGGCTGCCAGCCGCATCGCATCGCCTCTGCCCGCGGGGCTCCCGCAGCATCCCTATCCCTATCCCTGGCCCTGGCCCTGGCCCTGGCCCTGACTCAGGCTCAGGCCCGCACCTGCATCCCACGCGGTCCCTTTGAAGACACGGATTCTTGCGAGCGCACACCGATTGGCTGCTTCCGCCAACTGCTTAGCGTATTTAAATACCTCCCCCGCCCCTCGCTATCGCCTCTTTCCTAAGCGATCCGTTCTCCGCGGCGAGGGCCCCAAACGCGAGCGGCACAGAGCTATTGGCTGCAGGTGGCAAGCGGGTTACTTCTCATTGGCCAAGACATGTTGCCACTCACCCGGGGAAGCTCCGCCTCCTGAGGTGTCCCGCCCTGCCTCCGCCTTGCGTGCTTCATTCACCGCTGTGGCCTGGAGGAGGAAGGAGCTTTTGGTGGGGGGTGCGTGAGGTTGTAGCCTAGCATCACCTAAGCCCAGCCTTACAACAAAGAGCTGGAGGCGGCGGCGGCAGCGGCAGAAGCAGCCCTTCCCTGGTAACGATTTTTCTTTTACCAGCATTGCTATCTATACGCCTTATGATTCCCCCTTATAATCTCAGTAGATTTATTTTTATTTTCTTCCTGACTGTGTTCCTCTTCTATGCCTCTTCCTTCTGTACCGCACCCCTGGCCTCTCTTCTGGAACATAGTATTTATGAGGTGGGAACTAAGTCAAGGAATCCGCCCTAACAAACGCTCAATTCAGGGTGTTTCTCGTGTGTTTGGAGTAAGCGCATAATTAAACTACAACCTCTGCTAGTAGTCATCATCTTTATAGGAGCTACTGATTTCTTGCTTGTTTAAAGCAGCGTTTTGATTATCTGCAGCTTATAGGGTCTCTATAAATACTGGGATTGCTTATTTGTAGGCCCTCCTCTGATGTAGGATGCTAGTGGGATTTGGCTCTCGCTGAGCAGATAGTTAATTCGCCCATGTTTAGGAATGGTGATTTTCTGTGTCTTCGATGTGAAGCTGCGACGAAATAATTGGTCCTTAAATGACTCAATTAAGACTCAAACAGATTTTCCCTTAGGGGGGATGATTCTTCCTTCTGCTCAGAGCAATGGATTTATCTTTCACTCGCCTCCTTTTTCAAATTATTAGTTCTGCAGTGGGGACAGATCCCTTTCTTGTAGGCTGCTGTTGATGTGTTATGCTATTTGTTATATCTTCAAGTCATCTGGACAGTCTCCAACTGGAGGGAAACCAGTTGAATTCGGTGTGTGCACGTTTAAGACAGGTGGGAGATTATTGGGGGGAACCTTCACACTGTTAGGAGTGAAACGAAGCAGCTGGACAAGTTATGAACGCGAGGGGCAGTCGATCACAGGGCAAAGCCAGTGAGAATCGCTCCTCTAAAGTTTTAAATGAGCCTTCCGGATGCAATTTGCGTATTTCTGCACATCCAGCCCTTAGAGCGAGCTGTTCGCTGTGCCAGCTCCTGGCCTGAAATGACCCTAAAAGCCAGGAAGTGAATGTTTCAAACTCAGGAACCGGCATTTTGACTCCGTGCTGCTGTTCTCAACATGGAAATTCTTTTGTGACAGCTTTGGCAACAACCGTGGAACCAAGTCATGGGAATCTTGTTGCCTGCACATGCATTGCTTGCGCTCTTGAGCGCACACGTGTGCATAGGCCCACACATGTGTGTATGCATGTAGAACCTGGAAAGGGGGAAATCAATGTGCTGCAACAGGGGACTTCTAGAATCACCACCATTATAAAATATCCTCCGCAAGTTTATTTAAATGTGCAAATGCATATTAAATAAGATAATTTATGGGTATTTATTTGGTAACTTTCTCTCTTGGTCCTCTGTTCATGGCTCATCGGGATATAATTTCTTACTGCATGTTTGAGGGCAACCTGCATACATTGCTTGGGACTTGGAAGTCCTCAGAGCTAGGACTCTAAAGAAGTCTACCAAGAGCAGAATTGGGACTGCCTGCTTTGCAACCTGCAGGAAGAGAAATTGCCTCTCCAAGGTTAGAAATCTGCCTCGGCGAGAAGGCCAAGTGCTGTGCTGGGGGCGCAAGGGAGGAGGTTTGAGCTGATGGCTTGCATCTTATCCAAATAGTGCCCCAGCCTCCTTCCATCTCCCTCCGCCACCCACAGGCTGGGCAGCTGAGAACATCAGTACACCTGAAGCATCTGACAGAGAAATCACCTTTACATGGCACTGGATTCATGTAAGCCACCGCGACTCCGTGTTACACCTAGCAGGGCGGATAAAAGTCATTTTTAATCAAAACAATCAGATTTTGACAATTTAAATTGGATTTTTGATTCAAATTGGTTAGTTTGTTTTTTAAATAAAATGGTTTTTGGGAAAAATCTACCTAAAGATAGTTATTTGTTTAAGAGATATTTTGGTCCAAAGATTATTCATCATGAAATAAGGATTCGTTTTTAATTATGTAGCATGAGACTGTATATTCATGTATTGTTTAATTTTTTTCATAAATGAATTCTGTTAATACATTCACAATGTCATGCTCTTCCAGAGGTTTCTGTATGATTATTGGGCAGTTTTTCTGTTTAGAAGATGATATTGCAGGTGCTTGGTTTTGCAGTTCTCAAAAGTGAATTTGTGTCTGCAGATGTGCCTCTTCTTCACAGCAAAATGTTATAAAATAAATATACAGGGTTGAGAAAAAGACCTTAATTCCATTGTTCCTTTACAAAACTATGTATACAGAATCAACCTCTTAGCTCAGGCTATGTTTGTTTATTATTTATTTAATTTATATTCTCCTTTAATTAGTCAGATTACAGAAAAAAATCAATGACTAGAAGAAGATTGTTGGGAGTGGAATAGATCTGCACAAGAAGCTAAGTGTGAGGAGGGAGGGGCAAGCAGCAAAAATGAAAATGAGACCCCTTGAGAAGAATACTCCACAAGTCTTTGGATTTTTTTGTGTGTATACCCTGAGGTTTACCATTTTACAGTGGTACCACGGCTCACGAACGTTTTGGTTCATGACCAAATTGAGTTGGGAACAAAAATTTCATGACAATTTTGACGTGGGTCGCGAACTCCGCATTGGGTGGTGACCAAGATCGCAGCCATCTCCCCTCCCCCAGAGTGGGGGGGGGCGGCCATGATCGCAGCTGCGTTCGTGCAGGGAAGACGTGCGTGATCACAGGCACACTCCTGCGGGAAAGACGGGCGCAATCTTAGCCATCTCCCCCTCCAACCAGCATGATCGTGGCCGAGAGGGGAGATGGCCGCAATCGTGCTGGGGGCGGGGGGGG
>JAIXND010000762.1:8188559-8265879 GCA_023646645.1 Varanus salvator macromaculatus
GGGGGGGGGGGGGGGAGATGACTGCGATCTTTGTTGTTCTTTGTCACTTTGCTTCACATTTTTCTGATTAAAAAAAATAGTTACAGAACGGATTAACCTTATTCACATTGGACCTTATGGGGAAATTTAACTTGGCTCACGACCGTTTTGGATCTCGACCAGAGTCCTGGATTGGATCAAGTTCGTGAGGCAAGGTACCACTCTTTTTCCCCTGGAAGATGAAACCTATAATGGCAGCAGGCCATCAAAGAGACCCGTTTTGGGAATATTTTAATGGTGTTCCACTACCTATGGGTAAGGCATGCATGCAGGCAGATTAGGAAAAAACCATGATTTAAATCCAGTCTTATGGACTAGTGATTTAAATCAAATCCACCCTGACACCCAGTTCAGTCTTCTCTACTCCCAATAGCACATCCAGCCCTTTGCCAGTAGCATCCAGATGCCAGGATCTCAGGTTCAGGGCCTTGTGACCTGATCTTTTGCACTGGAGATGCCAGGGATTATGCCCGGCTCCTTTTGCAAGCAATGCAGGTGCTTGGCCTCTTGCAGACGGTCAAGAGGTAGTTCTGGTTAAGTCATGCCCTCTCTCTGCTTGTACTTATGGAGTGGCTCAGTTGCTGCTGCTGGATGACCCGTAGGCTTCTTCACAGAATGATTCGCCTTGCTTCTTCCATCTGGCAAGATGTGTTACGGAGGGTGCTAGTTGGTCCAAGAGGCACTGCATGTGGAAGAGGCTTTGCTGTGGGGTTTGTGACTTGGTGACCCCCTAAGCTTGAACACTGCTTGTCATCAATATATTGTGGCCAGCTTGGGCCCTTGGGAAGGGGAAGGTCTCCAAATATGTGGCAGCCACAGCATTCGGCTGCTGAGTTGAGTTGCAAGTTTTGCAGGCCTGCGTTGTGGCTTTCTCCAGCCTTGATTCAGTATTGGGATGGAGAGGCATCTAATACACACAACCACATCTGCCTTTCCTTCCATCCTCCCCTGTAATCTTTGAAATGTCACATGATATGGCAAGCAGAGCCATTAATGAATGGCCAGGCAACTCCTGGAGTCTTGGCTGGAGTCCCCAGTGTGGGTGCCTTCCTCCGTACCGGTTGCTCTCACTTGACCCTGTCCCTGGGCGGGGGGCTGCTAAGGGTTTGGGGATGACAGAGATTGGAGATAACAAGAAACATTCCCATTAGCAGCTCCCCATCCTGGTGGGTCGTGGATAATATGGGGACTCTTGGCTATTCATGTGACTTAACAATTAGGGTCTCACTAGACAAGGAACATACTATTTTTTCTGCTGTTTGTTTTGTTTTCTTGAGTATTTTAAAAATCAAACACTAGTGTGGTTTTTTGGGCAAAAAGCCGCAGTGGGGCATTTTTAGGAGGAAAAGGAATGTCGGAAAAGGGAATGTCGGAAGGCATTTTTGCCAGCCTTCCTCCTCAGTTAATGGAATGCCTCCCCCAACCATGATCTCCCTGGACACGAGATTCAACCTCGGAGCCTTCCTCTGAGTGCCAGCTTTGAAAAAGGCTTCTTGGATGGCAGCCGAGGAGCAGTGCCTCCCCTTGGAATGATCTCCCCAGTGAGGCCTGCCTGGTGCCAGCTTTGTCATCCCTTTGGTGCTAGGTTAAAAAGCCGTCAGTGTCAAGGCACATGAAGACAAATGAAGATATTTAATGGCACCCAGTGTCTGTGTCAAGTCTATTGTTTTAGATGTTACAATTGGCTTGTTTTAATCATCTGCTATAAACTCCTCGGCGACCTTCAGCTATTGGATAATATAGAACAAAATAATAAAGCAAATTTACAGTCTGAAGCTTTCATGACTGTATTTTATTTTTTTAAGCTGAGGACAAGGTACATGTGATAGGGTATGTTTGCACCTAATGATAAAGCAGGCATCCTGTCCTATAAAGCCCTACTGTGAATGAGCTACATGTTCTGTTCCTTTTCCTGCTCTTTGGCTGAGTAAGCAACAAATTAGTGTGATATCAAAGCCAAGCTGATGGTCTATTGTATCTAACCAAGCTATGATTGAGAAGACAAGCCCTGATTCAAAGAGGGCTTGTGATCACAGAGTCTAACTGGGAAGGAATGAACTTAAAAATTGAGAGGCAGCCAGAACGTAAAGCACTGAGGTCATGCAAACATTGGCCAGTCTCCAATTTCGCTGTTTCTCTGGTTCTATTTTGGACCAGCTGAAGCTTCTGCGTTGTTTAAAAAGGCACCTATAATGTATTACAGTAATCCAAATAAAGTGTTACCAGAACATGAATGCTATAACTATAGCCAGGCCATCTCCGTCCAGATAGGGTGTAGTTAGTGTCTCAGCCTAAGCAGATAAAAGGTGCTCTGCGTTACCGAGGCCACCTGTGCCTCCAGTGGTGTGCTGGGCCCAAGAGCACCCCCTGGATTACACGCCTGATCCTTTAGGGAAAGTACAGTCTTCTCCAAGAACTTGGTGGAAGACCCACCTACTAACATTTCATACGAGATTCTGTCCCTGGTCACCTAGAGACACATTCTGCTCACCATAGAAGATTAGCTTAGTGCAGTAGACAATCCGGACGGAAGGCTGTCTTGGATGTACACTTTGCAGGTCGTGTGTGTGTGTGTGTGTGATGCTCCTAGTGTCTCTCCTTACTAAGTATCTGTAGGCTGGAGCAGTATTCAGAGAAGTGTTATTAAAAGTGTAACCTGACTCTTTGTAGGGTTCCTAATTTGTTTGATAGGGAGTACTTCACAGCAAGCAAACCAAAGTAGTATGCCAGACTGCCCTAGAGTGTGGTTGCCTGTTGCTCTTCAATGCATGATGGAGGAAGCAACTCTACATGGGGCTGCGTGGGGCTGCCCTTGAAGACAGTCCAGATACTTCAG
This sequence comes from Varanus salvator macromaculatus, assembly GCA_023646645.1. Classification (NCBI taxonomy): domain Eukaryota; kingdom Metazoa; phylum Chordata; class Lepidosauria; order Squamata; family Varanidae; genus Varanus; species Varanus salvator. The sequence continues at coordinate 8,191,435 of JAIXND010000762.1, forward strand.
ATGGTGCAAAATAGAGCTGCCAGGATGCTGTCGGGGACTGGTCGTTATTCTCATATAACCCCAGTCCTCCATCAGCTCCATTGGCTTTATTACCTATAAAGGCCTAAACAGCTTGGGACCAGGATACCTGAAGGAACGCCTTTTTCCCTACATGCCCTCCCACCCCCTAAGATTGGCAGCAGAGACCCTCCTCCGGGAACCCTCTTTGAAAGAAGTCAGGAGACAGAGTACTCTGAGGCGGGCCTTCTCTGTGGTGGCACCCTGACTATGGAATGCGCTCCCTAGAGAGGTCTGCCTGGCGCTGTCATTATGTTTTTCAGCGCCTTTTTGTTTGGCCAATATTTTAACACATAATTTTAATTGTGAAATGACTTATTTAATTTATTTTAAATAGTTAATTTATCTTATTTTATTGAAGTCTGAAATAATGTTGTAAGCCATCCAGAGATGACAGTAATGGATGGCCTACACATTTTTAAAATAAATAAGTAAAACGTGTGGCCTTCCAGATAGTTTGGCCTTCAGCTCCCATCAGCCCTAGCCAGAATAGCCAGCAGTGAGGCATGATGGGAGTTGCAGGCCAAAACAGTGAAAGGTCTACAGGCTGCCCATTCCTGGCTTATAATACATTTCTGATGTCTTGGAACAAAATGCCTGTTCCTGTATTGAGGTTTTACATTACAATCTTAGGGAAATGCCTTTCTCTCTCTTCTGCTGCTGCAGGACAATAATTGGAGGAATTAAATGGAATCTAACATGCAGAAGGAAATTCTGTGTGTGTATTTGAAACAGAGCCATAATGCATCGACCAGCTTCTGTTCGGAAATTGCCACTTTAATTAATGGGAGGCTGCTTTATCTCTTCTAAAGCAATGAGCCAGTCTAGCCTGTCTCCAGCTGATGAAGATGCAGTTATTTTTAATAAAAAGGGAGAGTGTGCAATTCTCTGGTTCACGTTGCTTGTTCCACTGAACATAAAGTCATTCCTGCTGCCTGTAGATTAGGGCTAGTGTCTGGTCTGTGCCACTTTAGATCGCTTATTGGAGGCTGACATGATTAAAAGCTCTTACAATTTTTAAAGGTGCTTTATTTCAAGGCATTTCCTCAGCTCTTCAGTTGAAAGGGCTCTCAGAGTTGCTTACAGAAAAATAGCAAGGAAGACTAATGCTGTTCTCAGGCTTCCAACCTAAAAAACAGGTCACAAAAAGGGATGGGGAGAGAAGAGGGGAAAGGGAAACTGAGGTAGCAGTTCTTAAAGTTCTAAAGATTTTATTGCAGCCAGTGAACACACTTGAAGGAGGACTGAAGCTGATTCCCTTTTCTCCTTCTGCCGTAGCCTAATGGAATGGCTGCTGCTGGTGACAGTTGAGGGAGAGTCAAATGAAGCTGGTGTCTCAGCAGAGTGAGAGTCAAATGAAGCTGGTGTCTCAGCAGAGTGAGAGTCAAATGAAGTTGGTACCTCAGCAGAGTGACTGCACTTCAAATCTCTGCCTCTGTAACCTGATGGAATAGTACCTCTGGGTACATGAAATCTATGGCAAATCTAGGGCTTAAAATAGTAACATCATGGTAGGATGTGGGTTACTGCTTGTAAAATGCTCATCATTGTGATGTGTGGAAAGAAGGAAGACCTCAGTGTAGAACGGTGGTGGGCAACTTGTGGCCCTTCAGATGTTTTGGCCTGCAATTCCCATCAGCCCAAGCCAGTGTAGCCAGTGATGAGAATTTGTGGAAGTTGTAGGTCAAAGCATCAGGAGGGCTCCTGGAATAAAAGGTCCTGGTAGTCAGGATGTGTATCATTTAATGATAGTCCATTATTTGGGAAATAAAGGGCTAGTCAGCTTTTTCTTAGCAAACGGCAATTTGTGGAGAGGTCCTTTGTGGAACTGGTAATTTGTGGGTCGTGTGGGACTGTCAGAGCAGAGGCGGGGCTGCTGTACAAACGGTCGCCTCTCCTGAAGTTGTGTTTTATGCCAGCCCGTGTGCTGTTTTCTTCCTGAACTCCAGCTCCTCACTACAGGTGAGCAAGATATACCTGTGCATTCTGTACTGGGTCTGTCTGAGCAACAGGCAGGGATGGTAGATGGTGTTTCTTCCCACACAGTATGTCCCCACGATTGCCCATAAGCAAGAATGCATTCTTGGAAAGCCTCGCAGTTCTGGTTGCTCTCCAAGGGCTGTTCCATGCTGCCAGCCTTCTCCATGCATATACACCTGCCCTCTGTGAACCTACTGCTGTATTTAGCCTCTTTGCATGGGATCAGCTCAAACCCCTGGCAGGAGGAGTCTTATTCTCAGCAGTGTGCTGGCCTGGTGGGAAGAGGGTGTGACAGAAAGAGAAGAAAAGGGATTGGGCTGTTCCAGCCCTGCCCACAGCTGGGTTTGGCCTGCCTCTTGTCTGCAGAACCTTCCCTGTGTGCATAGTAAAATGCGGTGCGCTGCTTATGTACAGTATATATTATCTCTTAGGATATAATAGAACATTATGTCATTCTTAATACTTATGCATGTTCTTCAATGCAGGTGTCCCAAATGCCTATATATCTGTCTGTTTATAGATTACACCATAAGGCCATCTCTTCAAAAACTGAAAGTTTCATTTCTCCACTCATTGTATTATTATGGATAATGGTTATCTTTCCAGTGTTGTAATACAGGCGGTCCCTCTGTTACGAATGAGTTTCATTCCTGAGAAAACAGAAATTTGTCTTTCAGTTGAATTTGTATGTAAGTCAGATCACACATAGCTTTCCCTCCACATTCATGGGGGGTGAGGGGACTTGCAAGTACTGTGAATATCTCTACCCCACCCCTCCAAACTCATAAGTTCCACCTGTGAGGATCAGGGGGTGATTAGTCCCACAAGTGTCTGCGGAGCAAGGTGCTCCTCGGTGGACATACAGCTGGGAAGCAAGCGTGCACTACAACTGAAGGGCCTGGAGACGTGCATAAAAGACACCTTCACGCTGCTGCTCTTGGCCACAGCAACACAAGCTGTCCCCAGGACTCGTGCTTTGGCTCCAAGAAAACCCATGCCTTGTTCCTCCCTCCCTCCCTCCCTCCTCATAGACCCTGCTGTGCTCCCTTCCTGCTCTTCCTGTCCTTCCTCTGAGTAGGCCCAGCCTTGCTCCAACTGCTCCTACTTTCGCTGCATCGACTCACCGGGTAAACCAACCTCACAACTGTGCTCTGCCTCTCTCACTCTCTGTGTGAAATCTGACTGCTCTCTGTGCTTTCCACCTGGGACTGCTGACTTGCCTCTAGCCTTCTGGCCCGTTAGTGAAGCTCCGGACTCTGCTTGAGTTCGTGCCCTGGGCCCGGTGTTCTGCCCGTTTCTGCCACTGCCCGGTCCTCATACTTCCTCTTTGCAGCAAGGAAATGCCCGAAGGATTTCCCTCTCTGGATGGGCAGGGCAAGAAGGCATGCTTGGGAGGGGGCCCCTCCCTCCTTTCATGTCCTCTCTTTGTACTGATGCTTTGGCAGCCCTCCCTCCTCCTTTGCTTCCTCTCTCTCTCTATTTTCTGCTGTGATTTTTAAAAATTAATAGGCTTTATGTTCATTTGCTTGTAAGTACAGGTTGCTAGTAACTTGGGCTCTGCCTGTATTAGTCTTTTCGTTGTCAAAAGCGTGTGGAAAATTCATTGATCTCACATTAAATTCCAAGAGATAGGAAGAAAATTCAAAAGGAGATGTGTACCCTTGAATATTAAAGGATTTTCCATCACAAGCTTTATCCAAATTATTCCTTCCTCCAAAAAGGAAGCTTCTCTAATGCATAAAGTAGGTAGATGCAGTTCTTGCTGTGTAACACACACACGGTCTTGCTGTTGGAAAACATTTGCTTCTAGATAAGCGCCTTTGAGTGGTGCTAACGATTAGTTTGAGCTGGCCAACTGCCCCTCTGATAAGAAGCCTGCTTGTGTGGACTAGCCGTCATCCTGGCTGCAGGCTTCCACATGCCCAAAAGTATTGGCTACCTGAAGTCAAGCTGGCTTGTCTGGATCGCTAAGCTGACAGGGGATTGTCTTCTGGTCTTACTGAAAGGAAAACACTTTTGTGGGGAAAGAAAGATGTGTGCAAATTGTTCTGAATCTGAGTGGCATCTTGAAGCCATTTGGTTCTTATTTTATCTCCTAGCCCATCCTGGAGTCGAAACGTGGGTTTCATTTTTCAAAAGGAACGTGAGAAAAGAGAGATGCACTAAAGTTTTTCCATCATGAATCTTCGAACAGGAGTTGGAACACAGGCAATTTCATTGGGCTAGTCCGCCCGATCATATGGGGCACAGTGAGGTCGCACCTGTCCACACAATCCATGGCCTCTGCTATCCTATGTGTCCGTGGTATCTCTGAAGAGGCCTATACCTGTAATATCCAATAGGTAATAATTGTATTTATTTATTTAAACCATTTTTATGCCGCCCCATTCGCAAAAAGCCTCAGGGCGGCTTACAACATCAATAAACAAACACAAATAAACAGCCATATGATCAGACTTAAAAAACTGGAAACATCTTGGCATGTACATAAAAACCCAATAAATACAATTCATCAATTAACAATTAAAATAAGTTTTAAATAAAAAGGTCTTGGCCTGGCGCCGAAAAACAAATAAGGACAGCACCAGGCGGACCTCCCTGGGGAGCGCATTCCATAGGTGGGGCGCCACCGCAGAGAAGGCCCTCCTCCGGGTACTCACCCTCCTAATATCTTTCATGGAGGGTTCCTGGAGGAGGGCATCAGCTGCCGATCTCAAGGGGCAGGAGGGCATATAAGGACACAAGCGCTCCTTTAGATAACCAGGTTCCAAGCCGTTAAGGGCTTTATAGGTGATAACCAACACCTTGAATTGGGCCCGGACTTCAATGGGGAGCCGGTGAAGCTGACGGAGAACTGGGGTTATATGAGAACAATGCCCAGACCCCGTCAGCAGCCTGGCAGCTCTATTTTGCACCAACTGAAGTATCCAGACCGTCTTCAAGGGCAGCCCCACGTAGAATGTGTTATAGAGGTCTAATCGGGAAGTTACCAGTGCATGTGTCACTGTCGCCAGGCAATCGTTCTCCAGGTAGGGATGCAGCTGATGGATCAGCCAAAGCTGAAGGAAAGCGCTCCTCGCCACCGCTGTCACCTGAGCTTCTAATGACAGCTCAGGGTCGAGGAGCACTCCCAAGCTGCGGACCTTGTCCCTAAGAGGGAGTGCAACCCCATTGAGGACAAGGTCCAGGTCCCCCGCCCCGAAGCCCAAACCACCTACCAACAGGACCTCCGTCTTATCTGGATTGAGCTTCAGTTTTTTGGCCCTCATCCAGCCCATTACCTCGGCCAGGCACTGGTTCAGTACAGCCACCGCCTCACCTGGATTGGTGGAAAACGAGAGGTAGAGCTGGGTATCATCAGCGTACTGATGATTCCTCAGCCCACACCTTCTAATGCCCTCTCCCAGCGGTTTCATGTAGATGTAGAATAGCAAGGGGGACAAAATGGACCCCTGCAGTACCCAATGGCATAGCTGCCATGGCGCAGAGTCATAGTCCCCCAGCACCAGCTTCTGGAATCAGCCATTGAGATATGAGCGGAATCATTGCCAAGCAGTGCCTCCTACTCCCAATCCCAGTTGCCTATCCAGAAGGATACCATGGTCAATGGTATCGAAAGCCGCTGAGAGGTCCAGGAGGACCAACAGGGACGCACTCCCCCCGTCTCTCTCCCTGCACAGGTCCCTGTATGGTGGATTGTACAGGAATGAACTACATTGGAGGTGTAAAATTCAGGCCTGGGGTCCACTCTGGCCTTGTAGGGACCTAGTGAGCTCCCTGGGTTCTCCAGATGGACACATCCCCTTCCCCAGATTTCGTGAAGGTTTGAAGGTTGAAGATCTCCTATGGCTTAGTTACTGGCAGTTGAGAGCTTTGAGCTGAAATGTGCCAGCATTTTTGGCCCTGCTCATTTTGCCCCACCCACTGCTCAGTGCTGTAGCTTGGGTGTAGAGAACATCCCAGGTTCAACCCACATCACCCCCAGGTGGGTTGGGAAAGACCTCTAGTCCTGGATAGTCACCGCCAGCCCATGTCGCAAATACTAAGCTGGATGGGCTCATGGTCCAACTCCGCATAAGCCCTCTAATGTAGCCCTTAGAACTTCTCCAAAGTGGAACTTGGGTCCTGAGCTTAAAGAGGTTCAACACCTTGAATTATGTGTTGACATGGATTTGACTTGACCTGCGTAGTCCTGCTTTGGGCATGCCTTCCCCACATCAAGCCAAGAAGAGTGAAAACTCCCTTGCATCACTGTACATGGCAGAATGACCTGAAGATTTCATCTTACCTGACCTGCAAGCACAGCCTTTTGGAGCAACTGGAGAACCCATTTCCGGATCCATCAGCAGCATCTTGCCATCAAAGCCGTCTACAGCCTCATCTTCATCTCTCCAGCCTCATAACCTGTGCAATTCTTGCCAATGACATTTGTCCTTCAGCTGTACTGCCCCACGTCTTCTGCTGTATCCAGTAATCTTTACCTTTTCTCCTTTGCTTGACTCTCTTTGGCCTGGAATCATCACCCAGAACACCTACATTAGGGGAGGGCAAAAGGTAGATTTGGATCTACCAGTAGATAACTTGAAATAGGGGGGCAAGGGCTTCAGATTCCAAAGGCTGGACAACAGAGACCAAAACAACATTAGTTTCTCTCCCCTTTCTTAAATCAGACTGCTGAAACGAGGAACATTTAGTGGGAAACAAGTATTGATGTGTGCATGTGAAAGAATAGGTCTGCAACTATACGCCCCCTCTCTTTGTAGGGTTGGGCACTTCAGCTCCTAACATTCACTGCATTGCATTGATTACATTTTTTTACTGCCCTGGAACTGAATCTCTTCAGGCAGTTGACAAATTAAAAATCTTAAAAATATAAGATTTAAACCTTAAAAATATAAAAAAACCTTAAATAAGATTTAAACCTTACAAAAACCATGGACATACAAAACATATAAATATGGAACGCACAGAGACATACACACATATCTAAAAACAAGGAACAAGAAAAATTCCAGACTTGATTAAAATCACATCCTATGCTGGCAAATGCCTGCAAGACAAAGGATTTGATCAAGCACTGAAAAATAATAATGTTGGCACCAGACAGGGCTCATTGGGAAAACATTCCTTAATGGGGGCCACCACCAAGGAGTCTCTCTCCCTTGTTGCACCTTCCAAGCCTCCCTCAGAGGCAGCACCTACAGGAGGGCCTGAAATCATGACCTTAGTGTAGGGGTAGATTCATTCAGGGGAGATACTCCATTGGGTATTGTGGTTTTGAGCTATGTATGGCCTTATTGGTTTAAAAAATTAAACATGTAGAGGCAGCCCATGCAAGTAGACCAGAACTGAGCTTTTATGTTGGGACTTTGTGGTCCCTGTGGTGATATTTCAACTGGTGACCTAACAGACATTAGGGGAGATTGAACTGGTGAGCCACCCACCATTCTGGCTGAGGAGAGGAACTTCTGGGAGGCCAGCCGCATGCGCAAGAGAGCCTGTTTTTGCAAATAGCTCAGTCAGGTGGGAGTGCCTCACTCCATAAAAGCTTTGAGGACAGGTCCGAGAGGAACTTTGCTCTTTCTTGCCAGTCATCTGTCTTGCAGCTGCTTTGCTTTCTCCACACCGCCGTGCTGGACCTTGTTCCCACAAAATCTTATGAATCACATCTGCTCACTGTGCAACCTGGAGATGCTGCTCTTGTTCCTCTTTGTGGGCTGCGAACACTTCTCAAGCGGGTGCTCCACCGTTCTTAGCTCTGTCCTCAGCAGGAACTGGATCCGGCCCCAAGTGCAGTTGGTCCTCCGCCCAGTGGACAGTTCCTGGATGGTTTACACAACTTGCTTTCTCCCCAAAAGACACAGAAGTGTGGTCAAGATCCTTTTCTGATCACTGCTCCAGGCACACCCTTTCCAAGCCATTCACATTGCGCAAGTATGCTCACCTGATGTTGCATTCAACCCAAGATCCGAGGGGGAAATGCTTTACACCAAGGTGAGCTGCTTGTATCATTCCAGATGTTTCAGCCTACAGTTTCCCTTATTATTGGCTTGGGCTGATGGGGGTTGAATGGCAAAACATCTGGAGGGCCAGAGTTGTCCTCTGTTTCAGGTCACCGTTGTGTGCGCGCTCTCTCTCCCCTCCCCTCCCCTCCCCTCCCCTCCCCTCCCCTCCCCTCCCCAGAATGGGCCCTTACCTTCGGCTCCACATGCATCACTCTATTCTCTTTCCTTTGCATTCTCCCATCTGAGCCGCCCACCACAGAGTCCCTCTTTGTCTGTTGCCAGTCCCAATTTGCTGTCTCAGAAGAGAAATACTTGTCCTTCAAGGCAAAATGGCTTTTCCGCCCTCTCATGCCATTCTTCCCTTATTAAAGAGAAGAGGCATGATGAAAAAAAATCCGTTCTGCCCCACGAGGCTTTCAGCAGCTGCCATTGTGATGTTCCAGCATCTCTGTGTTTGCAGGCTTGCTTCTCCAGTGCGGCATCTGCTCTCCGGAGCTGGAAGAAGTGATGGGTAGGAAAGCTGGTGTGTGGGTGGACTGAACTAGTCAAGCCCTTCCCAGCAGCACCTCTCCCCGCAAAAGGATGCCCTCCCCCAGTGCATCAGCGAGGCTTTTCCTTGGCACTAGTGGGTTTATTTTTTAAGCTTAGTTATTGTGTGGCGTAAGGCATTCAGAACCTCCTACAGGCTGGAGGCTCCCCAGAGGGCTGCATACAACTACGTATTGATCATTAATGTAGATGCAGTTTCCCGAAATTGTAGCACGAATACCACCTCTGGGGAGCAAGCATTTGGTCTCGGAGGGCTGCCTGTGGTAGTGGATTGGGTGAGTGCAGCCAGGACTGGTGGCATCTTCTGTCCACTGGAGATACTTTTTCCCCCTTCACACATTTGCTGTCTCTTGCGAGGAACTGAACAGGGAGATCTTCGGTTGAATTCTCCCCTTGCATGTGACTGGGAAGCTGGTTTCCGCTAGCACACTGTCATTTACACGAGGGGAGTGACACATGAGGCATTGTCTCTGATGTCCAACAAATGCTTTTGATGGCAGCTTCCATAATTCCTGACTTTTGGCTGCCCTGGCTAAGACTGATGAGAACTGTAACCTGTAACACCAGAAGAACACCAGATTACCTGCTGCTGCTGTGAAATGGAGGGACCGATAAAAATGTTTGGATCCTAAGCGAAGTCCCCACAAAAGCAGATTGTTAACCATTTAACTCGAAGATTAGGTTGCATTGTGCATGCTGGGGAAGAAGAGACTTTAAATGAATTTGGAGGATAGCAAAATGGCAAACCTCATGATGGTTGAAATGGAATCCAGAAATCAATGGTGAGTTGAAGATTAAGTTGGAGAGAGAATAATAAAGCTCACTGGTTTTTCCTGGGGCGCTCTGCTTCTTGGCTCTCACTTCCTTTGTTCCCTGCTCCATGCCACAGAAGAGCAATCCTGTTCCACAGTTAATTAATTCATTGGAAGGAGTGCATATATCTTGGCTAAATATCTTTGAAGATGCTTAACCTTCTCTAATCATGTCAGGCAGTAACATAAAGCCAAATAAGTTGATGATGGTGTTCATATTGGGATCTAAAAACCTGCACTGCTTGTGCTGCATGTTTTCAATTTCTTAAGTGTACCATCTTTCCCAGCAATAAAGCAGTTGATAAATTTCTTCAGGGTTGCTTTTCGGCCCTGAAAAATCTCTTATTATTAGAAGAAAGCCCATTTTATGGAGGTTTTGCATTATACCATATTTTTCGCTCTATAAGACGCGCCTGACCATAAGACGCACCTAGTTTTTAGAGGAGGAAAACAAGAAAAAAAAATCTGAATCAAATGGGCACATAATCACTGGCACATTCCCCATCACTTCCCCATGGGCCGCACATCTGACAGACTTACTGCACACACATAGTCGCTCTATAAGACACACAGACATTTCCCCTTACTTTTGAGGCGGGGAAAAGTGCGTCTTATAGAGCAAAAAATACGGTATTACTTGGTAATTCATCAGTCTGTTAAAAGCAAAGCAGCAAACTGTATCTCAAGTCTTTTAAGGTAAAATCTTTCACAACATTAGGCAAAAAAACCCCAAAACCCTTTCATTAGCCACATGCACCAGCCTGCTATGGCTGGGTTATATGGGAAGTGGTGGCCATTTTCTCTGCCTAAATTCTCATAAGATTGTCCACTTACTCCTTTGACAAGTGCTAAAAGAAATAATTGAACCTTGTCTGAAACCGAACCTGTCTGAACTCTTTACCTGCCAAAGATGGATCTGTTCCAGAGGGAACGGAATGCCGTTCCTGGCTATAAAGTCTGTACTACCTATCACTCGTTAATTCTTTCTGAACCACTTGATTTCAGCAAGCCAACTGGTTTTTGTCCACAGTCTCTTGATTTGCTCCCAGATCGCCCTGTGCAAAGCAGCTTGTGTTTCTAATACCAACAAAGTTTCCATTGCTGGTGTTGCCAAGCAGTGAATAAATAATTGTGTCTGGGATCCACCCCCCCCCCCCAAAAAAAAAAAACCTTGCATGATTCAGACTAAAGCTATGTTCTCCCTCTTGATTGGATTTGAAAGTGCCGAGACAGCAGCAGTTTGTACAGGAGATTCTGAATTCAGAACCTTGAAAGAAAGGTTGATTTTGCTTCTACCCCCATCCTGCATATTAAACTGGGCCAGCCAAGAGCAGTGAATGCATAAGGGCTAAAAATAAAAACCCAGGCACAATTGTTTCCCACATTCCTGTCAAAACTTTCCGAAGGACCTTCAGAGGTCTTTGTAAATCCTTGGTGATGGACAGAAGAGCTGATTTACGGCAGTATTTTTTTGCCGTGTATGATAGAGACCACAGAATTGGATTTCAAAGCAATACGTTAGAACTGCTCTCCTACCTCACGAGCTCATAATTGATTAACATAATACAATGTCTAGGAGTTTCATTGTTAATTAGTAACCTGAACCAAGGAACACTGTATTCTAAAGGCAGCCTGCATCACGGGTAATTTCATTGACTTTGCAAAGTTGGTCAGCATGTACACCTGCATTTTCAGCTCAGTAAAAGTCATTTCATCCCTGAGTTTCTTGAGTGAAAACAAGTAGATAATGTGCGGAAGTGCCACTGGAGGCCACTTAAGGTTGACACTTAAGACCACACTTAAGAGCCAGTGTGGTGTAGTGGTTAAGAGCATGGGACTGGGACTCAGAGGGTCTGGGGTCCCTGCTCAGCCATGGAGCCAACTGGGTGACTTTGGGCAGTCACAGACACTCAGCCTAACCTACTTCACACGGTTGTTGTGGGGATAAGATGGAGGAGGAGAGATGATGTAAGCTGCCTTGAGCCCTTTGTAGGAAAAAGGCAGGATATAAATCACTATATATATATATATATATATATATATATATATATATATATAAATGTTGCCCTGAAGACTTACATTGGAGGTCGGTGTGCTTGTCTGCTCCTTTGGAAGTAAACTGAGCAGCACCTTCACCTCTTACTTCTCTATCATGTGCAGAGGACACGGAGCAGAAGGACCTCTCCAGGAAGAGAGCCATGCTTGTCCCGAGGCCCACAGCTATGTGGGCTAAGCCTGCTTGGCCGCCATTTTGGGGATAAGGTTAAGATATAAATCCAGTAAACACATGAATAAAGGAAGGACCGCTCTTGTGCATCCTTTTGGTCCCAGCTCAGGTGACTCACAAGGAGCAGGGCTTCCTTCAGCATGGGCCCTGTCCCCTTGAACTTCCTCTTTCGAAGACTCACCGATGTCGTTCACACTAGGGTTGGTCCAAACTGGCCTTTTCTTTGGTAAAGGTGTTTTCTTAGCTCAGGTATTAGTGCTTTTCAGTTTTGATGATGGTTTGCTGTGTTGCTGGCTATGCATTTTTCTTGTTTCAGAGGTAATTCAAACTCTTTGTGCTTTACATTTGTTTTTTGGGAAGAGATGCCTTTGGAATTTGATACTGTCAATGTAGGAACCTTAAATGCTATAAAATTGTTTGTTTGTTTACTTACAAAGTCGTGTCTGACCCATCACAGACAGATAGCATATAAAATAGATAGATAGCAAAGCATCACATCAGGGAGGGGTGCTCCACGTATTGTCTTATTTACACATAGGTCTGATCTGCACAATCCAAATACAAGTCCACTTGCGTACATTCCTGTGAATACAACATTCATATCTCTGCTCTTTAGGCAGAGGAGTGAGTTTGTTAAATTTCTATCCCACCCATTAGTCAGAATGATTCTCTAATTCTCAGCTAGGTGAGAGTCTAAGCTGGCTTGGAGTCTGTCTTGGCCTGGGCTGGCTCCCAGATTGACAGGGACCTTGGTGAGGTGGACTTTCTTCTCCATCAGAGGGCCCCCAGCTGCTATTTTAAATTTCCCACAATGCACCCAGCATGCCCTAGATCAGTGGTGGCGAACCTATGGCACACATGCCGCAGCGGACATAGAAACATAGAAACAGAGCTAGTCAGAAGGGGCCTCCTGGGCCATCTAGTCTGAGCCCTGGCTCCAGCCGGCTCTGCTCATGACATGCCCACCACGTGCCTGTCCAGCCTATCCTTGACCACCTTCACCAATGGAGCTTCAACCACCTACTGTGGAAGCCCATTCCACACCCTCGGGGTCCTGACTGTCAGAAAGTGCTTCCTGGCATCTAAATGGAACCTTGGCTCCCTGAGCTTGGCTCCATTGGACATGCAGAGCCCCTTCTGTTGGCATGCAAGTCAAGTCATGCCAGCATCACCCCAGAATCCGAGCATCAGATAACAGTGCACATGCGCATGCTCAGAAAGGAATAGCCACACCAGATGATGACATCACGAGCTGCAACTCATTAGCTGTGACTCGTGAGCTTTTGCATGGCCGATCAGTGCGCTGCCAAGGATATGTATATATTTTCTTAGACTGGCTATGAGTTGTTTTTTTCTAAACTAAAACCTCAGTATTCAGGTTTTATTGCAGTGTTGGCACTTTGCGATGAATAAGTGGGTTTTGGGTTGCAGTTTGGGCACTCGCTCTCTGAAAGGTTCGCCATCACTGCCCTAGGGCATTGTGGGATATGCAAAATGCCAGAGTCCTACACAGAGCCAGCTACTCATGGATATCAGCTGCTGATACTGGCCTTGGTCTTTCAGGGACAAATACCAGGAAGTGAAGGAGTACAGCCAGTGGACTCGGACTGGAGGGATTTAGGTTCTGGTTCCCACTTGGCCAAGAAGCTCACTGTGCAATTTTGAGCTGGTCATGGACTCCCTGCCTAATCTACCTTGCAGGGCTGTTGTGAGGATCAAATGGAGAGGCACAGGACTACATAAACCACCTTGCATGAAGGAAAAGGCAGGCCAGAAATATAATGATAACCAAATATAATAAAAATTAGAAAGCATGAGTCATTCATGTTCTTCCAAGAATTGTTCATGCTTTCTTTGTAGTATAAGGGCTTTTAGTACTAAGCCAGAATGAGAAATCTTGCTGCCCCGTATGGATCTGCAGAATGAGAAGAGAACCTTAGTCATATGTAATGTGACCCTTTTTCCCACCTACTTTTCCCCCTTTTTCCTTTTCTTTAAGGTAAACTATTCGAAATGTTTTCTCGATTAAGAACAGCCTCCTCTCCGTGCATATTGGCATGCCGTGGTGTACATACAAAAGAAAAAGGGAAGCTCTTGATGCTGAACCCTCGAACGAACAAGGTTAGTCTCACCTGGGCGTTTGCATGAGTAAGTGTGCCATAGGGCTTAAGCAGGCTACAAGTGCAGGGACACCTTGCATTCAGAATCTGAGCAGTGCTTTGATAAGCAGCAACTCTGCGTGCCACGGATTCAGCCGCTGTGCACCACAAGGTCACCATCCGGTTTTTTGCTCAGTCATCCACTTGTTTTTCCTCAAGTGGAGTCATAAGAAGATTACGAAGGCGAAGTGAAAGTCAGGGCAGATGGCTGGCACAAGCAGGAGCTGAAGAGGCTGAGAGATGGGGGTGGATGGCTGCCTCATTTAAATAAAAGTGCTTACATAGGGCATCCTTCCCCAATCAGGACCCTTCCAGATGTGTTAGACTACAACTCCCAGGATTCCACGGCCAGTATGGTTGGGGAAGTTCAAAACAGGGCCATGTAGCCCGTCCCTCACAGATGCCCGTCCCTTCCAGTAACATTATCTGAATGTCTGTTTCCTGAAGCAGGTGTCCCCAGAGCCTCTGGGACCTTGAAGGTTAAATCTTCTAAAAATGGAAAGCTTCTGAGGAGACTTGAATCTCTAAAGAGACTGAACAGAGGTAAAACCAGAGATTAAAGCAATTGATCTCCACTTTCTGTTAGAAAGGCGGTGCTGCTTCACAGCAGCCCAAAGCTTTATTCTTTCTCCTCCCCCTGTCAGGCTCAGTGGAAGGAGTTTATGAGCGCAGTTAACGAAAAAGACGTCCAGCTCACTGAAATCCAAACCTGGACGGACAAGCAAAACAGCCTGTATAAGAATTGCTGGGCAGGAACTGAGATTTTCCAGATTTAATTTAAATATTGATGCTCCATGATATTGTCGTCATTCCAGTCTTTAATGTCTGTTACAATGAATATGCAAGCATTTAGAATGGAATAGTAGTAGAGCTGGAAGGGGCTATAAGGCCATTGAGGCCAACCCCTTGCTCCATTCCCAAACCTGGTCACCCATCTGGCAACAGGCCTGCACCTTTCCAGCTTAGCAAAGGTGACGCCACATGCTAACTCAGTGCAGAATCCCTGAAATTCTCTTTGGATATTAAAGAAACTGATGGTTCTAGGACTCCATTGTGGGTAATAAGCGACTTTGGTCAGTCTTTGCCTGTGTTAGCCAGTACCACAAGCAACACTGCCAACTCGCCTCTACCCAAGGTGACTAACAACGTGATTTGAGACACTACCATAGCCAACTCAGAAAATCATGTCAACTCTATCCAATAAGCGGTTGGAGAAACGGGACTATGTGTCGAATCGAATATGGTTGTTGAATGCAAAAAGGAGTGAGATGTCCAACCAGTATGTCCGATGTTCTGATTAATAGTTGTTTTAGTTTTGGATTTATAGAGAAAATAATAAAATTTGATTTAAAAAAACCTCTATCCCATAAGCAACCATAACATTAAGCTGGTTAAGTCACAGAGAGCCATTTAAAGGAACGAGGGATCAGTTCTCAAAAGGTTGCTCAAAGAAAGAGCCTTGTGTAGTTTTCTGAATCCGTACCCCAGATCTGTGCTTGATGTACTTGCTCTGAATGCTCATTGAAATCCATGGGGCTGTGAGCGAGGAGAAGTCGGACTCCCAGGCATTCTATTTGCAAGGCAGCTGAGAGGTCCAGAGCTGATCTTGGTGCTCGCAGTAACTCTTGCCTTACTATCTGTCCCCACTGGGTCTTGCAAGCAATCAGTACAGACAGCCTCACATAGAGACATTAATGCAACAGTCTAGCTTCAGGGTTTTGTAGGCTGCTGAATTTATCTACAGTAATGGGTATTTCATGCACTGCCACTGGGGACATGGCCAGAAAATGGTGTTGTGCTGAGCCACAACTTAAGATGTTTGCTAATGAGTGATCTGCAGTAGGTGATAACAGATCCTCTTGCTGTTCCACCCAAGCCCAGTCCCTTAAAAGGTTTGTGTGCTGATCTCTGGAACCAACATTGGAAAGACTTTTGTTACCAAGCACCGGAAAACTTGGAAGTGAACTGTTAGCTAAAGTTCAGAAACATCAAAATTGAGCTTTAATGCAGGGCTGGAATTGTTGGCAAATCACAAGGCCCATGTCACTGTATGTTTCTCACTGAAGATCTCTGGATCGTCCTGGTGCTGCGTTTCCTCTCCGCCGTTGCTGCCTCCTCACCTGTTTGTATAAGCACTGCGAAGAGTAAGGGTGGTATAGATTGGATCAGAGGATGAAACAAGCAAAGTGAACACACACTTGGGGGCAGCCGTGTGCCGCTAAGGCAATTTGGCCTGAACTGCCTGAATGTTTTTTAACTTGTTCTCTTCCTGTCTGTGTCCAGGGTATGGCATTTACGCTGAAAGAACGACAAATGCTCGGCCTCCAGGGTCTTCTACCTCCAAAGATAGAGACGCAAGACATCCAAGCCTTACGTTTTCATAGGAACGTGGCAAAAATGGCCGACCCTTTGGAAAAGTAAGAGTGCGTTGGCTGGCGCTTAATGTTTTTTCATGCATTCTCCAAATTTGGATGGAATACGATTCCATTTGTGATTTGGCAACTTGTCAGGGTGGACCAATACAGGATGCCCAAAATCCATGGGAAAAATAATTCAGTTTTCAGTGCATTTTTCTTAGGAAAGTGGATATGAAATGATACAGGATGTGAGGTTCCACAGAAACACCTCCTGCTAAGTACATCCATTCTCCTTGCTGTTTGGCTATCTTTAACTCTAGATGGTGGAAGCCATAAATCTTTGAACTTGGTCCTGTTTTCCAAACATTCCCAACAAGTTCTTTGTTGCTCTGGTTCTTGTGAAGTCATAGCAGCCTTCCGTCTCATTGTTTCGGTTTCCTTTTCTCTTGCAAAGTTAGGATAATTAGAGACTTAAACATTAATAAATAGTTGCTTGGATGCAATCTACAACCTACAGATGATTTACCCATAAAGCAATGTTCCGCCTAAGGAGTTAACTATCAAGGGAGCCTCATATCAAACTTGGGCACCCAGGGACTAAACTGAGTCATCCATTTTACCCTCGTCCCCATAAGCCAATTTGTACAGCTCAATCGAATGCTGCTATCTTGGGAGCAATTTCCATTGAGTGCAAAGGGCTTACTTCCAAGTAAGTACATTGTGTTCAGGCTGCAGTTCAAGGTTGCTTTCACAACTGACATTTAAATGCAATAAAACTGCATGCCTTTTGCCATCTGCATAGCTATCATGTGGAATATAGCAATAAAAATGTGGATTCTGTTTTAAAAGTAGTTCGTTCCACTTTCCTCATTCTACAGGAACCATCAGGATGGACAAGTTCCAAATATCTATATTATGAGACATGCTGATCTTGGCATCGGTGGCTTTACTTTAATTGGCTCATAGTCATAGCTTGGCACATCATGTATTTCTGCTTGAGTTTCTCGGTGCTTTCTATGTTTCATTCTCCAAATATGTCAATATTTAAAGGCTCAGAAGAGTCTGAGAGAACTAGCCAGGGGCTGTATTTACCCCTTCAATACCATATCCTGCCACTATAAATACCCCACTAGAAAAGGAACATTGGTGAATAGACTACAGCAAACTGTAGATTTTAATGCATTAATTAGATTTCTTTTAAAGCCAGTAGGCGGCTTTAAAACAATAAAGTCATCCTTGCCTATTTTATCCATCTTTCCATCCAGTAAAGGAGCAGTTGGTGAAAGTAGCTGGGAGGGACACAACTGTCCACCCAGTCCTGCTTCACCCAAAGTTTACCTGGCTAAGGACCAATCCCTACAACCCCTAAGACAAGACCTTTGCTGTTCCAATCATCTTTGCTTTGTTTCCCTGCTCCCAATTATTGTGGCATCATTCTAACTAAAGGCCAGACAAGATGACAAAATGAGCTGTGATATGCATGACATTTTTATCTCTCTTGACATTGTCTTCCTTTATTCAGGGCTGACAAGCCAGATGCACCCAACAGAGGGCCAGATCAGGTCCCTGAACTCTCCAGGTGGCCATGCCTGCTTCCCGTTTCCAGCATTCTCCCCTGATAGTTGAGTGTTTGGAAGTTTCCCTGCTTTTGCAGTTTGGTTAGGGCTGGCCCTCGTTTGAGGCAGGCCGAATCCCCTGCTTCAGGCAGGAGAAGCAACAGATTGCAGGCTCCCTCTCTCTGTGCCACCACTGTGCTCCCTCCCTTGGCCACGGCTGTGTCTCCCATCCCTCCTTATGCCCATTCCATGGCTGCTTCCCACTCTGCAGCTGCTCTTCCTGCAGCCAGCCAAGCTCTTGGAAGAGCTGCATCAGCCAGAAAAGTAGTTGGGGCAACACTTTGGAGAGGTGGCCATTCCCAGACTCCTGGCTCTGAAGGGCCGTTCTTTCCATAAATTCAGGCATTGTGGGAGGAAGAGCATCCTTGGAAATTGCCCTTAGCATGGCAGTCTCCAGAGACACCCCTCCCACAACGCCTTGCTCTGAGGAAAATCCTTCAGAGCCAGGAGATCGGGTCTGGTGGCCTCTCTGAAGAGCTTTTCCACCTGACATGGATTGCAGAGAGCTTGGCCACCTTGCAGAGGAGGTCGGGGTAACGATGCAGTAGGTGGGAGGCATGGGTGGCAGTGGAAGCAGAACCACCTGATAATGGTGGAGGGAAGCACATGAGCTTTCCCAGGTCAGGCCACGGGAGAATTTACACCTGCCCTGATCATTTCCCCCATTCTAAAGATGGAAATGGTTTAACCTGGAGTCCTGCGCTTAGCAGGGGGTTGGACCTTATGGCTCTCTGGACCTTCCAACTCTACTGTTCTGGGGATCTATGAATCTCCTGCTAAGGTTTAGTTACTGCTAGTGAAAGCTTGAAACTGAAATCTGCTGGCATTTGTTGGCTTGCCCAGTTTTGCCCTCTGCCCTTCCCACCACTTGGGGCATGTGGCCCCAAGAGATTCTTCACCATTGTATTTGGCCCTTGAAGTTCTGCACCCTTGCTTTGACTGAAAGGCGCTTCTGAGGCTGCAGTTGTCCCTGAAGTGACTGAAGGAAGTGAGAGAAGAGAAAGAGATTACTTAATCCTTTCTTTTGAAGTCAATTTCCTGCTCAAAATCTACTTCCACCTCTTCCAAGAGCCACTTTTCTGTGTGCAGGCATGCTTATATCTTTTCTTCAGGGAAGTCAAAAGCAGCATTAGGCTTTTGAGCAAACATTAATTGCTAAAAGGCAGAGGAGAAGCAGCTTTTAATCTTCTCTGCCCATCTTTGGCTATCCCTCTGCTGAAATTCTGCAGAAAATTAGGAAAAGAGAGTGTTAAAGAATAGATGCTCAGCTGAGTGTAACTTGTAGTTTGACCTTTAGGAAGCAGACCACACAGGGGAACTTTTCCAGCTTTCAATATATTTGTTTTATTATTGTTTTATCCAGTGCTTTTTTTGTAAAAAAAAAAAAAAAAAAGGTGCCGGAACTCACCTCTTGGGGTCAGTCACTATACACACACATAAACATAATGGTTGCCGCCGGCAGTAAGCACTCAGGCGAGCAGCGTCCCAAGCCGAGCAGCACCCTCACAATGAGCGCCGACACACAAGCAGCCCGCAGGCACTATGTTAATGAACTTGCTATGCCCGTACAAAAAAAGGTGCCAGAACATCGTTCCGGTGCGTTCTATGACAAAAAAAGCCCTGGTTTTATCTGTATTGATTATGTAATTTTTAATGCTTTACTTCCTGTGATTGTTGACTGCCTTGAGCTCCATCGTCTTGGCGAAAAGGAAGGGCACTAATAAAATAAGCTATGAAGAAAAGTAATGTTTACCCTTTTAGTTCATCTTTAGAAGTTTTTTCCGGTAGCAGGCAAGTGCATGTCTCAAACCAATGTTGCTTCTCTGCTGCTTTGTTGACAGATACATCTATGTAATGGGGATGCAGGAGAGAAACGAGAAGTTATTCTACAGAGTTTTGCAAGATGACATTGAGCGGTTAATGCCAATTGTCTATACACCGACAGTGGGACTAGCGTGTTCCCAGTATGGACATATCTTTAGGAGGCCAAAGTAAGGACAGCCTTATAAGATATTTCTGTGCGTATATCTGTGAAGCATTAGAATTGCAGCTGCCTCAGTCTGGAAACTCGAAGGAAAAGAAGCTGTTGTCCTCTTCTTTTCGTTTTTGCTTATGTTACAATATGCAATATGAAAAAGTACTTATTTTAATGCTCTTTGAAGGTGGGCCAGGCACTTCACCTGGTACAAAATAGTGCTAGATGGATGCTGACAAAATTTAGCCCACGCACCCACATTATGCCACTTCTGTATTATCTACATAATTGACTACCAGTTGGGGTCCAGGACCAGTTTAAAGGTCTTATTCTCACATACAAAGCCCCTAAGAGGCTTGGGACGGGGATACCTGAAGAATTGTCTTTTTCCATATTTACTGACAAATACCACAAGGACCTTCATGGTTGTGCCACACCTTTGGAACGGGCTCCCCTGGCACACACATTACTGTCCTATTTTCTAGGTATTTTAACAATTAACAAATTTGAATATTTTTATTTTATTTCAGCCTTTCCCAACCTTGTGCCTTCTAGACACATTTGAACCACAACATCCAGAATTCCCGGTCAGTGGCCCTGCTGGATGGGAATTCTGGGAGTTGCAGTCCAAATGCCTCTGAAGGCCACCAGGTTGGGGAAGGCTGTTTTATATTGTTTATATTCTTTCAGACTTTAATTGATTTTAAACTGCTATACTTATTCCTACTGTAATATTGTTGTATTTTATGGACGTTTTGTATTATTGATTTTTAATGTATTGTGCTCTGCCTGGAGAGCCCTGACTTGGGCTATAGGTTGCAGTATATCAGTTAAATAAATAAATAAATAATTTCCCCACCAGTAGGAAAGAAGTTTTCATTCCTCAGCCTGCCCCATCAAGTTCCTCCTATTCTTAGGATCCAGAGTGGGGATTACAACCACGCCAAACTGACCATTTTCCCTTCCCTCACAGATGATAAACTAAAGTATTTCCATATTGTTTTTTGAGACATTTGATTGCTCATACAATTTGTATGCAAACAAGCCAACTGAGAGAATTGCGGCAGTGGTATGCAGCTAGTTCATATGTATTATAACTGCAGTACAGATAATTTAATAAACTAGAATCCTACAACATTAAAATGTTGATGCTTTTGCATTGTTCTTCATTTGATAATTAGCTGACAATTAAAAAATCTACCCCTTCCCTGGTATTTTGTTCCACTGTGTATTCCTGTTCACATAGCAGCTGTTTTCTTCCTTCTCCTCTTTGTTTTATGATCTCTTTGTTCAATGATCTTTGTTCTACACCTTGGGCGCTACTGTTCCTGGTTTATCGGATAGGTTCAACCTTTATTTCATGGGGCAGAGCGAAGCTTGTATGAATATTAAGATGAGATTAATTTTGGTTTTCTCCGCTCCAGAAACCTTAAATAACAGAAACTTTCAGACATCCTATGTCATGTTACTTGTGGCTTTTTAAGGTACTTTTAATGATTAAAAAAATAATTTAAGATAGAGATGTTTTGTGCCAAGCAGTGTTTTGCAAATCAGAGAAATAGTTTAAAAGTTTCAGGGGTGAATGTATTTCTGTTTTGACCTTTTTTTTTTTTTTGCAGGGGATTGTTCATTGCCATTACAGATAGGGGTCATATTAGATCAATTGTGAACAACTGGCCAGAAAATGATGTAAAGGTAATGATCTCTCTAATTCCTTCATTTCTGTAGCACCCAAAAGCCAAACTACTCTTCCTCATTCATCTGTATATTTTCCGTCATGGCAGCCTTGTTTCTTCAGGGTAGATAAAGGATGGATAAATTCTTGACGTATTTTTGCATGTTGGGGTTTGTGCCCTACATGCATGCCTTCTGAAGTCTGTCCTTTCACCCCATACCACAAAATTCCCAACTAATCTTGGTTAGGATCTCATGGAAGCAGTTAGCAACTGTTTTGGAGATCTTTTAGGTGGACAAACCATCTGAGATGGAGCAGCTCCCGTCTGAGGTGCACCCACAACAACTGGGACTGTTCAGCTTAGAACAAAGGAGAGGAAGAGGAGACTCAATAGAGGTGTTGGACATACTGGATGGTGTGGCAAAAGTGGAGAGAGAGACATTTCCCCTCTCTCCCATAACACTTGAGCTTGGGATCATCCCATGAAGCTGGTTGGTGGGAGGTTTAGGACAGATAAAAGGAAGTACGTCTTCATGTCTGCACATGGTGGGCATGTCGTGAGCAGAGCCGGCTGGAGCCGGGGGTCAGACTAGATGGCCCGGGAGCCCCCTTCTGATTCGCTCTGTTTCTATAGTGTATAGTTTAACTATGGAATTCACTGCTGTGGGAAGTGGTGATGGACACCCATCCGGGTGGCTTTCAAAAGGCATTGGACAGATACATGAGGGAGGAGGCTATCTGTGGCTACTAGCCTTGCTGGCTATGGGCTACCTTCTTTACCAGAGGTGGGCTGCCTGTGTGGATCAGTGGCTGAGGAGCTTGGGCAGGAGGAGGTCTTGCACCCATCCTGCTGGAGGGATCCTCTGGGCAGTTGTTTTGCTGTGTGTATGGAATACTGGCCTAGATAGATCTCTGGTCTGATCCAGCAGGGCTTTTCTGATGTTCTTATGTGTTTATATGCACTGTATGGATGAAGTCAGGAATTCTCCATTCCAGGATTGTGCAGGAATTCTCCATTCCAGACCCCAAATTCTAGGAAGGTACTATCTCTGGTAGGTTTTGTCATGAGGCCATGCATATATGTTGTGATTCCACCACCAGATAACTCATGAAGCCAAGCCTTAGTTTAATTCAGAAAAGAATAGCTTTTTTGCTCAAAATGGCACGGATGCTATAAATTCTTTATTTGTACCAGGAGAAAAAAGACCATAAAGGTTTGTGATAGTGGTGCTTTAACCTTGGTGCAAGTCTCTGAGGAAAGTCAAATTTCCACCTGTATTTTTCAGGCTGTCGTCATCACAGATGGAGAACGAATCTTGGGCCTGGGCGATCTGGGTGTGTATGGAATGGGAATTCCGGTTGGGAAACTCTGTTTGTACACTGCCTGTGCTGGAATACATCCTGATAAGTGCCTGCCCGTGTGTATTGATGTCGGCACCGACAACCAGGTAAGATTCAGTGGCTGGCTGGGGCATGTCGGGAGTTGTTGGCTTTCTTTTCAGGCTAAGCAGGTGCGGAATTGTGCTCTCTGACTATCTTTTGATCCTGTTCCAACTGACTGGCCTGTGCAGATATAACCGGATCCATTCCTTACTCTCTTCCCTCTTTGGTGCAAAGTCCCAGCATGCACCCTTCGCTTGTAAGCTTCTTAGATTATTATTCATTGAAAGTTAATTCCGTGCATAATATTCAGCTAAGACGCTGATCGGCTGCATGTGTTCGTGTTTCTTGGGAATTGCCCCAATCATTTATAGCATAGTTATAATGTTAAGTAGGTTTTTGTAGCATTGCATATTGATTTAATGACTTCCGTTCACTTTTCTTAGACACTCCTGCAAGACCCATTTTACATGGGACTGTACCAGAAACGAGACCGTTCGCAGCTGTATGACGACCTCATTGATGAGTTCATGGAAGCCATTGTAGGCAGGTATAAATCCTGAAATGATTACACCCCTTCCCAAATGTGCAAAGAATCCGTATGAGTCCTGAAGTTACATTTCCTGAGTGATGGAGGAGGGCTCAGTTCATAAACGTGTTGGACTTAGAAATATTACAATCGTGGCACTAAAGCATCCCAAAGGCGGCATCTGCCAGTTGGGTGGCATGTGAAGGAAATAAATAAATTCTTCAGAAAAGCGCTTATAAATTCAAAACAGTGGTAGTTGCATTCCAACTGCGCCAGGTATGAGGAGCGCTGATAACAACATGTCTCAGCCCCCAGTAACAAAATGTCAGCACAAAAGCAAGTTAAGTATCCGTGTGAGGAGAAGGAAGTGTGGATTACTTGTATAACTTATGTTTACTTATGGAAACACTTCAGGTAAACATTTTTTTAAGTAATGTAAACTCATGTCATTAGCTGAAGCCAAAACAAGAACTCCCAGTGGCTAACCCTTTACAATCTCATTGACCTTTTCAAATTCTTTGTAAATGTCAGAAAACATGTAGAGATTGGATAGACAGTATCTAGTTGAACTTCCAAAAGACTTTTGACAAAGTTTCTCACCAGTGATGCCCAAGCCAACTTAGCAGTCATGGAGAGAAGTCCACTTATGATTTAATAACTAATTAAAAAACAGAGAAGCAGAGAGTAGTAATATATGGTACATTCTCCCGATGGAGGGATGTAATGAGTAATGTCCCACAGAGATCTGTATCGTGACCAAACCGTTTTTGTGCTATCTGTATTTGACTTAGGAGTGAGCAGTGAATTGGCCAAGTTTGCTGATGATAGCAAATTATATGGGATGGCTAAAGCAGTACAGGGTTGTGGGAACTCCTAAAGAATCTCTCCAGACTGGGAGAATGAGCATCAAAATGGCAAATGTGGTTCGAAGTCAATATGTAGGAGCAAGTATAAGCTGATGGTCCTCAGCTGGTTGTGACTGACCAAGTTTGTGTGTGTGTGGCTACTGCAAAAAAGGCGAAGTCCATGTTAGGGATATCTAGGAAAGGAGCTGAAAACAAAACTGCCAAATCAATGGTACAACCACATTTAGAAAACTGGGCATGATTCTGATCTCTTGATCTAAGAAAGGACATTTCAGAATTGGAAAGAGTTCTGAAAAGGCCTGTTAAAGTCTGCTAAAGGATCGAGGCCCCTTCATGAGTCACTGCCTTGCCGTGGCAAAGGGGCTTGCGTAAGTGCTGTGAAGACTCCCGAGAGTCCCTTGGACTGCAAGGCGATCAAACCGGTCAGTCCTAGAGGAGATCAGCCCTGACTGCTCCTTAGAAGGCCAGATCCTGAGGATGAAGCTCAAATACTTTGGCCACCTAATGAGAAGGAAGGACTCCCTGGAGAAGAGTCTAATGCTGGGAACAATAGATGGCAAAAGAAGAAGGGGACGGCAGAGGATGAGGTGGCTGGATGGAGTCACTGAGGCAGTTGGTGTGAGCTTGAGTGGACTCCGGGGGATGGTGGAGGACAGGAAGGCCTGGAGGAATGTTGTCCATGGGGTCATGATGGGTTGGGCATAAATTTACGACAAAACAAAACAAAGGATTGAGAGACTGGATCAGGTCCCCAGTGAGGAGCATGATTGAGGTCTGTTGATGGGGCAAGTGGGTGTTTCCCATCCCATGATACGTTTGTTGTGTCGGTGGCGCTGCTCCACAGGCACAGCTGCAGCTGCATGTGTGACGCATCGGAACAGATCCATTGAAAACGGGTCGGTTGCCGGACGGAAATTCACTTTCACTTTCTTGTTGCGTCCTCTAGGTATGGCCAAAACACGCTCATTCAGTTCGAAGACTTTGGCAACCATAACGCTTTCCGCTTTTTGAGGAAATACAGAGAAAAATATTGCACTTTCAATGACGATATACAAGGTGAATTATTCCCTTTGGGTTTCTAGCACCAGTTTTGCATTCCACTTGCTTCCTGCGTGTTTTTGTGCCTGCCGTTTTCGCCCTGCTCAGTGCGTTTTTGTTTCACTTCACAGGGACAGCTGCTGTGGCCCTGGCAGGGCTGTTGGCAGCCCAGAAGGTTACGAGTAAACCTCTTGCGGAGCACAAGATCTTGTTCCTTGGTGCAGGAGAGGTGAGTCGGGCAGCTGGGAGAAGGGCACAGCTCTGGACCTCCATTTCCCAGCTATAAAAAGAAAACAGCCTGAGATTTACCTGGTGGTGCTTTGTTACGATCAGACACGTCACCAAGGGTGGCACGGGTTGCTTGCCGCATTATGGGGGCTAGTTTTGTATGGTTGTCAACCTTTTAAAAAGAAAAGCTTTGTGATTCAAATTCCGTACCAGAGAAAGCTGCCTCTGCAGCGCCAAGGTAAATTAGACAAATTAAGCTTCTGCTTAAACATGTGCACCGTGTGGGGTGATTTTCAGAGCCCTTCAAGGCTACACTCTGCTTGCAGCCTTCCCCTGGTCTGTTAAGAGACAACGGACCCAGCTTGGTGGGAGAGGACCTGTTTTGCATGCTGCAGATCTGAGGTGTCATGCAGTTTAGCCTTGATGCTCTGGGCTGCCATCCTGGCTCAGAGGAGGACTCAGAGGTGTGGGAGGCATTTTCCAACGAGCTTTTCTTCATTGAACACTTCCTGCCTTTACCTGTCTTTCCCAAGCTCCTTTGCAGGTTGCAGAGGGATTGGTTGCAGAGGGGCTGACAAGGTCTCTTTGCTTTCCACATCCTCTGATGAGCAGACAATGGGTATAGGGCAGAACCGTGGCTTAACTCTGCAGGGATGCTGGCATCTTTACAGGAATCTTATCTGGCCTTCTATCCCTTCCCATTAGAGGAACCCCGAGTTTTCCAGAACTCTGTTTGAAATGCACTTGGTGAATTGATTATGCAGTTGCTGATTGACCACGCTGCAGAATTGCGTATGTCCCATTTTCCTCCTGCCCTTCAGGCTGCTCTTGGAATTGCAAATCTCATTGTCATGGCGATGGTGGAAAGTGGACTTTCGACAGAGGAAGCATATAAGAAAATATGGATGTTTGACAAATTTGGATTGTTGGCCCAGGTGAGTTTCCACCTGAAGTTTGGCAGGGAACAACCTAGTCTTTTCCACTTGTTTGTTTTCCAATCCTCAAGGATGTGTTGTTCCAAAATATTCAGGGTCGGGAGCAAGCGGTGGATATTAATCAAGAGCCCTTTACTCACCCGGCCCCTGACCAGGCACCAAAGACCTTCCTGGATGCGGTGAATGTGCTTCAGCCTTCTGCTGTCATCGGTGAGTGTTCTGGTCATTCACCACGTAGCTCTGCTGCGAGAGCAGATTGCGCTTTGATGTTAAATGCATGGAGTGGCTTCCCAGAGCAGCTCTGATGCTTGTTAAACCGCTTGCTTGTAAATGTTGTGTCCCATGGTGGCTGGAGCCTTGGACTGGGGACCCAACTGGGAGAGCTGGGCTCTACTCCCCACTCGGCCAAGGAGCGCACTGGGTGACTTTGGGCCAGTCACAGGCTCTCAGCCTAAGCAGCCTCACAAAGAGGTGAGGTTAAAATGGGGAGAAGGCAAACTTTGTAAGTCAGCTTGGGTTCCTTGCAAGAGGGAGGCATAAATGTAATGTAACAACAGCGACAGCAACAACTCAGGGCAAAAGTTCCATCTTCAGCTGTGACCAATCCATGTCTGTCTGCACCGCCAACAGGTTTGGGTCAATGTGAATTCTGTGGGGATGCCCAGAGCTGCGTGTAGTAGCAGAGGGCCATTCCTGTTAAAGCAGACCTCTTTCACCTTCTCCGCCGTCTGTAGCTGAAGGGCAGATTCACACAAGCATGCGCAACGCTTGATGCTGCTTTGCCCAAGTCTCTTCTGCACACGGCGTGAGACTGCATGAGTGTAAGACTACCGGCAGAGGCGTCTGCATTGCCTCGTCTCCATCTGTACTTGCCAGCTGGGATGGCCCAGCTGTGCTGCTGCCGGTCGTCAAACGTAAAGGCCGAGGGAAATGCATAAGCAAACCAAGCCTCTGTGACTTGTTATTGGGCGATCTGCATTGTGACCTGCAGTTGTGCTGGAGGCGAAATGGAAAGTGCATTTAAGATGCTCTGATCAGAGGTGATGGTTTGGCATGCGGAGTCATAAAAAGCGCTCTGTCACTTAGGGGCATAGAAAACTAACCTGAGGACAGACCCTTGGTGCATCCAGCCCTGAATTGGTGACACGGACTGACAGAAGCTCTCCAGGGTTTCTGGCAGGGACTTTTCCAGCCCTACTTGAACTTGCTGAGTATCAAATTTGGAACTTCTGTGTAGAAACATGAACACAGAAATCAGAAGGGGCCTTCCAGGCCATCTAGTCTGACCCCCGGCTTCAGCCGGCTCCGGTCACAACATTCCCACAATGTGCATGTCCAGCCTATCTTTGAACACCTGCACCGATGGGGCCTCAACCACCTCCTGTGGAAGCCCACTCCATACCCTGGGGGTTCTAACTGTCAGGAAGGACTTCCTGGCATCCACCCTAAATCTTGGTTCCCTGAGCTTTGCTCCATTGGGACATGTCCTGCCCTCCACTGCAGGGGGAAAAGGGTCATGCCCCACATCTGTGTGGCATTCCCTCATGTACCTGTACGTTGCTGGCAGGTCCCCTCTGAGTCTTCTCCTCTTAAGGCTGAAAAGACCCAGCTCCCTCAGTCTCCCCTCATATGGCTTTCCCTGCAAACCAGCCACCATCCTTGTGGCCCTTTGCTGCACTGATTTCAGCCTTGCTGCATCCCTCTTGTAATGAGGGGCCCAGAAATGAACATAATACTCCATCTGCGGGTGCACCAGAGTCGTACAGAGTGGCAGAATATGCAAAGCAATGCTTTCCCACTGAGCCAGAGCCATTTCCCCATCACAAAGCCAATGCTTGCTGGATGAAACTAAGGGGTTTGTTGGCCACAGCAATGTCTTTGCAACTGAGCATGGCAACAAATGGCCAGGCAGCTCCAGAGCAGAGCTGGCAGGGCAGCGTCATCCAGGGGTGCTTATATGAACGCGACATGAGTGAACATCTTGTCGCATGCAGTTGCGTTCTCTGCGTGTGTGTGCTCACGTATGATGCTTTTGGTGCATTCCCGTTCTGCTGCTCCAAGGCACATATGAGCTTGGCAGGTTGTTCTGTAAAAGAAGCATGTGCTGACACATCCCTGGGTGTTTCTGTAGTGGCCACACTATGTGTCCATCTGGGTGGGATTCCAGGCCCAAAGATACTAGTTCTGTGCTAAAATGCAAGCGTTTCCATTTGCCTCTGCTGTCCAGAAATTGAACTTTCCTCTTTTAAAAGGCGGTTGCTCCCTGGTCTTTGCTTGATTGGCACCGTTCCAATTCCAGGTGTCGCAGGGGCCGGTCGCCTCTTCTCACACGACGTGATCAAAGCAATGGGCTCGATCAATCAGAGGCCAATAATATTTGCACTGAGTAACCCAACTGCAAAAGCCGAATGCACCGCTGAGGACGCGTACACGTTAACAGAGGTAAATGAAGGTTTCCGGGTGTCGCTCGTCGGGAAGGAAGGCTTGGGCAGCCCCACATGGCCCCAGTCAGGGCTGCAGATCTCTGTGTCTGACTCTGCAGTCTGTCCTGATCCGGGCACTGGATTTTGCATCGATGCCCTGACATGCCCTCACCAAGCTGATGGAAAGAGTTTATTGACAAAAGGGGAGGGGACAAAGGGCTAGGATTGAAAAGGGAAGGGGAAAAGGTAAAAGTCAACACAAGAATCCAAGGTGAAATACTCAAAAGGATTAAAACTCCAATTCTCAAGAATATGTGACTTGGCAGTGCATCACCCAGCAAAGAAGACAGCAAAACTGCCCTTACTCTACCTCTTCTCAGCAACGGATGTCCTGTGAGTAGGGGTCCAGCAGGGTCCACCAGGCGGAAAGTTTCCAGCCAAATTTCTTTTCAGAGAGAGACAAAAGGCCCTTATTTTATTCCTCTTCTGGGCACAGGGTGATTCCCAACAGCCAGTCCTGGTTGGCCCACTGTCTCATGTGGCATCTTCCGCGTGTCCTTCATCCCAGCTGCAGGTAGTCACGCCCTAAAACAGGGGTCCTCAAACTTTTTCAATAGGGGGCCAGTTGAAAGGCGGCGGCTACACACGCAGGCTGAGGGGGGTGCCTGGGTGCGCGGGCAGGTGAGGCGTTGTCAGGTGTGCGCAAGGTGGCATTGGGCGTGCGCGGCAGTGACTTGCTCGGTCAGAGATCTCCCAGCGAGTTCAAAACCATCTCCCACTGAGCAAGCCACCGCCTCCTGTGCGCGGCTGACAGTGGCGCGGGCCGGATGAAAGGACATGACAGGCCAGATATGTCCCACAGGCTGTAGTTTGAGGACCCATGCCCTGAAAGGTTAAGACCATAAAACCTGTCCAGTCACCCTTGGGAAGAAACTCACCTCCTTTCTTGAGAAGTCCTAAGAATAACTCGCTCAAATTCTTAACTGTGGCTCCATCAGGAGAATTAACAAATGTCCAGCCAACCCAATTAACCCTTGAGACTTCCATCTCTAGTTCTCATGAGACTGGTCATGATATCTTTTCTTCCTGAGTCTATGCAGCTTGACTCACTTGACCGAGTGGCCAGAAACCCTGATATCTGACATGCATGAACACAGTGCCCTTTTTTCCATAAAGCCACGTGTTGAATGGAACTGGGTAGTGCAATTCGTTCATAATGTTAGACAATTAGCCATTGTGGGATCAAATTGCGATAGCAATGATGCACCCTGCCAGGTTCTTATAAGACTCAGAAAAGGGGGCAAGTCGAAATGTGAAGTCTGGGCTGATGGAAGGAGAGGAGACGGAATAAAACATTTAGAAAAGACCTTATTTTCTTCCAGGTATTTTTCAAAGAATCCCTCCCTCCCCAAAAATTCTCAGGGTTTTTTTTCCCAAGCCTTCACATCCCTAAGATCATGAGATAAATAAATATTATTAACCAAAACTTAAATTTGGTTGCACCCCATTTATCCCTTGGGTTTGGTTTGGTTTGGTTTTTTAATCATCAGTATCTTGTTTCCTTTACTCTCTGGCTGCTTAAAAGTGAGCCGCACCTTCATTGAAATCCTGAAGTCATCTTGGATTGTACCCAATCAGTTTGCAGGACAACAGGGGGTTGCATTTTCCAATGCTCTCCAACACACAAAATGCTTTTGTGTGTGACTGTGTCATCCTGTACAGCCACAGCTCTGGAATGGTTCCAGCTCTGACAGTGCATGTTGGAAACAGGTCCCAGTTGCCTGATCCCCCCAGGAATACTGGGGGGATCAAGCAGACAGAACAGTGCATTCGCCCTGCCTCTCCTTTTGCAGGACTCCACTGACACACAGGCAGAATTCCACACATGCCGGCTCTGTGGGAACGCGCATCCAGTACATGGCTATCCAGTAGATGTACCTGCTGGGCAGGTCCTGCTCTTATGCGGGTTATAATATGATCCTATTGGAGCCCTTGTGTGAATCATTTCGGTGTAGGAAAAAAGTACAGTAGCTGCCCAGAATATAAAGAATCGAGAAGGAAGAACTCCCTGGAGAAGAGCCTGATGCTGGGAACAATAGATGGCAAAAGAAGGAGGGGGCGGCAGAGGATGAGGTGGCTGGTGTGAGCTTGAGTGGACTCAGGGGGATGGTGGAGGACAGGAGGGCCTGGAGGAATGTTGTCCATGGGGTCGCGATGGGTCGGACACGACTTCGCGACTAACAACAACAACAACATATAAAGAATCAGATATATAAAGGCTTGCTGCAGAATTTTGTTCTGTGCTTTCCTCATACTTGAGATACTGATGACAGTCTGGACATTTGCAAATCTGGCTTTCAGAAGTATCATTTCCTCTTTTTTTGTTTTGTTTTGTGGCAGGGGCGTTGTCTCTTTGCCAGTGGAAGTCCTTTTGAGCCAGTGAAGTTGAGCGATGGCCGATCTTTCAAACCAGGCCAGGGGAACAACGCTTACATATTTCCAGGTAAAGCCCTACTTCTCCCTCCACGTAGCTGAAGACCAGGGGCTTCTAACTGCAGTCTTTCATATGTTAAAGCTGGTCAGCTAGGTATGTTGTATAGAAGTCATTGACAAAAGAGCCCTGTGAAGTTAGAATACCAGATAGCAGGGAAATATGGCTTAATGTTAAGAAGCTGGTTCCAACTTCTGAGTCCTCCTCCTCCCTTCCACTAGCTCCACCCTCAGGGTGGTTCCTGCTGCTTGTGGAGCAGGCAGGGCAAGCGTCAGCTGGTCTGATCTTTTGATCTGACCCCGGACTATAGGACTGGTTGTACTGCATCTGCTCCCCTCTGGCTCTGCCTGTTCAGGGGTGCTTCCCTCGGTCTCATTCTCACCAGCCTCTTGGCTTATGGCCTTGGCATTTCAGCCATGAATTCTACCTCTGCCTCCTCTTCCTTCCCCTTCTGATTCAGATTCTGACATGACAAGCTTGGAAGGCTGTAGTTTGGGAGAAGTGGGCCCAGCCCCTACAGCCTGGGCACTTCCTGGCTCTTTTTCCTATAAAGACAAAAATCAGGAACCAGCAACCTGTCTGATGTTGTTCAGCCACTTCTCCCAGCATCCTCCTCCCTTGGCTATGCTGGTGAGAATTGGACTGGTGAGAATTGGAACCCGACCACATCCGGTGGGCCATGCACTCTGCTGCTGCTTTAAGATGAGGAGGTTGGAAGCCATGGTGGCATGTGCAGATCTATGGCCCTCTTGCATCGGAAATGCATTACACTGGCAAGGACACACTGAAAAAATGTACTGGTGTATGCAGAGGGTGAGGTGGCTGGATGGAGCCACTGGGGCAGAGGGTGTGGACTTGGGTGACTCCGAGGGATGGTGGAGGACAGGAGAGCCTGGAGGAATGTTGTCCATGGGGTCGCGATGGGTCGGGCACAACCTTGCCACTAACCGACAGCATCATTGGTGTATCACAGCACTAGAGAACTGGTATATAGCCACTGTCCTACTTTTTATTGCTTACGATGGTTTATATAGACCAGGGAGACAACCTGCAGCATCCTGTCTAGGTCATGGCAGACTCCCCCAGTCTGGGGCCTTGGGGAACAGCTGCCCTCGTGCCCCGTTGAAGGAGCTCCCAGAGGCCTCTGGTTGGCCATTGTGGAAAGAGACTGTTGGACTGCATGGCGCATATGTCTGAAGCTGCAGAGCTGTTCTTGCATGCTTTTTATGCTGCCAGCTTCAATGGCCAGTGGTAGAGAAAGTCTGCTTTTCTCCAGTGCTAAGGAAAACCCCATTCTTATCTCCAGGCAGTGAGTTGTTTAATTTTCTTGTTGGTTTCATTCTTGGGCAGAGTTGCATTTTCAAAAGCAACACACACTACTGTGACCTTTTGTATGAACAGCAGAATAAAAACCCTTTAAATCAGTAAGTTAAAGGATGTTGCAAACTGATTTCTAACCTTATTATAGGTGTTGCTCTTGCTGTTGTTCTGAGTGGCGTTCGGCACATCAGCGATAAAGTCTTCTTGGAGGCGGCAAAGGTAAATAAATGGCTGTGAATGTGCTGGATGAGGAGCTGGTGGGTGAAACAGTAACCAATTTGGAGTTTCTGCCTATGTGGAAAGATTTCAGATTAAAAAGACAGAATGCAAGAACCAAACTGACTTTTATTTTCTGATTGTTGCAGAGGCAAGAAAAGGGCTTGGTTCTTAATTAGAATTATCCATTTATAACAAATGAACTGGCAGGTTCAGGAACTGTTAGTCAAACCTGCTAAGGATAGATTTTAATCTTCCCTTTGCTCTGTAGGTGTGGACCTGCACACGGTATATTAAGGAAGCTTGAATTAGCAAAGCCTGAGCTCACCAAAGTTCCCCAAATTCCACCTCAAAGCTTGTTCCCAGTCAAGTCTGTCAGATTATGAGCTTTGAATTTTTCCTTACAAAAATCCATGCATATTTCCAGTATCCACATCTGTGCACATCTTTGAAATCTATGCATTGTTACAGTTTAAAGTAGAAAGAGTGTCCATTTTTCAACAATACACATCTTTCCTGCATGTTTTTCAAACGTACACAGGTTGTGAAATGCATACCTTGAGGTTTGCAATAATATTGGAAGCTCAAAAATGGATGGACTGCAGATTGGATTAGAGTGAGGGTTTGAACAGGAGAGTGTGTACTGGATAGATTCTGATTAGACAACAGAACTGAAACAGTTTTCTTATGTATCCCTATGAAATGGATGCACAGAAGTGGGCATAGTACCACAGCGCCCCCTGTAGGTGAGAATATTCATTTTACTCCGTGATCCAACACCACACCAATCTGAGCCGATGCAAGTTGCAGTCCTAAACACGGAAAGGGTTCGGGAAGAATGTTCAGTGAGGTTACTGAGAAGGCTTTTTATGCCATCCTTTGGTTTGTGACACAGCTGC
Source organism: Varanus salvator macromaculatus (assembly GCA_023646645.1). Classification (NCBI taxonomy): domain Eukaryota; kingdom Metazoa; phylum Chordata; class Lepidosauria; order Squamata; family Varanidae; genus Varanus; species Varanus salvator. Next base: position 8,225,172 of record JAIXND010000762.1, read on the forward strand.
AGTTAACCTGTGATTACGTGGACATCTGAAACATCTGTCACGTCGTGGGCAATTGCACAGTGTCATTCCTGCCCCCCCAGATGTGTTTGTGACTTTTACATCTGCATGTGATCTGATGGTAGCCACAGGCCAAAATAAAATAAACGTGTGGCCCATACTTGGTGGAAATCTTGTGGGACTTGTTAGAGATTTTCTCTCTGCAAAGTCAACTATTTTGCTGTAAACTATTTTGTAGCTGTTTGGCATAATTAGTCCGCGTTCATTCCAGAGCGGAGTTCTCAAGAAAGGGTGATTTGCAGGAAAGAAACATCCAGGAGAGGGAGTTGTGATACTCTTCTTGAGTTTCTTCTGACACTTGCCTCTAGCTGCTGCTGAAACCCACTCCAGGGCACATTTCTAGGTTCTAGGCCTGGTCCAGAACCCCAAAATGACTAAAATCTGTGAAACTCTCGGGAGAAGTGGTGAATGGAGATGGGGAATGGATTCAATAAACACAGCGAAGTTCCTCTGCAGAGTGGAGCTATTCTCAGAGACAGCTGCAAAGCAGCTGTTAGTTTTCTGACACTGTGCCGTAATCCAAGTGCTAACCAGTTTTGTCTAATTCCGCCTGTCTGATATCCCTTCCCCTCTTTCTTTGTGTTAAAAGACTTTGATGGAACAACTGAGTGAGGAAGAGCTTGCAGAAGGAAGACTTTATCCTGCGCTCTCCAACATCAGAGAGGTTTCTGTTAACATCGCAGTGAAAGTAAGTGCATGTACTGGGAGATGGGCATCCTGGAATAGAACCCCGTGCTGTCTGGATATTATAATAATTGGAAATGTTGTCCTGGGACGAGGAGATAGTCCTCCCTGGTTGTTTGAACAAGGGCTCAGCGATGAGCATCAAAAGGACACTTCCATGTACAAAGGGAGTAAACCTCCAGGTACCAAATTCCAGGCATCATTTTTAGGACCTGCGTGTGAATTTTGCAGAGTGGCTTCCCCCAGCCTGACATCCCCTGGATATTTTGGATCGCAGTTCCCATTAGCCCCAGCCAGCCTGGCTAGGCTGGCAACTGGTGATGGGAGTTGTAGTCCAGTACATCCAGATGGTGTCGGGTTGGGAAAGTGTTCTGTAGAGCGATAATGTCACCTTTCCTTTTCTTCTTTTTCTCTCCAGGTTATGGAATTTCTGTATGCCAACCATATGGCATTCCATTACCCTGAGCCTGCAGACAAGAACCAGTACATCCGATCAAAGATCTGGAGCTACGAGTATGAATCTTTTCTACCAGATATGTACGACTGGCCAGCATCTGCATCGTACTCACCCGAAAACCGCTGACTTGCCCCCGTGGCTCAATTGCTCAGGTGGCATCTGAAATTCTGCAGGGATCCCCTTTCCAGAACACTGTTCAAATCAGGGTGTTTTGAGACTGATAACATCCGCTTTTGTTTTGCAAAACCAAGTTTTAAATCTGACTGCATAACCATAGCTTGGACTGATAGCTTGGATTGATTGTTCGTGCTGCAGATTCCCCTTCTGATGTGTTCCCCTGACGTAAGTGATTGTCTGGAAACAGTATGAGAACCTTCCCTTGATGTTTTATTATCTTAAATCCCTTACAAAGGTAACTGAGTACATACCAGAAAATTCTTCACTCTCCCTTATGATTCCATTTATTACAGATCCCATTTATATATATATAGCAAAATTGAAAAGTCTGTCTTTTCTAGACAGTTTCATTGGAGATGGGCATGGAGGGGTGTTGAATATTTGAATGCCTCTTCTGTGTCAGATTCATTACCAAAAAAGGCTGACCTGGCCTCCTGGTATGTTTTTATTATTTTTTTTCTAATTAAAGGGAATTTCTTTTTTAATGAAGGAAGTGTTCCGATATGCAGCCTTCCACTGGCAGCCTGAGGTGGGCCAGTCCAGAAAATATTTTATCCTTGATCCTGCTGAATATATAAAGTGAATGAGTAAGCAGACAATCAAGGCACCCTGTCCCCTTTTATTCTCTGGTTGTCTTTCTGTGACGTTGCGGCCCTCTGATACGCTGAGTTTTGTGTGCTGGACTGGGCCATGCCAGCTTTCTCAGATCAGAGCAGAGGTGTCCTGCTTCCTTTGCAGGACAAAAAGCTGAGTTGCCTCTTCTGAGCTTTTGCATGGTTTAAATCTCCAGAATCTGTGTGGCTTAGGGTGTGAATACAGGCTCTGAATTCTGTAGTGTTTGGTGGAGTTTTGATTTTGCAGGTCTCCGTCCTCATGACCAGCTCGCACATTACAGCAGCAGATGGTTTGTTAATGAATCATGTGTTGCTAGGCGAACTCCGGGCTGTTTAACGCAGAGTTAAATTAGAATGTCCAGGTTTGCACATCGAGCAGCGCGACTTCCAATGGAAGACTGTTCAAAATGATGATGGCACTGATTGTGGGTTAATTTGCCACCCTTGCAGGCGACCGGGCCCTTCTCCCAGCAACCAATGTATGTGTAGGATATGGACTTTATGCTTTTCCAAGTTATTTTTGCCCTGCATGTTCATTGTTGTACTCTTTGGCCTCAAATCATGTGCTACCTGTTCATTCCCAGAACTTTGTCATATTCACTTCCGCACTGAGAAACATCTTCTTGCATCCCCATTTCAACATCCTAAATATAGTGATGTGATTAGGGCAAGGACTGCTCAGGTGGAGTTTTCCACTGGGAAGCACTCTTTCTCCCTTGCTCCTCCTAGCTTTGGATTTGGGGGCATGCATTATTTTGGCAATCTTTATTTTACCATTATTTATTTACCTGGCAGGCCTTTGAGAAAAACGCAAATATTTCTGGGACTCTGTAAGCACTTATCTCTTAATGTCTTGGGGAAGCCAATGTTAAATGTGCACTGTCCAAGAAGGAAAGAAAAAGACTTGCTTGGTTCCCCACTCCATGCAATTAAATTCTGAATGTTACATTGTCTAGAAGATGTTTTGTACCTTTGTAAATACGGATACGGAGCTACCACGAAGCCTGACAACTGAAGCTCAGATCCCAATTGATTATACGTGTAAGAAATTTTGTTTCTCAACCTCTTTTTCTCTTAACTAAAGCTCTAAACTGTGAAACAACGTAAAGAAAATGTTAACAAATGCCAAATATAAAATCATAGACATATCCTTGAAATGATCTAAGATATTTAAACGATGACAGCTCCTTACAACAGAAGTTGTTCCATCCATTTCCTCTGGCAAATGCCTGTTGGAACAGATGGGAGTTAATACGTTTCGAGATGGGAGGCTGACATCTTAACAAGAAGAATTATTGGGCGTGTTGTGCCTCTTCAACTATGAGACTTGGATTTATCCCATGCCAGGACAAGACGATGTCATAGAGTTGACAATGCAGGGGGTCACACATGCTCTGGACTAACAGCTTGGGAGCAGCAGATGCAGTTCCAGTACAAATAAGTTGCTGCAAAGTACAGATTGCACAATTTTTTCACCTATGCCAAGACGCCCAAACTTGTGCATTGCTGTCCAGAAGCAGTTTATAGCAGAGGCTTAATTGAAGTCTTTTTGTTTGTTTGTTTAAAAAAGGAAGGATTTGGAGAACATTGGAGAGGGGGTCATTCTTTATGTTTTTTCTGATAACAGCCAGGCATTGACAGTGTGTTTTCAAGAAACTTGGGAAAGTGATTCACCTTTTCCTTGGCTTCTCTTCCCATACTGTGTAGCCGTGACATGGAGGTAACCGAGTTTTAAAAATTCGTTTTAGATTCACTGCACTTAATTCTGCTGTGCTTGCCAAAAGCGAGGGAGCAGCCCAGTCCACACTAGTGCTGCAGCCCTCCGTGCTCATTTTTCATTTCCATACACACCAGGCTGCCCTGGGTTTGCACAATCATACAGGAAAAGGGAAAGTTTTTTTATACTCACTCAGAAAGTGAGTGCAAAAGGAACAGTAGGCGAGGAAGGTCCGCCTAAGTTCCAGTAGGTTCCTGAATCATAGAATCATAGAATAGAAGAGTTGGACGGGGCCATGAAGGCCATCGAGTCCAACCCCTTGCTGCTGCTGGACACCAAGTCACACCACCCCACTTAGATGGCTGCCCAGTTTCTTTCTGAATGTTTCCCGTGTGGGAGAGCCCAGGACCTCTCTAGGCAGCTGGTTCCACTGTTGTATTGCTCTGATAGTGAGGAAGCTTTTCCTGATGTCCAGCCTGAATCTGGGTTGCTGCAGCTTGACTTGATTATTCCGTGTCCTACATTCTGGCATTAGTAAGAAAAGATCTAGACCTTCCTCTTTGTGACAGCCTTTGAGGTACTTCTCTTCTCATGACTGAACATGCCCAGTTCCCTCATAGGGCAGTCATGGGAGCTGTGCAAGAGGCATCTCTTTCAGATGAAGGGGCTTTGGCCATGTTTGTGTATCATAAGCCAGAATCCTCTTAGGGACCCTGGCTGTTGCTTGCATGCAGATGTATTTACTGCATTCACGAGGGATTGTGTGAGAAAATTCATGGCGCCAGCAGCTTTGGTCATGTTCTACTTTGCAATACAAATCATTTATCTGCCCAAAGGGTTTTAGGGCCAGACCGTACATGCAGTGTATAAATAACATGCAATGTCTCGGATGCATAGAGCATGTTACGGAGTACGGTAAGGACCATTTTTCTGGGTACAGGTTTATGAAAGGGGAACACTCCCATAAGTCTACCTGCACTGCATAGCAGCATTATAAATTGGGTTGGATCTGCCATTGTATGCTCAGACTTTGGTAGGCACACTGGGACTTTCTTGGCTTCCCCTTGCATGTGACCCACATCTTCTGAAGAGGGTCCCCCAACCAAGAAGCTGCAGGGGGGAAAGGAAATCCATCCACTAGAAGATGACCGGCTTCAGATCCAGCATAAGAGTTTCCAGATTCTAGAAGGACTTGATGTGTCTGACTCGGAGCTAAATATACGAGTTAAATTTTGGCAGGATATATTCAAGAGAGGGTTCCTTTGACTGATGTCCGTCCATACCTCCAGCGTTGCACTTTTAAAACCGAGCTTACATAATTAACAGGCTCAAGTGATGTATTTGTGGCTGCATTGTACCACTTCCAGGTGAATATCAGATGCTTCAATATTTCCTAGCAAATGAGGAAGAAAACATAAAAAACATCCATGCCAGGGAGAAAGCCGTCCTTGAACCATGTATATGAGTTCTGTATGTACAGGGAGGTGTTCTCAGTTTTCTATTAGTCACCTCCAGTGTAACACAGCTGGATTGCATGAGTTTGCTGAGTGCATCATTGAGAAGAGATCCACGTTTTAGATCATCTCTTTTTCTTGGATTTGGGTCTGCACTGCCTTCCATTCAAGTTGGTTTTTAAAAGGTTTTTTTTTATACAACTTTTTATTATTTTTCAAAACAATACTAAGACATCCATTATCACAAACATCGAAACTACTGAATCAGCCACTTACTACACACCTTTTAACATTCTGTGATCATTTCAAATTCCTTTAAAAAGAAAAAGAAAACCTTTTTAGATCTAAGCCAGGTCCCGTTTCTCCAGCCAATAATAAACAAAAGTCCAAAATTTGATAGAAGTCTATCTTCTTTCTCCTTCTGTGATGGAATCAGTTCATCCATTTCTTACAAAGTCCTGTTCTTCATATTAGAAGAAAGACTCTCCAAGTTTTGTAAAGGTCAGTATCTTCTTTCTTTTTTAATAAACATTTCAGCCTGACCAACTCTACACAGTTCCAAATCTTCTCATTTTTCTAGTGATCAACAAATAGACTTCTCCTTATAATAATTACAAATATGATCAAATGCACTCTTTGCTTACAAATATTCTAATCTAATATCCACTAAAAAAGAAAGAAAAATAAAAGGGAGGTTCATATTCGCATGTCTAAAATCCATCTTCTTTAAGGACATCTCATCTACCCAATTTAACAACAGCAATTTTCTATTATGTTCTTTAAACAGGTTTTCTTTAAGCTAATTTAATAGAAAATAATAATTACAAATACAATCAAATCGGTTTTTTTGCTTACCAGCGTTCCAATCTACTGTCTACTAAGAAGGGACCTCGGGGTACTGGTTGACCGCAGGCTAAACATGAGTCAGCAGTGTGATGCGGTGGTCAAGAGGGCGAATGCCACCCTTGGTTGCATAGCCAGAAGTGTGGCTTCTAGATCAAGAGAGGTATTACTTCCACTCTACATGACTCTGGTGCGCCCGCAACTGGAGTATTGTGTTCAGTTTTGGGCCCCTCATTACAGAAAGGATATAGCCAGGTTGGAGTCAGTGCAGCGTAGGGCCACAAGGATGGTGGCTGGTTTGCAGGGGATGGGGTATGAGGCGAGACTGAGGGAACTGGGTCTCTTCAGCCTGGAGAAGAGGAGACTCAGAGGGGATATGTTGGCAACATACAGGTATGTGAGGGGGTGTCACATGGAGATGGGGAGAGGCCTGTTCTCCCCTGCAGAGGAAGGCAGGACGCGCTCCAATGGAGCAAAGCTCAGGGAGCCAAGGTTCAATTTGGATGCCAGGAAGCACTTCCTGACAGTTAGGACCCCGAGGGCGTGGAATGGGCTTCCACGGGAGGTCGTTGAGGCCCCATCGGTGAGGGTGTTCAAAGATAGGCTGGACATGCACATGGTGGGCATGTCATGAGCGGAGCCGGCTGGTGCCGGAGGTCAGACTAGATGGCCCAGGAGGCCCCTTCTGACTCGCTCTGTTTCTATGTTTCTATGTTTCTATGTAAGTGAAAGTAAAATAAAAAGAAATCTCATGTTCACCTTAATTCTGTTTAACATAGCTCACCTTACTCCCGTAATAGTCATTTATATTCTAACATTTCACAAAACGAAAGGTCATACAGTTTAGCTCTTAGTCATTCATCTAAGGCAAGATAAGAAAGGGAAAACAAAAGGTGAGACAGAAACAAGCAGAGGAGAGGAGGAAAAGAATCCTTCATCTTCCCTTAAAACCTACATCGCTTCATAATTCCACACACTTAAAAATAAGTGAACTTCACCCATTAAAATCATATATCTTAGCCATTCCATACCACAGTGAACATATCAGGCCATTAAAAATAAAAGGGAAGTTCATGTTCTTAATCATTCATCTTTAAGCTTTAAGGCAAAGTGTGAAAGAGAAAGCAAAAGAAGAAACAAAAAGAGGAAAGAGAAGGGAGGAAAGGAATCTTTCATTTTCCCTTAAAATTTATACCATCTCAGCAACCGTGGCATCATTCGCAATGACTGGATTAATTGGAATAAGACCTTCATCTCTTTCTTCATCCTCTGGAAATCATTAATCACTCGTAGTATCTGTATCTTTTGTAGAAAAACTCCCGTTTTCCCAAGTTCAAGTTCCATCATAATTGCTTGAAAGTTCAAAAGTTGCTGCTGCTTCACTGTAGCAAACAGGCTTGACAGGAGATTATTTATTGATTCTGTTAATTTTATTTCATTATCTGCGATCTCACATACTTGTTGCGTTTCCTGCCTACTCTGGTCTGCTTTGCTCATTCCCAACGTCCTGAAAAAAACCTTGAGTCTGTCAATTCCCTTTTCCTGAAGATTCTGCAACGCTTGAATTTTATCCAAAAATATTTCTTGAGAAGATCTTATAGCTGATAAGAGTTGGTTAATTGCTGAAAGCGATTCTTGTAAACAATCCATAGCTTCAACACGAACAAATGATTGGCAAGTTGCCAGATATTTTGGCAATGGTCTCAGAAGCACAGACGAACAAATGAAGATTCCTTCCTCCACGTCTCCCCTCTCCCTCTTTTCTTCCTTTCCGGTCAGATCTTCCTACTTCTATCAATGCACCGTATATTTTCAATAAAGTTAGACCCTAGAGACACTCATAACATAAACTTAAGTTTAACGTAGGCACAAATTCCGAAGTCTCTATATTTTCATTCGCCGCTGTGGTAATTAAGAGGGTTCTTCAGCTCCTCGTGCCAAATACTGCTTCCCACGGGTGATTGTTGCAGAGAAAAGATAGCCTAATAAAAATATTTACTCAGCAGTTCCGATGTTTATCCAGCTTATAAGAATTTCTACGCTAATCTACTAAGTTGCTGTGAACTTGCAGAGGCTAAGAAAACCTCCTGTATTGTCCAGCTGAGACACCTGAATTGTTCTTGACTGATATGGGATCACCACCCCACATCCAGCCAAAACATGCCCAGGTAATCTATCTTCACCCCTACTGAGCTTGATTGGGTCTGTCGACCCTACCGCTGGCAAAATACTGGAGTAATTAGCAGAGATAGCTAATCACCTCCGTCTCGTCCTGACGCCATCTTGGAATCTGGTTTTTAAAAGGTTTTGAAGGAACACCGGCCCCACCTCCCACAATTTCACTAGAAACCAATCAATAGGAAAACAAGAGAATCTAACTTGGCATCAAGTATACTTGTTGAATAAACAGCATGTGTGCGTGTTACCCTTTGCTAACAATTCGGTGGTACAGATATTTTGAAAATGCTTAGTCTAAAACAAGGCACTTTTCATTTTGAAACAAAACTGTCACCTGACATTTGGTCCATTATTTTATTCTTTGTTTGCCTTATGTCATGGCTTTAATCATGGCATTCCCCAACCTCCTCCTGACATTAACTTATTTTCCAAATAGCTTTCAGCAGCTAGATGACGGTTGTGCAGGGAAATGGATGTCCGGAAACCTAACGCAACTGTTTCATTGTGACCAAGAGGTACCGAAAAGCAGTTCAGTATTGATCCTGCACAGCTAGATTTGAGGGGCTGGGGTTGGGATGTGTGTGAAATGCTCGTTTTATCTGGAAAATTAGGCCTGGGCCTTTCCCTCTCTTGCTGTCGCCCATCCAGCATGTGTGAGGGCCGATTCATACAACTGACACCGTTGGAAATCAACATGGCCAGTTCTCTGTGATAGCTGCCCACTCCGTGTGGTTCCTGGGACTGCCCTGGGACTGGCAGCGTTTATGCAGGAGAAGAGCGACCTTTCCTCGCATTCAGAGTAGGAAAAGGTGAGTCGCAGCTCTTCCATTCTCCTGCCTCTGTCCACAGCTCTGCGGTGTCCATAACAGAGAACAAGAACGCCCATAGATCAAAAAAAGTAGAGAGGGACTCAATTCCATCAATCACTGTGTGTGCCACAAATGCCTTTTGTGGAAACCATTCCTGCATAGTTAAAATATGAACCGTCCTCGGGATATATTTTTTTCCTGACTTCAGAATATGGCTTATTGAAAAATTGTCTCTTGGGCAGCTTAAAATGTGTTTTGAAACGTGAATTTATTTTTCTCCTTTGGTAATAGCGTAACTGTGCTTAGACATGTGTTACGGTCTTCTATTTTCATAATAAAAGTCTTTCCTGATGCCTGCGTTGAATGCTTCATTTCGTAAATGGCTCTGAAATGTTGGATTGCAATTCCCAGCAGCCCAGGCCAACATTGCCAGCAGCTGAGGAATCATTTATTTATTTATTTGGAACATCTATGTGCCGCCCCATTCGCAAAAAGACTCGGGGCAGCTTCCAAAACAAATAAACAATTACCTTAAAAATCTGGAAACATCTCGGCACAATATAAAATCAATAAATACCATTAACAATTAAAATAATGTTTAAATAAAAAGGTCTTGGCCTGGCGCCGAAAAACAAATAATGATGGCGCCAGATGGACCTCTCTGGGGAGCGCATTCCATAGGTGGGGCGCCACCACAGAGAAGGCCCTCCTCCAGGGACTCACCCTCCTAATATCTTTCATGGAGGGTTCCTGGAGAAGGGCTTCTGCCGCCGATCTCAAAGGGCAGGAGGGCATATATGGATGCAAGCGCTCCTTTAGGTAACCGGGTCCCAAGCCATTAAGGGTGATAACCAGCCCCTTGAATTGGGCCTGGACTTCAATGGGGAGCCAGTGAAGCTGACAGAGGACTGGGGTTATATGAGAACAATGCCCAGTCCCCGTCAGCAGCCTGGCAGCTCTATTTTGCACCAACTGAAGTATCCGGACCGTCTTCAAGGGCAGCCCCATGTAGAGTGTGTTATAGAGGTCTAATCGAGAAGTAACCAATGCATGTGTCACTGTCGCCAGGCAATCGTTCTCCAGGTAGGGACGCAGCTGATGGATCAGCTGAAGGAATGCACTCCTCGCCACCACAGTCACCTGAGCTTCCAGGGACAGCTCTGGGTCAAGGAGCACTCCCAAGCTGCGAACCCTGTCCCTAAGAGGGAGTGCAACCCCATTCAGGACAAGGTCCAGGTCCCTTACCCCGAAGCCTGAACCACCTACCAACAGGATCTCCATCTTGTCTGGATTGAGCTTCAGTTTATTGGCCCTCATCCAGCCCATTACCTCGGCCAGGCACCGGTTCAGTACAGCCACCGCCTCACCTGGATCGGTGGAAAACGAGAGGTAGAGCTGGGTATCATCAGCGTACTGATGATTCCTCAGCCCACACCTCCTAATGCCCTCTCCCAGCGGTTTCATGTAGATGTTGAATAGCAAAGGGGACAAAATGGACCCCTGTGGAACTCCATGGCATAGCTGCCATGGTGCAGAGCCATAGTCCCCCAGCACCACCTTCTGGAATTGGCCATTGAGGTAGGAGCAGAACCACTGCAAAGCAGTGCCTCTAACTCCCAATCCCACTAGCCTATCCAGAAGGATACCATGGTTGATGGTATCAAAAGCTGCTGAGAAGTCCAGGAGGACCAACAGGGACGCACTCCCCATCTCTCTCCCTGCACAGGTCATCATACAGGGCGACCGAGGCAGATTCAGTACCATACCCGGGTCTGAAGCTGGACTGAAATGAGTCCAGATAATCAATCTCATCCAAGAGTGCTTGGAGTTGTCCTGCCACCACCCGCTCTAGCACCTTGCCCAGGAACGGGATGTTGGCCATCGGTCTATAACTGGCAGCCATCTCTGGATCCAGGGATGCCTTCTTTAGGACTGGCCGGACTACCACCTCCTTTAAAGGGGCAGGTACCCGGCCATCCCTTAGAGAGGCGTTGACAACCTCCAGGATCCAGGTCCCAATCCCGTCCTTGGCTTTCTTGAGTAGCCAAGATGGGCAAGGGTCCAGTAAGCAGGTGATGGGACGTACTTGTCCAAGCATCTTGTCCACGTCATCAGGCTGCAAGAACTGAAACTCATCCAACAATTTTGGGCCAGACAACAACATCGGCACCTCCCCAGAAGGTTCTGAGTCACTAGTGGAGTCCAGCTCGTGACGAATCTGAGCGATTTTCTCCTTAAAATGCTTGGCAAAGTCGTCACAGCGGGCCATTGTCACAGCGGGCCGTCATGGGACTTGCACTTCTGCAGGGCCATGTGTTTTCCATCCTTGATCTCTACACCTGAGAGGTGCTGGGTGATGGTCCAACATTTTGGTAGACATGGGAAGACATGGGAACCTGCGTAGGGGCCTGGATGGATGCGGCAGGGGCTCAGTACTTTCTGCCTGCATGTGTGTAACTCAGACCGATTGGAGGATTTGTGATTACTGGACAATGACTTGAACTACCTGGGTAGGTCCATGTCTGGTGGTTGTAAACATGCAAATAGGTGTGAGGGGGGTGAGAAAGCACACTTCGCCAAAATTCAATAATTAAAAAAAGTCACATGATGACACCTGGGCCTCTGCAGAGATTCCTTTTGATGACTGGGCTCAAGGGTTAAACATGGGTTGTCAATGAACCATAGGCTCATGAACCATGGTGAGCAACTCACAGTTCACAAACCATGGCTTATTTTCATTGATTGTTCCTGGTTAAGCCATTGTATGTTAGCTCAGCTGGGCTCACAATAAATCATATGTCATAACTCACATTCAACCCTTAAGTACTTTGTGTTGTCTTAATTCAGTCAATTGCTGCTTGATACACAATAATTTGGGGTACAAGCCCATCCATGTTTCGACAAAATGTTTCAATACTCGCATTTCTCAACTAATATGACTGGTCAAGGAGTGTTGGATGCTGTACAACTTCTGTTAGCATCTGCACAGGATTGTGGCCAAACTTTAAAACTGGGGGAGAGATGTGGATTGGAAGAAGGTGGTCTTGGTAGAGGAACTTGAAGCTTAGTTCAAGTTGGGTTGGATGTATGCATGTATTTATTTTATTAACAATGTTTATACCCCATCCTTTACAAAACGTCCCAGGACGGCTTACAACCATAAATAAATCAAACCATAAATAAATGCAACAAAATTTAGCCAGAGCATGACCTCCAGTGTGACATGAAAGCCACCTTCGTGGTGGCAAAGCAGTGCTTTCATCTCATCCCTGGGGGAGCAAGCAATTTGCGTCTGGGGTTTTGGGAGAGGTGTGTCTGGCCAAGACGTGGGCCATGGGAGGTGTAGTTAGCCCATTAAGAAATTGAGGAGCATTCAAAGTGGGAGCTTGGGGGGTGGGGAGCGCTGAGGCCCCACTCTGCTCAAGCTGCTCCCTTGATCCACAACACCAGTCGTCACTCCCCCGACCTTGTGGAAGGAGCTAACACTTTCCAAGGCTGTCCCACAGGTAGAACTTCAGGTGTTCCGGCATCTCCTTTCCATTTTGCCAACTTCCGCGTGTCTGGTTTCTGCCTCCCACGCAGCGGCTAGAAGCGGCAGGCCTTGACACTTCTCCATCTCGACGTGTCACCGTCTCCTTTCGCTTGCGTGGGCAAGGACAGCCTCTGCCTCCTTGACGGAACAAAACAGTGACAGGAGAGGCCGCACCAAGTGAATTTCTGCCCGTCATGAGCGCTAGAGGCGCGGCGGAGTGGGTGAGTGGAGTCGGCAGCCCTACCGCCCCCTCTCGCCAACTGCTGATGGGGAGAAGAAAAGCTCCCCGATGTGCCTTTCCCTGCTGCTCAGGCAGAAATTCAACGGGTAAATCCTCTCTCGTTAGCGCGCATCTCCGGGTGCGGCTCCTGATGGCAGAGGCGCCCCGCCCCGCCAGGGAAATAAAACCGCCCACTCCTAGCATTTACCCGGTTTCCAGGGGCAGAATCGGCTTCTCCTCCCGAAGGGCTTAGCCCGGAACCTATCGCCGCTTCCCTTCCTTTCGCCTTCAGAGGTCGCGGCCGACTTCCTGAGCATGTGCCGCGGCGCACGAGGAAGCCGGCCTTGCGCGGCGCGATTCATTCTTGTCCCTTCCCGCTGCTTGGACAAGGTCTCACCTGCGTTTGCGGGATGTGAAAACAATCGGTTGCCAAGCCAGAAGGCTTGTGGCCAATAACCCCGAAAAACCAACCGCACCCGCACATTGCTTAACGCCTTTGGCAGCCGAGGTGTGAAGCCCCGAGCGAGAGAGGCCGCCCTGCGCGGACACAACACAGTGGGCTGATTCTGCGACGTCGGTCCGGACTTTATGCACGCCAGTGGTAAAGCTCTCCCTGGACTGTACCATTTCATGCCGCAGGAGAGGGGTTGCATGCTTTTCCCCATGGGGGGGGGAGGGGAGGCGGTTTCCATGCCCATCTTTTAAAAAAAAAACCACGTCATTGCGAAAGTTAAACCGATCCCTCTACCTGACAGGTTCACTTGCCACATGCGAGAAGAGTTTCCCAATTAATCACCTCCATCCGGAGTGGGGAGGGCGCTTTTATTCCTTTAAAGCATTCCTCTACTGCTCTTCAAGCGAAAGAATTTCCTCAAGTAGATTAGGTAAGCTTTCAAAACCCAAGACAGTCCCTGTGCTTCGTTTTGCAATCTAAAAGACAGGATATCAAAGGAAAAAGAGATGGGGAGGGAGAAGAAAAACTCAGTGCTTCCTCAAGTTACAGAGGTCTTGTAACTCTCTGTTGCAAGCTGATGAATGGCTGCTGTGACAAAGATTTAATGAAATGTCAAAGGCTTCACAGCAAAAGTCGAGCCATGGAAGACTCCCCTCTAAATAACAACAACAGCCCTGCAAATAGAAAGCTAGCAAATAGAGGCGTGGGTACAACAGGTGGACCAGACCTGTTGTAATTGCATCTTACATTTCAGATGCTGGATTGAGCTGGCCTTTGGCTTCCTGCCCACCTCTACAATTCTGTCCTTGTCTTTCGTGAGATTGGGGGATCACTTCAAGGTGCAGGTGTCGGGTGAGGGGGGCAGCAATGGCAGCTTCCAGGCAGTTCCCTTCCACTGGGATTCAGACCTGTGCCTGTCACAAACCTTGCATCAAAGGATGCTGCTCCACAGCCGGTTCTGAAGCAAGACCAACTGCAATCTCGCCCAGCTTCAGTACAGGGAACAAGGAGGGGCTACCATCGTCCCTTTTGCTGTAAGCAGGAAAATATCTGAGGTTTTCTATTGGAAGCAAGTGTCTGAATGTGGGAGAGCACAGAAAAGCACAACGGTTCTGTCGCTCGCCATCTGTTTCCGAGGCACTGTGGTTTATACAGGGTCCCTCTTTCTGTTGGTTTCAGATACTGCATTATCAACCTGTGCTGAAAGGCAGTGTATAAATCCTTGCATTTATTACGATTATTTGTTGATTCTGTAGCATTGCTTGGGTGCAAGGCATTTTGCAGAGCACATGTGGATGAAATGCATAAATAACTTCCTGGTTCAGATGTCAAATGCAGAACTGGGAATGAGGACCTTCATAATGAATATGAATTCCAATCTGGAAAGGGTTTGCTATATGATGCACAAGCGCTCCCAAAGAAACAGCTTTCCCTCACAGGATCAGGAATGAATCTCGAGTGTCTGGATCTTGGAGTGCATGGAAGAAGCAAGCTGCAAGGAATATCAGGAATTGATGAAGGGCAGAAAATCAAGTGAGGCATTTTCTTGGCTGATGAGAAGAATACTTGTCAGCTTGGAATATGTAGCCTCTCGGTTTTGGTGCAGCTTAGAAAATGCGAGAGCATTGCAAAACATGACGTTGGCAACTTTACAACTCCCTGCCGTAACGCTGCCTTTAAAGAATAGCTTGATCTCCAGACATTAGCCAGCTGGGGAAAGCTGGCAGTTGCAGGCCTTTTTTCAGTCCAAACTGGCCAATGGTGGCATTGTAGCTTTTATATTCGATTTGCTTGTGTGGCAAATGCAAAATGATTCAGTTCAGGCGCTACATGTGAGAAATGCCCATGAGCCTTGGGCAATCTGGTCCTCCACAGATGAGCTGGATGGCAAGGTCCATCATTCCCACCCTGCATGGACATTTGGAATGAGGGGAATTGTAGTCCAGTGCATCTGGAGGTGGCACGGGATCAAAAAGTGTGGTGAGATACGGCCCATGGGATTTCTTATAGTTGGACATGACTGAACAACATCTGGAGGAGATTGCATTGGCCAGCATAATTGAAGTAGGACAGGGAAGGCTTAGTTTTCTAAAAAAATAATCAGTATCTGCTACATTTCCATTGCTACTATCTTCCAGAATAGTACACAAGAAAAGCAGCAAATATTTGCCTGCTTTTAAACATCTTCTTAAAGTGCAAATATACGGAACAATCAACTGTATCATGGCATGGAAGGTTTCCCATTGAGCTCAATGCATCTTACAGTCTTGCAAATCTTACCTATTCGTTTATTTTTAAACTTATATTCCTTAACCAACAGGACACGTTAGGCAAATTACAGAACCAAGAAATCAAATAATATAAACCAATAAAATAAACAATGAGACAATAATATACATAATATAACAATAGGCCAATAATATAAACAACACATAGGATAGACACAATTCACAGCAATATATGGAGGATGGCAGAGGTGGTATGTTTTTATATCCCATAGCTTAAAGCAGCTGCCACAGCTGTTTGACCGAGGGTCCAGAAAGCCTAAAGATTTGCACGCATTGCTTCTTCGTTAGGTGCTGTGCCACTTCTGAGCGAAATGTCGATGGACGTGACTTTTCTGGGGACTGGTGCTGCTTATCCGTCTCCCACCAGAGGGGCCTCAGCTACGGTGGTCCGCTTTGAAGGAGAATGCTGGCTGTTTGACTGCGGTGAGGGGACACAGACCCAGTTCATGAAAAGTAATTTAAAAGCAGGCAAGTGTGGGACGTTCGTTTGCTTTTGTCTGGATGACGCCTCTTTTACCAGACTGCCACTCACTGGGAGGCGCTAGAAGCAGCATTGCAATGGGATGTGTTTTTGACTAGCCCAGCCTTGCCCAACCCAGTACCCCTCAGAGGAGCTGGACTGCAACACCCAGCATTTTTTGCCAACATGTTGGCTGGGGATGATGGGGCTGTAATCCAACCACCCTGGAGGGCCCCAAGGAGGGCTGGATTAAAACCCAGCCTGGGTGGCTGGAAAAGAGACCAAGGGAAAGTATTGATGATTCCACAAGCAGAGAAGGAAGCACTGTGTGAGCAGGAAGTGTGAGCAGAAAGCACTTTCTCTGTTGCTGTTCTGTTCATTATAGAAGGCACTGCTTCGTGTTTGCAGTCAGTGCACTGAAGAAGGACATCAAGAGGAACCCTGTGGAGTCAGGCCAATGGCTGATCTGGTCCCGCATTCGGGACCCGCACTGGTCAACCTGCTGCCACAGGGAACCCCACAAGTGGGGCAGGTGCACAAGTTACCCTCCTCCTTGCGGTTTCTCTGCAAGCTCCTCTGATCTTGGGGCCGTGGTGACTAGCAACCATGATCAACTTTCCCTTTTGTTCATTTGTCAAATCCCCGTTTTAAAGCCAAGCAAGCTGGCGTCTTGTGCAAGACAATTCCATGTTTAACTGTAGTAGTTGGGCAAGTGTGGTGTTGATCCAGAAAATGGCATTGCTTTCCTACTCTTTGTCATGGTTTCATTCAAAAACAGAGGCTGCTTTCAGGAAAAAAGAAAAAAGAGATGGTTTATGGCAAGCCTGCATCAAAGCTATTTTGGATCTCATCCACCACTTTTGGTGTTTTGGTGAGCAATACGCAGTATGTTTAGCAGTGTTTCAATTGTGAATTCTTCCAGCAAGCCTGCAGTAGAAGCTCAGCTGAGAAAGCCCAGCATTTTCTCACCCAGAAATGCTTAGCAGAGACTTTGAGGAACCCTCCAGATGAATTGGAGCATGTTGTTTGGGGAATGTTGGGAGTTGTAGTCCAACACATCTGGAGAGAACCATGCTGGGGAAGTCTGCTTTTGAGTATTGGATTTTGTCCTGTATTTTTATTCTGGTGTAAACCTGTTTTCCATGTTTGCCTGCTCTGAATTCAGAGTGCCCCTGAATTTTCTCAACTCACCCTCATTTTAATCAATGTTATTCTTATGTTGTTAGGAAGAATTACCAAGATCTTTATAACTCATCTGCATGGGGACCATTTCTTTGGTCTTCCTGGCCTTCTTTGTACCATCAGTCTCCAAGGTAGCCCCACCACAAACAAACTGCCAGTAGATATTTATGGACCGCTTGGGCTCAGGCGTTTCCTGCAGAGAACAATGGCACTTTCCCACTCGCAACTTTCCTTTCCTTACATTGTTCACGAATTGGTGCCCACGCCAGAACAATGCCCTGCAGAAGAATGGAAGGAACCATCATCTGTGAACACAGGGGAGGTCTCATCTCCAGAGGCTCATGGGAAAACGATTTATCTGGATCCTGTAGAAGACTCGTACACCTTGGTGGACAATAAACAGTTTCTCATGAAGGCCTTCAGGTTATTCCATTGCATACCTTCCTTTGGGTTTCTAGTGGAGGAGAAGCCACGGGCAGGCAAACTCAATACGCAGAAGCTGAAGGAACTAGGTGATGATGGCTCTCACTACTCAATTCTTATGAAAAACTGTCCTGTGGCTAAGAACTGAAAGTTTGTCTAAAACTGGGGTGTAGAAGCTCAGGCTAGGAAGCCAAATCTGGCCCCTGAGGAACTCCAGTGTTGCTCTTTGGGGTTCGCGTTATTTCCTGGCTTCTGTGCCTTCTCTTTCATTCTACAAGGTTGGCCTGCTGCTCCCGAGACTTGGTTACCTCCAGTAAGAGCCTGAAGCTACATATGTGGGGGGTTTTGGCCCTGCCCTTTTTGATTTAGCCCCACGCACTATTCAGATACAGCCCTGCCATCTGGGTCTTGGGGTAAAAGAAGGTTTCCCCTTGGTCTAAAGCAAAGGGGACCCGCAGGAAGATATTGGTGGCTTGCCCCTGGTGGAGAAATCCTCTGAGGAGGATCTAGAGCTTCTAGGGACAACAGTGCCAGGAGCGCTGGGCCAAGAGCGCTGGATCTTGCATGCCAGGAGCCTGGGCCCACGGCGGAGATTGCCACTGGTTTGACCTGCCAGAGGGAAACATTGCTGCCTCTCAGGTGCTGAGCCAGCGAAGTCCCCGAGAGCATCATTGCTTCAAGAGGCAGGCTGGGAAAGCTCCTTTAGAAGTGCTCGGCGACAGAGAAGGGCTCCTCGAGAGCAAAGCCCTTGTCCCAAGTAGGACTTTTGCCAGGCGGCAGCTGAGCCCTGGGTAAGGCGCAGGAAGCTCTGGCTCTGCAAGTGGTCAGTTTCAGCGTAACAGTACTGGAACAGCGCTGCTGCTCTGGAATAAGACCTCCATGCTACTGACCCTTGGACGCCTCCCCGACCCTGCTGCTGGACGTGGGCCTTGCCTCTGTCTTGACCATCCCTGCTTCTGCCTCATCCCTTCCTGAACCAAACCTTTGTGCTTGGGCATCCCCCTGCTTCCTTGCTTTGCCTTTTGGATGGCCCCAGAATTTGCCCTAACACTGAGCATGATTCAGCTGGAGCAGGACAGTTGCAGTACAGAATAGCCAGCCAGCCATGCCCATCCGAAGAATACTCCATTCCTCCGACCTGTGCTTTTCTGTTTTACATCCATAGTTAGCACTCAATTTTTAGCATGCTTGGGGCTCACTGGGCTGTTGATGCCTGCCATTAAGGAGAGGTCTCCCCACTCACCCATCACTTAGACAGCTTCTCCTACCTTCCTTTCTTCCCTGCTCTTTGGAGTGCTTTTCCTTCTTCTGCAAACCTTGGCATCCCTGTAAGCCTGGTGATAACTCCCTCTTGTGTGTGGCTGGTTCTGTTTTGACTCCTTGAGGATCCACTTATGGGGAGTATATGCAATGTTCTTGATCACAGATGTTCATGCTGGCTCGAGATGATGGGGATTGTAGTCCGGTTTATCTGGAAGGCACCAGGCTGGGGAAGACGGCTTTAAGATATACCATAGAGTATGTGGAATAATGTAATGTTATAGCTTACACTGGATGCAAAACATTCAGCATACTGAGTCATTTCTGGCAGCCTGCAAAATCTCCCAGAATCTGGCACTCCAGAATGCCTGAGGTCTCCCTAGCTTATCTCTAGTCTCTGCTGAGAGGCTGGAAATAAGGGAGGGGTTTTCTTGCACTGGTCATCCAGCTGGACATGGCAGCTTGGGATTGCATCGCAGGTGTCCACATGAGCACAAGATGCCAGAGGGCCCCAAATACTTAGACCTTACTGAGAAAGCTTCAATGACTTTGTCTGGACAAGGACGAGCATGTTGTGTGTGCATGAGCCCATGCTGCCAGGCCTCCTAGCATCGCCCCATTGAGACCCTTGGGTCCCGAAGGCCTAAACTACGAAGCTCATTCATGAGGCACTTTATAAACTGCTAATAGTTTTGCATGCAATATCTCAGTCTTTCTTTACCACAATTCTGTTTGGTAGGCCAGTGTTCTATTTCTGAGGGGAGCATGAACTGGATGGGTTCTGCCGGAACAATGGTGAGGCGTTGCTTAAGTTTCAACAGGTGGTGTGGTGAACTTTCGCAGTGCCCAAAAGCCAGGACGGTTTCCTGAAGCCGTGCCAAGGTCTAACGGCCTTTAGCTTGCTGTGAAGTGCGCCAAAGAGCATTGCTTTGAAGCTGCCTTTCCCAGACATTTTGTTAGAGAAGGGCTGCTTTTGCTGTGAGGGCAAAACTGTTTCCTTTAGTGAAGCAGCTTAGCACCCCCTCTCCAAGCCCTGTCTCCTAGGAAGTAGTGTGCGTGCATGGATGTGCGGACAGCCTCTGAACCAGTGGCAGAGAGGAAGTTTATAAAATCCCATAGCGAGTGGTGTTGTCTTCCGTGCTTGGCTTGGGTAGAAGAACTGCTGGTGATGCTTGCCCAGACAACTTTGGAAGCCCACAGAACATCCCGTGGGCCATTCATTTCACAGGCGCAGCCAGAGAAAAGGGGAGTGCAGGCTTCCTTTTGTTTCTTTACATTCTGCATCCATATTTTTCCACTATAATCAATGTATATGATGTGTGAGAGAGGTGGGTTTGTCTCTTGCTAAGGTATTAGTGAATCTGAATGGAGGTGCTTTGGCTGGATCCCACCTTGGGGTTAAACCAGAACAGATGAGGGATAGTTCATCCAAAGGCTTTCCTGTTCAGGCTTCGCTACTGCAGTGGCTGGACTGACGTTCCCCCAGCACTTTGGCTGATACCATGTGCATTTATCTCACACTACAGCTGAGTAGACCAGTGACTAATAACTTTCCAAGCATGTGGAAGTGCTTCTCTTCCCATTAGAGGGCATGTGTAGTGATACATTGGAGAGAAACTGATTTATTGCCACGCGTGATTCTTGAAGTCATCAGCCCTCTTCATGAGATGAAGTGGGCCATTGGCTACAAAAGCATGTGCCACATTAAGCCAATTAGTCTTTAACTCGCCCATGTGGCTTCTGTCCTTTTGCTCTTATAGACAAATGCACCTCTTTTCCTGTAAAAGCACACTGGTAATATTGGTTAATGGCTCTGATCTAATCTGACGACACCCTTGAGGGTATAAGAGCAGCGCTGTTTGCCTGCACCCTTTCTAAGCTTCCCGTTCCTCTTCGGCGTCTTCTGGTGGGGTAGAATTGTAGAGCAGGGGGGAACTTCAGAGGTCATGTAGCTGGACCCAGAGCTGATAAAGGAAATCAGCAGCTGTTGCAGCTGCTTCCCACCCACGGGTGCTGGACTATAACTCCCATGATGGTCGTGTTGGTGGGGGATCATGGAATTTGCAGCCCCATACCTGGGGAAGAAACCAGGGTGGGAAAGGCTGTAATACCGTCCCTGACTGAACCACTGTTTAAAACCTCAAACAGAGGGTGGCCACCATTTTCCAAGATTACCTGTTATACAACTTCTTCCCAAGGGTTGATTTTCCTGTGCTTTGCACCTGTGGGCTCAGGTCCTACCCTCTGGAGCAACAGAGAACAATTTTTTTTTTTCTGTCAGCTGTGCTACAGCCTTTCAGATATAATGCATATTGTCCATATCCTTTCTAAGGAAATCTGGGTTTTCATAAATATTGTGCTGTCATATTGCACCAAGTATGAGATTGGTGGATTTTGGAGGACTATCTTATGGCAAGTGACAGCAAGATCATATCGCAAGCCTCAAAATTTACCCTTTATTTTCTCTTTGAGCTATTAAAAATGTGACAGTGAACATCTTGAGGGGATGAAAAGGATTCAAAATAGGATTATGGGTTTTCATGTATAAAACTCATTAGGTTCAAAAGTTAGATAACATATTCTGTAAAATGGAGAATGTACACTTTATTGTGTCTTAGCTTATTGTTTTGCATATTATATCCCACCCCCTCAAAAATATTAAATTCTTTAGTGATGGGCATGGGTGCAGCTAGGGAGATGAAGGGCTTGGTGAGAAGAGAAAAGCCCCAACTTTAACCCCCAAAACTCATTGGAAAACTTGCCCTCCATTTTTCACATTTTCCAAAAATTTCTAGGGAAAAATAAAGGAAAGGGGGGTCTCTTAGTGCCTTTCCCGATTTTTAACCTCTCTACTATACCCCAGGCCTTTACATCTCTAGATGGGAGGAAGAAAGGTTGCAAGTTAGGGAAATATAGTTGAATGTATGAGTAGGGATGGGAATTGAGCGGGGCTGGTAAAATTTGGAGGCTTCAAAATACTGTGCTGGAATTCTGTGTTGGAGGGTGAGCTGCTTGAAAAGTAACTTTATTCCTGTGCTTTAATTTGAAGGAGTTCAGCCAGGCCCTTTGTATGGTAAACTGAAAGAGGGAATTGCCATTGTCCTAGAAAATGGAACCACCATTTCTCCTTTGGAAGTCTTAGAAGACCCTCTTCCTGGAAGAAAGGTTTGTATTTTAGGAGACTGTTCTGGTATTGTTGGAGGCGGAGCGGCGACGCTTTGCTACGAAGCTGACCTCTTGGTTCACGAAGCCACCCTGGACGATACGCAAGCGGACAAAGCCAAAGAGCATGGCCACAGCACCCCAAAGGTGGCTGCTGAGTTTGCAAAACGGTGCAAAGTCAGGAGGCTGGTGCTGTCTCACTTCAGTCAGCGGTACAAACCAGCCAGTCAGATTGGCGAAGGAGATGTGGAAGTCACGGAGCTGAAAAGACAAGCCGAGTCGGTGCTGGATGGGCAAGAGGTGCTTTTGGCAGAGGATTTTATGACCGTAAGTGTTCCGATGAGAAAACAAACGTAGTGCTGCTTGACTACAAAAGAGAAGAGATTCATTTGCTGATAGAGCAAAGTCGCAGCTGTATCTTGTTTTCAAGGCCCAGGCCAAAGAGGCTTGATTCAGGATCCACTGGCCTTCTTCCTCCTTGTTTTTCCTCCCTCACCCAGTCCCTAAATCTATGTATATACCACTTACCAAATCTAAAGTTAACTCTGGGCAGCAAAACACATCATAATAAATATAAAAACTAATTTATTAAGAGAGTTCCCTAGACTTCATCTGGGGGCACAGGATAATTCAGAAGCTCAGATCTGGGCTTGGAAGTAGTGCTCTGTCTCCACTCGCTGCCACAACCAGCATGGAAAGACCAGCAGCAGCAGCTGCCTCTCTGAAGTCAGGAAACCAACTGCAGAGAGGGGTTCAGGGGCTGCGCCAGAGAGCGAGGAGCAAAGGAGAATGGGGCAGCAGAGGGTTTCCAGCCTCTTTCGCTCCCCCTCCACAGCACCTCAAGTAAGTCCAAAAATGGCCATCCAGCTAAACACAGGGCAGGAGGTGCAGGAAGGCCGAAATCACGTCCGCTTCTACTCTTACTCGGCACAGGACGTGCATAAGCCTCTGAGTTACGAGCATCAAGGCCACAACCCATTAGATCGTGCTCTTAAATATTTAAAACTAAATCTAATAACACAATTAAGAGTAAATGACCTAAGTGAGCAGTCCAATCCCTCAAGGAAGTTTGGTAAACTGACAGGCACCCAAAACACGCCACAATCCGCGCCTCCCAAATGATTTTGGGCCCATTTCATAGCATCCACTTCAACATACCTGTAATTCCTTAGTAATTTCAGGAAAGATGCTTCAGGGGCTTTGGAAAAACGGAAGCCTGCTACATAGCATTAACTCCAGGATCTTATTTAAGTATGCACTCTTCCATTTGGAATTGAAGATTTATTGAATTAAAGCTGAAATCTATTGCCCACTTACTTGGAACAGGAACCAGTAAAATCAGCTGGGTGCACTTGTGGGCCCATATGTCTAGCTAAGCAATCTGGTCTTTTAATGCTAGAATTACATTGTATTAGGAGTGTGCAAATGATTGAAAAATCAACATATTAGATCCATATTGGATGCAGTGGCTTTTTGTTACATGTGGATGAATAAAGGATTTATATATTATGCCAAACAATTTGTAGATTACTTGAAACCAAATACTGTACTGGATGGTTGTTTTTCCTGAAGAGATATTCCTTATATATTAATATTCTGTATCATTGCTAACAAATCACAATACAAGTTTAAACAACATACTTCTTAAATTAACTTTTCCTTCCTTGGAAGAAAAGGACTGTATTCACCTGTGCAAGCTCCCCAAGGGATTGTTTGTCATGGTGACACATTTTTGGGGGGAGAGCAAAGAATTGTATTGCCTGGGAAGGTCAGCCCAGGATCTTTGCAATGTCACAAGGAAGGCTGTGGTGGGAATGTTAGATTGTGTGCAGCCATTTGGATTCCCACTGTTGTAAACAATTCTGGTATGCATCTCTCAGATCAAGCAGTGTGTCCTCTTGGAATAATAATTAAAACAACAACAACGCCAGATCAGCCTCAAGAATGCCTTCTGCCTTGGGGTGGTGAGTCACTTACAGCCAAATCCAACTCTGGAGGAGCTCTAGGGAGCTGCATTCTAGTGATGCACAGGACCAAATGCAAAAGGAGTGAGAAGGCCATAGCATCCCCTGGATTCCCAGCTCTGACATGGGAGACAGTACGCCAGGCCTGGAGATGGAAATCGGAGCGCCGACCTACCTTCTCGGTACAGAACTGCACTGCCTGCTTTTTGAGGGCAAGGAACCTTGGAATCAGGGAAAAGGTAGAGTTTTAAGGGGGTGAGGGAGGGAATAGAGAGGCCGGGAAGTCCTCCTGGGCTTCCCCACCTACCTCTTATCCCCTTCTGACATGTTCCAGCTAGATGGGCAAACTGTTCAGTGCAAATGCAAATTGGGGGGATGAGGAGGTGAAATTGCGTTTGGCGACTGATGCCAGCATGGCACAGTGGTTAAGAGTGTTGGCCTGGGACTCAGGAGACCCGGGTTCTAGTCCCCGCTCAACCATGAAGCTCCTTGGGTGGCTTGGGGCCAGTCACAGATTCTCAGCCTAATGGACCTCACAGGGCTGTTGTGAGAATAAAAGGGAATGGAGGTGAATCTTGCATCAGGATAAAACGAGCAAACGCATTGCCATAACACGGCTGCTAAAAGCCTGACGCTGTAAGAACAGCTTTAGACTTCAGGTGGGAATTTTGTCCCCCCCACCCCTTCACCTTAGAAATGCTGTTTGCTTGTGCTGCTCAGGTATGTTGCGTGTTGCACAGTGTTCAGCCGTCCTTGATTCCCCCTCAAGGACTGTTGCATAACGTGCATGACACCCCCCTCCACTTTTCCTTGAACTATGTAACTGATAGATTAGAAAAGCATCTTGTGCAGACGCTATCTTGGCTCTCTCTTCGGAGGTTACCTACCTGCTCTCCCTGTTTTCTTCTTGTCACTTGTAAGCTGAGTTGGATTTCTTTCAAGAGGAAGAAAAATGGGTAGAAATGTAACCCAAATGCAGTTCAACAGTAAATGCTTCTTGCAATAGGATCGTGTCTGGAGCCTCTCGCTGTTGGCAACCAAGCTCTGGCAGAGGCATCTCAGACTTTCAGAATGGGAAAACCAGATGCAAAAGCCGGGGAAATGACTGGTCAGGGAAAAGGGGCTGGGGAAGAGGGAGTGGCCAGCTAGGGAACTCCAGAGGGCCAAATTTGGACTGCAGACGGGAGGTTGGACACCTCTGCTCTTGCACACCTATGAGAAATGAGATCATATTCTGAGAAAGCTGGATATAGTATCCACTCAACCATATGCGTATGGGTATATAATATAGATTGTATGTGGTTGTTATTTGCTTCCTTGCTTTTAATTCATTCTAATTGTCACAATCAAAAAAGTATCTTTTTATGCTGTTAGGTTGACCCACATTGGCTCATGTTGGTCTATGGCTTAATGAATTGAATGGAACTTGATTTAATTGACTCAGTCCTGTTTGGGGATTAAATGGGCTCAGAAACAAATGGTGCATCACATGGGCCAGCAGGTGAACGACTTTCGGGCCAGGCAGAGTCAGACGATTTTCAGGCTGGACAATTTCACTCCAGGTGTGCCTATGCAAAAACAGCTTTGTGGAACTGAAAGGCACACGGACTTGAGAAATCTGGTTAATCCTCCCTCTGTAGCTTCTATGATGTCGTGAAACTGGAGATCTCTCACTTCTCCTTTTGTTGTTGTATCCAAGTGCATCCAGAGTTTAAAAATATTCCAGCCTCCCTTGAGATCGCATCCTGGCTCAGATGTCCTTGATCTAATTTTAAACTCGGCATGCACAGTAGGTATGAAGGTTGAATCTTTCCCATGTTGAAACAAACAGGGTGTGGTTTTGGACGGAAGATTCCTGTAGTGTGCATTCTCTCTTTTCTAAATAGCAGGGGCTGACTCAGCTCGCCCAGGGTTTCCTCCTACCAAGGGACCTGAGCCAAGCAACCATTCCTGTAGCTCCTCGCTGCAAGTTCAACACTTTCTCCTTCCAGCCTGGCTCCTGCTTCATTTGCGTGGTGTTGCTGGGCAAGTGCGTTTATGCCTGGTGGGTCTGGAACTTTGGACAGTGAAACCTCCGATTCTGGCTGGCATGTGCAAAGCTTACAATTGAATTCTCTAACACCTGGTTGAGGGTAGGCGGGAGAAGGATCCAGTAAGGAACTTGTACCGCCTGCAGAATGTGACCATGCTTCTGTAGCATTGGTAGCTTTCCAACTACATGCATGTAGACAAGCGACTTCTGGGTGGATCTATGGAAAATGGGGGAAGTAGAAATGTGTATTACTTGTGGAAAAAGTAGTCAGTTCTTCTTTTTGCAAGCCAATCCAGGCTACTGGTGGATTCCACAAAGTGATGTAGGCACCTGGAGATGTCCATAACATCAGAGATGGTGGACATGTTTTCCTGAAGCACAGTTTATCTACACTGGAACGTACCGTATTTTTCACTCTATAAGACGCGCCTGACCATAAGACGCACCTAGTTTTTAGAGGAGGAAAACAAGAAAAAAAATGTTCTGAATCAAATGGGCACATCATCACAGGCACATTCCCCATCACTTCCCCATGGGCTGCACATCTGACAGACTCACTGCACACACATATTCGCTCTGTAAGATGCACAGACATTTCCTCTTACTTTTGAGGGGGAAAAAAGTGAGTCTTACAGAGCAAAAAATGTGGTAACTCTTGTCAAGGAACATTTACAGCTTTCCTCTACAATATGGGAAGCTTTGCACAACACATGTCTCAATGGTTTCTTGGGCAGGATGGTGAGCTGTCCCGAGAAGCTTGTAGTGGATTCCCTATAAAAGCTTTTAATAAATAAATAATGGTCTCTCATGCTCTCTGAACCCTGCTGCAATATTTTAGCTGGTATGCTTGCTTTTTAGAAACCATGGCAAGAAACTGAGGGTTGTTCTATAGTTTCCATGCTTTCCCATGGTGTCTCTGATTGTCCAAACCTGGCATCGTCGTTTCCACAGTCCTGGTGTGCAGTTACCACAGAGCCCCCTGGAAAGAGCAGCAGGTGCAGGAACTGTGGGCTTGAATTTCAGGTGCGGTGACTGATGGGCTATGTGCCAAGAGCGGGAGGACTGAGTGAGGAGGGTGCAAACCAGGCTAGGACATAAACCACTGGATTGTCTGCCAGGAACATCCAGGCAAAAAGCCGCTTGCCGGAGAGACTAGACAGGGCTACTTGTCATGATGTGTGAACCCTGCCTGTGCCTGTGCTAGCAGGGAATGTGGGCCCTAGAGATGTTGGATGGCAACACCCATCAGCCCTAGCCAACCTAGCCAACAGTGGTTGATGACAGGAGTTGCAGTCCAACACCTACTGGAGAGGATGGATGCGGATGCTCCATATCCCTGATTCACAATACGGAGCACTGGAATTCTCAAGGGCTTCCTCAGAAAAGCATTCCTGAAGATGGACTTAATATTTTCCTGTAGCCCCCTCCTAAAAATGCATGTCGTTCCTACAACAGACTTCAGCTGATGAATGTGGAAATCACAACAAAAGAGCAGTTTCAAATTCTGTAACAGTGATCACATTTTTAGAATGATGGCAGGGGCAGGGGGAATACGTTGTGCTGCCGAGGATCCTCTTCTGCACCATTTCAACCTGTTTGTCCACCTGGCGTGGAGAACAGTGGTGATGACGAGCAGCAGCAGAGGTGCTGGTCGCTGGTTGTCAAGCAAGCAAGTGGCCAAAGGGATGCAATGGAGGATGACCCACCGATGCGATGAGAAGCTCAGTTCATGGAGGAAGGCAGCTTGTGGAGGAGGCCTTGCTCAAAAGCCTCTTGAACCTGGAGCTGGCAAAGTCTCTAAGGTGGGATGGTAGATGCCACTGATGGCGAACCTTTTAGAGACCGAGTGCCCAAACCGCAACCCGAAATCCACTTATTTATCACAAAGTGCCAGCACTGCAATAAAACCTGAATACTGAGGTTTTAGTTGAGAACAGGGGTCCTCAAGCCTTTTCAACAGGGGGCCAGTTGAAAGGCGGCGGCGGCGGCGGGTGTGGGCGTGCTTGTGGGGGGAGACTGGTGTGATCACGGGGAGGTGTGCAGGGAGCTGGCGGTGGCAGGCATGCGCAGCAAGGCGGCAGCTTGCTCATTCAGGGATCGTTTTCTCCGAGCGAGTCCAAAACCTCTGAGGTGGCCCAGATAAATGGGCATGGTGGGCCGAATCCAGTCCACGAGCCCTAGTTTGAGGAGCCATGGTTTAGAAAAAACAACGCATATAGTAACAGCTTTTGTCTTAAAAGAAAAACACAATAACAAAGCTTTCAATCTCTCTCTCTCTCTCTCTCTCCCTCCTTGGCAGCGCACTGACCGGCCATGCAAAAGCTCAAATGAGTTGCGGCTAATGAGTCTGAGCATGCACATGGCCCCTGTGTGTGCTGTTATCCGATGCTCGGCTGCTGGGGCGATGCTGGGGTGACTTGGCTCGCATGCTGACAGAGAGGGCTCTGCGTGCCATAGGTTCACCACCACTGGTATATGCTGCTACCTGGTAATTCAGGGGAAAATTACATTTCAGTGTAATTACACTGAAAATCAGGAGAAAAGTCCTTGCTAGCATGTGGTACATTAATCCCTAAGACTTTCAGTTCTGTGCTGACAAGCTTCTCATACTTTGGTGTCATAGATTTAAGAGTACAGAGTAGACACCTGGAACTCGGGTGTATTTGAATCCAGTGTCACTTTTTGAAAATGTTCATGGATCTGTTTCACTTTCCCAGAGCAATCCTTAAGTGTTGACTCTGAAAAATACATCCCACTGAACTCAGTATGGCTTAAGAATGAGAAAGTGCACTTGGTCTGAAAGCTAGACTGGAGATAATGGTGTGTGTTTGTGTGTGTGCATGAGAGAGAGAGGACAGAAGGAAATGACAACTTTTACCTAAGCTGGACAGATATGGCATGTCACTGCACAGTGCTGGGATCTTGACCCAGGGAGCAAATCCGGTTTGGAAAATCTCTTGGAGGACATGCTTTATTACTGGGAGTGTCCAAAGTGCCAAAAATATCAGCATATATCAGGAGCGAAGTCTTAGGGAAAGGCATTTCAGTGTTTTAGAATGGAAAGGGAATCATACAAATGCTTGGAAACCATGAAACTATAAATGTGGGAGAAAAAACAGAAGCCACCTGGCGCTTTGTGGAAGGGAGTTTGGCCCTCTAAGGTACCCCAGAAGACCAGATGTGACCCCCAGGTTGGCTAGATTAGGAACCCATTGCTGAGATTCCATTCCCTTGCCATAGCAGGAAAGGGAACAGTAACGGCATCCAAACTTGGAATGTTATTTTACTGACCAGAAGGTCGGGAAAGAATAGCCACTTTAATTATATTTATCAAAAGTTTGGTTCTATTACCTGTGGTCTGAATCAAGATAATGGATTTTGATTTCTTAATAGATGTCAGTTCACTTACCAATGTTTGTGCTTTGCTTAACACTGTTTTGTCAATACTCAGTGTAAAAATGTGGCGTATGTTCAAGTTTCACGCCCTCATCATAGCACATAGTACTTTGTGAATTTCATTGTCCTTAATGTCCCTGCTCATATCGCCTCCACTCCAGCTATGCATCTCTCTCTCTCTCTCTCTGTCTCTCTCTCTCTCTCTGTCTCTGTCTCTGTCTCTCTCTCTGTCTCTCTCTCTCTCTCTCTGTAGAATAACACTACGTGCATCTAACAAAGTGACTGTTGCTAATCTTTTTGCCATAACTGATGTTGTTAATATTTTAAGATGCCACAAGTCTCTTTCTTGGTTTATTGCAAAGACTAACAAAGCTACTCTTCTGGAAATGCCTTCAATTTTGTGAAGGTGCAGGATTCCATAAAAATAAAGAAGAGGCAAAGAGTGATGGGACTCTTTTGTTCTGTAATGTGTGAGGAGGCAGAACAGGCCCTTAAGAAGCATGTGTTTATTTTCATGGATGTTTATACTATGCATGCAAGGGATCTTTTGGTGTTGAACTCTGAGTGCTTAGGAGAATCTCATACTCAAAGACCACAGACATTACCACAAAGGCAATTCTTGGTTTTAGCCAACCATTTAAACTGGAATTTCACATCAGGGTAATTAGAATCATACATTAGCACTGAGACGGTTAAGAGGCAGCAAACAAAACAGAACTAAAACTAGGTGGAATGGGATACATGGTGTGTGCTCAGAAAATGGGTGAGGGAATTGTGGCACCTTAAAGAGAACAAGCTGATTCAAACACTGAACAAAAAGACAACAGCATTTAAATCTGGGATCATGTAATTTGATAGGTGTGGAGCTTCCTCCCTCGCTGCAGGTCCCCCCCCCCCAAAAAAAAGAAAAAGAAAAAAGAAAAGTTTCATGGCTGCATATTTTCCCCTCATCCTGTTTAGCCATGTGAAAACTCCTATTCTAAAATAAACCAAATGAGCTGTTAAAATTCTGTTCTCCTGGGAATGGAGGAGGATTTAATTTTCCCCTTTCCCAAATGCCTAGGAAAAGTTGAAGGATATGCAAAACTGTCAGGTTTACATTCAAAACTAGAGGATATATTCACTGTCCCCTTTTACAAGCAGAGATCTCTCTGTGGTTTTGTTTTTCACTTGACAGCTCACAATTTGACAGCTGTCAAAGAAGAAGCAAAATTATAGAATAACCTATATGCAGCCTTGCTTAGCCAATGTCCGTGGCTGGTGCCTATTTCAATTTGACAGCAAACACTAGCCATATTGTTAAGAAGGAAACCCTTTCATTTTAGTCACTGAGAAGTGCACACCTGTGAACAATCAGAATATATATTTTTAAAAAATAGTTGAGCAAATTCCTGGTGCCTGTCAAATAAAAAAATGGGAGAATAAAAAGGTTTCCCCTTGACGTTACGTCCAGTCATGCCTGACTCTAGGGGGCGGTGCTCATCTCCGTTTCCTGGCCGAGGGAGCCAGCGTTTGTCCGCAGACAGTCTCCGTGGTCATGTGGCCGGCATGACTAGACACCAAAGTGCACGGAACGCTGTTACCTGCCCACCGAAGTGGTACCTTTTGATCTACTTGAATTTGCATGCTTTCGAACTGCAAGGTTGGCAGGAGCTGGGACGGCGCACGGGAGCTCACCCCGTGTGCAGATTCGAACCGGCGACCTTTCGATCAACCAGCCCAGCAGCACAGCGGTTTAAACCACTGCGCCACCTGCAGTCCCATTTTAAAAAAATAGTTGAGCAAATTCCTGGTGCCTGAAAAATAAAAAAATGGGAGAATGCCATAGTGGCAATCAAAACAGGAGTCACGACTGAAGCAAACAGAAGATAATGTGGCTTCAGACACAAATTTCCCCTGAGAACTGAGGATGAAGGGTGGAGTGCACAATCCAATCACCTGTCAGGTATACCACAGGTTGTTCCCCATACTGTGCAGCTTATTAACAGGATGCATTGTCATGTTGACCAAACTCATCCAATCAAACTTACTATGTCTTGTTCTTCCCCTCTTTTCCCCTCATTCCCAGTTCCAGGGTTGATCCAGAAAGGATTCCGTCTTATTTTGTTGTCCCAGTTCCCTCCACCTCCATTCCAATTTCCCAATTTTTGTTCTTTACCTTTTGACATTTTAGGGAGACTTTAGGAGTATGTAAATGGGGCTGTGATTTATTACTGCTGCTGCTGCTGCTGCTATTGCTATTGCTTTGCAAGAATGCATATTCTTCAGTCCCATTTGTATAGTCTTGCCCTGTCAATTTCCTTTATGTTGCAGCTGTCAACCAGAACATGGAAATGAATGAAGCAGATGCATGAGAAAAGGAACTAGCTTTCACTGGGCAATGTAGTGCTCTCACTTTTAAGTGTTGAGCCAATACTTGTCAGTGTCCTCATCCAATTCATCACATCCCCAAGTCTCCAGGAAGTCCAGAAAGGAAGATATTGGCTCCTCACATATGTATGGCTTCTTTTCAGCATAGTTAATGCTATAAGCACAGCAAGTGCTCTGTTCATTTCTTTAATTTCTTAATGTTGCCCTTGCACTCAAGGAAATATTGAATGGGCTGAGAACATGAACAAATGTCAGCTTCACACTTCAAAGAGAACGGATTACATTATCAAGTGGGAGATGTTATTCTCGGCACACTTTTGGTGCAACTCTCTCTCTCACTTTGGTGTTCCCATTGACAGTGCAACATACAAGGAAACTGACATGACAAAACAACAAATATTTGACAGATAAAAGTGTGCTCTTGCACCGTTGCAAAGAAATTGCTGTCCTAATTAAAAAAAACCCTTCAACCCTGTTTGATCCTGCTGAAGCCCCTGCCAGAAGAAGAGGAGGGGGGGGGGGCAGCAAACGAGTCTCTCCAGAGTGCCAATTTAGCATTGCTAGAGAGGCAGTCACTGGTGAAGGTGGATTTGCTGCTTTTGCTGAGTGATTCTGTAGCTGATTCCATCAACCCTCCAGATCATCAAATTGCTCTCCAGGATTCAGACTACGTGACCACCCAGCAGGTTATGATAATCCTCAGAACACCCCTTAGGATGTCAGGGTGGCCTATTCCCCAAAATTAAGCTACCCTGAGGAAACTTTGGTGGGTTCAGATGACATGACAACCCATCGTGACTAGTTACCTAGGATGGATTGCTATGACGTGTGAATCTGGTCAATTATTGTCTCCCAAAGCTGATCGCAGCAATTTAAAAAGAGAGATAGACAAACCGACAGCCCCTTCCATCTGGCTTAGAAAAAGTCCTACATGCAAATGGAGGAGGGAGATTAATTTTGCAAGGCCAGAACATGGTGCTGAGTGACATGTGGGCATTCCAATGTCCTGTTGGCCAAGCTGATCTTCCTGCCTGAATGAGGCTCTTGTTCTTATGCCAACAGATGGAGCCCAAGCATTCTTTCCCCTTCCTTCTGCACTCCCGGGCAACCCTTTTGCAGAAGTGTTCTTTTGACAAGGAGGGGCAGGGCGACGAGCACTCCCTGCAGTTGCTCCTCCTGCAGTCAATGGATAGGCTAGGTTGGACTTGGCCTGGCCTTGATGTCATTTCTGGGAATTGGGAGGTGCAGCCTCACCATGGCCCAGGTCACCCGACCCATGGCAGAAGCCCAGGTCTGTTTCTCTTCTGCTCTCTAGCCCAAGGACAATTAAAACAAGAACAAAACAAGCTCTCACCTGGACAGTGCCTGAGGCTGGAAAGAGGGTTTCCAGGTGTCTGACGCATAGACAGAAGAAAGACAAAAAGGACTTTTTTTCCTTGTGGTCTGAGCAAAAGGGAAGCTGATGCAATTTTGCATAAATATCTCTGCCTACTGCAGATCCAAGTAAGAAAGATAGCCAGAATCTTGGTAATTGCTTAAGCAAACAGGGCTCACTGAAATGTCAACTAGGGTCACAAAGGCATGTCTACTTGCACAATGCTGGGTTTAGGATTTCACAATTTCAAAGGTATTAAAATACTTCAGAAGGCTAAAGTCTCGATCCTAGGGTCCGGCTCTGCCCCCTTCACAGCTGGGATGGAAAGACCTGCACTAGCTACCTCCTCATGAACAAAAATGTGTCTTGTGTCAGAGCAAGGAGAGGAGCTGGGGCTGCCTGCCTACACAATTCCTATCAGCAGCCCAGCCTCCTTCTCTCCCCCTCCCTGGCACTTTATCTAGATGATTAAAACTGGTTTCTGGATAAAATGCATGGGGCGAGATGCAGCAAAACTAGGGATTGTGGCTACTGTGTCTCACTCAGCCATTGGATGCACCATGGACCTCTGAGTTTGGAGACTTCTGTGCATCGACGGCAGGGGCCATTGCACTGCACCCCATTGTTGCTGTGTGCCACCAAGTTGTCTCTGATTAAGGCAATCCTATAAATGAAAGCTCTCCAGAATGTCTTGTCCTTGACAGCCCTGCTCTGCTTCTGTAAACTCAAGGATGTGGCTTCTTTGATGCAGTCATTCCCTCTCATATTTAGTCTTCCTTTTCTTCCTCTGCCTTTCACCTTCCCCAGCATGATTTGTCTTCACCAGGGAGTTCTGCCTTCTCACGATGTGTCTGAAGTATGACAGTCTCAGTTTTGCCATGTGTTGCTTCTAGGGAAAGTTCTGGCATGATCTGCTTGTCTTTCTGTTGGTCCAGGGTATTTGCAAAGCTCCCCTCCAGCACCATGTTCTGAACACACCAATTTTCTTCCTAACAAGGTATATTTTTTTGTTTTTTCTCCAAGACCAAGAGAGTAAATTCTCTTGCCAACACATGCCTCTTCTTTCCCCAAATAGCACAAGTTTGGGGGTGCTATTTAACAACAGGAATGGGGTAAACAATGGTGTGTGGCTGGGCTGCTGCTGAAATGGATTTTAATGAAATATTATGGGAACAATCCCACTGCAAAACTTATGTTAGTGGCAGAGTTCATGCTTTGCATGCAAAATTTGCGTGCAAATTCCAGTTCTGGCATCTTCAGTTAAAAAGATCAGAGGATGGGATTAACTTTTGCCTCAGATCCCGGTGAGCTGTTACCCGGGGTGGCCCCACCTTGAAGCAAAGTGAACCCTCACCCCGACAAAAAGTGCCAGTGCATGTGCAACCTTCCCTGCTCCTCCCACCCACTCACCTAAAAAAACGCATGTGGCACAAATGCAACAGACTGAAGAGCAGCAGAAGCTGGAACTGAAAATAAAACTGCCAAGGTCAGACAGCCCTTATATAAATCTATGTTGCAATGGCACTTGGAAAGCCATGTGCTCTTCTGGCCATGAAAAAGGGATATTGTAGAATGGCCAAGAAACATAGAAACAGAAACAGAGCGAGTCAGAAGGGGCCTCCCGGGCCATCTCGTCTGACCTCCGGCACCAGCTGGCTCTGCTCACGACATGCCCACCGTGTGCATGTCCAGCCTGTCTTTGAACACCCTCACCGATGGGGCCTCAACCACCTCTCGTGGAAGCCCTTCCACACCCTCTGGGTCCTGACTGTCAGGAAGTGCTTCCTGGCATCCAAATGGAACCTTGGCTCCCTGAGCTTTGCTCGGTTGGAGCGCGTCCTGCCTTCCTCTGCAGGGGAGAGCAGGTCTCTGCCCGCCTCTGTGTGACATCCCCTCACTCACATACCTGTATGTTGCCAACAGATCCCCTCTGAGTCTCCTCTTCTCCAGGCTGAAGAGACCCAGTTCCCTCAGTCTCGCCTCATACCCCATGTCAGAAAATCCCGGAATTTCAATTCGTGAGGAGGAAATAAAACTTGGGTTCGTGGGAAAGATCAAGTGCCCAGACCATCTGTGGCTTTATTCTTTGGCCCAGGTTCCCGCAGTAGACTGATGATAATGCATTACCAGGCAGGCAGAGGTAAACTTGCTGGAAAGCTTCAATACAACTACAGGGTATTTTATACCCTCCCGGTCATGTACACAGGTACAGAGCAATTAATGACAGAATGCAGGGATTACAATAAGATTCTGAGGTCATCACATACAGAACAGATAAAGGAATGTCAGTCAATCATACAGTGACAATGAGATTACAATAGTTCTAATTGCAGTGTATTGACACTTTAGTTGAGTAACTTGAACCCATCTCCAGGTCTGCTTAGACATGTAAATTCAAGCTGCTGAAAAACTATTCATGAACCCATAAGCTCATCTAGACTCAGACCCTAAGTAATGCATCTGCACCATTCTGAATGGCCAGGGCACAGGGAGCCCTCTGGTCTAGCAAAAGATACTTCCTGGTAAACTGTGAATTCCAACAATGATTATTATTTAATCATTGTGAAGGTATATAATGTATATTTGGACTAAATGGCCTGTCTACTGTAGCTTACGGCTAAAGGTGAGAGAAAGGAATGCCATTTTAAACAGTGACTTAGCTTAGGTTTGAGAAGGAATACAGGATTGATTCCACAATGCAAAAGCACACAGAAACAATGCTTTTCTGACAGGATTTATCCGAATTTTCCCAACACCCATCCCCTGCAAACCGGCCACCAACCTTGTGGCCCTACGCTGCACTGACTCCAACCTGGCTATATCCTTTCTGTAATGAGGGGCCCAAAACCGAGCACAATCCTCCAGTTGCGGGCACACCAGAGTCATGTAGAGTGGTGGTAATACCTCTACCTGCAAGAGTGCAGAAAAGGGCAAGCTAAATGATCAGGAATATGCAGCAACATGTTCAAGAACATTTTCAGCATCTGGCACTGTTGAGGCTAGGGAAAAGGTAGAGAGAGACCTGATACGAGGTACACAGAATCATGCATGGTGCGGAGAAAGTGGAGGAGGAGCCCTTTTTCTCTTTCTCCCATAATGCCAGAACCAAGGAAGCTGATTGGCGGGAGATCAAAGCAAGGACTTCCTCATAGAGCAAATGGCTATTCTGTGGAATGTGGTTCTTCCACAAGATGTAGTATGCACTGATTTGGATGGCTTTGAAAGGGGATTGAATGTATTTATGGAGGGGAAGGCTATCAGTGGCTGCTAGTCCAGGATCACAGGCCCATGTACACCAGCTGTGGGAAGATGGGCAACAAGGGGCTGTTGCATGGCGGTCCTGCTTGTGGGATCCTGTGGGCTACTGGGTGAACAAAAGGCTGAAGCCTTGCCTTGTGTTCTTAGCCAGGCTGAGCCCTGTTTCATTTGGCCGTTTTCCTGCTGCATTTAAGCAGGATGTAGGCTAGCTAGTTTCCCACTGTAGTTTCTATTGCTGCCACTCTCCAGAGCATGCTGATGTTCTGACTGCACCACTGGGAGGAAATGAAAGAGCAGAGAGGACACTCCATGGCCTGTGTATCTCTCTCCTTTTCCAAAAAGCAAGTAAGAAGAGTCCTCTCTCTGTGCTCAGCTCCTGCAGTTGTGGGTTCAGCAGCCTGAATATCCTTAGTTTGGCCTTTGCTGGGAGAAAGGGCTTTTAATTTCCTTTTTCCTAACTGTGGAAGCCTTTCTTTATCTAGCAGAAATCAAGCTGAGGCAGACCCATGCAGCTTTTCCTGCTTTCCTGGTCGTTTTGCATATCTCAAACATACTTTTCTTTCTGTTTGGCAAAAAGTACTCTTGGCTACAATAGGTGTTGATAACCCTTATCCCAACTTCCTTGAGATTCTGTTGCATTGGCAAGGCTAAGTGATAAGGCTTCCCTAAGGGATCCACTCAGTCTATCCTGCCAATCTTTCTACCCCCTGGCTTTGGAATCAGCTCAAACTTGGGCAAACTTCTCTCTGGCTTCACATTAATGATCACTGAATTTGTAATCCCTTCCCTTTGCTTACTCATCTTGATATATTCAAATTGCATTAAGGGCATAATCCTTGCAAGTGTAGACAGACAAAAGGTCTACAATTCCTAGTATGCCCCAGCAGGAACTTTCCCCCCTCCCTCTTTCTGTTGCCCCCACACTCCAGAACTTCTGTAAACACCTTTGTGCCAGAGTTCCTGGAGTTGGGTAAGACCTTCCGAAAAGCCTTGCTGGATAGAACAAGGGTCCATCTAGTCAACATTCTGTTCATACAGTGGCCAAACAGCTGCCCATGGGAAACCCACAGGTAGAATGTAACATCCTTCCACCTGTGTTCCCCAGCAACTGGTGTACATAAGCACACTGCCTCACATACTGGAGAGCACATATAGCCATTGTGACTGCTATGTATTCATAGCCTTAACCTCCACGAATTTGTCCAGTCCCCATTTAAAGCTGTCCAAAGTAGTGGCCATCCCTACAAGCTGTCAAAAGTAAATTCCATAGCATAGGTGCTGCGTGAAGAAGTCCGTGCTTTGGTCTGCCCCCACCACTCAACTTTGTGGGATGATCCAGATTCTAGTATTGAGGGAGATAACCCCTCCCAATCTATTTGCTGTCCATCACTTGCATAATTCTTTCATCCCCATTATGTCTCCTTTTACTCTACTTTTTTCCTAAATTAATCAATCTCAGCTGTTGTGACCTTTCCCCAGTAAGGGAGTTCCTGCATCGCATTGATCCCTTTAGTTGCCCTTTTCTACAGCAACACAGGGAGGCCATTGCTCCACCCAGCACAGTTGTGTCAACACTGACTGGCAGCAACTCTCCAGGATTTTCTGCAAGTTTTTCCAGCTCTGCTTGGAAATACCAGAGATTGCACCTGACATCTTTTCACATGCTCTACCACTGAGTTCCAGCTGGCTCCAGTAAAGGGTATGCTTGTTCAAACATGTTCCAATTTGTTTGATAGTTTAAGGTTTGATTACTCCTTGCTTTTTAAATTAGTTTTGCTTCTTATATTTGGTCGTATGTTAAAACAATTTGCTTTGTTAATTGTTCAAGACACAGTTTTAAGCAGCGAGGCAGGAAGCAAGCACCTTGAATGAATGAATGAACGAACTGTCCTCCTCTGTTTTATGCATAATATCGGCGGTGAAGCCTGCCTTCAGTAGGAAACCACTGGAAATTCTGGCAACCTTTGCACAGCCTTTGCCCGCGCGCTCCTTAGGGAACCCGTCGGTGGCTTAGCGTAAGGGAAACCATGGGCGCTTGGCTCACTGAGCATGCGCGACTGAGTGGCGGTGGAGGGGGCAGCCGAGAGACGGAACAAAAACTGAAGGGAGGAAGGGGGGGAGAGAGCGGCGATAGTGAGGGGCGGGGAGGAGCCGAGAGGGAACCCGGATGTGGCGCATGCGCCGCGGCTGGTGGCTGGACGTGTCTGCGGCGGCCGCGGCGGTAGCAGCGGCAGCAGCAGCAGCAGCAACAACAACACGACGTGGGCGGCGGCAACAACTGTCGGTTGGAACGTTCTTGCCTGCTCGCGCCTGAGGCCTTCTGCGCGCGCGCACTGAAGCGAGGCCGCCGCGCCGCCGGCCGAGGCGCCCCTTCCGCCGCTCTCCTCCTCGCTCCCGGCTGCCGAGGAGGCGGGAAGGCGAGGCGAGAGCGGCGGCCGCGGAGGAGCGGGTGGGGGCGCCCCGGCCCCTCACGGGCCCCCCGTGGCGCGTCCTACACGGGACCCCGGCTGCAGCCCAGGTAACGCCCCCTCGGCCTCCCGGCCTTCCCTCAGAGCCCCCCGGCTAGGGGGCTTCCCCCTCGGCCGCCGCTCCCGCCGCCGGCCCCCCGCGAGTTTTCTCCTCAGGAGCGTCGGGCTGGCCGGCTCACGCCTCGCGGGAAGAGTCGCCGACGTCGTGAGCGTGGCCACACGTTCTGCAGGCGCCCCCGCCGCCCGCGGTGCAGCCGGAGGGACAAAGAGCCCCGTGCCCTGTCCGCCGCCCCCGCCCCCGCCCCCTCGCAGGACTTTCAACCATCGCACGGCTGCTCCGAGGTAAGCCCCACGGGCTCCCGCCGGACTCGCTTGGCTCCGGGATGGCAGCCCAGGACCGTTTCTGTGGTGGGCCGGGAGCTTCCGTGCACTCGGTCGAGCGGGGCGGTCTGCGGTCCACGAAAGTGTCTGCCGCGGATCGGGCGGCTTTAAAAGTGCCCGTCCGGCGTGCCCCCCCCCCCCCCGGCACACACCCCGCCGCACGTCGTGCGGCTTGCAGCTGAAGGAACAAAAGAGTCTTTCGCGGCACGTGAAAGAAAAGTTTACGGACGTGTCGCGCGCGAGCGGCGTCGGTGGAGCGGAGCCCCCTTCGTCGGATGCGCGAAAGGGGCTCTGCGGAGGGGGCGGGCGGCGCGAGGACCTTTGTTCTGCGCGGCTTGCAAAAACTGGCCCCGCCACGGCCACTTTGCACGTCCCCGACTTTGCATCTTCTGCGGCCAGTTGGTGCCTCCGAAAAAACTGCAGGAGTAGTTGCAGCCGGAGTCCTGTGCATTTGATGAACTGGACTCTTGGCACAAGAAAGGTGCAGCCCTAGGCATGTTTAGGCAAGAAGAAAGCTTGTGTACTAACTCTTGATAGTGCTTCCCAGTCACGTTGTAGGACTTTTTTTTCCCTGTCTAAACATGCATAGGATTCAACTCTAAATCTTTCTGGTGCTGTACGGTGATTTTAATTTAGTAGTAGTGAAACTTCTCCATCACGGTGGAATGGTAGTTCTATGTTTTTGAATATTACGGTGCTTAGATTATGGTACTTTTGCTCCCAGCAGCCCTTGGCTACTAGTTGGACCTCTAGTTGTCCATCACATGATCAGCAGAGTCTGATTTGAATGTCTGCCTCCCTCATTTGTCTTTGGACTTTGAACATGAGATACTGATTTGACCACCTTGTCAGATTTTCCCCTCACCAATCTTTTCCCACCCTTGCTTTTTATAACATCTTTCCTGAAAACAAGATGTTATAAGATTACTAAGGTTTGAAACTTTAGTAGCAAGTTTCTAATGCAGCCATAAGCCCTTGTAGCTTACTTTCTGTTCCTTCAGGTGAAAAAATAAAAATTACTGATGTTGATAGTAAGCTATAGAAATTAATGCTGCATTATAATCTGGTATGAAAAAGTACTACTGAATTTATCCAGAACTTAGATAACTCAGTTATATCTCTACATAACATTTCCTATCCAGACTATAAATATGGAATGGGATAAGCATCCATTGAAGGGAGAATGTCTGGTGGGTTACTAGAAATAAGCTTCTTAAAGTATTCTCTGCTAGGATAAAGTGGTCTAGAAATAAATAATACAGTCTGAATCATACAAAAGTGTTTTGTACCCTCATTATATAGTTTGTCTTTAATATACAAGAATTGTGAAGTAACGAAAAGCTCAATTATAGAAGCTTTTAGCTTATGTAGTATGTCAGTGTAGTGTACAGAGGTTCTTAGTTATTCACATTATTAAAACAGAAAGCCTGAAGCACTTGTATGTTGAAGTGCTATAGAAATGAATGTCAAGGTTGGATGTGGATTCCAGTTGA